>JAZKJV010009616.1:0-658464 GCA_037367405.1 Ottelia alismoides | reverse complement strand
TCTTATCCCAAACTTGAGGCTTAAGTTAGAACATTCTAGAGGATTCTAGATTCGCTAATGACGCTTAATTAACACTAATCGTGATTAACTTTCACTAATCGCGATTATCTTCACGACTTACACTTATCTTTTGTTAGCTATTGATTAGTGTTTACTATAGATCATTAGCAGCTTTCATCATCATTAATTTCCTTAATCATGTTTAATTAGTCTTAATGACAATCATTATGGATTAATGACGTCTTAGCCTTCCTTCTCTTTCTTCGGAAAATCATAACAATTCGAAACGAAGTCCGATTCACACGAAACAAATTTCATTGGTTTCCTCTTGACGAGCCGGATCTTATTATATAGGGTCCGATATGCCAAGTTCAGGATTTACACTATCTAAAATGATAAAGTGCGCAACTCTTACCTAGCCGGAGCCAAGGAGCAGAGACGTCGCCGAAGCGCCGCCGTGGGTGCACCTCCCTCCATCTGGGAGCCACCGTGGAGCTCAGGGGACCTCCCCCTGTCACAGGGATGCACACTAGGCCAAGCCCAGGGGATTTAGGACGTAGGGAAAATGACCAAATTTGAGGAGGAAGAGGAGGTTCTTTATTTATCAACATTAGGGAACCCTTAATTGGCTGGGCGGAATGAAAGAATTGAAGCTATGTACACTACATACAAGGGCTGGACGTGGATGTACAAAGATCGAGGAGCATTTCGTGTGAAGGAATCAAAAGTGATTGATAGATAGATCATGCGGGAAAACAGGGAGAAGATCGGGGAAAAGACACCTGCGTCACTTCAGACGGCTGGGGGTCAAGTTGACCAAGGTCAACTCATGGAGGCTTGTGATTGGCCTAGCTCAGCCGCATAAAGACATAACAGGCTGATTTATTAAAGAATAAATGATTAAAATAATAGATGACTTTATTATTTTTCGAGTATAAAATAAAAAATGTTTATTATTTTATTTAGTATTCTATTATGATTTTATTTATTTTTTGGCTTTATTTATTAGCAGTTAATTTTATTAGTGTATTTATATGTATATTTGCCTATATTTTGTACATTTTTATTTTATTTTGTATATTTTATTTTAATAATTTGTTCTTTTATTTTATTTATTTATAACTTATTTTTATGAGTATAAATTTATTTTTATTTTATTTTTATGAAGTTATTTGAGCACTTAAATAAATAGATATGTTTATTGTATAGGTATTTAACCTATATTTTATATACATCTTTTTATTTATTGTATTTCATAGATGTTTTTTTTGTTTTATATTTTAATAGAATTGAATATATTTATAATATTATAAAAATATAAAGAATAAAGGAATGAAAGAATATGTTTCTCTTTTATTTATATACATGTATAATCATAGGTGTTTTATCTATGTTTTTCACATAGGTTTATTTTATTTTGTATTTTCCTTTTAGTTTTATTCTAGTTTTTATATACACATATGGTAGAAATAATATTTACAAAATTATAAAACATATGAATTTAGAAAAAAAATAAGGGATGAATAAAATGAATATTTTAATCAATAGAATGTACAATGAGGGCCCAAAACCTAGGGCTGGCTGTTGAGTCACGGCTCGATGAGTCACGCTCGGGCTTGGCTCGATAAGGGCTCATGAGCTTGGCTCATTAAGCTATTGTGCCGAGCCCGAGCCAGATTTTTGGGCTCGATAGCTTATCGAGCCGAGCCCGAGTCGAGCCCCTGCTCCGCTCGATAACTTAATAATGGGCTCGATAAGGAATATATATATATATATTCTATTTGTGAAACTACAATGATTTTTATTTTTATTTGTATTAGTTTTTCAACATTGTTAATGGTGGATTCTGTGTTTATGTTGTTTATGTAACAACAATGTTGGGTGGACTATGTTGTAGACTTGGATTTTCTACCTTTAATCTATGTTAATCTAGGTTATAGTTAGATATTTAGTATTTTTCTTTTTTATTAACAAGCAGAATGTTACAATATATATTATAATTTAACTTTTGTATACAACTCAGATGGTGGCTTACTGGTAAGGTGGACGATCTTTAAAAAGGAGGTCTCGGGTCCGAGCCTAGGTAAACTACTTTTTTACAAAAAAACCTATTTTCTTAACGAGCATGAATAGGCTCGAGCTCAGACTAGGCTCGATAAGAGGTTCGGGCTCAATAAAGGGCTCGGCTTAAGACTTATCGAGCCCGAGCTGGCTCGATAAGGCTCGAGCCCACGAGCTCGAGCATGAGCCAACTCGGCTGGGCTGGATCGAGCTCGAGTTTGAGCCCAGCCTAGCTCGGCTCGTTAAGCTCGATAGCCAGCCCTACCAAAACATAACTTTCACCCAGTAACCAAAAAATATGAACCCACCACCATTAAATATCTTGTGAGAAGTTATATACAATTAGAGGTAATTTTGATATGTTTTGAGTTTTTATTTGAAAGATATAGGTCTGTGAAGTTTGGTTTTTGGCTTTTTATTTTGTATATAAAATGAACATGATGTATTATTTTTATACAAATTCAATTTGTATTTTTATTTACATTATTATCTACAACTTTTATGTTCAAAGTTTCTTCATTTGATGAATAAATAATAAAGAATAAAATAGGTATAAAAAATGCACAAATAAATGAATAAAAGAATTGGGTTTTATTGTATTTTGGCCCTCATCTCCCCCCTACTTTATTCCTTGTCGACCAACTCAATTCTTGACTTTGTCTCAAGGTTAGGGTCATAAAATATTCTCATATTTTATTCCTTTTTCTTTTCTTCTCTTTATTCTATAAGTTTGGCTTTAAAATCGTATTTTATATGCAAATAATACAATAAATAATGAATGCTATTATGCACAAATTGAGGCTATTTTCATGCATTTGCTAGGGTTTTTAAGGCCAAAATGATAGAATAAAGAATGATGAATGGAGATTCATCACTCTTCCTCCCAAAAAACCCTCTCCTCCCTAAACAAATGCTTCAAAAATTGGTATCATCACTCTGATCGTAGAGCATTAAGCAACCTGAATCTACCCTTCACATGGATCTGTGAAGGAAATGCTAGATATGCTCTCCTCGATAGCATCTTTGTCTCCACTTCCCTCTTAGACATACTACCACAAGCAACCTCAACAACCCTCCCCAAGACCTTTCAGACCACAAATCAATAATTTCTCAAGTAACATCTTTGAAACCAATAAATCCAAGCTTTATGATGGAAGCTTTCTGGTTTCAAAAACCTTCTTTCGAATCCTTACTTCTGAACTCTTTGTCGCATGACATGTTCATCTACAATCCATTTCAAACTTGGCACCTTAAAATGAACAAGTTGAAAAAAGATTTCTTGACCTGGAATAAAGAGCACATCAAATCATTCAACAACACTTCCTTGGCCCTTGAATTTAAGTTAAAGACTTTAGAGGACTCAATACATAACACCTCTCTTCACATAACAACATTTGAATATCTTAATAGGGCATACAAAGAGCAAGATGAGGTTTGTGTGGATGAGTTTCTTGTATGAATCAGTGAGCCAAAGTTCGTTGGCTTCATGAAGGGGATAGGAACACGGAATTCCTCCATACCATAACCTCTGCAAGAAGAAATCATAATACCATTCTGGCTCTGAGAGACTTCGATGGCAAATACTGTTCCGATAACCCATCCATCGCCAGAATAGATGGTAACTTCTACCAGAACCTCTACTCCTCTCCCCCAGAAAATGCTCCACACTTTCTGTTGAACTTGTAAGCCCTTGGCACCCCATGAATGCAATAAAAACTATTGTTTTATCATGTCCATCTTAAATGAAATGAATGAATGTGTGCACTTTATTATTAAGTTCACTTGTACAATTAAGTTTATGTACCATGTTTATATTGAATACCATGCAGTTGGGAGGACACATCTGACTTCAAACATGTGATTCAATAAAGATCTCGAGTTTGAGAAGAGATGATAATCTTTCTCTAAAGACTGATTTCCAACAGACTTCTTCATGCAGTTCTCTGCATAGGAATGAAGATTCAAAAGTGTTTGAATATCAAGTCAAAGAGTTGACTTAATGAGGTCGGGATAGACTAAGATCTGAATCGTAACTGTCATGATCATGCACACATCCATTGACCTGAGACATATATGCATTTATATGCTTGAGTATGCACATTTGATAGGTTGGTAGGTTGGTGACCTCGCTAAGGTCCATATACAGGTGTGTTGGTGTGCATATGAAGAAATATGAGATGTATGATCTCTTAAAGGAATTATACAGGTTCATAGTGATGGACCAGAGACAAAGCTCACTCATGAGATGATTTGGGGTTATAATGAATTCCATGCATGGTCATTTTGGTTATGAAATAAGATACGAAATTTGATGTGTGTGTGTGTGTGTGTGATGGAAAGTATATGATCAATGTTGTCACCCAAATATCAAATGATAAATCTATAATTTATTCCGAAGAAGACAATCAAACCAGGTTGAACATCGAATTTATCAAAGTCTTCTAGCATGAAGGATGAACGAGCATTGGGAATACTCAGGGTTAAATCTATCATGATAAACTCATCTACCATGACACTTCCATTCCGAGGGATTTCAAGTCACTATACCAAATGTATGATCTCCCCGATACTATCTCCAATTGTTTGCATTTGGATCTCATGAATTCTAATTGGATTAGGACTTTACTATTTGATGTCAATAATTGAGATAACAATTGCTGCTGTCTTATTCTTGAGGGTACTTTACGAATATGATTTACAAATATAATCCCATTTAATTAATACATAATAATTCATAATAATTAATGTTTATATGAATATTATTCATATAATTAATATTTATGTGAATATCTTTCACATAATTATTTGAAGGCACATGCATGAATGTGATTCACATTAGAACAATTAGTGTAAATTGGATTTACATTATTATTTGGATTTATGAATATAATTCATAATCTATGAGGGTTAATATCATAAAAATACCAATTTCGATAATTGGATTATCAAATTAATAAATAAACCAACATTTCAATCTATATTTGGAATGTGGGGGTGTATGTTGAGAGAGAGAGACATGGCTTTCTACTTGAGAGTTCTAATTGGATATTCTCTCAATTTGTTGCTTAATTAACTAATTAGTGATTAAAAGAAGATAGTTCTAGTCCTAATCCTTATTGAATAAGGACTAAATCATAGCCTTTGGTCCATGATCCAAGGATACGATGGAGGCGTATACATGGGGAGAAGACTCTCATAGACGTCCCACATGGCTATAAAAGAGGAAGGCAATGCCTATTCCTTATAATAATCCCAAGTTGCCTTGATCATTGAGAGAGAAGTTTAGAAAGTAGAAGAATTTACAATACACGTCTTCCTCTCTCTTTCTACAGCCCTATACATACACCTTCAAATCCTCCATCTTCTCTTTATAGGCATGGCTCTGCGAGAGAGAAGATCATTTCTTCATTATGCTTCGTGTATGTTGTAAGAGAACTCGATTTCATGAGATGAAATCAGAAGCTTGAGATCTTCTTGGTCTCAGCGTTGGGTGGAAAACTTCCAAGAAGAAGAATACGTCGAAGTTCGTGGAAGTGCAACTCATCATCATTCCTATAAGAAAAAAGCGCAGATCAGATATGATTCGGGAATTTTCTTGCTTTAGACTCACGCTTTAATAGGTAGCCCTGATTCTTATCTCAACATTCAGTAGAATATTAGAAAACATGTTAGTAAATTATTTCCTAAATTAATGGTTTCGTAAAGTACAAAGTGGTGCTAAAATTTCTTGTTCACAAGATGAACATACAATGTTTTAAGGCAAATAATTTGCTAAATAATCCATGTTTTCATGATGTGAAGTTCTTGAATCTTCAATTACTTTCTTCACTTCAACTTTGATTCTTCTCTGATCAGATAAATCGTCGAATCGGATGACCTCACTGCACCCATTTCTGAAGAAGTTGAATAAACCATTCATAATCTCAAGTCGTTCAAAGCACCTGGACTCGATGGCTGCATCATGAGTTCTTCAAGAAAACTAGGGCCTCATTAAAGATCCCTTCATGGATATGATCCATTGACTATCCATGAAAGACTTCGTCCCTAGGGACCGACGATTCATTAATAATTCTGTAATCTCTTTGATCTATAAAAAGGGGGACCCACAAGACATTGCGAACTACAGACCCATAGGCCTTATCAACTTACCTCTTAGGATATTTCAAAATCCAAATGAACCGATGGTCCCAAATTAGATGAACTAATTCCCCCATCCTAATGTGCCTTCCTCAAAGGAAGAAGAGCAGCAGATGCCTTCACCAAAACATCAGAGATCTTATCTACCATGGACAAATAAAAAACTAAGGCATTGATCCTAAACTTTGATCTCAAAAGGCATTCGATATGGTCAAATGGAGTGCGATCAAGAAAGCACTTTGATTTTTTAGGATGTCCCAAACCTTTTCTAATTGGATTACTGCCTTTCCTTGACACCATTGATTTAATCCCTCAAACAAGCAATGTAACCTTCGATTTCTTCAAAGCGGAAACAAGGCATGAGACAAGACAACTTGCTATTCCCCACCTCTTCATCAACACAATCAACATCCTATATAGCATGGCGCAAAACCTAACAAAAAACAATCTCATCGGGGCTCCCAACTCCCAGGAGAAAATTTATCCGTTACCAATGTCCTCTTTGCCTATGATATCATGATCTTTGTTAAATTCAATGAAAATGCTTTAGCTGTATCAAATTCACACTTAAGGTATTCTCACTCTTCTCGGGTTACATGTGAACCAGCTAAATCCACCATCCACTGTCTCAACTTAGATACCCGTGAGGAGCTCCTGGCCTCTGAAATCCTTGGATGGGACCTGGTGAACTTCTCGATAAGATATTTTGGCATTCCCCTGACCCCCAAAAACCTTAAGCATAATGACTGTATACCCATTGTTGAGAAGTTGGAAAGAAATCTTTGGTTGGAAATCTCACATGCTTGCACTACCCTCTCGTTTATCTCTTTTAAACTCAGCCTCATCTCCCGAATAAATCATATGTCAGACTCGCTAAAAATTCCAATGCATGCTATTCTGAGTATTGACAAAATCCATAGACGCTTCTTATGGAGAGATGGTCCACTGATCGTTGGAGACAGCGCCCGCAGGTGGGGGATCCAAAATCTTGAGCTACTAAACAATACTCTTTTAACTAAATCATAGATCAAATACAAGAAATCCCAAAATGACTATTGTTAACATGATCAAGACAAGATACGATAGTGGGAAAACCAATCCCCATCGATTCTAACTCTATCCCAAATGACTTCCCCTCTAAATTCAATGAAAAATGGCTCACTTTCCTTTGGGGAGAGATTAACAAGAATGTAAAATCAGATGATAATGCTTACTTATGGTTTAATCACTTCAATGGCAATCACTCACTTCAAAAATAACTCCCAAACCTTTGGAATTTAGCACCCAATAAAAACTACCCTCTCCTGAGCTCTCCATATACTGCTGATGAATCCCTAACAACACTCTTTATTCTTTTATTTTAGCTATTTATCTTGGCAAAACATCTTGTAAATAGATGTAAATACAATAAGTTAGCATTATGCATACATGTGGAATATTACATAATTAGCATGTATTTGTGAAAAAAATAAAAGAATCAAGAAAAAAGAAAAAGGAAGGAGGTATTTAGAATAAATACAGAGTGACTCAACCCCAAGAGAAGCCAAGCATGGACCTGAATTGCCAAATAAAACAGTAGAGAGAGAAAATAAAATATTCCTTTTACCTCCTTATATCTATTTTTTCTAAAAATATAAAACAAATTAGAAAAATAAAAATAAAATAAAATACAATTCTATCTTCCTCGTACATAATACATGTATATAAGATCCCTTCTCTATTTATTATATACCTGTAAATAAATAATAAAAATACAATAAAAAATTATTTTGTACTCTAAAAATTATGTTATAAATAAATAAAATGTAAAATTGGGATATTTGTGTAAAAATAACAAAAAAATACTGTACAAAATACATAGGTATATTATACATATATATAATACACTATATTATTATATAGACTAATTTATTTTTTCAAAAAAATAAATAAAAATCACAGAAAATAGTTTGAAAAATAACAAACATTTCTTATTTATAAACTTTTTGATTGAAATCATTTGCTATTTTTTATTCAATTTGTAAGTATTTTGTATATTCCTTTTTTATTAGTCACGTCAGGTTGTTGACCCTGGTCAATCCCCCTCTTCCCGGGCTTGATCCGACCTGACCTCTTCATTAGACCGTTTTCTTCTATTTAACCTGGGCGAATCACAGAACCCCTCGCCCCGATTCTCCTCCCGTGGACTCTCCTAGGATCCAAGACCCTCGCGAATCCCTAGGAAGGCGTGGATCTCCTTCAGTTCACATGCCCTTGCCTGATTCCTCTAGCCTCTTGGGAACACTATAAAGCTTCTCATCCACCTCCTAGGACAAGCAGCTCACGCCTCACTCCCTTCTCGAACCCTAGCCACTCCAGCTGAGTGACAACTGCATGGAGCACCGCTCGACGCTCGATTTGGTGCAATAGAGCCGACGTTCAATCTTTGTGGCCAGACCTCCATCGTGAGTAGCCTCCCCCAATTTCCGCATCGAGGTCGAGGCCATCACCTCGACGTTCATCCTCGCCTGGAGCTCAAGAAGCACATCCCGACTTCAAGTATCCCTTTATCCTTCCATTTTCCCATCCGATCGAATCTTTCCATTTAGCGCTGCCGTGTGTTCACATGCTCCGACCAGCCGTCGGAGCCCCGTTACCCACTTCCAGCTGTTTTGATCGACCCGCACACTCACCCCCCATCTTGATCCACAACCTGATCACCCTAATCCTCGACCATCAGGTCGAGATAAGGATCGAGATCTCCCCTACCACTTTTGCCAGAGATCAATTCCCGCCTCCCTCCGCTTCTTTGATTTCTAGCTCCAATAACTCGGACAAGAGCACCGCCTCGAATCCCAGCTTGCCCTTGCAAGTTTTTGCGTGTGTTGGGAGCCTTCATTCCTCCCATCCGAGACTCGTCGGAGCAGCTCCAGACCCCCTTCGACCCCACGCTCATCCATCCGGTGGATGCTCCATCGGCTCTGCTCAGTTGATGCGGAAGCCTTCCATGACCACTCCGGTGCTTCCTGATTGACCATCGGAGCTAAGGATCACCTCCTTAGCTCTGGTGAAGTTCATCTCTGTGCTGTTTGTCCAGGCTACTGCAGCACCGTTGGATCAGCCTCGTCCCTCAGAATGCATCCAGACTGCCGACACAACAGACTTGTCAGACCGTTGGATGTCAAATCTGACGTGCATTGATGAGCGGCCCGAGCGACTACGGTTAAATGGCATCAAAGGTCGTTGCGACCTCAACCAGTCGAACCGAGCTCAATCACGAAAAGAAGACCATCAAAAATAAAAATCAAACAATCAATCAAACAAAGCAGTCTTGCTAATTTATTTTACCTGGTATAACTACCAGGGTCGAACACAAGGAGCACGTGAAGCTAATGTTACGAAGTAGTCGGGTATCCAAGAAAAACAAAGGAAATGGTGGTTTTTTAATTTTTCAATTTTTTTATAATTTTTAATATCGAGAAAAAGGATAAAAGAAACAAAAAATCAACTCTTAAACAATTATTTAAAGACTAAAAAATACTCAAATATTCAAACTAAAAATATTTTTGGGTTCGTAAAAATATTCAAATGTTTATGTTTATGTGGATTTTATGGAATTTTTCTGATTTCTAATGAATTTTCTAAAAATGAAACAAAATAAAAAACAATAAACAGTGTGCAGCTAAGATCTAAAGGCAAGCTACAATTACTTAAAATGCCTGTAAAATCTCAACAATATTTTTATGAGAAAATATAAAATAAAACCTAACTACAGCAACTTAAAGCACATTATTTTTGAATTTTATGATTTCTAGAAGTTTTTTACTCTTTTTTAATTTTTATGTTTTTATAAATGGGAATAAAATAAAAATTGGATTGAAATGAAAACAACACAAAACAAACAACAAGGATTTTTTTTCAGAAGTTTCAAGGTTTTTTAATATTTTTAACGAATTTTTAAAAACAAATAGGAGTTATTTTAAGGTTTTTGAATTTTTAAAATGCTAAACGAAAACAAAATAAAACCAAAAATTCATAGAAAATCCTACACCATGGTAGGAGCCATGTGCCAAAATTTTGTGATTTTTGGACAATATTTACTATTTATTAAATCAAAAATCAAACACACAGCTTACATGGACCAAAATGCAACGAAAACATATTTCTAGCCCAAACAATAACAACCATAAAAACTACAGGGTCCTATCTGTAAATTTCACCTCAAAATTTGCACATGTCTCAAATCAATACGCACATGGGTATAATTGGTAAATAACAAAACTATAACTTCAAATCATAACAAAGAATAAGTCCAGGACAAATAATGCAAAAAACCCACAAGTACACGTGACGAAGCACGTGAGGCCACACAAGAAGGACTAAAATGCGAATCTGAAAAACTACAAGGGCAAGGATGCAAAATGTCCCTTTGTATACTTTTATTTTACAGACTAAATGATAAATGAAAATAAATACAAGTGGACTGAGCAATTTACCCATGCAGCACGTGCGCTGCGCGTGGAGTGGACATGTGGCGTGCTTTGAGTGGGCGAGGGCGTGCGGCTCTAGCGTTGGCTGCTGTTAGATCCAACGGTCGTCAGAAGGTGCGGAAGTGGGCAGTACGGGGGCCGTTAGATCTGACATCTAACGGCCTGACAACTGTTGTAAATGGACGGTGAGGATGGCATCTGGGCGAAGGAGTCGATTCAACGCGGAGAGAGGCACTGGAAGAACTCCGCCTGGGCGAGTTTCACCAGAGCACCGGTGATGGTCCGGCACTCCAATGAATGATCGGACGGTGGCAAATGACTCGTGGGGGTCCCTCCACGTTGGGTGAACGGATCAGATGGGCTCGCTGACGGTCAGATCTTCGGGACGGTGGCTGGACCTGGGCGAGCTCCGGTGAAGCGGGTCGAAGGGGAACTGGTGTGTCTCCACGCGTGCAAAGCCCTGCAAGGCAAAGCTCAAACTCGGAGCAAGGCTCCGGTCAGGGTTATTGAATCAAAAATGAAGGGAAGCAGCGGTGAATGAGAAGGGGGTCTCCGGCAAAGCGAGGGATGAGACCTAGGGCCTAATCTTGGTTGTCCGAGCGAAGATTCAGATGATCAAATGGCGAGGGAGGATGGAGGGTGAGCTGGGTCATTGATTGAAGCGGGTAGATAGGTGCGATGAGGCTCCGACCGGCTGGTCGGAGCTGGCAGAGCGGCGGAGGTGCACAAATGAAAGGTTCGAAGGATAACAGAACTAGGATCGAAATAAAGCTACCTGAGGGTCCTAGTGTGATCCTGAACTCTAGGGGGTGCGGTCGATGCTGGTCGTTTCCTCAAACTCGCTGTGGCTAGCGGAGGAGGCTCGTCGCGACAGTGCTCCGGCCACAAATCTTGAGCATCGGCTGCAACGCTCCTCTCCGATGACCAAGGGTATTCTCCGGTTGTTGTCACCAAGGCGAAGGATTCTAGGGTAGCAGAGAAGGGTGCGATGCGAGCTGAGCTGCTGGGGAGTCGAATGAAGACTATATAGCCCGTCCCAGGCAGCAATGGAAGAATCAGAGCATGCGCACGAACCGAGGACGATCCGCATCTCCCTAGGGATCTGTGAGGATCATCAATCCACTGAGAGATGCAGGTAGAAAATCGGAGCTAAATGATGTAGGATCCGCTCAGGAGAATTGAGAGAAATCGGGGCGTGAGCCGGATCCATGCGCGAGAAGGTCTGGGAGGGTAGTTGACCGGGGTCAACATCCCTCCTGTACCAATCGAAAATAACTGGTCAAAAGAATTGTAAAATATAGGAATTGATTTTAAAATAAAAAGTGTTCAAAATAAAAAATATTTATTATTGTCTAAACTATTTTTTGTGATTTTTATTTTATTTTATGAAAAATAAATTATGGTATATTACATTATATTATTATATACTGGTATAAAATACTTATTTATTTGTATATTTATTTTTATTTTCTTTTTTCTGCACAAATACCCCAATTTTATATTTTATTTATTTATTTTTGGAGTATAAAACTATATTTGTTTTATTTTTATTATTTATTTACAAGTATAAAATAAATAGATAGTGATACATATTTACTTTTATTATGTACAAGGTGATAGAGAGAGAATTTTATTTTTTTTGTTTTATTTTTCTAATTTTTGTTTTATTTTTAGAAATATATACAAGGGGAATAAAACAACTTTTTATTTTTATTTTTGTAAAAATAAATTATGTACAAGGTAGAGTGGCCCTATCTCTCTCTACTTATTTTATTTGGCGATCAGGCCCATACTGGACCTTCTCTTCAGTTCAGGTCACACAATTTTATTCTAAATATTCCCTCTTTTTCTTTTATTATTTATTCTTTTATTTTTGCATAAATACTTGCTAATTATTTAATATTAACAAATGCATGCTTATTTTTAATTTATTGTATTTACAACTATATACATGATGCTTTGCCAAGATATTTAGTTAAAATAAAAGAATAAGAGTGATGAATGGGGATTCAACAACCCCCTATACTTTACTTTTGCTAGTCCCTTACCAAACACTTATTTGAAAAAAAAGTGAAGAGAGAAAGAAAAAGAAGAAGAAGGTGAATCAAGGTTGATATTAAACTTGTCTTCATTAAATTGAAGTATGGAGCTCAGTCAGACCTTTGGATTATTATTTTGTCGAAACCTTATTTAGTCTTAGGTTTAAAATTCAACAGCCTCTAAGTTCCACCAATATATGGTCGAGACTCCTCAATAATCCAGATCAGAATAAGTCTACATACACAAACTCTAATGACCATGAGCCTTTCCTCATACCGTGTAAGTGATATGTAGCTCCCCACCTCAGAAATGGCAAAGCGACAACCCCCTCAACAGGTAACTCTAAAGCACTAGTCTGACAACTCTTTCCTCGAGGAGCGGGGTATTCCCTTGAAAGTTCAAGTTCAACCGGCTCAAGAAGAGGAGGAAGAAGAGAATGGACCATGGCCAGTGTAGCCATGTATCCTAGGGAGCCCAACTAGTGTAGCTAAGTCTCCCTGCTGCAAGCTTCATGAGATGGGCATGGGTAACATAAGCTTTGCCTTATTTGGCTATATACACTCCTGGTGGGTATTTCATTTTCTATCAGACCCACCACTTTTTGGTCTTTTTCTTTTCTTTTGCACATTTTTTCGATGTGCATATGTACAACATATCTACATGGTGCAGCATATATACATAAGGAGTTTTTCCTCTTGAGCCAGTAGACTATCCCTCTTTTGAAGCATTATTGCAACCCACAACTCCTGTCTTTAGACCCTCAATGCTACCAGACCAAGTTGAGATGCACTTCTTCACTAAAAGAAGACGAGAGGTTCCGCCTAGAAGTACTACCCTCGTATGCTACCCCAAGTCAAAGAAAACTGCCTCCTCACCACCTCATCCGTAGAGAGCTATGTATAAGGGCTGGTGCAAGTAAAGCCATTGTCTGTGAGAGTCATGTGTGTGTTGTTAAGTGTTCTACTAAGGTTCATCAAGATGACATATGATCATAGCCTAGTGGACTCAAGAATTAAGTCACCATGGACCTGAAAAGTCTTAACCCTAAGCACTATAAGGTTCCTCTTAGAATTAGGTGGATTAAGGTCTTTACCAAGCTCCATTTTTCAATTTAATTCCAGACTAGTTTAAATATCAACTATGATTCAGAAAAACTGTACAACTATATACAAAAATGTTTTTGTGCAAGTTTTGAAAATGTGCAAAATTTTTGAAAAAATGATTGAATGAATGGATGCATGCATGAATACAGAAGTTTTGCAAAATATTTACACATATTTACACAAGGTTTTTCAAACTTTTTGTTTTCAAAAATTTTACAAAAATTTTGTACTATATACGTAATTATGATATCAAACTATTTACACACTCTTTACATACAAAACAATTTTACAAACATTTGTACAAAAATAATTTTGTAAAAATACATGTACGTGCATAAAGAATTTTATGTACAAGAAAAATTTTAAATTTTTGTGGGTTTTTTAAGGATTTTAGCCATTTTATTTATTAACACACTCACACAAAGTACGAATTATGACTGAAGTATATATGAAATATATACGACAACCCCTATACTTAGCTCGAACGATGTCCTTAGAGTGAATCAAGAGCGATGAAGAAGACATAACTCATGCTTAGTATAAGGAAGTGAAAAGAAAACTATACTATAATGACGAATGAAAGAATAGAATGGAAAGGAATCTCAATGTTTCCCCTATACTTAGGATCAAGTAATCCTAAATATAACATACTGCACACAAGGAAAATCTGAGTGGGAGAATGTACAGGGTCTACCTCCCCTATACTTAGGGTAAAATATCCCTAAGTATAGACAGCAAAACAGAGGTAGAAGAATAAAAAGAAAATCAAAAGTCTCACATCCCCCATACTTAGGGTAAAGTACACCCTAAGTATAGCATAATCAAAGATGCAAATGGGGTGTTGGACTGAAGAATGGTGTGATATGGACATCTGGATCTATACAAGGGGGAAGGCAGTGATAATCAGGCGCAAGATGCAGTAGATGTGAGTCAAAGACCACATCTCACACAAAATGAATAGGGGCGACATCAATAACCAGTGGCTCATGATCTAGATATGATTTGAGCCGATGCCCGTTAACACGAAAGGTAGACTCAGATGTCATCTCAGATATGTCAATGCTTCCATTGTCAGTACCTTTCGGACCAGGTATGGTCCCTTCCACTTGCTCTACAACTTCCCTGAAAATAATCTAAGCCTAGCATCAAACAACCATACTCTCTGTCCTGGCTCAAACTGCTTGTGGCTGATATGAGAATCATGCCACTCCTTCACTCTCTCCTTGTTCTATATGCTGCTCGAAAAGGCTGCATCTCTAAGCTCCTCTAGGGCTGCCAATTCTGCCCTCCTCTGGTCTCCTACACTCACTAGATCCAAAAGTATGTCTGTGATAGCCCCAAAGTGACTTATGCCTAAGCTCAACAGGTAAATGGCATGGCTTGCCATAAACGAGGCGAAAGGGAGATGCACCCAAAGGAGTCTTGAAGGATGTACGATATGCCCACAAGACCGAGTCCAAAAGCTGTGACTAATCCTTTCCGGTCAGGCAGACGACCTTCTGCAATATAGTCTTTATCTCCCTGTTCGACACTTAAGCAAGACCATTGGTCTGAGGGTGATATGAAGTGGCTACTTGATGGTCATATATGACTCGCTAGCAAGGGCCTTTACCTTGTCGTTGACGAAATGAGATCCCCCATCAGATATCAACACTCTAGGCACCCCGAACCGTGAAATGATATTCTTCCTCGAAAATCTGTATACAGTCCTACCATCCGCAATTCGGACGGGGATGGCCTCAACCCAACGACTCACATAATCAATGGCCAACAGAATGTACTCAAATCCTTGTCTCTTAAGGAATGGACCCATGAAATCGATGCCCCATGCGTCAAAAACCCTCACAGAAATGAATGGGCTACATCGACATCATATCACGCTGTCCACAAGTGCCCATCCTCTGACAGTCAGTACACCTCTTCACGAATTCATCAGAATACTTGAAGAGGGTAGGCCACCATAGGCCGGATTGGAACACTTCTGTGCCGTTCTCCTCCTAGAGTGATTGTCCTCCTGCCTCAAGCTATCCTCCTGCCTCAAGCTTGTGGCAGTAAGTGAGGACGCTATGGTGCTCCTCCCTGAGGAATGCACCGATGCCAGACGCTATCCCCTCCTTCATGATAAAGGACATGTTCCTCTCAATGGTAGAACTTGGCCTTCGTGAGGAAGGTCTCAAGTCGTTGCCTGGGCCAACCTTGTGGAACTTTCTTGGCAACAAGATAGTTCACAATGTCAGCGTACCACGGGAGCGAGGCGATAGCAAGGATCATTTCATCTGGAAGGTCTCAGAAATATGATCAATCTGCTCGGAATCCTCAAGATGCTCTAATCAGGAGAGATGATCCGTCACCATATTCTTAACTCCATGCTTATCCTTAATCTCAATATCAACTCCTAGAGTAGAAGGATCCATCTAGTCAGTCTCGCTTTGGCATCCTTCTTTGCCATGAGGTACCTGATGGTGGTATGGTCTGTGAAGATAGTCACCTTAGATCCAATGTTGTACGATCTGAACTTATCGAGGGCAAAGACTACGGCTAGCATCTCCTTCTCAGTGACAGTATAGTTCCGCTGGGCAGCATCCAATGTGCGGCTAGCATAGTGAATGGCAAATAGCACTCCATCCCTCCTCTGTCCCAGTATGGCCCCTACGGTGAAATCAGAGGCGTCCGTCATGATCTCGAATAGGAGAGACCAATCAGGCGGCTAGAGGACAGGAGCCTCTACAACTAGACTCTTGAGAGTCTCAAAGGATGCAAGACACTTATCATCCACAATGAACTCAGTGTCTTTGGTCATCAAATCAGTCAACGGTCAGGCAATCCTGCTGAAATCATGAATGAAGCGTTGGTAGAAACCGACGTGCCCCAGAAAAGACCGTAACTGTCGTAAGTTGGGCGGTTAGACTGAGTTTCCTAATGATATCCACCTTGGCCGGATCAACCTCCATGCCCCTGTTGGAGATGATATGACCAAGCACCATCCCTTGAGTCACCATGAAGTGACTCTTCTCCCAAGATAGCACAAGATGGACCTTGATGCATCACTGAAGGATATGATCTAGGCAATCAAGATAAGCATCAAACCCATCGCCATAGACCGAAAAGTCGTCCATGAAGACCTCCACTCACTCACCCACCATGTCCGAAAAGATGGACAACATGCACCTTTCGAATGTCGTCGGGGCGTTACATAGACCAAAGGGCATCCGTTTGAAAGCATATGTCCCAAGGGGATAGGTGAATGTGGTCTTGTTCTGGTCTTCGGGTACAATGGCCACCTGATTGTATACAGAGTACCTGTCAAGAGAGCAGTAATGACTCTTCCCAGCTAGACTCTCTATAATCTGATCAATAAAAGGCAGCGGTAAATGATCCTTGTTGGTGGCCTGATTCAATCGTCTGTAGTCCACACAGACCCTCCAAGAAGTGGGTACCCTGGTAGCGTTCTCCTCTCCAGACTTACTCACAAACTGTAGTGATGCCCGTCTTCTTGGGCACCACATGCAATGGACTAACCCACTGGGAGTTGGAGATGGGGTAGATAAAATCAACGCTCCACCATTTCGAGATCTCCTTCATGACAACCTCTCGAAGATTTGGGTTCAGCCGCCGCTGGAACTCACGCGACGACTTGGCATCCTCTTCAAGATAAATATGGTGGGAGCACATGGCCGAACTTATCCCCTGGAGATCAGCTACGCTCCATCCTATCGCCTTGCGGTTCTTTTCAAGAACCTCCATCAAACGAGATTCTTGCTCTCTAGTCAAATCTGTTGAGATAATGACTGGGGGGCATCTCTGCTCGCCCGCAAAGAACCTATACTTCAGCGACTGCAGCAAGGGCTTCAGCTCTGGACAACTGGAAGCTGGCGGATCTGGTCTCTGAAAGGTCTGAGTGAATGCAACCAAATCTGCATGGGAGAACTCTCACTGAACCTGAAAATCTGGTGAAGACGCCTCTGCTGGGTGTCTATGCTCTAAATGGGGTCAATCTCCACCCTAGCTGCTGGTTCTGTGGAAATCAGACATGAAATCATATCATCAAACTCTGCAAATATCTGACTCCGAGAGATCTGAATCTGAATCAAAGGAAGAATCTACTGCCTCACTATCCTGAACGTGATCTGCTGCCTGAAAGATGTCCTGTTCCAAGAATGCGCTCTCCAAGCTCTCCTCTACTGGAGTCTGTGCATCAGCGCGATCTGAAGGTGAGAGGATGGCTCATGAAACTGGGTCTGACCAAGCTGCTTCATCATCTCTAATCACAAAATCGCACTCCTGGTGGACGTCTCGCTCTGCTTCTGTCATCTGCTCTGAATCTGTAAGCGGCTCTGAGCAAGCTGAATCTCGCGCTCTAGTATCATCAATCGTCTCTATTTGTATACTCTCACCCTCGACGCGAAAGTACACCTTTCTGCTATCATGATCAGACATTGCCTTGGCTGTGGCCAAGAACGGGCGTCCTAAAATTATGGGGGTATCGGTCACAGACCCAGGGATCTCCATGTCTAACACAACGAAGTCCATGGGGAATTTCAGGCCCTGAATTGTGATGACCACATCCTTCAGCAACCCCTTTGGCCTCTTGACATATCGATCAGTAAACTGAAGGACCGTCCTGCTCTATCAAAGAGGGCCAAACTCGAATCGATCGAGTAAGGCTGCCGGAAGTAGATTGATGGAAGATCCGTTGTCTAATAGAGTCCGATCAAACCTCTACTCATGTATGTGGCATCTGACATAGGGAGCTCCTGCATCTGATCTCTTGGCTGGCAGACAGTTCTGGATGGCGAAGCAGGTGGCACGAGTGAGCACATGGATCTCTGAGTGGTGGTTCCTCTTCTTCCTGCGAATAGTGGTCTTCTCTCTAAGGTTCCTATGGAAGAGGGGAATGTGCTCCAAGGCCTCCTGTAGAGAAAGCTGTATCTGAAATCTATCCATCATCTACTGGCTGAACTCTAACTGTTGTAATTGTTTTGGATTTTCTTTTTTGGTCCCCTTAGCCAAACGGAGTGCTTGGGGGAAGGGGATGGCTGGGCCCTCCTCAGATGGAGGGCTAGGATCAGGTACCTGCTACTGTGGAAAACTAGAATCCATACAAGCATCTCCAAGCAACACAGATGGACTCACAAATGAAGAACCCTTTCACCGGAATAGTCTGAGATACAACGACAAAAGGAAATGCAACAGGAATAGAAATGGTGGCCTTAGTACTACCCACGACATCTGGACTTACGGCATCTGCACCACACTCTGGCTCAACATCAAATCTGGTGGCATGAGTACCACCTCTTGTATTTGGTGAAGTGACGGCCTCAACATCGTCAGCTGGATCAACATCCTTGGTGGTGTCAGCACCACCATCATCAATATCATCACGAGCAGCATCAGCACCGCTCTCCTCCTCGTCTGGCGCTCATGAGTCTGCATGTGGTCGTCGCTCAGACGAGGCACCGCTGGCTGGCATCCTACCGCTCCTAAGTATAACAAAGTCAGCATCAAAAGTGTATGCAGAAATATCACCAAGTGAATCACTAGGAGTGGTAACCTCTGTAAACTCTACCTGCTCAGATTTCCTCTTGAGGTTGTTCGGGTACGGCTCAATCTGGGCGGGTATGGCGGCCTTGCCCTTCACTGTCTCTCTCATCTCCTAACGGAACTCGTCCATCTACTGCCGGAAGGTAGCCTGCTGCTCGAAGATGAGGCGGGCTAGATCATCTAAAGCTAGGTTCTCATAGGTGGGCCCATGAGAACCGGACGGGTGGCCTCTCTGAAAGTAAGACTGCTGCTGCTTATGAGAGGGATACTAAGGATTATACTGCTGAGGCTGCTGTTGCTGCCTCCACGAGTGTCCCTGCTAATAGGGACGAGGACTTGGCTGCTGGTAGTGTGGATGCGGATGTGGCTGTGGTAGTGGGAACTAGAGCTGCTGGTGCTGCTGGCTGATCTGGCCACCCTGAAATGGAGGCTGCTGCTGGGAAGAGGTACCTTCGGTCTACCAACGGAATCCAGGATGGTCTCGTCAGATCTCAGGATGAGGTCAGTCATACCAAATCCCGTTGACGTCCATCAACGACTCCTTCTCATAAGTGGGTGGGTGGAGAACTGCCAGGGGCTGATTCGACTGGTAAACCACCATCTGGCTGTTTTGAGATGGTGGTGGCTGGACATACTGCTGTTGCTGCTGGAATGGCTCCGCATGAATCAGATGCACCTGTCGGTAGTGGGCGGAGGGCTGGGTCGAGTTGCTGCTGCTGGGATCTGCTAGTGACCTGAGACGGGGCTGAGAAGCCGTTTGTGCCTCCTGGAGACACATGATTTGGGTCTTCAGGTCACTCAGCATCTGTGCCATCTGATCTATCTGAGTCATGCCGTGGCACCGCTTCTTCTCAATCAGCTTGATGCGGTCCAACTTCTCGCTGATAATCCCCATATCAGCGGCCGTTGACTCTGCATGTGCTGTGGCTGCTGATGATGTAGATGGACTGGCATCAACCCGTTCTATCCTCTGATAGGACACAACATGTGGTGTGGGCTTCCCCTGTGCATATAGTCGGGTCTGGGACATCACCGTGTAGTTCTCTGCCATCTCCTCGTAGATGGACCAGATCTGATCTTCATCCTTGGCAAAATAGGAACCCCCATAAGATGCATTGACTAGCCCATGCAACTCCGGTGTAAGCCCGCAGAAGAAACTCTGAATGAGGTTGGGCTTGGATATATCCTGGTAAGGACACCGGTCTGTGAGCTCACTGAACCTATCCCATGCCTCATGAAATTACTCGTTGGGGAGCATGGAAAAATTGCTGATTAGGGTCCTGGATGCATTCGCCCGACCGAGTGGATATTACTTGTTCAAGTACTCATTCCGGAGTTATTCCCATGATGTGACAAATCTACCTAGGTGCTTTAGCCAGTTGTCTACTCTGTCTATGAGGGAGAACGGAAATGCCATCATCCTGATGATGTCCTCGTCCATGAGTCGATTGTGGATAGTACTGCAGATCATCTCGAACTCCTGAAGATGGAGGTGTGGCGCCTCTGTGGCGAGTCTGTGGAATCGGGGTAGAAGCTGGATAATCTGAGGCGGGAGCTTGAAATCTCCCAGAATGGCCGGCAACTGTATCCATATATGGGTCAGAGTTGCACCAGGGTTGTGCAACTCCCTCATCGGTCGTGCAGGTGCTGCTGGCTGTGCTGGCTCCTCATGCTCTTCTCTCTCAGGGTTGTTTCCTCCTCCTCCACCAGGTCTGCGCTGCTCTCTATCGACTCTCATCTGCTCCATCTCTTGGCGCATGTCCACCATAAAAGCCCCCTGGTTTCTGATCTGACACTGCATGGTCTCCAGAGAGGCTAACATGGTGTTGTTGATGGCACCCAGATCAAGTACGTAGGTCTGGTTCCCGCTGGGTCCATCGGTGTGCTCCTCACTACTGGCCATGGTCTCTGCAAAGGCAAAAGACCCAAACTCAGGTGCCGATAAATCATCAACTATCTGCTGCAGTCTCTGCTCGGGCACCTCAGGATTGGTAGAAGGGTGGTCGAGGGGGAACAGGGTGGAGTCAAACTCAGGTTCAGAGAGCGGGTCTCGACTCTCGCGAACCAACCTAGACGAACGGGCTGGAGTGCTCGAAAGCGGTGCAACCAGAGGATGCCTAAGGGACCTCCGACCCATCATATTGATGTGGTGAGTGAAGGCGGATGAGATCTAGAAAAGCACACAAGATCAGTCAAGCAAACCCCCAATTCACCTACTCACGCAGAGCTAATGACCGTAAAGGTTCGGTCTTTTATCTTGTCGATTTTATTAGGTGATAAAACAGTCTTTCAAAGCGATTAAGCGAGATGTTGGGAATCCAACACTCCCGTGAGACTGTCCCGGTCCCAAACTAGATCTTTCCCAGCCAGTACAAGTTGCGGACCGCTTATCAACTACCAGATCGACTCGTTCTGTTAAGGATATCGCGACTCGCTTTACCGGAGATCGAAGTGATCCTCACTGGAGAACGACTAACCCAAAACCAGTAGTCTGAAGAGAGGTCAGATGTGGCTCTAGCCTAGTGTACGGGTCACTCTCTCTCCAAACCATACAATGAGGGAATTACTCTCCCAAGACAATTTTTTAGGTAAGGTATCTTTTATGGTCAAGTGTGCTTAAGCAGTTCCAATTTTATAGTTTTTAGGTCTTTTTCAAAGCAAATAAAGCCTAACGAATTTTTCAGTTCTCTGGGTTATTTTAAGTCCAAAAACAGAGGGAAAAGGCGAAAAAGCCAATGCACGATCAAACAAGATAATGCATGCAGAGTAAGAAATGCGTACCTGACTCCAACTCTCTACATGCAGAGTGACCCGCGCATAAAATAAAAGTCTGAAAGTAAATTACCTATATGATGCAAGAAGAAATCGGCCTTAGATAAATAAATTCTACTCATGAAGAACTGTAGCTAACGGGTCAACAAGAGGGGTCGGGGTCCGATCTCTGATGCCGATCGGTGTCCGCCACAACGGATCTTGACAACACTGTATATGGCCTCTAGCGGCACGTGACCCCTCAGGTGACCGAGTTAACCTTTTTTATTTGTGAATTAATTAATAAGGTCCAATTAACGATCTATAGGAACGGATATGCAATTAGGGTTGTGCCTTAAATAATTACGTCACAAGCAAGCAAAAATCTTAAGTCTAATGGCCAAAACCTTCGAGAATCAAAAAGAAAAATAGAAAGCAGTCAAAAATCAAAATCGACGAAAATCCGCGGTAAGGTCCCCCGAGCACACTAGCGCTTGGCGAAACAGACCCCGAAACAATCACCAAGTCCGAGTCCAGAGAGTTTATCCTGTATTATTACAACACTAATATGCAGAAAATAAATCTAAGTCTAAACTAACTACACTACAGCTCCCAAACTTCTGCTCCTCATCTCCTACGCTCTCTTGCGGCTTGATGCCGAAACGATCTGCCTCCAAGTCACGCGGGTGCCTCAGCTCTCCGAAGATAGCCTCCCTTGCTCTTCGGGCCCTCGCAAGAAAGGTAAAATAGAAATTGTGTCAGTCCACAGTTATTATAAAAATGGAAAATAAAATAAAATAAAAGGAAAATAAATGAAAAATAAAAACACATGAAACAAAATAAAAAGA
Source organism: Ottelia alismoides (assembly GCA_037367405.1). Classification (NCBI taxonomy): domain Eukaryota; kingdom Viridiplantae; phylum Streptophyta; class Magnoliopsida; order Alismatales; family Hydrocharitaceae; genus Ottelia; species Ottelia alismoides. The sequence continues at coordinate 635,514 of JAZKJV010009616.1, read as the reverse complement.
AATAACACCAAGAACAAAAACAAAAATAAAACGAAATCAACGAAAGGACAAATAAAAAGAAAAAAAAGAAAAATAAAGCCAAAAAAGGGAAAACCGACTACTAAGCCGTGCTCCCCGGCAACGGCACCATTCTGATGAACGGCCCGAGTGATTAAGGTTAAATGGTATCAAAGGTCGTTGCGACCTCAACTACTCGGACCGGGCTCAATCAAGAAAAGAAGACCACCAAAAATAAAAATCAAACAATCAATCAAACAAAGCAGTCTTGCTAATTTATTTTACATGGTATAGCTACCAGGGTCGTTGATGAATCTTGTATTCATCATGCTAAAAGCCACTAATTAAAACCCCTGCTTAATCAAACCAATAAAAAAACCCTTTAATTCTTTATTATTATCCTGTATCATATTGTATATAATTTACTTAATTCCTCTTATTTTTCTTGTAATTATTTTATCCTCAAAAACCCCTAAAAATTAGATAGGATAATTGTCTATAAATCACTGACCATTAAAAACACTAAAAAAATACAAAAACATCTCAAAACCACAAAATCAGTATTTTTATTCCCCTAAAAATACCCTCAAAAATATGTTTTGTACAATTGACCTCTTTTGGCCTTTTAACCAAATGAAAGTTGTAGATCTCATCGAGACGAACAACTTTCATGTTTTGACTTTTTCCTAATTCGGCCTCTAACTATTTCTTTTGTATTTATCTTTGTATTTTTATTTGAATTTTTCTCATTGGGCCACGTGGCGCTCTCTGGAGTGCCCACATGGCCCGTCTCCCCTCTCGCCACCCGGCGCTCTTCCTGACCATCCGATCTCCTCCATTCCACCTTCATCTGAACCGTTCAGCCTTCGCCCACTTCTAGACCTTGGATCTGATCTCAGATCAGATCTCCACCATTACCTCACGCCCTAATCCTAGCCACCCAATCCACTCCCCATCCCACGGCCGTCCGCACTCCACGTTCCCCCTTTTCTCCAGACCGTTGGATCCCCTCCTGATCTGATCCTATCTGTCTACTAGCACCTCAATCACATTCATTGGATCAGATCTACGATCTGATCCCATCCATCCGCTAACATCCTCCTCCTAGCCATTGGATCTCACGATCCAATGGCCAAAAGGTCGTCTCCTTCCTCCGAAGTCCCCGTTCCCAGCCGTTACGCCTCGCCTAAACCGCTACCCCCTTCCTTTTTTGGCCGGTGCTCCAGCTATCTTCTCCTTCTCCTAACGGTTGCCCTACATACCCCTTCCCTCCGCCATCCTCGCGCCACCATCAACACTCGCCGCCATCACTCCCTCGCCATTAAACCTTCGCTACAAAACATCCCTCTCCCATCTATAACCGTCATATGCCTCCACCTATTTAACCCCTCGCTCGCCTCCAAGCACCTTCGTCCACCATTCTTGGCTTTAATCCTAGCTTCCTCCGCCCCTCCGGTGACAACGGAGGGGCGGAACGTAGAGGCGACGGTGGGTTTCTGCCGGTGTCAACCCTCGGCATTCCTCCGCCGAGTAGCGGACGCCATTAGGCTCCGCCGAGCCCCGAGGCCCGGTTGACCTCGCCGGGCGACGACCCGAGGTTCCTTGAGCCTCAGCCCAAGCTATTTCCCCCGCCAACACCTCGCTCCGGCGAGGTGATTTTTGTTCTTGTTTTTCTCGTATTTTTCCGTTCGCCGATCGCCACCATCACCCTAATCTAACCTCTTCATCAGGTTCGCAACACCACCCTCCTTCACGTGGACCCCCTCTCCCTTCTCCATATCCTCCCCCGCTCCGATCCCTTTCTTCTCCCGCTCCGGCGGCGAAGAAGACACCGGCCACCGCTCTCGATGCCTCCACGGACCTCGCTTACCCACCTCTCACTCGCACTGCACTCGCACGAGCACGCTTCGGCTATCTAACGCATGCAGGAACTTCATTGGCCGGAGTACACGATGGAGCTCCTTCGAGCTTTTCTCCTCCGGCGAGGCTTCACCGACCTTCACCTCCGACCAGCCCCGAAGCCTCGCTACGACTCCAAGATCTCCGTCAGCCGTCCATAAAGCTCCTCAGATCTTCTTCTCGACAGGAGGGACGCGATGGAGCAATTGGCAGTTTGCCGGAGCCCCGCCTTCTCCGGTGACCTGCGGCGGATGCAGAAGAGCAGATGCCGTCCGATCGTTTCGATCGGACGGCCGTGATGACACCACGTGGAGGTCCAAGCCTCGAACCAAACCGACAGGCTCGGGTGACCCGAGCCAAACTCTGAGCCTCCACATGCTGACGTGTGCCCCGAGCCTGAGGCCTCCTCCCGAGCCTGGGTCCTCACGTGCCAAGTACGTGAGGACCTGGGTAAATTGCACGAAGGACCCTGGAAGAATTGCTATTTGCATTTTGATCCCCAGGCATGTGCCTCACGTGCGTGCCTGGGTATTTTACAGAGAGCCCATCCAAATTTTCAGATATTGCAAAAATGCCCATGCGCGCAATGGTGAAATTGCATAAGGGCCCAGGCGGTTTTTGGTAATTGCATTTAGGTCCCTCTAGGGACCTAAATGTAATATTTATCCTTATTTTTCTTGCATTTTTATTACAATTATGCCCCTGCACTGTTTTTAGCATAACTTGAGCATCGTAGGTCCAAATTGCATGATTTTAGTGTCATTTTGATCCTTGTTTTGTCCTCTACATTTTAGCATGTTTTATTATCTCATTTGCCACTGTTTTAATTGAAGTGAATTTTTATGTGAAAAATGAGACCCTGCTCTCCTTGTCTTGCTTTGATCTGATGACCGCTTTTATTATTGTGATTAAATTGACACTGATTCACATTTATATTATGTTGCTCACATTTTTGGGGTATAATTGTAGCCTTTTATTTAGCATACATATTCTCTTGCATATTTGCTCATGCATCCTTTAACTTGCATAAAAACCAATTAAAAATTTGCATGCATCCTTGCTTTGCCTTGTAAATAGCATAGTTCTTCATAAGGACCTGAAATTGAAATTAACTCTCTTTGTGCTTCATTGATCAAAATTTGATAAATAAACTAGGTAATCGTGTCCCTGTGTTTGACCTTGGTAAACTTGCCAAGTAAAATTATTCCACGATATTCAAAGATCGTAGTTTTTGCTGAATCGAATTCGCCTCCTATGCTACGACTTATTTCACAGTATTAAAGAGGTGAATTTGACGTTCATCAAATGGCGCCATTGCCGGGGACATGGCTTTGCTTAATTATTGAATTTTGATTCCTTGTTTCATGCATCATTTATTTGCATCACATATGCTGATTTAATTTCTCGGTGTGTCTAACTTTTCTCTTTTGTGGCATGGCCCATGATAATCGAGGATGCTTGATCCTCATGGAGGTGTGAAGTCGGGAGCTTCCGTTGAGAAGGCCGCAAAAGAATTCGGGAAGAAATTTTAGGAGTTTTAGATCAGACAACCTGCATTGCATATTGTAAAAAAACTTGCATCTGCATATTTATTTCTAGTTTTGCATGTTGTACAAAAAAAAGAAATAAAAGAGTAGATCACTTGATGATCTACCCCCCGCCCACACACACGCCTACACTTGCACATACACACTCACTCCCACCATCCCCTGTATATTTCACACTCTCTCTATCAATCTCTCTCTCTCTCTCGCTCTCTGTATGTGTGTATATATTTCACGAACCCCCTCTCCCTCACCCTTGTATCATAGAACCCCCCCAATCCAGACCTTACTTAGGCTACTTGTAGCCTAAGTATAGGGGGGACCTGCCTACTCATCCCTCCCTCGTTCTGTCTTCTTGTACTTAGGCCAATTTTGGCTTAAGTATAGGGGGACCCTCCTCCTCAGTTCCGCTATATCACCCTATATTTGAATCGAGCCTTGGCTTCATGGCACTTGTGCTATGAGGACATAGCAAAATTTAAGTATAGGGGGGTATACCATATATTACTGTATATTTACTTTAGCCTTAGCTCGCGTTTTAATTTTTTTAATTTTATTTTCGGGCTGGGTTTTGGTAAACTTGTGAACTGAGGGTTGTAAAAACCTGTAAAAATTATTTATTAAAATTGAGGGATTAATTTTTGTAAATATTCCTGAATAAAAAAGTTTGAAAAATTAAAAATTAAAAATCTTTCTTGGAATTTGACTCTGACTACTAGGCTTAGTAGACATTTTCAGTGAGGGAACCTCGGTCTCCCTTAGCAGAGTGGGTGGTTTAGAGGACATCGTATATGGCCTCGTCCTCAAGTAACACGGGTCTCGGCCCGTACTTACGCCCATACTTGCTGAGAGTGGATACTTTTATTTGAGCCTAGGCCAGTCATTGTCTCTCTGAGGAAATAAAAAAAATTAAAACCCATAAAAATATGCAAAAGACAAAAGTCACACAAAAAAATCACTAACCTAAGGAGTTGGTGTATTCCTGACACATTCATACTCACTCAAGGCTTGAGGATTTTGAGGACACTGGATTTTTGTGATCTTGAGAGTCTGAGTTAACATGCCTTATCCATTAGGGTTTTTAAGACTTAAATATCCACACTTCCCTGGTTTGAAAGATTTGAGTGCTATATTGCACTCTTCATCTCTACCTTCAAGAAAATATGATCAGCACAATCACTCCCGCAACTGCATGATTGATGAGATGAGTTGAGATATCACTTGAGGAACTAGGACTAGAGATTTGAGTTTAGACCCGATCTGATGATATTCGAGGATGGGATAAAGTTAATGAAGGCTGCAGAAAACCTGAGTGTCAGCAAAACCCTAGCCAGTATGTGAACAAGATTCATATGCTATCTTTTTGATATTGACCTAAGTGCCAGGGTGTGATGAAACTTAATGAAAATTGTTGATCAGTGTGCGCCAACTTTTGGTAAAAGTAGTGGAGCTAGCCAACAAAAGAAAAGAAAAAGAAATGTCAAAGAAAAGCTCTATCATCCAAAGTCAAAGTCCAAAGGAGCTTCCACCAATGGCGAGCGCTCTCAAACCTTTTCAAAGTGTCCACTTGGACCAAGCCCTAATTAGGACCAAGGAGTCGGGCTGACACCACAAAAAGGGCCCTGCATCGTAAGCGATACAAGTCTGGGTGTCGAAGGTATCTTAGATACTCAGAAAAGACACACCCCGGTGTACTCCCAGAAAAACAAGTGTAGACGACTCCAACTCTCTTGATGGACACATTGATCAACAATGTTAAAATTTACATGTGTTGAGTAAAAGGCACTCGAGAGGCCCCTTGTTCCAATGTGAGGGTGAGAAAAATAGACACAATCCCATTACCTCCATCATCTGGCCGTCCATCAACATTTCAAGTCTGACAAACTAATGAGATGGTTGACTGAAGAAAGAATAGACTTATTCCCCAGTATTGAGGATTAGGTCTAGAGGAGAGTCTTTGGGACTGGAACTTTGAGTGATGCATCGACTCAGCTCTCATGAAATGCAATACACTAAATGTCATATCCTTATATTATATGTACAAAAAGAGAGTCTGATAATCAGAGAAGTTGGATTCCTTCTGACTAAGGCTCGGATAAACCCAGAATTTGAGGACCACTTAGGTCAAGAGTCTTGGAAAGATCAAGCCTTGAATTTTTCACGCGGACTGTCAGGAATTAATCCGACTCCTTCATTCTTTAGATGTTCGAGGACGAGCATGGTTTAAGTATAGGGGTATGATGAATCTCGTATTCATCATGCTAAAAGCTGCTAATTAAAACCATACTTAATCAAACCAATAAAAATACCCTTTAATTCTTTATTATTATCCTGTATCATATTGTATATAATTTACCATTAAATTATTGTTTTTAATCCTCTTATTTTTCTTGTAATTATTTTATCCTCAAAACCCCCTAAAAATTAGATAGGATAATTGTCTATAAATTACTGACCATTACAAAAACTAAAAAATACAAAAACATCTCAAAACCACAAAATCAGTATTTTTATTCCCCTAAAAATACCCCCAAAAATATGTTTTGTACAGTTGACCTCTTTTGGCTTTTTGATAAACATGAAAGTTGTAGATCTCATCGAGACGAACAACTTTCATGTTTTGACTTTTTCCTAATTCAGCCTCTAACTATTTCTTTTGCAATTATCTTTGTATTTTTATTTGAATTTTTCTCATTGGGCCACGTGGCGCTCTCTGGAGCGCCCACGTGGCCCGTCTCCCCTCTCGCCACCCGGCACTCTTCCTGACCATCCGATCTCCTCCATTCTGCCTTCATCTAGACCATTCAGCCTTCGCCCACTTCTAGCCCTTGGATCTGATCTCAGATCAGATCTCCACCATTACCTCGCGCCCTAATTCTAGCCACCCAATCCACTCCCCATCCCACGGCCGTTCGCACTCCACGTTCCCCCTTTTCTCCAGACCGTTGGATCCCCTCCTGATCTGATCCTATCTGTCCACTAGTGCCTCAATCACATCCATTGGATTAGATCTACGATATGATCCCATCTATCCGCTAACACCCTCCTCCTAGCCATTGGATCTCACGATCCAACATCCAAAAGGTTGTCTCCTTCCTCTGAAGTCCCCGTTCCCAGCCATTACGGCTCGCCTAAACCGCTAACCCCTTCCTTTTTTGGCTGGCGCTCCAGCCATCTTCTCCTTCTCCTAACGGTTGCCCCACGTACCCCTTCCCTCCGCCATCCTTACACCACCATCAACACTCGCCGCCATCACTCCCTCGCCATTAAACCTTCGCTCCAAAACGTCCCTCACCCATCTATAACCACCGAACACCTCCACCTATTTAAGCCCTCGCCCGCCTCCAAGCACCTTCGTCCACCATTCTTGGCTTTAATCCTAGCTTCCTCCGCCCCTCCGGTGACAGCGGAGGGGCGGAACGTAGAGGCGATGATGGGTTTCTTCCGGTGTCGACCCTCGGCGTTCCTCCGCCGAGTAGCGGATGCCATTAGGCTCCACCGAGCCCCGAGGCCCGGCTGACCTCGCTGGGCGACGACCTGAGGCTCCTTGAGCCTCAGCCCAAGCTATTTCTCCCGCCAACACCTCGCTCTGGCGAGGTGATTTTTGTTCTTGTTTTTCTCGTATTTTTCCCTCTGTCGATCGCCACCATCACCCTAATCTAACCTCTTCATCAGCTTCGCAACGCCACCCTCCTTCACGTGGACCCCCTCTCCCTTCTTCAGATCCTCCCCTGCTCCGATCCCCTTCTTCTCCTGCTCCGGCGGTGAAGAAGCCACCGACCACCGCTCTCGACACCTCCACGGCCCTCGCTCACCCACCTCTCACTCGCGCTGCACTCACACGAGCATGCTTCGGCTATCTAACACATGCAGGAACTTCATTGACCGGAGTACACGACGGAGCTCCTTTGAGCTTTTCTCCTCCGTGAGGCTTCACCGTCCTTCACCTCCGACCAGCCCCGAAGCCTCGCCACAACTCCAAGATCTCCGCCAGCAGTCCATAGAGCTCCCCGGATCTTTTTCTCGATAGGAGGGATGCGACAGAGTAATTGGCAGGTCGCTGGAGCCCCGCCTTCTTCGGTGACCTGCGGCGGATGCAGAAGAGCAGATGTCGTCCGATCGTTTCGATCAGACGGCCGTGATGACACCACATGGAGGTCCAAGCCTCGAACCAAACCAGCAGGCTCAGGTGACCCGAGCCAAACTCCGAGCCTCCACATGCTGACGCGTGCCCCGAGCCTGAGGCCTCCTCCCGAGCCTGGGTCCTCACGTGCACAACACGTGAGGACCTGGGTAAATTGCACGAAGGACCCTGGAAGAATTGCTATTTGCATTTTGGTCCCCAGGCACGTGCCTCATGTGCGTGCATGGGTATTTTACAGGGAGCCCCTCCAAGGTTTCATATATTGCAAAAATACCCCTGCGCACAATGGTGAAATTGCATAAGGGCCCAGGCGGTTTTTGGTAATTGCATTTAGGTCTCTCCAGAGACCTAAATGCAATATTTATCCTTTATTTTTCATGCATTTTTATTACAATTATGCCCCTACACTGTTTTTAGCATAACTTGAGCATCGTAGGTCCAAATTGCATGATTTTAGTGTCGTTTTGATCCTTGTTTTGTCCTCTACATTTTAGCATGTTTTATTGTCTCATTTGCCACTGTTTTAATTGAAGTGAATTTTTATGTGAAAAATGGGACCCTGCTCTCCTTGTCTTGCTTTGATCTGATGACCGCTTTTATTATTGTGATTAAATTGACAGTGATTCACATTTATATTATGTTGCTCACATTTTTAGGGTATAATTGTAGCCTTTTATTTAGCATACATATTATCTTGCATATTTGCTCATGCATCCTTTAACTTGCATAAAAACCAATTAAAAATTTGCATGCATCCTGGCTTTGCCTTATAAATAGCATAGTTCTTCATAAGGACCTGAAATTGAAATTAACTCTCTTTGTGCTTCATTGATCAAAATTTGATAAATAAACTAGGTAACCGTGTCCCTGTGTTCGACCTTGGTAAACTTGCCAAGTAAAAATATTCCACGATATTCAAAGATCGTGGTTTTTGCTGAACTGAATTTGCCTCCTATACTACGACTTATTTCACATTATTAAAGAGGTGAATTTGACGTTCATCAGTCGTCACAAGGAGCACGTGATGTAAATGATACGAAGTAGTCGGCTATCCAAGAAAAACAAAGGAAATGGTGTTTTTTAATTTTTCATTTTTTATAATTTTTTAATATTAAGAAAAAGGATAAAAGAAACCAAAAATCAACATTTAAACAATTATTTAAAGACTCAAAAATACTCAAAAGTTAAAACTAAAAATATTTTTAGGTTTGTAAAATATTCAAACGTTTTTGTGGATTTTATGGAATTTTTTTGATTTCTAATGAATTTTCTAAAAATAAAACAAAATCAAAAACAACAAACAATGTACAGTTGAGATCTAAAGGCAAGTTAAAATTACTTAAAATGCCTGTAAAATCTCAATAATATTTTTATGAGAAAATATAAAATAAAACCTAACTACAGCAACTTAAAGCACAATTTTTTTGAAATTTTTTTATGGATTTTTAATGATTTTTAGAAGATTTTTACTCTTTTTTAATTTTATGGTTTTTATAAATGGGAATAAAACAAAAATTGGACTGAAATGAAAACAACACAAAACAAACTAACAAGGTTTTTTTCAAAAAAATTCAAGGTTTTTAAATATTTTTAATGGATTTTTTAAAAAACAAACAGGAGCTATTTTTAAGGTTTTTGAATTTTTAAAAATGCTAAACGAAAAAAAATAAAACTAAAAATTCATAGAAATTCCTACACCATGGCAGGAGCAAAATGTCCCTATGTATACTTTTATTTTACAGATTAATTGATAAATGCGAATCTGAAAAACTACAAGGGCAAGGATTCAAAATATCCCTATGTATACTTTTATTTTACAGATTAATTGATAAATGAAAATAAATACAATGTGGGCTGAGCAATTTACCCATGCCGCACGTGCGGTGCACGTGGAGTGGACAGGTGGCGTGCTCTGAGTGGGCGAGGGCGTACGGCTCTAGCGTTGGCAGCTGTCAGATCCAACGGTCGTCAGAAGGTGCGAAAGTGGGCGGTATGGGGGCCATTATATTTGACATCTAACGGCCTGACAACTGCTGTGAATGGACGGTGAGGATGGCATCTGGGCGAAGGAGTCGATCCAACAACGGAGAGAGGCACTGGAAGAACTCCGCCTGGGCAAGTTTCACCAGAGCACCGGTGATGATCCAGCGCTCCGATGAACGATCGGACGGTGGCAAATGACTCGTGGGGTTCCTCTGCGTCGGGTGAATGGATCAGATGGGCTCGCTGACGGGCAGATCTCCGGGACGATGGCTGGGACCTGGGCGAGCTCCGGCGATGCGGGTCGAAGGGGAACCGGTGTATCTCCACGCACACAAAGCCCTACAAGGCAAAGCTCAGACTCGGAGCAAGGTTCCGGTCAGGTTATTGAATCAAAAATGAAGGGAAACGACGGTGAATGAGAAGGGGATCTCCGGCAAAGCGAGGGATGAGACCTAGGGCCTAATCTTGGCTGTCCGAGCCAAAATTTGGATGATCAGATGGCGAGGGAGGATGGAGGGTGAGCTGGGTCATTGACCGAAGAGGGTAGATGGGTGCGATGAGGCTCCGACCGGCTGGTTGGAGCTGGCGGGGCAGCGGAGGTGCGCAAATGAAAGATTCGAAGGATAACGGAACCATGATCGAAATAAAATCTATCTGAGGGTCCTAGCGTGATCTTGAACTCCAGGGTGTGCGGTCGGTGCTGGTCGTTGCCTCAACCTCGTTGCGGCTGGCTGAGGAGGCTCGTCGCGGCGGTGCTTCGGCCACGAATCTTGAGCGTCGGCTGCAGCGCTCCTCTCCAATGACCAAGGGTATCCTCTGGTTGCTGTCACCAAGGCGAAGGATTCTAGGGTAGCAGAGAAGGGTGTGGTGCGAGCTGAGCTGCTGGAGAGTCGAATGAAGACTATATAGCTCATCCCAAGCAACATGGAAGAATTGGAGCATGCGTGCGAACCGAGGATGATCCGCATCTCCCTAGGGATCCACGAGGATCATTGATCCATTGGGGAGATGCGGGCGGAAAAATCAGAGCTAAAGGATGTAGGATCCGCTCAGGAGAATTGAGAAAAATCGGGGCGTGAGCCGGATCCACGCGCGAGAAGGTCCGGGAGGGGTAGTTGACCAGGGTCAACATCCCTCCTGGACCAATAGGAAAATAGCTGGTCAAACAGAAATGTAAAATAAATTAAAAATAGAAAATGATTTTAAATTAAAATGTGTTCAAAATAAAAATATTTATTATTTTCTAAACTATTTTTTGTGAATTTTATTTTTTTTTATGAAAAATAAATTATGGTATATACAGTATATTATTTTATATACAGGTATAAAATACCTATGTATTTTGTATTATTTATTTTTATTTTCTTATTTTTACATAAATACCCCAATTTTATATTTTATTTATTTACAACATTATTTTTGGAGTATAAAACTATTTTTGTTTTATTTTTATTATTTATTTACAAGTATAAAATAAATAGATTGATACATATTTACATGTATTATGTATAAGCTGATATAGAGAGCATTTTATTTTTATTTTTGTTTTATTTTTCTAATTTTTGTTTTATTTTTAGAAATATATACAAGGGGATAAAAATACCTTTTTATTTTTATTTACAAGGTAGAGTGGCCCTATCTCTCTCTACTTATTTTATTTGGCGATCAGGCCCATACTGGACCCCCTCTTGGGTTCAGGTCACTCAATATTTATTCTAAATATTTCCTTCTTTTTCTTTTATTCTTTATTCTTTATTCTTTTATTTTTGCACAAATACATGCTAATTATTTAATATTGACAAATACATGCTTATTATTAATTTATTGTATTTACAACTATATACATGATGCTTTGCCAAGATATTTAGCTAAAATAAAAGAATAAAGAGTGATGGATGAGGATTCATCATGCATCTGCGTCCCACATCCCCGACCAGTTCTAGAGCGTCAGATTTGATAACTAGAACGATCAGAGTCGCACGTTCGTGCCCCCAACAGCGGCCTCCACGTGTCCTCACGTGCCTCTCACATGCTGCAAGGGTATATTGCTCTTTTTACCCTACATTTGTTTATGCTTTATGTTTTAGTCTGTAAATAAAAGTTTTAGTTGAAACTATTTGCACTTTAGTCCCTAAAGTTTCTGGTATTTGCATTTTAGTCCTCCCTATCTGGAGACACGTGCTCGATCACGTGAACAGTGGTGTTTTTGCATGTTTATCCCTAGATATTTCTATGTTATTGTTTGAATGAGAAGTTTTCTGAATTTGCAATTATGCCCCTGTGAACGTTGTATTACGCATGTGCTGGAATTGATTGGAAATTTTAGAGAGACCCCCTAGACTTTTAACGCCTATTTTTGTTTAGTCCAGAAGCTTAAACTATTTGCATTTAGGTGCCTACAACCTGTGTGTGTTGTTTTTGATGAAATAAATATCAAATCTACTCCAAAAGCTTTCCAAAATTTACCAGTAGCTCTTGCTACTGTGTAATATTTTTGGTAAGATGCAATTTGAGTTTATTTGCTGTTTTCCAAAATTTAAAAACCCTAAAAATCGAGTCTGTCTATTTTAGAAAATACTAAAAAATAGAAAAAATACCCCTAAAAATTCTACAAAAAATTATGAGTGCTTGTTTTGATTTGTTTTAATTTCTGTAGCATTCTTATTTCATTATCTTTTATAAAACCCCTAAAAATTACAAAAGACCAAAAATCTTATAAAAATAATTAAAAACTCTATAAAAATAAAAAAAAATGTGTTTTCAATTCCTATAATTAGATTTTGTAGTCTATTTTGACATAAAATTACAACTGAGAGGTTTAAGGTAATTTAGATATTTTAAAATTACCTTTTTATCCAGGCTGCACACTATTTTGTTGTTTTTTCTTTATTTCATTTTTAGAAAATTATATAAAAATCTAAAAAAGCCCATAAATTATCCAGAAACATTGCATATTTCAAAAATATAAAAAAAATTTTATCTTGATTTTTTGAGTATATTTGACCTTAATAAAAATTGTTGTAGCGAGATTGCTTTTATTTTCTTATTCCTTTTCTTATTAGAAAATATATAAAAAAATTTGCAAATTGAAACCACCAAATATACTTCTTTTCTTCTTTGATTTCTCGACTACTTCAAAGGCTTAGCCCGTGCTCCTTGTGTTCGATCCAGATGGCTATACCAGGTTAAATAAATAACGAGATCACTTATCTTGATTTTAGTGCTTGAGTGCTTTTATTGGTGGTCTTATTTTTCTTGATTGACAGTGCCTTGCGATTCGGGTCGCAACGACCATAGATATTACTTAACCCGAGTTACCTGAGGCCGTCATCAGAATGGCGCCGTTGCCGGGGAGCACAGCTTAGTAGCCGGTTTTCAGCCTTCTTTGTTTCATTTTTCTTTTTCTTTTTATTTCTTCTTCTTCTTTGCTTGCTTTTTATTTTATCAGCTTCTAGCTCTATTTGATATAACTGTGTTTCTGACCTACTCTTATTTCGCCTTTTGTGCAAGGAACCACCCGAGGTTGCTTTGGAGGAGACCCGTGCTCGGAGGGAAGCAGGAGGCAAAGAAGAAGTAGTTATAGCCTTTAGAGTAGATTAGAGTAGTTTTTATTTCTCTTCATTTAATTATTATTGTAATAATATAGGACCTTGGATAGTTGCAGACTTGGCTTATCGGGGTTTGTTTCGCCGAGCACCGGTGTGCTTGGGGGACCTCACCGTGGTTTTCGTCGGTTTTGTTTTCTCAACTATTCTTTTATTTTTGATTCTCAAAGAATTTGGCCCTTAGATTTAGGATTTTCTCTGATTGTGATGTAATTAATTAAGGCACAATCCCTACTTATCTACCTGCACCTATAGATTGTAATTGGACTTAATTAATTAAATCACAAGAAAAAGCTAACTTGGTCACTTGAGAGGTCACGTGCCGCTAGAGGCTGTATACAGCACGTGCAGGATCCGTTGTGGCGGACATCGATTGGCATCAGAGATCGGGCTCTGACCTCTCTCTTTGACCTGTTAGCTACTGTTCTTCGCGTGTAGAAATTTCTCATCTAAGTTTGTTTTCTTCTTGCATTATATAGGTAATTTTATTTCTATCTTTTATTTATGCACAGATCACCCTGCATGTAGAGTGCTGGCGATAGGTACACATCTCTAACTTTGCATGCATCATCGTGTTTGACCGCACACCGGCTTTTCGACTCCCCCCTATTTTTTTGGACTTTAAATAAATTAGTAGATCGAAAAATTCTTTACGCATTTGTTTGCTTATTGAAAAATTCATAAAAAGGGGAAATCATAAAATTGGGTCTGCTAAACACACTTGATCCTAAAAGACACTCAACTTAAAAATATTGTCTTTGGAGAGCAATCCCCTCATTGTTTGGGTTGCATGCGCGAGAGAGTGACCCGTACACTAGGCTAGAGCCATACCTGAACTTTCATCAGACTAATGGTCTTGGAGTTAATCGTTCTCCAGTGAGGATCGCTCCGGTTTTTGGTAAAGCATGCCGCGACATCCTTAACAGATCGAGTTGATCGGGTAGCCAGTAAACGGTCCGCAACTTGTACTAGATGGGAAAGATCTAGCTTTGGGATTGGGCCAGTCTCCTGAGAGTATCGGGTTTCTACCAGCTCGCTTAATCGCTCTGCTAGACTAAATTATCACTAAATAAAATCAACAAGATAACAGACCGAACCTTTACAGTCGTCAGCTCTCAATGTTGAGTAGGTAAATTAGGGGTTTTGTTTTCTGATCTTTTTTGTTTCCAGATCCCATCCGCCTTCCTCTCTAGATCACGATGATGGGTTAGAGGTCCCTTAAGAAGCCCTTGGTTGTACCGCTTTCGAGCACTCTGTCCCATTTATCTAGGTTGGTTCATAAGAGCCCAGATCCGCTCTCCAAAACCGAGTTTGATTCCATCCCGTTCCCCCTCAACCACCCTTCTTGCAATCTCGAGGTGCCCGAGCAGAGACCAGAGTAGATATATGTTCATTTGACGGCACCTGAGTTTGGGTCTTTTGCCTTTGTAGAGACCCAAGAGATGGCCAACAACGAAGAGCGCACCGATGGACCATCCCAGACAACCACATATGTTCTAGATCAGGGTGCCATCAACAACACCCTATTAGCTTACTTGGAGACTATGCAGCGACAGATCAGGAGATCTTTCATGGTTGACATGAACAGAGAGATGGCCCAGATGCGAGCTGACCGCAGAGAGCCGAACCGACCATACGGTGGAGAGATATCAGAGCTCGGAGGAGGAGACATACCACATCTAGATGAGCCACAAGAGCCAGTCCGACCAGCCCGCCCGATGAGAGAGTTGCACAACCCTAGTGCAACTCTGACACACAGTTGGATTCAGCTTCCAGCAATCCTGGGAGATTTCAAGCTCCCTCCTCAGACGATTCAGTTGTTGCCCAGATTTCACGGGATAGCCACCGAGGAGCTGCATCTGCATCTCCAGGAGTTTGAGATGATCTGCAACACAGTCCACGACATATACGTGGATGAGGATACCATCAAGATGATGGCTTTTTCGTTCTTCCAGGTCGACAGCAACCTACTAGCTGAAGCATTTGGGGAGATACGTCACTTCGTGGGAACGACTTCGGAACGAGTACTTGAACAAGTACTATCCACTCGGCCGGAAGATTGCAGCTCGAGCCATCATCAACAACTTCTCCATGCTTCCCAACGAGCAATTTCATGAAGCATGGGACCGCTTCCGAGAGATCATTGACCGGTGTCCACACCATGACATATCCAAGCCCAAACTTATGTAGAGTTTCTTTTGTGGGCTGACACCGGAGCTGCAGGGGCTCGTGAACGCATCTTATGGAGGATCCTACTTTGCAAGGATGAGGATCATGTCTGGGCCATATATGAGGAGATGGCTGAGAACTACACCGTCATGTCCCAGACTCGTCTCTACACTAAGGGAAGTCCTCACCCCAGGCTGTGTCTTTTTAGAGGATAGCACGGGTCGATGCAGGTCCTTCCACATCGTCAGCAGCCACAACACATGCAGATTTGTCGGCCGCTGATATGGGCATCATCAACGAAAAGCTGAACCGCATCGAGATCATAGAGAAGAAGCAGTGCCAGGGCATGTCACAGATTGATCAGATGGCACAGACATTGAGTGACCTGAAGACCCAGATCATGTGTCTCCAGGAGACACAGACGACTTCTCAGCCACGTCTCAGGTCATGGACTGACCCCAGCAGCAATAACTCGACCCATCCCCCCGCCCATTACAGATAGGTCCACCATATTCAGGCAGAGCCGTTCTAGCAGCCGTAACACCAGTACGTTCAGCCACCACCGTCTCAGGACACTCAGATGGTGGTGTACCAGCAGGATCAGCCCCTGGCAGTCCTTCCTCCGCCCCCTTTTGAGCAAGAGACGTTGATGGAAGTCAACAGGATTTGGTACGACGACAACAACCAGGGATTCACTGAGACCATCCCAGATTCTGGTGGTCAACCGGAGGTTCCTCATCCCAGCAACAACCTCCAGTTTAGGGTGGACAGTACAGCCTGTCCCAGCAGCAATAACCCCAGTTCCCACACCAGCCACAACAACAACAACAACATTACCAGTAGGTTCCTCGTCCCTACCAGCAGGGACAACTGTGGAGGCAGCACCGGCAACAACTTCAGCAGTACTCTCAGTATCCCCCTCATCCTTCCCAGCAGCAGCCTCACTTCCAGAGAGGCAACCTGTCCGATTCTCATGGGGCAACCTATGAGAACCCAGCACTAGACGACTTAGCATGCCTTCTTACCGATCAGCAATCCACTTTCAGGCGGGATATGGACAAGTTCTGACAGGAGATAAGGGTAATCATCAAGGGCAAGACCACCATACTTGCTCAGATCGAGCCAAACTCGAACAACCTGAAGAGAAAGTCTGAGCAGGTACAGTTCACAGAGGTTACCACTCCTAGTGACTCATTGGGTGATATTGCTCCATATACATTTGATGTTGACTTTATTATGTTTAGGAGCGGTAGGATGCCAGTTGGCGGTGCCTCGTCTGAACGACAACACCACGAGGATGTAGGAGCGCCAAATGAGGAGGATAGCGGTGCTGATGTCTCTCTTGAGGTTGATGATGACGGTGGTGCTGACACCACCAAGTATGTTGATCCAGGTGATGGTACTGAGGCCGTCGCGACCCCAGTTGTAGAGGATGTTGCTGATGCCACCAGATGGCCAGCGAGCGGTACTGATGCCACAGTTTGTGATGTCGTGGGTGGTACTGAGGACACCCCTTCTATCCCAGTTGTATTTCCTTCAGTTTTTGTATCCCATAACTTTACAGAAAACTCCAAAAAATTAATAAAGCAAAGGGTTCTTTATCTTTGAGTCCATATGTGATGCATGGTGATATTTGTATAGATTCTACTTCTTCGCAGCAACATGGACCCATTCCCAGCTCTCTATTTGAGGAGGGCTGATAAGGCTAAACAAATCGGTTTCGCGGCTTTTTATTGATGAAAGTGGTCGATGTAGCAAAAATCCGCGGAACAAATTCGATTCTTAAAACCTATCAAACAATTTCGGTGTTCCATCGGAAAACCGTCACTAAATATTTTACCAGACAAGTGTTCCTGGGTCGAACTCAAGGAGGCAGAATAAATTCCTTTGATTTTTGTCTTTGTAATTTTTTTAACTCTTCTCAAAGTTATCAAGTAAAGAAACCATTTTTTATTGGTTTTTATTTTTATTATTTTTATTTGATTTTATTATTTTCCAATTTTTATTTAATTTTCAAAAAGGGAGATTTTTCAAAAAGATTTATTTATTATATAATAGGTGGATACTAGATAGGTGATACAATATAGTATGGTGATCGGGGTCGAGCCGCGAGCTCGAACAACTCAAGAAAACAAAACAAAACGAAGTGCGATTCGACAAAATCAAAACACGATGAAAGTACGTCGAAAATGCCCGAAAACTTTATACTAAGTAGTTGGGGTAGTTGTGTAACTACCCTCAAGAAACCGTCAAAGAACGAAGTCAGACAAAGTCAAAATAGCCCCTACAGCCCAGGGGCATAAGCGCAAAAGAAATCTAATTAAAATGTTCTCAAAAAGGTCCTCAGGGACTGTTCTGTAGAAAAAGTATACAAAACTTTACATTTAGGTCCCTGCGGAGGGACCTAAATGCAAATAGTGAAAATCTGTAAGGCGGGGTGAAATTGCTGGAAGTTCGCTGGGCTTAAGATGCAATTTTTTCACCGTTTCGCAATGGACGACGCAGATTAGAAGGCTTTGGAGCTGATCGGATGGTTCCGCGGATGCCACGTGTCAGTCACTTGTGCATCCCCTGTTCTTGAGTTTGTTGGACAGCTCGGCTATGGCTCTTCTTCTCGAAATTTCTCCGGCCACCCAACGAAAGCTTTGGCACGCCGGCGGGGCCAGAGGGGTGGCTCCTCCACCCCTCGAGCTCGCCCGCGGTAGGGTGGTGGCGGAAGATGCTCCGAGCAGCGGTGGCGCGGTGATGAAGTCGGTGGTCTCGTCCTCCTGGAAGTGGCTCTGTTCTGGCGTCCAGCTTTTGAGGTGGCTTTGGATGAAGATCGAAGGCTCCCAGAAGCTAAAAAATAGCTTGCGATGAAGTTGGATCTGCAAAGAACAAGATCGTATGCTCGATTCTCCAAGGAATCAGCCGATGAATGATATAATATGGATCAAAGCATGTCGAAAATCTTTGTTTCCAGATGAGCTTATGAAATACGTGAACACGATGGTGGATTGATGTGCGATTCGAAGTGAATTTGAAGAAGTTTGAACAATGGAATCGGTTGAGCGTCTAAGCCAGATGATTAACCTATCTGAAAACGTAATTAGCGTCGCTAATCGACACACGTGGATCGAGATGAAAATCGAAGAAAGTGGATGAAGAGGTCTGGGAGAGTCAAGGTTTATTACCTGGACGAAGTTGCTCAACGACGACCAAAGACCGGAGCTCCGACGCGTGCTTGGGCGGCGATACAAGGTTGGTGTAGCCTTGGAACCTCCTCAGATGGTTCCTCCTCCTCGCGAACTCCTCCAAGGTGCTGTCACCACCGCGATTCGGTTGGAACGAGGCTCGTAAGTAGGGGGATCGGGCTTCTGGAACTGAGGTGTTTCAGAGAGCTAGAAGTTGGTTAGCTATGGTGGATGTTGGGGGCTTTATATAGGGCGATTACTTGGGCCCCAAGCCCAGATCTACGGCTGGCGATGGAGGTGGTTGTTGGAGGAAGGAGATCAAGGGTTTAGTTTGGCCAGAAGGTTTTGGAGTGGCGCGGGAAAAATGGTTGAAGGTGGCCGGTTGAGCACATGCGTCATACCAGATTCTTGGGGAAGATGACCCCAGGTGCTGACAAGTGTCAGCACCTGGTTGGCCCAGAGCTGAAATTCCTTATAAAATTATTAATAAATATTAAATAAACTTAAATACAAGAAATGTAAATAAATTAATTTTCTAATTTATGGCATAAATACTTTTTATAAATAATAATTATTATTTAAAATATAAGTATTATATTAATAAATATGTATTTATAAATAGGTTTTAGATTTTTAATTTAATAAATAAATAAGTAAAAATTAATTTTATATTTTCTTAATTATTAGAATATTAAATAAGGTTTATACGAATTTTTATGGATTTTAATAAATTAATTTGCATATTTTAATAAATATGGTTAGTATCTAGGTAGTTCATTTATACATATATTTTAAGATTTTTGATTTTAGTAAAATAATAAATATGGTCCAAAAATTATGAAATAATTTATGGTGAAACTACAAGATCATGAAATAATTTAAAAATTATAAAATTAAGAAAATGGTAAATAATGTGTGTTATAGAAAATAAATAGCCCAGAAACCCCGTTGTCTTTTGGTCCCAAAACCGACTTTTTGCAAACGGACTCCGAATTCGATGAAACCACCTTTATTAATTAGAGAATATTATTTTATGAACTTTAAAGGTGAGTAGAGTGAAATTGGAGTTCGTATGAGGAAGTTTTGATGTTCGGAAGTTGAGATTTTGACAATTTGCAAACTGAGTTTCTTGGCATATATACAAGGTAGTATTTTTAACTTATTTTTATACTTTTATATACATTTTTAGAAATAATTAGGAAAAGGATTTGGTGAAAAATATGCTCATATGGATTAATTAAAATTCTTTGAATTTTTGTATTTATTTTATAAATAATGAAAGGTGTATATGTGTGTGTTAAATTATTTTTTATGTTTTCTTTTCTTATCTCCCCCTACTTTTTGGTTTGTCGACCAATCCATGCTGACTTGGTCTCGGGAGTTAGGTTATAAATATATCTTACAGCTATATTTATATTTCAAGTCATATTGTATATATATATACATATATTCAATCTGCCTTTTTGTTTCTTTTCTTGTTCTTTATTTATTTACATGATTTTAGTGGTTAAAAGTGAATATTTACACATGAATGGTGATTTGTTAAAAGATGAGAATTAATGAATATTTACATGTATTTGTTAAGGGTTTTAAGACAAAATGCGACAGAAAAGTTAATGAATCATGGATTCATCAAGGGCCCAACCATCCCATTTCCTTAAGCACTCTGCTTGGCTAAGGGGAATAGAAAAGAAAACCAGATGATCGATATATTTCAGATTCAGCTGACTCTACAGGAGGCGCTTGAGTACATCCCTCTCTTCCATAGGAACATGAGAGAGAAGACTACCATCTGTAGGAAGAAGAGGAACTGTCATGCAGAGATCCATGTGCTCACTCGTGCCACCTGCTTCGTCATCCAGAACCGTATGCCAGCCAAGAGGCCATATGCAGGAGATCCCTATGTCAAATGTCATATCCATGAGCAGAGATTCGATCGAACTCTATTAGAAAACGACTCTTCCATCAACCTCCTTCTGGTAGCCTTACTCGATCGATTCGAGTTTGGCCCTCTCCGACAGAGCAGGACAGTCCTTTAGTTTGCTGATAGATCTATCAAGAGGCCGAAGGGGTTGTTGAAGGAAGTGGTTGTCACAATTCAGGACCTGAAATTCCATATGGACTTCTTTGTGTTGGATATGGAGATCCCTGAGTCTGTGACTGATACCCCCATCATTCTAGGACGTCCATTATCGGCCACAGCCGAGACGATATCCGATCATGATAGCTGGAAGGTATACTTTTGCATCGAGGATTAGAGTATACAAATAGAGGCGATCGACGAGATTAGAGCGTGAGATTCAACCTGCTCAGAGCAGCTCAGTAATTAAGAGCAGATGACAGAGGCAGAGCGAGACGTCCACCAGGAGTGCGATTTTGTGATTAGTGATGGTGAAGCTGCTTGGTCTGATCCCATTTAACAAGCCATCCTCTCACATTCAGACTCTACAGATTCTCAGATTCCAGCAGAGGAGGGCTTAGAGAGCACACTCTTGGCAGAGGACACATTCGAGGTTGCAGACCGTGTTCCGGAGAGCAAGGCAGTATATGTTTCGTGTGATTCAGATTCAGATTCCACGAAGTCAGATATTGATTGGGCCGAATTTGATGAGTTAATACCTTGTCTGATTCCCACGGAGCCAGCAGTTAGGGTGGATACTGAGCCGACACAGATTACAAATACACAAGCAGGACAGCCTACACCAGTTCGTCATGATCAGCAAGAGTTCTCCCATGCAGATTTGGCCGCACTCACTTAGACATTTCAGAGGCCAGATTTGCCAGCTCCCAGTTGTCCAGAACTGAAGCCTTTGCCGCAGTCGTTGAAGTATAGGTTCCTTGCGGGCGAGCATGAGATGTACCCAGTCATTATTTCAGTAGATTTGACTGGAGAACAAGAATCTCATTTGATAGAGGTTATTGAGAAAAACCGTAAGGCGATAGGATGGAGCGTAGCTGATCTCTAGGGGATAAGTTCGGCCCTGTGCTCCCACCATATCTATCTCGAAGAGGACGCCAAGCCATCACGTGAGTTCCAGCGACGGCTGAACTCGAATCTTCGAGAGGTTATCATGAAGGAAATCTCGAAATGGTAGAGCACTGATTTTATCTACCCCATCTCCGACTACAAATGGGTTACATCTCCGACTCCAAATGGGTTAGTACATTACATGTGGTGCCCAAGAAAACAGACATCACTACAATTGTGAGCGAGTCTAGAGAGGAGATAGCTACCCGGGTACCCATTTCTTGGAGGGTCTATGTGGACTACAAACGATTGAATCATGCCACCAAGAGGGATCATTTCCCGCTGCCTTTTATTGATCATATTATAGAGAGGCTAGCTGGGAAGAGTCATTACTGCTTTCTTGATGGGTACTTCAGCTACAATCAAGTGGCCATTGCACCTGAAGACCAGGACAAGACTACATTCACATGTCCGTTTGGGACTTATGCTTTCAGACGGATGCCCTTTGGTTTATGTAACGCTCCAGTGACATTCCAAAGGTGCATGTTGTCCATATTCTCTGACATGGTGGGTGATTGCTTAGAGGTCTTCATGGATGACTTTTCAGTCTATGGCAATGGGTTTGATGCTTGTCTTGACTGCCTAGACTGTGTCCTTCAATACTGCATCGAGGTTCATCTTGTTTTATCCTGGGAGAAGAGTCACTTCATGGTGACTCAAGGGATGGTGCTTGGTCATATCATCTCCAACAGGGGTATAAAGGATGATCCGGCCAAGGTGGATATCATCAGGAAACTCAATCCACCATCCAACCTGCGACAGTTATGGTATTTTCTGGGGCATGTCGGTTTCTACCAACGATTCATTAATGATTTCAGCAGGATTGCCCGACTGTTGACCGATTTGCTGACCAAAGACACTGAGTTCATTGTATATGATAAGTGTCTTGTGTCATTTGAGACTCTCAAGAGTCTAGTTGATGAGGCCCCTGTCCTGCAGCCGCCTGATTGGTCTCTCCCATTCGAGATCATGAGATGCCTCCGATTTTGCCATAGGGGCCGTGCTAGGACAGAGGAGGGATGGGAGGTAAATTCCTTAGTAGTGTAGTTAAAGAACATAATTCCTCGAATATGGTCTCAAAAATGTTAATTCCCTTATTAATGTTGTAAAATCGCATGGAATCTATGCGATATACATGTCGCATATATAAAATACGACATGTACAATAATAAATCAAAGTTGATATTTTTAGAAATTTAATAATAATGAAAAATGCATGGAATCTATGCGATATAGGTAAAAAATATGAAAAACACATTTTTTCTATGCGTTATGGGTTTTTTTGACTGTTAATAATATATGAAAGTTGCATGTCTTGTATGCGATATGCATAACGCATAGATTCCATGCGATTTCACTACATTACTCAGGGAATTAACATTTTTGGGACCATACTCGAGGAATTATGTTCTTCAACTACACTATTAAGGAATTTACCTCGGAGGGATGGAGTGCCTTTGGCCATTCACTACGCTAGCCGTACATTGGATGCCACGCAGCGGAACTACACTGTCACAGAGAAAGAGATGCTAGCCGTAGTTTTTGCCTTGGACAAGTTCAGATCGTACATCATTGAATCTAAAGTGACTATTTTTACTGACCATACCGTCATCAGGTACCTCATGGCTAAGAAGGATGCCAAGGCAAGACTGACTAGATGGATCCTTCTACTCCAGGAGTTTGATATTGAGATTAAGGATAAACCTAGAGTCAAGAATGTGGTGGCGGATCATCTCTTTAATTAGAGAATCTTGAGGAATCTGAGCAGACTGATTCCATTTCTGAGACCTTCCCAGATGAGGCGATCCTTGCTATTGCCTCACTCCCGTGGTACACCAACATTGTGAACTATCTTGTTGCCAAGAAAGTTCCACAAGGTTGACCCATGCAGCGACTTGAGACCTTACTTGCGAAGGCCAAGTTTTACCACTGGGAGGATCCCGTCCTTTATCATGAAGGAGGGGATAGCGTCAGGCGTCGGTGCATTCCTCAGGAGGAGCACCATAGCATCCTCACATACTGCCACAAGCTTGAGGCAGAAGGACATCATTCTGGGAGGAGAACAACACAGAAAGTGCTTCAATCCGGCCTATGGTGGCCTACCCTCTTCAAGGATTCTGATGAATTCATGAAGAGGTGTACTGACTGTTAGAGGATGGGCACTTGTGGACAACATGATATGATGCCGATGCAGCCCGTTCACTTCTATGAGGTTTTTGACGCACGGGGCATCAATTTCATGGATCCATTCCCTAAAAGTCAGGGATTCGAGTACATTCTGTTGGCCATGGATTATGTGAGTCGTTGGGTTGAGTCCATTCCCACCCAAACCGCAGATGCTAAGTCTGTTTGCAAATTTTTAAGGAAGAATATCATTTCATGGTTCGGGGTGCCTAGAGTATTGATATCTGACGGGGGGTCTCATTTCATCAACAACAAGGTAAAGGCCCTTACTAGCGAGTTCAATATAGACCATCGAGTTGCCACTCCATATCACCCTCAGACCAATGGTCTTGCTGAAGTATCGAGTAAGGAGATCAAGATGATATTGCAGAAGGTAGTCCGCCCAGACCGAAAGGATTGGTCACAACTTTTGGACTCGGTTTTGTGGCATACCGGACTTCCTTCAAGACTCCTCTGGGTACATCTCCCTTTCGTATCGTTTATGGCAAGTACTGCCATTTACCTGTTGAGATTAAACACAAGTCATTTTGGGCTATCACAGATATATTATTGGATCCGGTGTGTATAGGTGATCAAAGGAAGGCAGAATTTTTAGCCCTGGAGGAGCTTAGAGACACAGCCTTTTCAAGTAGCCTACAGTACAAGGAGCGAGTGAATATATGACATGATTCTCACATCAACCATATGTAGTTTGAGCCAGATCAGAGAGTATGATTTTTTGATGCCAGGCTTAGATTATTTCTAGGGAAATTGCAGAGTAAATGGAAGGGACCATACTTGGTCCGAAAGGTGCATGACAACGGGAGTATCGACATATCTGAGGTGTCATCTGAGTCCACCTTTCGTGTTAATGGTCAGCATCTCAAACCATATCTAGATCATGAGCCGCTGGTCATTGACGTCGCCCCAATTCACTTTGCATGAGCTTTGGTCTTTGACTCACATCAATTGCATCTTATGCCTGATTATAACTGTCTTTCGCCTTGTATAGATCCAGATGTCCATATCATCTCATTCTTTAGTCCAACACGCCATCTGCATCTTGTGATTACGCTATACGTAGGGTGCACTTTACCCTAAGTATGGGGGGGGTGTAAGACTCGATTATTCTTTTGATTATTTTTACCTATGTTTTGCTGTTTATACTTAGGGATATTTTACCCTAAGTATAGGAGAGGTAGACCCTGTACATTCTATCAGTCGGTCTTCCCTTTTCGTGTAGTTCGTTATACTTAGGATTACTTGATCCTAAGTATAAGACACCGAGCCCCTTTTCATTCTATCCTTTGATTCGTCGTTGTAATATAGCATTCCTTTTCACTATCTTATATTAAGCACGAGTTATGTCTTCTTCATCGCTCTTGATTCACTCTGAGTCTGAGGACATCGTTCGAGCTAAGTATAGGGGGGTGTCGTATATATAACATATATACTTTAGCCATAACTTGTACTTTGTGTGAGTGTGTTAATGATTAAAATGGCTAAAATTCTTTATCTAAAAAATCGTAAAATGTTAAAAATTTTCTTGTACATAAATTTTTTCTTGCACATACATAGCTATTATAAAAATTATTTTTGTAAAAATATTTGTAAAAATGTTTTTCTTGTAAAATTTCTGTAAATATTTTTGTATCAAAATTCTGTATATAGTACAAAATTTATGTAAAATGTTTGAAAAACAAAAGTTTGCAAAAACCCTTGTGTAAATATTTGTAAATAGTTTGCAAAACTTCTGCATTCATGCATATATTTAAACATTTTTCAAAAATTTTGCACATTTTCAAAAACTTTGCATAAAAAGATTTTTGTATATACTTGTACATTCTTGTGAATCATAGTTGACATTTAAACTAGCCTGGAATTAAATTGGAAAATGGAGCTTGGTTAAGACCTTAATCCACTTAATTATAAGAGGAACCTTATAGGGCTTAGGGTTGAGACTCTTTAGGTCCATTGGTGACTTAATTCTTTGAGTCCACTAGGCTATGATCACATGTCATCTTGATGAGCCTAAGTAGAATATTTAACAACGCACACATGACTCTCGCAAACAATGGCTTTACTTGCACTAGCACGTTATACATAGCTCTCTATGGATGAGGTGGTGAGGAGGCATTTCCTTTGGCTTGGGGTAGCATACAAGGGTATTACTTCTAGGAGGAACCTCTTGTCTTATTTTAGTGAAGGAAGTGCGTCTCAACTTGGTCTGACGGTGTTGAGGTCTAAAGACAGGAGTTGTAGGTTGCAATAATGCTTCAAAAGAGGGATAATCTACTGGCTCAAGAGGAAAAAGTCCTTATGAATATATGCTGCACCATGTAGATATGTTGTACATATACACATCGAAAAAAAGAAAAAGAAAAAAAATGTGCAAAAGAAAGAAAAACTCCAAAAAAGTGGTGGGTACGATAGAAAATGAAATGCCCATCGGAGTGTATATAGACAAATAAAGCAAAGCTTATGTTACCCATTCTCATCTCATGAAGCTTGTAATAGGGAGACTCAACTACACTGGTTGGGCTCCCAAGGATACATGGCTACACTGGTCATGGTCCATTCTCTTCTTCCTCCTCTTCTTGAGCCGGTTGTACTTGAACTTAGAAGGGAATACCCCGCTCCCCGAATAAAGAGCTGCCAGATTAGGGCATTAGAGTTACCTTGTTGAGGGGGGGCTGTTACTTTGCCATTTCTGAGGTGGGGAGCTACATATCACTTACACAGTACACGAAAAGATTCCTGGTCATTAGAGTTTGTGGATGTACACTTGTTTTGATCTAGATTATTGAGGAGTCGTGACCATAGATTGGTGGAACTTAGAGGCTGTTGAGTCTTGAACTTAGGTCCAAATAAGGTTCCGACAAACTAATAATCCAAAGGTCTGATTGAGCTTCATACTCCAATTTAGTGAAGACAAGTTTAATAATCAACCTTGATTCTCGTTCTTTTTCTTTTCTTTCTCTTTTCACTTCTTTTTCAAATAAGTGTTTGCTAAGGGACTAGCAAAGGTAAAGTATAGGGGGTGACCTGATCATCACTCTTTATTCATTTATTTTAGCTATTTATCTTGGCAAAGCATCATGTAAATAGATGTAAATACAATAAGTTAACATTATACATGCATGTCTTAATATTACATAATTAACATGTATTTGTACAAAAATAAAAGAAAAAAGAAAAAGGAAGGAGGTATTTAGAATAAATACAGAGTGACCTGAACCCTAAGAGAAGGCCAAGCATGGGCATGATCACCAAATAAAACAAGTAGAGAGAGATAGGACCCCTCTAGATTGTACATATCATTGGTGTAAATAAATAAATTATTTTTGACAAAATAAAAATAAAATATTCCTTTAACCTCCTTGTATATATTTCTAAAAATAAAACAAAAATTAGAAAAATAAAAATAAAAATAAAATAAAATTCTCTCTTCCTTGTACATACTACATGTATATATGATTCCTTCTCTATTTATTATATACTTGTAAATAAATAATAAAAATACAATAAAAAAATATTTCGTACTCCAAAAATTATGTTGTAAATAAATAAAATGTAAAATTGGGGTATTTGTGTAAAAATAACAAAATAAAAATAATTGTACAAAATACATAGGTTTATTATACCCGTATATAATACACTATACTATATATAAACTAATTTATTTTTCAAAAAAATCACAAAAAATAGTTTGAAAAATAACAAACATTTTTTATTTTATATACCTTTTGATTTAAAATCATTTGCTATTTTTTATTTAAGTTGTAAGTATTTTGTATATTCCTTTTTTTGATTGGTCCACGTCAGATTGTTGACCTCGGTCAACCTCCTCTTCCCAGGCTTGACCCGACCTGACCTCTTCACCGGATCGTTTTCTTCAATTTTTCTCGGGCGGATCACGCAACCCCTCACCCCGATTCTCCTCTCGTGGACTCTCCTAGGATCTAGGACCCTCGCGGATACCTAGGAAGGCGCAGATCTCCTTCAATTCACATGCCCTCGCCCGATTCCTCCAGCCTCCTGGGAACGCTATAAAGCTTCTCAACCGCCTCCCGGGACAAGCAGCTAGCGCCTCACTCCCTTCTTGAACCCTAGCCACATTTAGCTGAGTGACAGCTGCTTGGAGCACCGCTCGGCGCTCGATTTGGTGCAGTAGAGCCGACGCTCAACCTTCGTGGCCGGACCTCCACCGCGAGTAGCCTCCCCCAACTTCAGCATCGAGGTCGAGGCCATCACCCCGACGTTCATCCTTGCCTGGAGCTCAGGAGCACATCCCGACCTTCAGGTATCCCTTTTATCCTTCCCATTTTCCATCCGACCATTTCAATTAACCCGCACGCTCACCCCCCATCTTGCTCTGCAACCTGATCACCCTTAGCCTCGACCATCAGGTCGAGATTAGGATCGAGATCTCCCCTACCACTTTTGTCGGAGATCGATTCCCGCCTTCCTTCACTTCTTTGATTTCTAGCTCCAATAACCCGGACCGGAGCACCGCCCCGAGTCCCAGCTTGCCCTTGCAGGTTTTTGCGTGCGTTGGAAGCCTTCATTCCACCCATCCGAATCTTGCCGGAGCAGCTCCAGACCCCCTCATCCCCACACTCATCCGGCCGGTGGTTGCTCCATCAGCTCCGCTCAGTCGATGTGGAAGCCTCCCACGTCCACTCCGGTGCTTCCTGATCGACCATCGGAGCTAAGGATCACCTCCTTGGCTCTGATGAAGTTCATCTCCGCGTTGTTCGTCTAGGATACTCCGGCACCGTTGGATCAACCTCGTCCCTCCAGATCGCATCCGGACTGCCAATACAGCAGACTTGTCAGACCGTTGGTTGTCAGATCTGACGCGCATCTGCGCCCCACGTCCCCGACCAGTTCTGGAGCGCCAGATCTGACACCTGCAGCGATCAGAGCTGCACGTTCGCGCCCCCACCAGCGGCCTCCATGTGTCCTCATGCGCCTCTCACGTGCTGCCAGGGTATATTACTCTTTTTACCCTGCATTTGTTTATGCTTTATGTTTTAGTCTGTAAAAAATAGTTGAAACTATTTGCACTTTAGTCCCTAGAGTTTCTTGTATTTGTGTTTTAGTCCTCCCTGTCTGGAGACACATGCTCGGTCACGTGAATAGTGGTGTTTTTACATGTTTGGCCCTGGATATTTCTATGTTATTGTTTGAATGAGAAGTTTTCTAAATTTGCACTTATGCCCCTGTGAATTGATTGGAAATTTTATAAAGACCCCCTAGACTTTTAGTGCCTATTACTGTTTAGTCCAGAAGCTTAAGCTATTTGCATTTAGATCCCTAGAACCTGTGTGTGTTGTTTTTGATGAAATAAATACCAAATTTACTCCAAAATTTTTTCCAAAAATTACCATTAGCTCCTTCTACTGTGTAATATTTTTGGTAATTTTTGTGATGTAATTTGAGTTTATTTTCTATTTTCCAAAATTCAAAAACCTAAAAATCGAGTTAGTCTATTTTAGAAAATACTAAAAAATAGAAAAATACCCCTAAAAATTCTATAAAATTTTTTGATTTGTTTTAATTTCTATAGAATTTTTATTTCATTATCTTTTATAAAACCCCTAAAAATTACAAAAGACCAAAAATCTTATAAAAATCATTAAAAACTTATAAAAGTCAAAAAAATGTGTTTTCAATTTCTGTAGTTAGATTTTGTTGTCTATTTTGACATAAAATTGCAACCAGGAGGTTTAAGGTACGTTAGATATTTTAAAGTTACCTTTTTATCCAGTCTGCACACTATTTTGTTGTTTTGTCTTTATTTCATTTTTAAAAAATTATATAAAAATCTAAAAAAGCCCACAAAATACTCAAAACCCTTCCATATTTAAAAAATATAAAAAAATTATTTTGAATTTTTAAGCATTTTTTACCTTAATAAAAATTGTTGTAGTGGGATTGCTTTTATTTTCTTATTCCTTTTCTTATTAGAAAATATATAAAAAAATTGAAAATTAAAAACCACCAAAAATACTTCTTTTCTTCTTTGATTTCTCGGCTACTTCATAGGCTTAGCCCGTGCTCCTTGTGTTCGACTCTGGTGGCTATTCCATGTTAAATAAATAGCGAGACCGCTTATCTTGATTTTAGTGCTTGAGTGCTTTTATTGATGGTCTTATTTTTCTTGATTGACCATGCCTTGCGATTCGGGTCGCAACAAACTTAGATATTACTTAACTTGAGTTGCCTGGGGCCATCATCAATTGGATGCAAAATAGAATTGGTTCAAAGCTCTATTGAGAAGGTGGGACCATTCTCCTGAGATACGGACCCTTGAGTCGCTCCTCCAAAGCCAGAACCTCGATGTCTCCCCAAACCTCATCCTTGTTCATGGTAGAACACTCTCAGACCATCTAACCAAGAACCTTACCTAACCCTCTCACACAACGTCATGGGAGTAGAACTCAATAATAACTTATGGTCCAAACCCTTCCACCCTAGAACATATCTCTTCCTATGGTCTTATACCATGACAAACTCAATATGCAAGACAAGATGTCATTTCTTGCAACACTCACCACGAATGCTTGCCCCCTTTTTCTTGCCAATAGGGAATCCACCGATCACCTACTTCTGACATGCCCTTACACAGTAAATGTTTTCTCTATTCTAGATATTCTGCTATTAAGTTACGACATGAATGCTTTCTTTATCGGTCATAACTCACACCCTTATTCCCTATCACATTGGTAGATAACCATCAAACGAGCATCGACTTGGTGATTGATTTGGAATGAGTGATGCTTGAGAATCTTTTAGGGTATATCAAAACCCCTTACGCTGTTGCTAAAGAAGTCTCCTTCCTAATCATTAGCACATTGTAGCTTGGTAATAGGATTCAACTACAATCCTTTACAAAACCTCCCTTCAATTTGACTCTTTTGCAGGCCTGAACCGAAGAAATCCCTAAGCCCGAGCCCTCAAACCTTTTGACAGCATGCATCAAAAATTGATCCCTCCATATTCAACTACGACAGTTTTTTTGCAGACATGGCTTCATGGTTGCTATTTTTGTTACCGAACATCTCCCTCCCCTCGCAGATTGCCAGTTGTACTAAATACTGGGCTCCTTTCTTTGCATGTTTTTGTTTCCAGGGTCCATGTGAGACATCATGAACTCTTGTTGGTACTGGCAGGCTACTATTCTTTATTTTAGATGTAATGAATTTTGGCATTTTTTTTCAAAAATATAATAAAATAGGTGACTAGAAATGAGATCGTATATTGCCATTATTATAATTAACTAATGGGAAATGTTGTTGGAGATACATAGGCGATCCACAACAACAGAAGCGCGTGAAAAAAATACGATATGATGGTGATCGATTATCTCCTACGATGTCCATGGAAGAAAATTCACTAAAAAGAAGAATAAGTACAACTCTTTACATTCCCTCGTTCATCTCTTCTCTTTCTCTCTCTCTCTCTCATTGTTGTCTCTTGTTATCTTATCTTTTGTAGGCCCAAATTCAAATTTAGATCGATTTTCAATAATCAATATCAATCAAAGAAGATCCTAGTGAGATTTGATCAAATCTCATCAATCCCCTTTAAGAATTATATAGAATCCATCTCTCTATCGTATAAGAATTCTCATTTTTCCCAATAGAGAAAAATATAATCCTAATTTTCTTTGTTTTAAGTTGAACTCCATCACAATCTTCACAACACCTTTATTCTGCATCATACTATTCTTGTTATTTTAATTCTCCTCTTGCAAGTTGTCATCACTTTTATGTATCTTACCCATTGGATACGCCCACAAAATAGTGTCAGCGCTGTCTGATGTAGCATCACAGATCTCTCATGACTAGAGAATTTCCATTGTTTCTCTCGTAAAGTGAACCACACTCGTTTCTCCTTCTTGAATATTCACGTAGTAGATGCCCACTGAGTGATGCTCTCTTGTATTAATGCTCACGCATCCTGGGAAAAATAGGAGCTCCATCAACCATCACAACCATTCCCTTGAGCTTGTACAGTGTGCTAGGAATCCTGATTACTTGCATCACCACACATGCTTTTTGTCTCATCGGTTCATTGAAACCATTGGATTTATGACTTATGCGATAAATCTCAATCTATCGGCAATACCAATAATATACTAACATAGTCCCACATCGACAACTCACAAAGTGTGGTAGTGGGTTATACGAGTAGGAAGACTATTATTTGACAACTTGGGTTTAACCATTTTGAGGGTGATTGTTAATGAGTCCAATTGGACTCGAGCCCAATAAGTTGTCCGAACTAGTTTTCTCCGTTAACGGTTTGAGGTCTAGGACGTTACACCAATATCGTGCCTTATTTGCACGATCTTCTACCAATTATCGCTATTACGTACCTTTATGTCCTCCGAGGAATGCACATCTCCTTCGTCGAGTTCTCTCGCTAAAATCAAACGAAGAATAATAGATAAATGGAAGGGTGGGGTACCAATAAAGTGAAGCCATTTTTTTATCACTGTACTATTACCAATGTGAAATCAGACACTAAACTAAGAAATGGTTAGAACAAGGAATGGATCAGCAAGCCAAAAAGTTTAATGGGAGTGGTCCAATTTGAGCACGGCATGTCGGGTTTATTCCCGCTTCTCTTTAGAAAAAGCTGTGATGGTCGAAATAATGCGTGAGAATTCAAGTCAAACTCTTAGCATTAGCTTTACGTCATTCTCTGTAAACATGCCTTGCCTATTTTTTAAACATTAATGTTTAATTGTTCATCATCATACTATTAGCTTCTTTGGACGTATGTGCTGTTGGGCTTCTAGATGCAGCACGAAAAGATGAGAATATAAAAATGCAAGGTCACAATAGAGGCGAAGTAAATCAATAATTAATCATGCCTGAGAGTAGGAAATTGGAGTATATGAGGACATGAGAGACATGGTCTCTTATTTCCAGGACTAAAGAAGAATAACTTGTAAGATATGGACATGGATACTTGTCCTCCCGACCATAGCCACATCTTGGAACATTCATTTGCTGATTGAGTTTATATCAAGGAATATTAGTCATGAATACTCGGTCAGTTTTGTAAAAGGCCACTTTCTAGGTTCAATAATTTACTCATCATTCTATAATCATAGATTGCGAGTTATATACCAAAATAAATCTAGTAAATTCATTTTGAGTCCAAATTCTATATATAATAACTTTGGAAATGATCGCAATCGTTCATCTATATAATAATTTTGTAACTGTGAATGATTTTGAATGTTGAGCAAGAGCTATCTTTGAAAGCTCTCCTGCATCATTCCTTCCAAATTAACCATCAAGCCGATGTCATTTTGGATATGATCGTCTGCTGATTCAACACGGGTTTTCGCAATGTCTTAAGAAATATGAAATAAATTCTCTAGCAAAATTTCACGAGTTTATAGATACTATAGGGATGGAGTTTGCATAGTGAAGCAGCATTCAGAAAAAATGTTGATGATTTTCGAAGAAAGCAATAGTTTGTCGAACTAATTATCAATATATGATGGTTATAGTGAGTTGTGAGTTTTCTCTATCAACCACCATCTGACTAAAATGAGACCCTAGGGTGGAAATATTTCAAGCAGAAGGTGCCATGTAGTTTCGCAGCCAACCCTCCATATCTAATGGTTGGGTAAATATGCTTACTTAGCGTTAATCTCCAAGTATGCACGGGAAAATTATTTGGACATCCGATTAAGACAAGAAAAGAGTATTTAGAAAGTGTTCTAGGCTTATGACATCCCCATGCTGTTGTTGTTGTGAAGAAGAAGCTCTACTGGCTGAGGCCTTAATGCTATTGTATCAGGTGTTTAGGGTGCTGCGACCTTGTGATAGGCTGCATGTTTTATTCATATATAAATTCCAAAGTGTTTGGAAATTTATTCAAAGACAATCTTGCCATGGAGATTACTCAGCCAAAGAAGGGAGTTTCACGTTGCCTGCATGTTTTTCAAGCTAGTTCATAGTTTTTTTGGAACCCCGGCTGCTTTTTTTGACAAAAGATGGGCATTTCATTCATCAACAGATTTCTGAACGAACATTGACATATAGAATGGCAACATTTACCACAAAAAGTCCAAGGAGCTTCGACATTTAGTACAATCGACGAGTACCTAATGGAATAAAAAATAAACAAAAAGCCACAACATTTGGCAACGTTCTGATGCTTTGGTGGGACCTTCACTTCTTTGAGTCTTTGGATGTTAGTTGACGTCCAGTACGCGGACACAAGCTAAGGGGACTGGTTATGCCTTGGCTGCATAAATCATTACAAGTGATTTTAAAACCTAAGATAAAGGAGTAGAAATTTAGGAACATGCTCAAGGGAGGTAAGAGCTAGAACGAATGTTCGAAAATGAACTGGGGATATTTAGCAATCTAGAGTGGAGGGGTGAGAGTTGCCCTCGAATATCCTCGAACATCGCTCCCTCCAAGTCAACCACCATATCAATGCTAATGGGTAAGGGATGGTATTATGTTGCTAATTTTTTTTCTTAATATCCACTCTTACAAGAGAAATATGTGAAATGTTAAAAAACCATAATAGTAAATGAGCAATGGAGAAGAAAATGGGTGATCGTTTCTTCAACGTTAAGACAAATAAGACATGCATTTACGGTTGAGATTGAAGTATTTAAAGGCCTATCCTGGGTTTGAAGCTTGTGGTGGCTAAGGGACCATAGGAAGAGGGATACTCTCAGAGGAAACGACTTTAGCCGGAATTTAAAGTTTAGTTTTGGTACAACCACCGTAGGATAGGAGATTGTAGAGGTCATTTGTGATTCTGAGCTTGGAGGTCCTTCCTAGGATAAATACCGAGTCTTGGGTAGTTGGGCAAGGGGAGAGGATATACATGAATAACGTAAGCTGTGAGAGTTCATTAGGTGCATTGCTTCTTTTGGCGAGCGCTTTAAACCCATTTTGCTTGGAACCAAGAGTGAATAGGGATTTATCTAGGCTGCTATTAAGCATGGAGGACCAAAATGTAGGGTAAAGCTGCATAGAAGGGAAGATCATTTATGCTATAATTCCACAATAAAGAGTTTGTCACTGAACCTACCGATCTTGATGTGAGACTTCTAGTAAACAAGGATCCATTCTTGATTGCACGCCAACACGGAGAGTCCCTGGGGATTAGAAGTTTAAGCAGAGGGGTAGGATGAGTCCTGTGGTAGCGACCACATATCATCCTTGCAACAAGTGACTCGTGATTCACTCGGATCTTGAATGTCTTCGAAAGTATAGCGATGTTTAAGAGTTCAAGATTGTGGATCCCCCATACGTCATTTTCTTTCGGACCATAGATAGACTCCCAATGCGCTTGGTGTCTATTTTTATCCTCATTACTCCCAATCCAAAGGAAGTGTCTCCTAATTTTGTCAATGTTATTTAAAGCCCATTTAGGTAGATAGAGGGAAGAGAGGATGTGTTTTATTTGTGGTTTAAGGGAAGAATTAAGGATGGAGATTCTGGAGGGGAGGGCAAGCATCTTAGACTTCCACCACAGAAGTTTCTTCTCGAATTTTTTGATAAGAGGAATCCATTCCTTTCTCTTTAGTGGCTTTGGCGATAGAAGAACCCCAAGGTAGTTTATAGGAAAAATCTTTCTCAGCCTAGTCAAATAGATCCATCACCAAATTCTTTTCCTCGTTCATGTTGAGATAGTGGACAATAGATTTATCCTCATTGATATCGAGTCTCGTAATCTCGGAGAAGGCCTTAAGGGTAATGCTCGGGAATTTAAGGTCTTCGGGGTTAAATTTGATAAATAAGAGGATATCTTCAGCAAATAGAATTTCTGTAATGTAAAGCTCCTCACTAGATATACAGAAGCCCTTAATCATGTTGTTTCTCTCTAATTTTTGAAGCATCTCATCGAGGATGTTATTGGTGTTAATGAAAAGGAGGGGTCAAAGTGGATTACCTTGTCGGACACCACATGATGGTTTAAAGAAACATGAAATGGAGTCGTTAATCTTTAGGGAGATGGTGATGAATACTCATTCATCACTCTTTATTCTTATATTTTAGCTACAAAAACCTTTGCAAATACATGTAGATATGTGTAAATACAAATAATTACCAAAAGCATGCATTGTGTAAAAACTAATAATTAGCACGTTTTTGTGCAAAAATAAAAGAATAAAGATTAAAAAGAAAAAGAGGGAAATATTTAGAATAAATATTGAGCAACCTAATCCCAAGGGAGGGCTCAGCATGGGCCTGACCGCATAAAAGCCAAAGTAGAGAGAGATAGGGGCTCATGTGTGTAAATATACCTGTAAATATCACCAAAATATTTTCCTCCAATAATAGAATAAAATGTGCTTGTATATATTTGTAAATATTTATAAATACAAAATCAAAACAAAAATTGAAAAATTAAAAAGAAAATAAAAATAGCCACTTGTATATATTCATCATGTATATATTCCTCCATCTATATTTATTTCACTTTATAAATAAAGAAAATTAAATTCCTTAAAATTTGTATATATTTTATCTTTTATATTGTAAATAAGTAAAATAAAAACAACAAAAACAAAATAAAAAGAACAAAATTAAAAAACCAAAAAGAACATTGTAAATATACCATGTACATAGATGTATATACCTATTTATTTCACTATTGTATATAGATAATAAAAATAAAATAAAAATACCCTTTTATTCCTAATTTTATACTATAAATAAATAAAATATAAAATAGGGATAAAAATGTATAAAAATAACTAATTAAAAATCACAAAAAAATAGAAAAAATTAAAACAAATATTTTTCATGTTTTAAGTTTTCTTTAATTCCGCCATTTCCTATTTTATTTCTAATTTCCAAATAATTTTGATGTGGCTGATTCTCATTGGTCCACGGGGATGTTGACCGCCTGGTCAACTCCCCCCTGTGGACCACTTCCCACGGGTCGTGACGCCCGACCCGATTTCTCAGATTTTTAGCGTCACGACCCGACCTCCGTCTACCCAAACCCCGGGTCCTTCTCGTTCGTGCCAGATCCGACACCCTCGCCGGGATGCCCGCCTCGGGGTCTGCGCTTGGAGCTGCCCTACCCGATCGTCTTTAACCGGACCCCTGGCTGTATAAAATCCGAGCTCCGCCTCCATTTTCCCGATCTTTGGCTCGTCATTTCTCCACCCAGTGACCTCCATCATCCACGCGAGAGTGACAACTCGCCCCGGTGGTGTAGCAGCGAGGCAGAGGGTGCTCGAACCACTGATCCGGCGTCCTAGCGCCACCGTGCTCCGCCTGAAGGTTGAGCTCGAGCCTCGGGCCTTGACGACCCGTGAGGCGACGACCCAGAGCTTCCACAGCTCAAGCCTAGTCAAACCATCCACCCAGGTAGCTCTCTTTCCCTTTCTATTTCTCGAATTTCAGTTTTGCCCCAAATCGACCCATCACCGTTCACTGTCGATTCCGGCCACCTCCACCTTCGATTCGATCATCGGACCATTCCACCACGTTCACCTTCTCCCCGCGCACGTTCTCCGCCCTTCCATTCAACCCAGCTCGCACAGGAGCTGGGGTTTCGAGTTCCACCGTCGACACCTCGCCGGAGCTCGACCGCCCCGCCGCACCTACCACCTTCACCCATGCTTACAGGGTCGAGGCACTTTGCCCTCGACCCACGAGTCTGCTGGAGTGTTTTTTAGGTACATCTGAGCCCATCTGAGGGCTTGGACCGTCTGGTTCAGCAGCTTGGTCTCCGCCCCAGCCCCGTCTTCAGTCACGAGGCGATCACGGCAGCAGCAGCAGCTCGTCCCAGCGCTCCAGCTCACACCAGCAGCCTAGACAGGTTCACCTTGTACAGGCAGAGCCGTACCAGCAGCCGCATCCCACCTACCATTCACCACCTCCCCAGACTTATAGATGGTGGTATACCAGCCTGATCAGCCTCTAGCAGTACTCCCGCCACCCCAGTACGACACAGAGCCGTTGATGGATGTCAACGGGATTTGGTATGACCGCCCTCAGCCGGGTATCCGACGAGACCATCCCGGATTCTGATGGGGGACCGGAGGTACCCAACCCCAAAAACAGCCATCAGGACAGGGAGGCCAGTACGACCATCAGAGAGAGCACCAGCCGCAGCAGCAGCCCCCAGTGTACCCACCACAGCAGCAACAGCAGTCGTCCTATGGTCCTCGTCCCTATCAGCAGGGACAGTCTTGGAGGTGAGATCAGCCTCACCAGCAGCAACATCCCCCATACCCCTCTCAGCCACAGCACCAGTTCCAGCAGCCTCATTACCAGAGAGGCTACTCGTCGGGCTCCCATGAGAGCCCTGCCTTGGATGATATAGCCCGCCTCCTCACAGACCAGCATGCTACTTTTCGACGGGAGATGGACGAGTTCCGCCAGGAGATGCGGGACATTGTGAGAGGGAAGGCCGCCATCCCTGCCCAGATCGAGCCGAACCCCAACAGCCTGAAGCGGAAATCTGAGCATGTAGCTTGTACTGAGTATACCACTCCTAGTGATGCATTTGGTGATATGACTGTATATCTGTTTGATACTGATTTTGTCACATTTAGGAGCGGTAGGATGCCAGCAGGCAGTGCCTCGTCTGAGCCACATCATGAGGATCCACCCAGAGTGACATACGAGGAGGAGGAGAGCGGTACTGAGGCCGCTAGAGATGATGACGGTGGTACTGATGCCACCAAGGATGCTGATTCCACTGGCGGTGCTGAGGCTGCCGTTTCACCAGTTCGAGGAGGTGGTACTGAGGCCACCCAGGATGCCGAGGCAGAGCGCGGTACTGAGTCCGCGAGACTTCCAGTTGATCCAGCCGATGGTGGTCCTGAGACCACCCGTGTTCAGTTTGAGATTCCTGTTGTCTTTCCTACTTCTGATGTATCTCGGAACTTTGTTGTGAATAAAGGAAAAGGTTTGGTTTTTTCTGGTCCCACTGTGGTGCGTGATGTATGTGCGGATCCGGCCGTCGAGCCGTCTAGACCTTTTCCTAGTCCTTCATCTGAGAAGGACCCAGGGATCCCTTTCCCTAGAGCCCTTCAGATGGGGAAGGGGAAGAAACCAGAAAATCAAAAAAAGAGAGATCAGGAGGAGTTCAGCCAGGAGATGATAGATAGATTTCACATACAGCTGACACTTCAAGAGGCTTTGCAGCACATCCCCCTTCTTCAACGTTCATTGAGAGACAGGACCACAGTCAAGAGGAAGAAGAGGAGCCACCACTCAGAGATCCATGTGCTGACGAAAGCCACGTGTTTCGCGATCCAGAACCGTCTGCCGGCCAAGAGGCCAGATTCAGGAGCCCCTTATGTCAGATGTCACATTAGAGAGCAGAGGTTCGACCGGACTCTATTAGATAGCGGATCGTCGATCAACCTCATTCCGGCAGCCTTCTCGACCGCTTCGAGTTGGGCACTCTTAGACAGAGCAGGACAATCCTTCAGTTTGCTGATCGATCTGTCAAGAGGCCGAAGGGGTTGTTGCGAGACGTTGTCGTCACTATTCAGGGCCTGCAATTCCCCGTGAACTTCGTAGTG
Organism: Ottelia alismoides; assembly: GCA_037367405.1. Taxonomy (NCBI): domain Eukaryota; kingdom Viridiplantae; phylum Streptophyta; class Magnoliopsida; order Alismatales; family Hydrocharitaceae; genus Ottelia; species Ottelia alismoides. The sequence continues at coordinate 596,262 of JAZKJV010009616.1, read as the reverse complement.
TTGGACATGGAGATCCCTGATTCAGTGACCGATACCCCCATCATTCTCGGTCATCCGTTCTTGGCCACAGCCAAGGCGGTGACTGACCATGATAGCGGGAAGGTATACTTTCGCGTCGAGGGTGAAAGTGTACAAATAGAGACGGTCGAGGACAACCGAGCCAGAGAGAGATCATGCTCAGAGACCACTTCAGACACAGAGCAGCTGACAGATGCCGGGCTAGACATCCACCAGGACTGTGATTTTGTGATCACAGACGATGAGGCAGTATGGGCAGACCCAGCAGCACAGACCATCCTCTCATTTTCAGACACAGCTGATGCAGAGATGACATCAGAGGAGATCCTGGAGAGCATATTCCTGGTTCAGGATACCTTAGAGGCAACAGAGCCAGTTCTCGATCGCGACACTGAGTTTTGTGATAGTGGTACTGAGGTCACCTTGTGTGATGGTGGTACTGATGCCACCTTGTGTGATGCAGATCCGTCGGATTCAGAGTCTGATTGGGCAGATTGTGAGGATTACATGCCAGACTTGAGTTCCACTGAGCCTACAACTGAGGAGGAGGTAGATGCCGAGCAGAGTAGAGACAGTCCATCAGGGCAGCCTTCTCCAGTTTCTGAGATTGAGAGAGAGTTTCAGTTCTCCCATGCAGATTTGGCAGCGTTCACAGAGACATTTCAGAGGCCAGATCCACCAGCACCAAGCTGTCCAGAGCTGAAGCCGCTCCCTACTTCGCTGAAGTATCGATTCCTTGCGGGTGAGCCTGAGATGTACCCAGTCATTATCTCCGCCGATCTGACTGGAGAGCAAGAATCCCGACTGATCGATGGGGGTTCTTGAAAAGAACTGCAAGGCAATCGGATGGAGCGTAGCAGATCTCCAGGGGATTAGTCCGACCCTATGCTCCCACCATATCTATCTCGAGGACGAGGCGAAGCCGTCGCGTGAGTTCCAGCGGCGGCTGAACCCGAATCTGAGAGAGGTTGTCATGAAGGAAATTTCGAAATGGTGGAGCGCCGATTTTATCTATCCCATCTCCGACTCCAAATGGGTCAGCCCCTTGCATGTGGTGCCCAAGAAGACGGGCATCACGACTGTGATCAGTGAGTCTGGAGAGGAGATTGCTACATGAGTACCCACTTCTTGGCGGGTCTACGTTGACTACAGGAGACTCAACCAGGCCACCAAGAAGGATCATTTCCCCCTGCCCTTTATAGATCAGATCATTGAGAGACTGGAAGGGAAGAGCCATTATTGTTTTCTGGATGGGTACTCGGGCTACAACCAGGTGGCCATCGCTCCTGAGGACCAGGAGAAGACCACCTTTACCTGTCCCTTCGGCACATACGCCTTCCGACGCATGCCATTTGAGATATGCAATGCCCCTGCGACATTTCAGAGATGCATGCTGCCGATCTTTTCGGACATGGTAGGGGAGTGTTTGGAGGTCTTCATGGATGATTTCTCAGTTTACGGCGATGGATTCGACTCCTGTCTTGACTGCCTAGACCGAGTACTCCAGCGATGTATAGAGGTTCACTTGGTGCTATCTTGGGAGAAGAGTCACTTCATGGTGACTCAAGGGACGGTGCTTGGCCATATAATCTCCAACAGGGGCATGGAGGTTGATCCGGCCAAGGTAGATGTCATTAGAAAACTCACACCACCGTCCAATTTGAGGCAGTTACGGTCATTTCTGGGGCACGTCGGTTTCTACCGACGATTCATTCATGATTTCAGCAGGATTTCCCGGCCGTTGACTGACCTACTGACGAAAGACACCGAGTTCCTTATCGATGACAAGTGTCTTTCGTCCTTCGAGACTCTCAAGAAGTGTGTTATTGAGGCTCCTGTTCTCCAGCCGCCTGATTGGTCTCTCCCATTCGAGATCATGATGGATGCCTCCGATTTTGCCGTGGGGGCCGTGCTGGGACAGAGAAGGGATGGAGTCCCCTTTGCTATCCACTACGCTAGCCGCACATTGGATTCCGTGCAACAGAATTATACAGTCACAGAGAAGGAGATGCTAGTCGTAGTGTTCGCCCTAGATAAGTTCAGATCTTACATCATTGGATCTAGAGTGACCTTGTATACTGATCACACCACCATCCGATACCTCATGGCAAAGAAGGATGCCAAGGCCAGACTGACTAGATGGATTCTTATACTCCAGGAGTTCGACATTGAGATCAAGGATAAGCCTGGAGTCAGGAATGTGGTGGCGGATCATCTCTCCCGTTTAGAGCAGCCTGCAGAGTCTGAGCATATTGATCCCATTTGTGAGACCTTCCCAGATGAGGTGATCCTTGCTATCGCCTCACTCCCGTGGTATGCCGATATTGTGAACTTTCTCGTTGCTGGGAAAGTCCCACAAGATTTGACCAGGCAGAGGTTTGAGACCTTCCTCGCGAAGGTCAAGTCCTACCACTGGGAGGATCCCATCCTTTACCACGAAGGAGGGGATAGCGTCTGGCGTAGGTGCATTCCTCAGGAGGAGCACCATAGCGTCCTCACCTACTGCCACAAGCTTGAGGCAGGAGGACATCATTCTGGGAGGAGAACGACACAGAAAGTGCTCCAATCCGGCTTGTGGTGGCCTACCCTCTTCAAGGACTCTGATGAGTTCGTGAAGAGGTGTACTGACTGTCAAAGGATGGGCACTTGTGGACAGCGTGATATGATGCCGATGCAGCCCATTCACTTCTGTGAGGTTTTTGACGCACGGGGCATCGATTTCATGGGTCCATTCCCTAAGAGTCAGGGATTTGAGTACATTCTGTTGGCCGTAGACTATGTTAGTCGTTGGGTTGAGGCTATCCCCGCCCGAGCCGCTGACGCGAGGACAATTTGCAGATTTTTGAGGAAGCACATCATCACGCGGTTCGGGGTACCTCGAGTATTGATTTCAGATGGGGGGTCTCATTTCATCAACGACCAGGTGAAGGCCCTTGCTAGCGAGTTCGGCATAGACCATCGTGTTGCTACACCTTACCATCCACAGACGAATGGTCTCACCGAGGTGTCGAACATGGAGATCAAGACTTATATTGTAGAAAGTCGTCCGCCCTGACCGAAAGGATTGGTCATAGCTTTTGGACTCGGTCTTGTGGGCATATAGGACGTCTTTCAAGACACCATTGGGCACATCTCCCTTTCGCCTCGTATATGGCAAGCCGTGCCATTTGCCTGTTGAGCTGAGACACAGGTCACTTTGGGCAGTCACTGAGATACTTCTGGATCCAGATGGTATAGGAGACCAGAGGAGGGCAGAGTTAGCAGCCTTGGAGGAGCGTAGAGATACCGCCTTCTCAAACAGCCTACATTACAAGGAGAGAGTGAAGGAGTGGCATGATTCTCACATCAGCCACAAGCATTTTGATCCTGGACAGAGAGTATGGCTGTTTGATACGAGGCTTCGTCTATTTCCAGGGAAGCTGCAGAGCAAATGGAAGGGACCCTACTTGGTGAGAAAGGTACACGACAACGGTAGCATTGATATATCCGAGTTGTCTTCTGAGAGTATCTTTCGAGTGAACGGCCAGCGGCTCAAGCCATTTCTAGATCATGAGCCGCGGGTCGTTGATGTTGCCCCTATTCATTTTGCGTGAGATGTGGTCTTTTGACTCACATCTATTGCATCTCACGCCTGATTTTCACTGATCTTCCGACCTGTATAGATCCATATGTCCATATCATCACATTCTTTAGTCCCACATCCCTTTCTTCATCTTTTGAGTATGCTATACTTAGGGTGTACTTTACCCTAAGTATAGGGGGGATGTAGGACCTTTGGGTATTTCTTTTGTTTCTTTCTACCCCTGTTTTTGCTGCCTATACTTAGGGATATTTTACCCTAAGTATAGGGGGGGTAGACCCTGTACATTCTCCACTCGGTTTTCCCTTTTTGTAGAGCCTGCTATACTTAGGATTACTTGATCCTAAGTATAGGGGGAAAAGCTGAGATCTTCTAGACTTTCTATTCATTCATTCGTCTTTGTATATAGCCTTCCTTTCCACTTCCCTATACCTAAGCACAAGTTATGTCTTCTTCATCGCTCTTGACTCTGAGGACATCGTTCGAGCTAAGTATGGGTGTGTGTGTATATATTTCATATATACTTTAGCCATAACTCGTACTTTGTGTGAGTGTGTTAATAAATAAAATGGCTAAAAACCCTAAAAATCACAAAAATTAAAAATTTTTCCTGTAAATAATCATTCTTTTATTGCACATACATAGCTAGTGTACAAATTATTTTTGTAAAAATGTTTTCAAAAATCTTTTGTGTAAAGTTTGTGTAAATATTTTCTAATCAAAATTATGTATATAGTACAAAATTTTTCCAAAATGTTTTTAAAATCAAAAGTTTGCAAAAATCTTGTGTAAATGTGTGTAAATACTTTTGCAAAACTTGCACTTCATGCATTCATCCATTCATGATTTCAAAACATTTTTCAAATATTTTGCATGTTTGTAAAAATATTGTGTAAATAGCATCTTTGTATATATGTATATAATTTTTCTGGATGATAGTTGACATTTAAACTAGCCTGGAATTAAATTGGGAAATGGAGCTTGATTAAGATCTTAATCCACCTAACTTACAAGAGGAACCTTATAGGGCTTAGGTTTAAGGCTTTTCAGGTCCATGGTGACTTAATTCTTTAAGTCCACTAGGCTATGATCACATGTCATCTCAATGAGCCTAAGTAGAGCACTTAACAACAACACATGACTCATAGGGACAATGGCTTTACTTGGACACCAGCACTTTGCACCGAGCTCTCTACGCATGAGGTGGTGAGGAGGCAGTCTTCCTTGACTTGGGGTAGCATATGAGGGTAGTACTTCTAGGCGGAACCTCTCTTCTTCTTTTAGTGAAGGAAGTGCGTCTCAACTTGGTCTGGTTGCCATGAGGTCTAACGACAGGAGTTGTGGGTTGCGATAAAGCTTCAAAAGAGGGATAGTCTACTGGCTCAAGAGGAAAAACTCCTTGTATATATGCTGCACATGTATATGTTGTATAGATGCACTTGAAGAAAAAAAATATGCAAAAAGAAAATAACTCCAAAAAAGTGGTGGGTCTGAGAGAAAATGATAATCCCACCGGAGTATGTATATAGAGTGCAATAAGCAAAGCTTGAGATTCATGATCCACCTTATGTAGCTTGCAGCAGGGAGACTTGGTTACACTGGTCAAGCTCCCAAGGATACATGACTACACTGGCCATGGTCCATTCTCTTCTTCCCCCTCTTCTTGAGCCGGTTGAACTTGAACTTAGAAGGGAATACCCCGCTCCTCGAGGAAAGAGTGGCCAGATTGAGGTCATAGAGTTACCTTGTTGGGGAGGGTTGTCAAGTTGTCATTTCTGAGGTCGAGAGCTTATACCTCACATTCACAGGACAAGGAAAGATTCATGGTCTTCAGGGTTTGTGTTTGATGACTTGTTCTGATCTGGATTATTGAGGAGTCTTGATTAGAGATTAGTGGAACTTAGAGGTTGTTGAGTTTTAAGCTTAAGTCCAAATAAGGTTCCGATACATTAATAATCCAAAGATCTGATTGAGCTCCATAATTCAATTTAATGAAGGCAAGTTTAATATTCAACCTTGATCCGTGTGCATTCTCCTCTTTTTCTTTTCTTTCTTTCTTTTTCACTTCTTTTTCAAATAAGTGTTTGCTAAGGGACTAGCAACGTTTAGTATAGGGGGGTGATGAATACTCATTCATCACTCTTTATTCTTATATTTTATCTACAAAAACCTTTGCAAATACATGTAGATATGTGTAAATACAAATAATTACCAAAAGCATGCATTGTGTAAAAACTAATAATTAGCATGTTTTTGTGCAAAAATCAAAGAATAAAGATTAAAAAGAAAAGAGGAAAATATTTAGAATAAATATTGAGAAACCTAATCCCAAGGGAGGGCTCAGCATGGGCCTGACCGCATAAAAGCCAAAGTAGAGAGAGATAGGGGCTCATGTGTGTAAATATACCTGTAAATATCACCAAAATATTTTCCTCCAAAAATAGAATAAAATGTGCTTGTATATATTTGTACATATTTATAAATACAAAATCAAAACAAAAATTGAAAAATTAAAAAGAAAAAAATAGCCACTTGTATATATTCATCATGTATATATTCCTCCATATATATTTATTTCACTTTATAAATAAATAAAATTAAATTCCTTAAAATTTTTATATATTTTGTCTTTTATGTTGTAAATAAATAAAATAAAAACAACAAAAACAAAAACAAAATAAAAAGAACAAAATTAAAAAACCAAAAAGAACATTGTAAATATACCATGTACATAGATGTATATACCTATTTATTTCACTATTGTATATAGATAATAAAAATAAAATAAAAATACCCTTTTATTCCTAATTTTATACTCTAAATAAATAAAATATAAAATAGGGATACAAATGTATAAAAATAACTAATTAAAAATCACAAAAAAATAGGAAAAATTAAAACAAATATTTTTCATGTTTTAAGTTTTCTTTAATTCGGCCATTTCCTATTTTATTTCTAATTTCCAAATCATTTTGACGTGGCTGATTCTCATTGGTCCACGGGGATGTTGACCGCCCGGTCAACTCCCCCCTGTGGACCACTTCCCACGGGTCGTGACGCCCGACCCGATTTCTCAGATTTTTCGCGTCATGACCCGACCTCCGTCTACCCAAACCCCGGGTCCTTCTCGTTCATGCCAGATCCGACACCCTCGCCGGGATGCCCGCCTCGGGGTCCGCGCTCTGAGCTGCCCTACCCGATCATCTTTAGCCGGACCCCTGGCTGTATAAAATCCGAGCTCCACCTCCATTTTCCCGATCTTTGGCTCGTCATTTCTCCACCCAGTGACCTCCATCATCCTCGCGAGAGTGACAGCTCGCCCCGGTGGTGTAGTAGCGAGGCAGAGGGTGCTCGAACCACTGATCCGGCGTCCTAGCGTCGCCGTGCTCCGCCTGAAGGTTGAGCTCGAGCCTCAGGCCTCGACGACCCGTGAGGCGACGACCCAGAGCTTCCACAGCTCAAGCCTAGTCGAACCATCCACTCAGGTAGCTCTCTTTCCCTTTCTATTTCTCGAATTTCAGTTTTGCCCCAAATCGACCCATCACCGTTCACTGTCGATTCCGGCCACCTCCACCTTCGATTTGATCATCGGACCATTCCACCACGTTCACCTTCTCCCCGCGCACGTTCTCCGCCCTTCCATTCAACCCAGCTCACACAGGAGCTGGGGTTTCGAGTTCCACCGTCGACACCTCGCCGGAGCTCGACCGCCTCGCCGCACCTACCACCTTCACCCACGCTTATAGGGTCGAGGCACTTTGCCCTTGACCTGCGAGTCTGCTGGAGTGTTTTTCAGGTACATCTGAGCCCATCTGAGGGCTTGGACCGTCTGGTTCAGCAGCTTGGTCTCCGCCGGCCTCGTCTGAGTTCCCAGGAGCTCCGGCGAGCCATCGGAGGGCACTATTCGACGCGGGAGCCCACAACGATTCTTCTCCGATCATCAGAGTCCCGCGAGGAGGCCGGGAGCGCACGCATCGGGCCGGAGAAGGTCGCCGACCATCAGTTCTTCCTCGACCTCCAGACACCGTCGGATCGTCTCCTAGCTCCAGTTTGCATCTCCGCCGTCCATTTGAGGAGCCATCAGCAGCGTTCGATCTTTGGAAGAGCGATCCAGACCGTCGGCTCAACGAGGCTTAACCAAAGGCCTCCACTGTCGTCCGATCTACAACGTGGCGAGGTCTCAGCCGTCGATCATCATCGAGCGACCCCAGCGTTGGGCACCACCCTTCCCCAGTCGACCGATCCTCCACGTGGCGCCCATCTGACGGTCTACTTAATAAAGAGTAAATATTCCCTTAGGCCCTTAGCTTTAGAGTAGTTTGCTTTTAGTCATGTAAATATCTTTAGTATTTTATTTGCGTTAGGTAAATTGCACTTTGGACCTTGTCTTTTCTGCTATTCACATGTATGCCCCTGCCTATAGTGGATAACGTGCATCGACACGTGTTTTGTTGGGATATTTGCATGTTTAGTCCTTGTATTTCCAGGGTGTTAATGAATGAAGGAAACTTTTTATTAATTGCATATATACCCCTGTGCGTGTTTTTTTAGAACATGTGCGTTATATTTTTGGGTATTTTACAATAAGGCCCTTGGACTTTTAATACCTGTTATTATTTAGTCCAGGAACCTTATTTTCTTTGCAATTAGGTCCCTGTGTGCCCAGGACACGCGCCTCGTGCGTGGCTTCTTGGAAATTTTGCACCGAACCCCTTGGAACTTCTGGTATTTACGTACAGGTCCCTGTGCACTACACCTAGGTTTTCATTTTTAATAAAATATTAAACCTACTCCAAATACGATGAAAATTGGACACATGGCTCCTGCCATAGTGTAAAATTTTCTCCTATTTTTGGGAACATTTTTGATTTCATTTGCTATTTTTAAAAATTCAAAACAAGCTTTTCATTTACTGTCTGACTTGAAAATTAATAAAAAAATATCAAAATGCATCCAAAAATTACAAAAAAACTAGTTAATGTGTATTTTGCCTTGTTTGAATTTCGGACCAATTTTGGTCATTTTTCATAATATAAAACTCATAAAAATTGAAAAACACCCAAAAACCTATAAAAATTCTAATAATTAATTAAAAAACCCAAAAATAATAATTCCAATGGCCAAATTTTCTTTGTAGTTTTTACTATACAGGAAAATTGCCTCCAGGCTTTTTAGGGACTTTTATATTTTATCTAAGTGCCCCAAGCTTGGCTGGACATTGTTGTTGTCTTTTTTCATTGTTTTATTTTTAGAAAATTAAATAAAAATCATAAAAATACCAAAAATTACCCAAAAATAGTAAAAAACATAAAATACATAAAAACATTTTTATTTGAATTTTTGAGTGATTTTTGATGCATTAAATAATTGTTTGTATTTGCTTGTTTCTTTGTTTTCTTTATTTTCTTTATTAATTAAAAAATCCAAAAAATTTATAAAAATTAAAATTCCACGAAAAACACTTTGATTTTGTTTTATTCCTTTTTTAGACTACTTCGTTGGCCGCAAGGCCATCACGTGCTCCCTGAGTCCGACCCTGGTCGCTATACCAGGCTAATCCCATAGCCAGGACCGCTATCACGTTTATTTGATTTCATTTGATTTTGGTGGTCTGAACCTTATTTTCTTGATCGAGCTGAGATTCTTATCGATCCGGGTCGCAACGACCCGGGTGATATTTTTATTTGATCCGGACCGATTGAATTTTGGCTCATTAGATGGCAGTGCTCTGGAGCATTGCATGAACACAAGGATAGATTTTGCTGGGCATCCTGAGTGCGAAAGGCTCTAGATACCACACTCCATCTTTGCGTAGGTCAATCTTGAGGATAATTGCCTTGATTTTTGTATGGTTCCAATGAGTCAAGATTTCAAATGTTATAGTGACACCATCAGAGGCACCTCTTTTTTTTAGGAAGGCACTCTAAGAAGGGGGTAGAAGGTCTGCAAGCTTCAAGTCCCAATGGTTTGCGAGTGTTTTGGATATGAATCATAAGGATAGATTTACAAGGTTGATGGTGCGATAGTTGTTGATTTCTACTGGCCGTCCTTTCTTATGTATCAGAGTAATAACCGAGTTACTGATGTATTTTAGATTTATCTGTGAGAGATCATACATGAAGAGATGGATGACCATCGCTATAAAGTCTGATTTGATGACAAGCCAAAATTTCTTAAATAACTCAGAGGTGCATACATCGGGACTTGAGTCTTTGAGGGATTTTAGGTTATGAATCACATTAAAGAACTCGAGTTCAGAAATAGAGGCTTTGAGTTCGTCAGGATTTGAGATTTGCCCCACAAGCGAGGGGTTAAGATCGAAGGAGAGAAATAGGTTTTGTTCAGTGGTGGAGTAAAGCTTTTTCTAGAAGTCTATCACAATGCAGGTTATCACATTGTCAGAGTGGAGGATGCCAAGGCTATCTATAAGTACCAAAATAGTATCTTTGCTATGTCGAGCAGAAGCAATAGAATGTAAATATTCCGTATTGCGGTCTCCCTTACGAAGCCAATGAACCTTGGCCCTTTGGTTGAGGAGAAGGAATTCATCTTCATGGGTGCTATAAATCTCTTTGTGCAGATAGGATAGTCTTGTAGAAATCTTAGTGGAAGGGTGAGTATTGTTAAGGCTAGCTTCTAGGGTTTGGATCATCATCATCAGTGTTTGGATGTGTTCGCAAAGGGTGTGTCATGACCCGTCCTGCTAACCAGAACGTGTCCCGACAGAGATCATTCTGCTTCTTTGTCCTCAAGTACACATGTGGCAAAACTCATCAAAAACATCATCATTTTATTTAAAGTTCACTGTACAAAGAAGTGTCTAACACAAGTTCTATTACATCTCCTTACAAAGCAACATATAGTACAAAAAAACGAAAACCACCTCCTTCTAGTGTACAAGCAGTCCTTTCTCCTTGTGGTCGTGATTCTGTTGATCTGTACATAATTATAATAGAAAGGGATGAGTCTAAATCTATTTAGGAGCTTAGACCCAGTGAAAGGATCTCAAGCTTTTTACATATAGCTAAAAGTTGAAATATGAGCATCATACCAAAAACTTTTGCTGAATGCTTTGAAATAACTTGCAACATTCTTTATGACAGTAATCATATAAAAACAAATGCTAGTTTTGCAATTGAATACTAAAATCACTTCAAAAGAAGATAAACTGAAACATAATTATCACTATCAAGCTGTTTGCACTAATCACCACTGTGGCTAAGTTATCGACTCACGAACGCTGAAACAAAGCTAAGTCATACGCGCAGACGGTCCCAAAGACCAAAAACACCCTGCATATGGTCCAAAGCCTATATGTATACAGAATGCGGACCCAAAGTCCTCTTGATACCATATCTAATGGTTTGCCATATCTAATGGCGGTTTCAGGGTCATATCTAATGACATCACCATATCTAATGGCTAGTTCATGATTTGTATAAAATAGCTACTATGGTGCTTATTTTCTGTTTCTTTTCTTGTCACTAATAATCCGTAATCTTGCTATTTCATGCTCAAAACAACTAATTCTTAAACATAAAACTATCTGTCATAGCATGCATATTCTTGTAACTGGAAACTATTAAGGACTTGAAAACCGATACATATTGCATAATGATTGTTCAAACATGTTTCTTTCAAGTCTAAGTAGTGAAACTTATGTTTCGTGTTCCACAAAGAACTATATGCTTTGAAAACGTGCTATCATGATAAAAACGCTTGAAAATGACATTAGGAATACTTTCTAAAGACATGATTTCATATCTACTATCTTTTACTTGTAATTCGTTCGTAAAAACTTTAGAACATACTATTTCATACTTGCTATCAAAACATGCATAAAAGCTAAAGATTATTGCTTTAAAATAGCGCTTGAGAATCCCTCACCTGAACGCTATCTAACTTGAGTCGGAATCGTCTTCTTTAATGAATACCCCCTATATTTGTCTTAGATCGAGTACTACGGTTTGATGGCGGACAGAACTTTGTTACGGCTTCTACTGCACTCTCGGTCACCGACAGAGCTTCACCGTGACTCCTATCGTGCTCCTCCAACAACCTCAATGGTCTTGTGGCTCTAAGGTGGTGAGAGGGGCGTGGGATGAAGTGAATGGAATGGGGGGTCATGGGTATATATAAGCCCCCAACCCCTTTACATGTGTGACATGTGTCAACATGTAAGGGAGGCTCTAAGACACATGTTGCCTCTTTTCCATGTATGAAGACACATGGCAACACTTGCCATTCATGCACCATGGCACATGGTTCATGCATGAGAAAACTTGTTGCCCAAGCACGAGGCTACACTATGACACATGTTAGTCTTAAAATGATGACACATGGTAATCTTGGGTATTGACACTTGTCCTGAATGTATAACGACACATGTCCCATGATTTGCCCTCCATGTGTCCTATTTTTGCTAATGACACTTAATTATCACTAATGATGGGTAATTAGTACTAATCACACTTAATTAGTCTTAATGATGTGCTTATGGTCTAATGAGTATAAATCTATAACATTGTGGGCCCAATGCAAGTAGTGGCTTCTACTACTTATAAGCTACTACCAAACTTCCAGATTACTAGATGTGGTACTATGTTGGATGTGATTCAAAATCCAAAGAACCTTTTTAAAGTCATAATTATTCAAGATGGTGTCTGATTTATACAAAACAAGTTTTAATGAAATCATTGCATCAAGGTGAATCTATTGACTGTGTCAAACGTATAATGTAAACATTATCAATTCAATATTTCCTTGAAATAACACTTGATAACATTCAAAAACATAGTGTAGTCATATTCTACAAAACTCACAACTACTCAAAATGCGTATTACAATTTCTCCCCTACTTGTAATAAATTTCATCCTCGAAATTTAAGTACCTTTGCTAGCTTGAAAATAAGTGGGGATATTGAGATCTCATTTCTTCCTCTCATTCCCATGTGGCTTCTTCTATTGCGTGACTCCTCCATAAAACTTTAACTAAGGGAATCTTCTTTGTACGAAGCTCTTGTACTTTATAATCTAGAATTTCCACAGGAACCTCCTCGTATGATAGATCTTCCTTCAATTGAATATCTTAGGGTTGTATCATATGGGTTGGATCTGGAATAAACTTCCGAAGTGTGGAGACATGAAAGACATCATGTATCCTTGCTAGTTCAGATGGAAGTCGAAGACGATAGGACACACTTCCAATTCTCTCTGTGATTTCGTAAGGGCCAATGTATCTAGGGCTTAGTTTCCCTTTCTTCCCGAATCTGATTAGTCCTTTCCATGGAGAAACTTTCAAAAACACATGGTCTCCCACTTGAAATTCTAAGTCTCTCCTTCGCTTATCTGCATAACTTTTCTGTCTGCTTTGCGCTGCCTGCAAGCATCTCTTGATTTCCTCAACTTTTTCTATTGTGCTTTGTATTAATTCAGGTTGAACCAATTTTCGTTCTCCAACCTCACTCCAACAGATAGGTGTTCTACACTGTCTATCATATAAGGCTTCATAAGTTGCCATTCCAATACTAGCATGATAGCTGTTATTGTATGCAAACTCTATAAGTGAGAAATGTTCATCCCAGCTTTCTTTAAAGCTCAGTGCACAAGCTCTAAGCATGTCTTCTAGAGTTTGGATAGTCCATTCTGATTGGCCATCTGTTTGAGGATGAAAGGCTGTACTAAATGCTAACTTTCTTCCCATAGCTTTATGTAAGCTTGGCCATAGCTTATAAGTGAATCGTGGATCTCTATCAGAAACAATTGACACAGGAGCCCCATGACGGCTAATTATCTCATTAACAAAGATCTTTTCCAAGCGGTCTACACTATATGTCATGTAAATGGCTAAGAAATGTGCAGATTTAGTTAATCTGTCTATTATGACCCATATTGCATCATGACCTCGACGAGTCCTTGGAAATCCCGTAACAAAATCCATAGTGATGTGTTCCCATTTCCATTCTGGTATTGGAAGTGGCTGTAATGTCCCCGTTGGTCTCAAACGCTCCGGTTTTGTTTGTTGGAATATAGGACATCTAGAAACATACTCTGCAATTTCTCTTTTCATGCCAGGTCACCAATAGTAGCTCTTTAGTGTTCTATACATCTTAGTACTTCCTGGGTGCATAGTATACCTGGAGTTATGTGCCTCTTCCAGAATCTCAGTCTTTATATCAGATTTTCTCAGAACACACAATCTTCCTTTAAAGAATAAGACCCCTTGACCATCTATTGTATATCCAACCTCATTACCTCCCTTAATCTTCTCAATCATTCTAATGATTTCAGAATCATGGACTTGTGTTTCCTTAATTTTATCATATAATATGGGTCTCACTTGTAAGTATGCTAATAAGGCTCCGGAGCTATTTATGGTTAACTTTGCACGTAACTCTTTCAACTGTAAATACTCTTCTTTTAAGTGAGATAGCTAACCCTTAGACTTTCGACTGAGAGCTTCAGCTACGATATTGGATTTCTCCGGTGATATTCTATGGAACAATCATAATCTTTGATTAGCTCTAACCATCTTCTTTGCCTTAATTTCAACTCTTTCTGAGAGAAAATATATTTCAAACTCTTATGATCCGTAAAGATTCGACAAGTTTCTCCATATAGGTAGTGTCTCCAGATCTTTAAGGCAAATACTATAGCTGCTAACTCAAGGTCATGAGTTGGTTAATTTAACTCATGTTGTTTTAGCTGTCTAGAAGCATAAGCAATCACCTTATCATTCTGCATTAAGACGCATCCCAGCCATTGTCTTGAGGCATCGTTATAGATCACATGATTACCTTGTCCTGAAGGAAGGCTAAGTATAAGTGCTGAGGTGAGGCGACTCTTGAGTTCCTTAAAACTCTTCTCGCATTCTTCATCCCAACTGTATTTCACATTCTTCCTAGTTAACCTTGTTAATGGTGCGACAATCTTAGAGAAGTTTTCTACAAATCTTCGATAATACCCAGCTAATCCAAGGAAACTTCGGATTTCTGATGCATTTATCAGTCGTTCCCATCTAAGAACTGCTTCTATCTTTGATGGATCTACTGTTATTCCTTCTCCAGATATGACATGGACAAGAAATGCAACTTTCTTCAACCAAAGTTTACATTTGTTAAACTTAGCATATAATCGATGTTCCTTCAGAATTTGTAACACAATTCTCAAGTGTTCTCTATGTTCTTCCTCTGTTTTAGAATATACTCGAATATCGTCAATAAACACAATCACAAATTTGTCTAGGAAAGGGCGAAATATCCGATTCATCAAATCCATAAAAGCAGCAGGGGCATATGTTAAGCCGAAAGGCATCACCAAGAATTCATAATGCCATATCGGGTTCGGAATGCAGTTTTAGGGACATCTTCTCCTCTAATCTTTAATTGATGATAGCCAGATCTCAAATCAATCTTAGAAAATGCAGAGGCTCCTTGCAATTGGTCAAATAAATCATCTATTCTGGGTAGAGGATAGTTATTGCGGACAAGCACTCTGTTAAGTCTCCTGTAATCTATACAAAGTCTCATGGAACCATCTTTCTTCTTGACAAATAGAACATGAGCACCCCAAGGAGACAACTGGACTGTATAAATCCCTTATTTGTCAACTCCTGCAATTGGATTTTGAGTTCTTTAAGTTCAGTTGGGGCCATTCTGTAAGGAGCTAAAGCAATTGGATTGTAACCCGGAATGAGTCAATAGTGAATTCAATTTCCCTATCGAGAGGAACTCCTGGCAGTTCATTTGGAAATACTTCTGGAAACTCCTTCACCACAGAGATATTTTCTAAACTGATTTCTTCTGCCTTAATATTAAACACATAAGTAATATAAGAGGAATATCCCTTCCTTAACAACTTCTGGGCTAAGAGACATGAGTTGACATGGGTAGGATATATCCTTCTTTCTCCATAGAAAGTGAATTCGACATCACCTGGTTTTCTAAAAGTAACATGCTTCTTATGACAGTCTAGAAGAGCATGATATGTACTTAAGCAATCCATTCCTATAATAGCATCAAATTCCCTTATCTCCATAGGAATCAGGTCAACTTCAATATAATTTTCTCCTATCTTAACCAAACAATTTCGGAGGACATTCCTAATAATTTCTGGTTCTCCCTTAGGCAAAGAAATTGCTAAAGCATGCTTGAGAGTACTTGTTACTTTATCAGCATATATGGAGAATCTATGTGAAATAACAGAATGACTTGCACCAGAATCAATAAGGGTATGTTCACTTTTACCAAAAATATAGTAGTACCTGATACATCATCATCCGCAGATATGGCCTCCTCTAAGGTCATAGCAAAAGCTTTGCCTCTCTCTGGTTTGATTTTTTCTGTGTATTGTTTTTATTTTGCTCCCTTGCAGGTGGAGGACGACGTATAAGGATATCACAATTTTTATTTTGTGCTGGTCTTCCCATAACCCGACGGCCTTGGACAAGTGCGGGACAATTCTGACATATGTGGCCTATCTTGCCACATTGATAACACCCAACGGTCCCCTTGCGGCAACTTCCCGGATGAAACTTTCCACAGTTTGTACATTGTGGAAAAGAAAGTGTTCTGTTTTCAGAAGTCCCAACTGTAAATCTATTTGTTTGATTCCCTTGTACTCTAAGGGTTGACCTATTATCTTGCCTTGAATTCCCAGCTATTCTTGGTTCTTTGTTCACGGTTCCTCTCCATTGGGGTCTATCTGCAAACCTTTTCTTTTTGTGATCATTGCATTTCCTTCTTTCTATAACTACTCGTTCAACCCTACGAGCAGCCTCCACCAATTTTACATAATCAGTATATCCCGTGGCTAAAACCATTTTCTTTAAGTCAATATGCATACCATCTTCTAGGCGTCTACACTTTTCTTCCTCTGTTGCAACCAGAGAAGCAGTAAACTTTGAAAGTTCTGTGAATTTTTCTCATATTCATCAAACAAATTGCTCTCCTGAGTAAGGAATAGGAATTCCCTACGTTTCTCCTCCTGATAAACCCTTGGGTAATATTTTTCATTAAACTCTTTCTCAAAGATCTCCCATGTAATGTGAAATGGGTTTGGATATTTCATTTTCACCGATGTCCACCAATCATCAGCGCTATCTTTCAATAGAAATATTGTATACTTCAACTTTTGTTCATCTGTACAGTCCATTAGAGCAAATATTTTCTCCATATGTTTGAAGCATTCCCTTGACTTCTTTGGATCAGTGTCTCCTATAAATGGTTATGCTCCCAACTTCTTTACATGTTCAAATGGTAGCTGGTGCTCAAATTCATGTTTCTTAACAGACTGGGTAGCCATGCCTCCTAGAGTTTGAGCTATCAAGGTCAACATGTCGTACACGTTGTTATTGTTATCATTCTCATGACTAGGGCCTTGTGTGGTCACAGGTGGCTGCTCTGCTACCATTGTTTCCTATAAAAATAAAACCTCGGTTAGATCCTTTATCAACATAAATCCTCCAATAATGATTCTAGACATCCTCAAGACTATAACATCAATTTTCTTCTAAGTTCAAATCAAACTAAATTATCTTTCAATACTTATAGGTCAAATCCTAATATAATTCTTGCTCAAGGTCCTAAAACCTTTGCTCTGATACCACTAGTTGTCATGACACGTCCCGCTAACCAGAACGTGTCGCGACAGAGATCATTATGCTTCTTTGTCCTCAAGCACACATGTGGCAAAACTCATCAAAAACATCATCATTTTATTTAAAGTTGACTGTACAAAGAAGTGCCTAACACATGTTCTATTACATCTCCTTACAAAACAACAGATAGTAAAAAAAACGAAAACCACCTCCTTCTAGTGTACAAGTAGTCCTTTCTCCTTCTGTTCGTGATTCTGTTGATCTGTACATAATTATAATAGAAAGGGATGAGTCTAAATCTATTTAGGAGCTTAGACCCAGTGAAAGGATCTCAAGCTTTTTACATATAGCTAAAAGTTGAAATATGAGCATCATACCAAAAACTTTTGCTGAATGCTTTGAAATAACTTGCAACATACTTTATGACAGTAATCATATAAAAACAAATGCCAGTTTTGCAATTGAATACTGAAATCACTTCAAAAGAAGATAAACTGAAACATAATTATCACTATCAAGCTGTTTGCACTAATCACCACTGTGGCTAAGTTATCGACTCATGAATGCTGAAACAAAGCTAAGTCATACGCGCAGACGGTCCCAAAGATCAAAAACACCCTGCATACGACCCAAAGCCTATATGTATACAGAATGCGGACCCAAAGTCCTCTTGATACCGTATCTAATGGTTTGCCATATCTAATGGTGGTTTCAGGGTCATATCTAATGACATCACCATATCTAATGGCTAGTTCATGACTTGTATAAAATAGCTACTGTGGTGTTTATTTTCTGATTCTTTTCTTCTCACTAATAATCCGTAATCTTGCTATTTCATGCTCAAAATAACTAATTTTTGAACATAAAACTATCTGTCATAGCGTGCATATTCTTGTAACTGGAAACTATTAAGGACTTGAAAACCGATACATATTGCATAATGATTGTTCAAACATATTTCTTTCAAGTCTAAGTAGTGAAACTTATGTTTCGTATTCCACAAAGAACTATATGCTATGAAAACGTGCTATCATGATAAAAACGCTTGGAAACGACATTTGGAATACTTTCTAAAGACCTTATTTCATATCTACTATCTCGTACTTGTAATTCGTTCGTAAAAACTTTAGAACATACTATTTCATACTTGCTATCAAAACCATGCATAAAAGCTAAAGGTTATTGCTTTAAAATAGCCTTGAAAATCCCTCACCTGAACGCTATCTAACTTGAGTCAGAATCACCTTCTTTAGTGAATACCCCCTATATCCGTCTTAGATCGAGTACTACGGCTTGATCGCGGACAGAACTTCGTTACGGCTTCTACTGCGCTCTTGGTCACCGACAGAGCTTCTCTTTGACTCCTATCGTGCTCCTCCAACAACCTCGATGGCCTTGTGGCTCTAAGGTGGTGAGAGGGGCATGCGATGAAGTTAATGGAATGGGGGGTCATGGGTATATATAGGCCCCCAACCCCTTTACATGTGTGACATGTGTCAACATGTAAGGGAGGCTCTAAGACACATGTTGCCTCTTTTCCATGTATGAAGACACATGGCGACACTTGTCATTCATGCACCATGGCACATGGTTCATGCATGAGAAAACTTGTTGCCCAAGCATGAGGCTACACTATGACACATGTTAGTCTTAGAATGATGACACATGGTAATCTTGGGTATTGACACTTGTCCTGAATGTATAATGATACGTGTCCCATGATTTGCCCTCCATGTGTCCTACTTTTGCTAATGACACTTAATTATCACTAATGATGGGTAATTAGTACTAATCATGCTTAATTAGTCTTAATGATGTGATTATGATTTAATGAGCCTAAATCTATAACATTGTGGGCCCTATGCTAGTAGTGGCTTCTACTACTTATAAGCTACTACCAAACTTCCAGATTACTAGATGTGGTACTATGTTGGATGTGCTTCAAAATCCAAAGAACCTTTTTAAAGTCATAATTATTCAAAATGGTGTCTGATTTATACAAAATAAGTTTCAATGAAATCGTTGCATCAAGGTGAATCTATTGACTGCGTCAAACGTATAGTGTAAACATTATCAATTCAATATTTCCTTGAAATAACACTTGATATCATTCAAAAGCATAGTGTAGTCATATTCTGCAAAACTCACAACTACTCAAAATGCATATTACAGGGTGAGATATTTGATTTCTTCCGGCTAATAATATTTCTTTTGAGGCATTTGACTTTAAGATGCCAAGTGTGGAAAGGATTTGAACCCATGGAGGGGCATGATAGGGAGGATTCCACTAGAGATAGAAAGGTATGTTTTGTGAACCAAAAGGCCTCTATTTTGAAAGCAGGCGTCACATGCTTGAGGGAGGAAGGGGTTGCAACTAACGATTTATGGTCCAAGAATGTCTTGGGTAGCGCTTGTAATTTTGCAAGCGACGATATATCTAAGCGGGAGGAGGAGATCAAGACACAATCCAAAGTAGCATGTCTAGCATGGAAGGTATCTATCCAACTTTAAAATGAGCTTTTCAGTCAAATAACACTGCATCATGAATCCAATCCAAGAACTTCTGAGTAATAAGGGGGGGATGAGGAGGACTTGCTTGGGTATTAGAAGATGTTAAAGTCTCCCACGAAAATGGTAAGGTCTTGCGAGCATTGAAACATTTAAGTTGGTTATGAAGGAATCTTTATCAGTTGCATGTGGGGAACCATATACATTTATAAAGTGGAGTTTGGTATTACTTGAAATATGAAATAATTCCAGTGAGGTATAGAAGTCCCCATCTGTTAGATTAGGGCATTGGAATATCAAGGGGTCCCATCCTGATAGGATACCACAGGTTTTGCACCCGGTATTCGTGTGCCAACAAAGGAAATCAAGCGAGGGGAATATGTGCATGGGAAAATATCTCGAGATCTTGTCTCCTGAGATGCAAACAAGTTTAATTTGAATTTTCTGGTGAGATTTTCAATCCTCATGGTCTTCCAGAGTCCACCCAAACCCCGAATGTTCCATGATAGTAGGTTTATATCCATGTGGTAACGAGGGGGCGCATGGGTTGGGTAGATAACCAGTATGATAGCTATACCAAACTGTCAGTGGCTCATCGCCCATGTTAGCTCAAGGAAATACTTCTCATGTGCCGAGTCTACGAAAGATAGTGTGATGAAGCTAGAAGGACTTTGTTGAGATTTAGGAGGAAGAGAGAGGAGGGGGGTCATCCCAAAAATGGGAAGATATAAATTCAGGATACTTGATGAGGGGGACTTTGTCTGGGTTGCTTGTTTGTAGAGTTGGGCATGCTTGGTGCAGAGGTTCCTTGTATTAACTTCTTAGGAATTGGGGTGGGGGCCGGCAGTGTCAATGTCATTGCATGTATGATATCCTGTGTGGACTTCATCTTTTCCTCTACTTTCTTGGAGGGGAGCCAAGCCTCTCTTTTGTTTATGCTTTTGTCGATGATGATGCACATACTTTTAACCCATAGTATGGTGTTTTTGACTGACTTGTGGTCTAAGTCTTTTGTGAGGCAGAACTTGACATCTAAGTAGAAGCCGTGGTGGGATGGGAATGGAAGGGGGTCCATGTTGGCTTTCACCAAAGCCACGTCCTGACGCAAGTCGAAGAGGGGTGGGGCGAATTCCACGATTAGAATGTGGGCGGTTTTCGTATTTTGTGTATACGAGAAGCGGGTGGCGATGTCAACACTCTTGAGAGGATGAAGTAGGAAGTGGTGTTTTTGGAAGAGGGGCTATCATAGTGAGTGAATACCATCTCTCAGAACTGTTGTAATGGGTGGAAGATGGCTTCAAATACCCCATCGATGGTAACAACTTCGTTGCCTCAGAAAATGGCTTGAACCGTAGGGATGTCCACTAGAAACTCAATAATAGCATCATCGTCACAGTCGTTGGAAAGTGAAGGAACCTTGTATGCCAGGATTTTGCCAAAGCTATGTACGAGGTTGTTGAGCATGTATTGGTGGTTGCGGTGTAAGGACAAGGCAAGGACGATGATCTAGCAAGGTTTCATCCCAAAAAAGGGAGACTACTGATAGAACCGACGGTGGAGTCATCTTCTCAAGCGATAGTGTTGTCCACGATATTCTTGTACATGCGATGATCTATTGTATACTGATTTTCTAGATCTATGGGAAGGTGTCTTTTCCAATGTCGTTGACCAACAAAACTTTGGCCCATTTGAGCGAGGGAATCTCCTTCACGAACTCTGTGATGACACAACTTAGAAGCTGACATTTGGCCATGAGGGACTCAGAGCAAATCTCCATGCACCAATTGGAGTTATAATTGTGTTGGAGTGGTAGTTAGGGTTTCGAGAGGCATGTGGCAAGGGGCGTTGGTCGGTGATAGAGGGGCGAGAGGTGTTGCCTTTGGGTATGTAGGCTTGTCATTGCATTTTAGGTGATGGCTACATTTCTGCTTTTGGGTGGTGGAGGGTTGTTGATTGTTCTAATGTGGTGGTGACATGGGTGTAGGATATAAGAAATGCCTTACATTATGACCTTCCTTCTGACAGTTAAAGCATACAATGTGGCAAGTACATGACCACTTTGTATGCCCCTTTCTAAGGCATTGGATGCATGCATGCTCGATGAAGGGATACTATGATGAATGAGGTGGTGGACATTTGTGTGAGGCAAGAAGGAAAGCATGTAGGGTGCATCTTTGGCTGAGATACGGGGAGGGTGCGAGAGGAGAGGGTCAGTTTTCTCGCAACCAACATTGACCTTCGGACTAATCTAATAAGGTCCTATTTAGCAGATACCTCAGAAAGAGTCTTGTCTTTTTTTTGAAATGAATTTGTATCACATTTGAGAAAGACTTCCTCTTTGGATAAACCCGAGCGAAACAAACTCGCAAGCGGTGGGATTTGATTGCTTCATCATTTCATGAGGGAAGGCATTAATGCCCTTCCACGTGACCTAGGGTTGCATCATTCGATTCAGGGGAAGGTCAATTGGCTATAAATGAGGCATAGTAATTTCAACCGATTTGCAAGTGGGGTGCGATGGTTTGGGAACTGGGTATGGGTCCTATTTGGCAACACCTTGACATGTGATCTGAATTGATTGCTAGGGATTTGGATGATTTGGGGCTAGGGTTTGTATTGCAGTCTAGGGTATACGTGGTGCTTGCCGGAATTCCCACTAGTTGGACAAAAACGATTTTTTTCAAATGTTCGAGGTCTGAGTCTGGAACCATGATGGAGCGTTGGTGGAGGTGGTGATGTAGATGGGTGAAGGTGGGCGGCTCGAATTTTGGTTGCGTATGTTTTACACAACATGATATAGCCTTGGAGGCACTGATGTTGTAGGTCAGTTCCACTACGACCTCGGACGAAGTATCAAGCTTTGTCAATCCGGAATAACCATAGAGAAAGATGGGTCCAGTTCTCCATCCGAGTTGGAGTAAATTGAGAGCTATGTTTAAGGGTTGGTCAGGTTTTTGATTTGGGAGTTAAGGGTTGGGGGAGGGGTGGTAAGCTCAATGTAAGGGAATTTTTGTTTTTGGGAGGTTTGGTAAGTTTTATGTTACACTTCAGTTTCTTTACTGGGATTAACTTTTTTTGCAATTATGGTTTTTGTATGGGATGGTCTCTCGGTGAGGTATTTGTTCTTGCCTCTTTAGATTGGTTCGAATGGTCCCCGATTTTGATTGGATTCTTAGGGGTGATGGCAACAATTAAGAGGTTTTTAGGGACAAGGGCAACAATCGAGGCTATTTTCTTAAGCATCATGTGCTTTCTGAAACCCTTACACCCCATGATAGCGTATGTGTGGGGAAGATAGTATAGAAGGAAAGAGATGGTGGATGGAGGTATATGGGAGATGGTAATGTGTGGGTGGGTGCATGAGTAGATGGATTTAGCCAATATTAGTGAATGAGGGAGTGGAGAGATGGGAGTAGTAGTGGGGGAGGAGAAAGACGAAGTTCAGGAACTTACCTGACCAGCTGGTCGCATCGCCGTCGTACCGCTCCACTCCACATAAGTCGTACTGCTCCGCTCCACCCTCGCTAACCCAAGTTCATACTAAGTTTAATTTTAGAGGTTGCTAAACCCTAAACCCTATAATAACTTCTTGGTTTCAATTTTTGACTCCATCTTTGGATGCAAATGATATGTCCATTTTTAATGAATATGTGGTGGATTGGAGATAATGGCAAGATTCGTGTAAGAATTTGCCCAAGAATGAAAATGGTAATATAAAATCATCTTTTACTTGCCCTCTCTCTCCTAGTTTTGATACCCTAACATGCACCTTTATCAAATATCATCTCAAACTAATGGAGGATCGTCCGACTTGGCCAATGTCATCTTTGCATGGAAACCTTCCACAAGACACGAGAAACTTGATCTCAAGTTTTTGAAGAATTTTTCCTCCCTTTTCCGCTATTCTTGTGATGGTTCTTCTTTAATATTGTTCTTTTACCCATGCTAGAGGTTGTTGCAATCATACACAATGTAAGAAAAGTGTTTAGGATGAAATTCATGCTCCATACATGAGTATTTGACTTATTTTTGACATCTAATTTTGTATTGCTTCCGAATTGGTTTCATGAGCATACGATTTTGACCGGTAGATCTTGTCACATTTTCCTTCAACTTTCGAGAGTTGAATGTAACTGATATCAACATGATGTAAGTGATGGATTTATTTTAGTTTACAGTACTTTTTTCTTTAATTACATTTCCTAAACTTATTTTTTATGTTAACTCCTTGTAATAGACCACTTAGTTTATTTTAAATTCTATGTTGATCATTTCTTATACATTTCATCTATAGGATTAATTTTCATTATATTTTTTTGACTTGAGATTAAGTTTATTTCATTTATTCTTATTTATTTCTTGAATATCAATTTTAGTTGATGTAGGTTTAAATTTGTAAAATATAAATCTAAATTTCTTTTGAAAATTCTTGCATGTATTTAAGTAATATAATTGATTTTAAGACCCTATGCTCATTTTGTGGCTCCTTATGGTTCTCCTCAGACTCACTACTAACTACATCTTCCTTTACTTAGGTTATTTTGCAAATCATTGTGTATACACATGACAACCCTCTCTCGTTGTCACATATTTAAAATGCATGAAACTTAAATAAGAAAGGGAGGTTATTACAATAAATATATTATAATGAATAACCCAATCGTGACCTTTGAGGTATCAAGCCTCAATGCCTTGTCAGATCTCAACCCGACCTAGCTCCCTTAATCCTAGTATCTTATTTTTCATCCCTTTTTATTAAATTTTCTTTCCTTCTTGTGTATTAAGCTATGTTTCCTGTTCTAATGTGGGATGTTATACTCTAGATTTTCTCTTGTTATTACGACAAGAAATATAGAAATTGGTGATCGCACATATCATGGCCACATCCTTACGACATACTCATTAGGTCCTTGTCATGTGCTCCCCAGGTCCTCACCAAGTTTGTCATGGACATTTAGTGGCCAACTTGTCCTCTTTAAAGTTCTCATCATTAACCCTTACTGACGAGAACATGTGCTAGCCAAGTCCTTACCATGTTAAGAGGACAAGAACACATGTACTAATTCTTCTTTCCACCACCACCTAATTCCCCTTTTAGAAACACTTTTGACAAGAACAAATGATTCCATCTCAGTCATCAAGGAGCGTACGATTAATGGTTGAGATTATCTATCTCACCATCTCATATATACCACATGTAATAGGGAAGCTACTACATATGAGGTAGTTTCTTTCCGTAGTGATGGAAAGCTTCCATCATATTCGTCTGTATTCAATTCAACTGAGACTAATACCAATTTAAAGGTAAGTATTTAATTGTTTTAAAAATCCATTCTTATGATTAGTGCATTATAAATATAGAATGTAAAAACCTTACAACCCTAGATTATCTCTGCCATTCTCTTACTTCTCTGTTCATCCAATGATATCTCCTTCATCACTAGGACCATGAGATGGCTGATGAGTGGTAGGCGACATATAACTTTATCCTTCTGCATAACTCTCCATCAGAGTTTTGGAATCGAGCAACCATGTGGCATACATATACAACATAATGATGGAGAGATGCCCACACCCATATGAGGGAGGGAGGCATGCGATCGATCGATGCTAGATGAGGAGGGAAATATAATCACGTACAAGATACACTAAAAGAGGGAGGAGTGTGCAATTGATGCTGGAGATATGAGAGAGAAGGAGGAGCACATCTTGATGAGGGAGAGAAGGAGGTTTGATCGACGGGTCATCGTTGGAGACAGAGGGAGAGGGAGGCATATAAAAGTTTTAGAAAATGATAATGCAGAAACGTAATATAATATATAAACAAATAAATAATATGAAGAACAATGAGATTTAACACGGAATCCTAATCTGCGAGGAGTGGGATGAAACCACATAAGAAGGCCTCCAAGGGCCGGGTATTATGTATTGCCTTCTCTCAACTATTACAAGTAGTGTGTGGCCTGTTACATAGCCCCACCAGTAAGACCGAGTCCCATTCACAGTAGATGTGGGACAAAACCTGTGGATGAAGTAGAGGGATCCAATTACCTATCTATATAATGAAGCATATTCCAACATCCCCCTCAAGACGGAGCTTTCAATGTTCAACTTGGACAAATAGGAAGAAATCTCTCACTAACAATACAAGACACTAAAACAATATCAACTCAATGCATACTTGATGAATACCCATTCATCACTCTTTATTCTTTTATTTTAGCTACAAAATCTTTGCAAAATACCATGTAAATATGTGTAAATATCATGAATTGTCAAAATGCATGCATCTTGTAACTATGCATAATTAGCATGTTTTTGTGCATAAATAAAAGAATAAAGAAACACAAGAAAAAGAGGTAAATATTTAGAATAAATATTGAGTGGCCTAATCCCAAGGGAGGGCTCAGCATGGGCATGACCGCAAAAGAAACCGAGTAGAGAGAGATAAGGTCAATCATGTGTGTACATAACCATATGTATATAAATAATTTTATTTTCCTCTAAATAAAAATAAAAATGTGTTTTTTTAACTTGTACTTATTTATAAAAATAAAATTAAAATCATAAAAATCAAAATAAAAAGAAACTAAAAATCATTTTCTACCTTGTATATATACCGTGCACATATGTATATAAACCTATTTATTTAACTAATGTAAATAAATCATAAAAAATACCTTTTTATTCTAAATTTTATGTTGTAAATAAATAAAATATAAAATTGGAATAATTATACAAAAAATAAATAAGTAAAAATAAAAATAAAAATGTGTTTGTAAATATACCTATATATAATAATAATATAATGTAAATACTTTATTTATTTCTCAAAAAAATAAATAAAAATCACTAAAAAATAATTTGAAAAATAATAAACATTTTCATGTTTAAACTTTTTTGAAATAAAATCATTTACTAATTTTAAATGAATTTACAAATAATTAATAAATCAGAATTACCTGATTGGTCCACGAGGGATGTTGACCCACGGTCAACTCCCCCGCTAGGACCATTTCCTTCGCGGACTTGCGTTCCGACCTGACTTTGCCTATTTTTCGCGCATTGATCCGACTACCTCTCACCTAAACCCCGGGCTCCGATCTTCCAGGATACATCCGCGATTCATGCCCGACACCTTCCCTAGGGATCCGTGCACCACCGTGCTTCGCCCGACCCCTTCTTTGCCGGATCTTCACATGTATATAGCTCAGCTCCGCCGCTCTTTTCACGCTATCTTTGGCTCCGCCCTTCCATCCCAGGACCTCCATCACCCTCCTTAGAGTGACAGCTATCCGAGGGTAGTGTTGCAGAGAGGAGAGAGTGGCCCAGCCACTGATCCGGCGAGCTGCTTCGCCGTGCGCCGCCGTAAGGTGCGCCCAACCTCGATCACTCTCCGCACCTCCGATCACCTTGGTTTGCCCAGGAACCAAGGCTCGAGTCTCCTCCACCTCCGCTTCGCCAGAGACCACACTCCACCCCCTTCCGATCACCTACTCGACCCCTCACCGGGTCGAGGCACTTTGCCCTCAACCCAGCGTTCGTCCTGTGCTGTTTTGCAGGTTAAAGAGACCCATCTGAGGGTCCATCAGTCCAGGCACAGGAGCTTTGCTCCTCCTTCATCGCCGGAGCTCCCCGGAGCCTCTCGGCCTCATCGGAGGAGCCCACCAGCTGCAGAAGAGTTCGAGCTTCCTTCTCCTTATCTCAACAGCCCAGGAGGAGGTCCCACGCGCACAGAGTGAGCCGACAAAGTTCGCCGAAGCCGAGTTCTTCCAGGACCTCCAGCTACCGTCCGATCTGCCCCTCCGCTCCAGTTCTGATCCGGACCATCCGTTCACGCGAGATCTACACCGTCCGATCCATCAGGGCTTTGATCCGGACCGATCATCGATGAAGAGGCGTCTTCTGTTCTCAGCCATCGGATCACCACGTGGCGCTTCATCGTCCATCATATCATAATAAATGGGTAATTTCCCTTAGACCCTTGTCCTTTTGTTATTTCCATTCAGTCATGTAAATATTTTAGTACGTTGTTTTTATTTTGGAACAATTGTAGTTAGGATCTTGATGTTTATGATATTTGTACTTTAGTCCCTGTTTATATGAGCCACGTGCATCGACACGTGAGGTCTTGGGATATTTGCACTTTAGTCCTGTGATTCTTGTGTGTTATTGATTGCATTTTTTAAATAGGAATTACAATTATGCCCCTCTATGTCTGAATCACGTGCTACACGTGTGTCGTTTTGGGATTTTTGCAAGTTTGTCCACTGGACTTTCTTTATTTGTTATCATTTGGCCGTGGAACTATGTTTCGTTGCATTTAGGTCCCTACTTGCTGTGTGCCTTGTTTTTATTGAATAAAATATCAAACTAAATCAGAATTAGGTGAAATTTGGATACATTGCTCCTACAACTGTGTAAAAATTTCCCTAATTTTTTGGGATATTTTCGAGGCTTTTTAATATTTTTAAAAAATAAAAAATACACATTTTTGTTACTGTTTGAAAAAGGAAATCAAAGAAAAATATAAAAACTCTTTTAAAAATTCTAAAAAAATTAGTGATAGTAAATTTTAGTGTTTTCTACCTTCTATCCAATTTTGAGCCTATTTGGATTTATAAAACCCATAAAAATTGCAAAACCCTAAAAATCTTATAAAAATTCTATAAAAATCTATAAAAATAAAAAATACAAACTCTTTTCCTGTAGCTTAGTTTTGATATATATTTTTCATAAAAATTGCCTCATACTTTTATAAATCTATTTTATATTTTTAATTGATCTTTCAAGTCTGGCTGCACAATAGCCCATATTTTTCCTCTTTCTTGATTTTTAGAAAATTAAATAAAAATTGAAAAATTCTGAAAAATTCACCAAAAACATTTAAAAACATAAAAAAACACAAAAACAATTTTATTTGAATTTTTTGAGTATTTTTTGGATGTTTAAGTAAATTGTTGTTGTTGCTTGTTTTTACATTTTCTTATTTTTCCTTATTATTAAAAATACAAAAAAAATTAAACAATTGAAATCCACCAAAAAAATCATTTTTCTTTATTTTCGACTTTGACTACTTCGTAGGTCGTCCCGGCCATTTCATGCTCCCTGAGTCCGACCCTGGTCACTATACCAGGTTAATAAAATTAGCGAGGACCGCTGTTGATTGTATTGCTTTATCCCATGTTTGGTGGTTCTTATTTTTCTTGATTGACCGAGTCTTCTCGATCCGGATCGCAACGATCCGAGAGTGATTTTTACCTCACCCGGATCCTGAGATCTCTAATCATTCGGTCATCAGAATGGCGCCGTTGCCGTGGAGCACGACTTAGTAGTTGTCATTTTTCGATTTTTGTTTTCTTTTCGGTTTTTCGATGCTTTTCGCGACTTTCTGTTTTCTCTGTTTTCTTTTTATTTTATTTTATTTTATTTTTTTGTGTTTGTTTTTATTTTGTGTGTTTATTTCAATTTTTGCATATAGTCATTTTATTTCATTTTATCTTGTTTTTTTATAATAATTGTGCTTGACACACTTCTCTCTGTTTTCTTGCGAGGGCCCGAGGACCGAGGCGGCTTTTTTGGAAGCCAAAGCAACCACGGGAGTCGGATGCGGCTCTCTTCTCTACGGAGCCACAGGAGGACGCAAGAAGTCGAGCAGAAGTGCAGGAGCCGCTGAGATAGTTTAGATTAGCTTAGTTTTCTTTTCAGCAGATATTCTATTTCTGTAATAACACAAGACTCAGACTTGGACTTGTGGTGATTGTGGGGTCTGTTTCGCCGAGCACCGGTGTGCTCAGGGGACCTTGCCGTGGTTTTCATCGATTTTTGTTTTCTGATCGTTTATTTATTTCTTATTTGAATTTCGTGGTTTTTGGCCTTAGATTAGGATTTTCTCTGATTGCGCCATAATAATTAGGGTCCACATACTTAACTATCTGCCTATACCTATTAGATCGTAATTGTACCCAAATAAAAATTAATAAAGAAAAGGCTACTTGGTCACTTGAGGGGTCCCGAGCTGCTAGAGGTCGTATACAGCGCTGGCAGGATCCGTTGTGGCGGGCACCGATCGACATCTGAGACCGGACACCGACCCCTCCTGTTGACCACTTAGTCATCGGTTCTCTTCGTGTAGAAATTGCTCTGCTTAAGGCCGATTCTCGTGCATCATATAGGTAGTTTATATTCTGACTTTATTTTATGCGCGGATCACTTTGCATGTAGACTGCTGGAGTCAGGTACACATCTCTTACTCTACATGCATCATTGATTTCCTGTGCATCGACATTTTCGTCTTCTCCCCCCCGGTTTTTGGACTTAAAATAATCAGGAGAACCGAAAAATTCGTTAGGCATTGTTTGCTTGAAAAATACCTAAAAATAAAAACTATAAAATTTAGGACTGCTAAACAAACTTGACCCTAAAAGACATCTCACCTAAAAATCCGTCTTGGGGAGAGCAACCCCCTCATTATCTGGTTTGTATGCGCGAGAGAGTGACCCGCACACTAGGCTAGAGCCACATTCAAGCCCCGTTCAGACTACCGGCCTTTTATACAGGACAGTCTGGTAGGCGGATTGGATTCCTATCAGGTCACGTAACCGCTATGATATCCTGACATGATCATTTAATAAAATTGACCAGATAATTGACCGAGCTCTTACGGTCTTCAGCTCAGTGTGGAGTAGGTAAACTCGGGATTTGTTTGATCATCTTGTTTGTTTTCCAGATCTCATCCGCCCGACTCATCAGATCAAGATGATGGGCAGGAGCTCTCTTAGGCAGCCTCTGGCTGCACCGCTTTTCAACACTCCAGCCCACTCATCTAGGTTGGTTCGTGAGAGCTCAGACCTGCTCTCCGAACCTGAGTTCGATTCTGCCCCGTTCCCCCTTGACCACTCTTCTTCTATTCCTGAGATGCCGGTGCAAGATGCGAGACAACAGATGGTTGATATTTCGGCACCCGAGTTTGTGTCTTTTGCCTTTGTAGAGACCATGACCAGCAACGAGGAACACACTGATGGTCCGAGGTTAGAGATGACCACATACGTTTTGGACCAGGGTGCGATCAACACCACCATGTTAGCTTCCCTCGAGACCATGCAGAGACAAATACGAGATCAGGGAGCCTTCATGGTGGAGATGAGGAGAGAGATGGAGAGACTGAGAGCCGATCGCAAGCAGCGCAGGCCTAGAGGAGACGGACCACGGAGACCCGATGAGCCGGCAACAACAGCAATCGTAGTAGCCGCAGCAGCAGCAGCAGAGCTGAGACCGATGCGGGAGTTGCACAACCCCGGATCAACACTGACACACCGGTGGGTGGTACTTCCAGCTATCATGGGGGACTTCAAGTTCCCCCTGAACACACTTCAGCTCCTACCCCGCTTCCACGGGCTCGCCTCTGAGGAGCCCCATCTACATCTCCAGGAGTTTGAGATGATCTGCAATACAGTCCACGATCGACAGGTGGACGAGGACACCATCAGGGTGATTTCTTTTCCTTTCTCCCTGGCATACAGAGCAGCCAACTGGCTGAAGCACTTAGGGAGATTTGTATACACATGGGATCAGCTCCGCACCGAGTACTTGAACAAGTACTATACACTCGGGCGGACTAATGCAGCGAGAGCCCTGATCAGCAACTTCTCCATGCTCCCCAATGAGCAGTTCCACGAGGCATGGGAGAGGTTCCGTGAGCTTACTGACAGATGCCCGCACCACGATATCACGAAGCCGAACTTAGTTCAGAGCTTCTTCTGCGGGTTGACACCAGAGCTACAGGGCATGGTGAATGCTTCTTATGGCGGTTCCTACTTCGCCAAGGATGATGATCGGGTCTGGGCCATCTACGAGGAGCTGGCCGAGAACTACACAGTGATGTCCCAGACCCGAATCTACACTCAGGGATGCCCCCAGCCACAGGCTGTGCAATACCAGAGGATAGCACGGGTCGATGCCGGTCCTTCCACTTCGTCCGCGGCAGTCGCACAAGCCGAGTCCACAGCCGCAGACATGGACATCATCAGTGAGAAGCTGGACCGGATCGAGTTGATAGAGAAGAAGCAGTGCCAGGGCATATCGTAGATGGATCGGATGGCACAGACGCTGAGTGACCTGAAGACACATCTCATGTGTCTCCAGGAGGCACAGACGGCTTCTCAGCCCTGTCTTCAGGCACAAGGAGATCCGAGCAGCAGTGGTAGCTCGCTCAGCGCTCTAGTCAGCCTAGACAGGTTCACCTTGTACAGGCATAGCCGTACAGTAGCCACAGCCGTACTACTAGTCACCACCATCCCCAGACAATCAGATGGTGGTCTACCAGCCAGATCAGCCTTTGGCAGTACTCCCAACACCCTCCTACGAGCCGGAGCTGTTGATGGATGTCAACGGGATTTGGTACGACCGCCCCCAGCTCGGTATCCGACGGGACCATCCCGGATTCCGCTAGTCGGCCGGAGGCACCAGTTCCCAGCAGCAGCCTCTAGTTCAGGGTGGCCAGTACGGCCATCAGCGAGAGCAGCACCAGCAACCCTAGCTCCCAGTTCACCACAGCAGTTACCCCAGCACCACTAGCAGTATGGTCCTCATCCCTATCAGTAGGGATAGTTTTGGAGGCGAGAGCAGCCTCAGCAGTATCATCCAGAGCAGTACCCCTCTCCCCCGCACCAACAACAGCATCCTCACTACCAGCGAGGCCACCCGTCAGGTTCTCATGGGCAAGCCTACGAGAACCCCGCCTTAGACGACCTAGCCCGCCTCATGACAGAGCAACAGGCTACCTTTAGATGGGAGATGGATGAGTTCCGCTAGGAGATGCAGGGAGATTGTGAGAGGGAAGGCCGCCATCCCAACCCAGATTGAGCCGAACCCGAACCATCTGAAGAGGAAGTCTGAGCAGGTAGAATTCACAAAGATTACCACTCCTAGTGATTCATTTGGTGATTTGTCTGCATACATGTTTGATGCTGATTTTGTTATACTTAGGAGCGATAGGATGCCAGCAGGCGGCGCCTCGTTTGAGCGACGTCGCCATGCCACTTCCAGAGCGCCAGACGAGGAGGAGAGCGGTACTGATGCCGCGAGAGATGATGGTGGTGCTGACACCACCATGGACGTTGATCCAGCCGACGGTACTGAGGCCGTCGCACCAGTTGGAGGAGGTGGTACTGATGCCACCACAGTTGCTGAGCCAGAGCGCAGTACTGATGTCGCGAGTCGACATGCCGAGGGTGGTACAGAGGCCACCATTTCCACTTCTACTAGTCATGTTGTCTTTCTGTTTGTACATGTATCTTATGACGTTTATGGAAATAAAGGAAAGGGTTTGTTATTTTCAGATCCACATGTGTTGCTTGATGATTCTTTTGTGGATTCTGTTGTTCATGAGCATGACAGGCCCTCTCCTAGCCCTTCATTTGAGAAGGACCCTGTGATCCCCTTTCCACGAGCACATGGCAAAGGGGAAGAAAACAAAAAATTAGAAAAAGAATCACCAGATAGAGTTCAGCCAACAGATGATAGATAGATTCCATATACAGCTGACTCTTCAGGAGGCCTTGGAGCACATCCCTCTACTCTAGAGATCACTCAGAGACAGAACCACAGTCAGGAGGAAGAGGAGGAACCATTAGTCTGAGATCCATGTGCTTACCCGAGCCACTTGTTTCGCGATACAGAACCGTCTGCCAGCCAAGAGGCAAGATGCAGGAGCCCCGTATGTCAGATGCCACATCCATGAGCAGAGGTTTGACCTCACTCTATTAGACATCAGTTCTTCGATCAACCTACTTCCGACAGCCCTTCTCGATCGCTTCGAGTTGGGCACTCTAAGACAGAACAGGACAGTCCTTCAGTTTCTTGATCGATCTGTCAAGAGGACGAAGAGGTTGCTGCAGGACGTTGTCGTCACAATTCAGGGCCTGAAATTCTCCGTGGACTTCGTTGTGTTGGACATGGAGATCCCTGAGTCTGTGACCGATACCCCCATCATTTTAGGACTCCCGTTCTTGTCCACAGCCAAGGCAGTGTCCGACCATGATAGCGAGAAGGTATACTTTCGCATCGAGGGAGAGAGTATACAAATAGAGACGGTCGAGGAGACTAGAGCCAGAGATTCAGCTTGCTCAGAGCCGACTTCCGATTCAGAGCAGATGACAGAGGCAGGGCGAGACATCCACCAGGACTGCGATTTTGTGATTACAGATGACGAGGCAGTTTGGGCAGATTCAGTCGCACAGGCCATCCTCTCACCATCAGAGTTCGCTGATGCAGAGATGCTAGCAGAGGAGAGCTTGGATAGCGCACCCCTGGTCCAGGATACTTTTCAGGCAGCAGAGCCAGTTTTCGACCGCGAGAAAGATTTTTGTGAGTCTGATACAGATCCCTTGGAGTCAGATATTAATTGGGCAGAGTTTGATGATTTTATACCATGTCTGACTTCCACTGAGCCTACAGCTAGGGAGGAGGATGACCCCGAGTAGAGCAGAGTCAGTCCAGCAGAGCAACCTTTTCCAGATACAGATTGCGAGAGAGAGTTTCCATTCTCCCATGTAGATTTGGCAGCATTCACTCAGACCTTTCAGAGGCCAGATCCGCCGGCACCTACTAGTCCAGAGCTGAAGCCGCTACTGTCGTCGCTGAAGTATAGGTTCCTTGCGGGTGAGCATGAGATGTACCCATTCATTATCTCCGCTGATTTGACTGGAGAGCAGGAATCCCGTCTGATGGGGGTTCTTGAAAAGAACTGCAAGGTGATAGGATGGAGTGTAGCCGATCTCCAGGGGATAAGTTCTGCCCTATGCTCCCACCATATCTATCTCGAGGAGGACGCGAAGCCGTCGCGTGAGTTCCAGCGGCGGCAGAACCCGAACCTTTGAGATGTTGTCATGAAGGAAATCTCGAAATGGTGGAGCACCAATTTTATCTACCCCATCTCCGACTCCAAGTGGGTCAGTTCGTTGCATGTGGTACCCAAGAAGACGGGCATCACTACAGTTGTCAGCGAGTCTGGAGAGGAGATCGCTACCCGGGTACCCACTTCTTGGCGGGTCTGCGTGGATTACAGACGACTCAACCAGGCCACCAGGAAGGATCATTTCCCCCTTCTCTTTATTGATCAGATCATTGAGAGACTGGTAGGGAAGAGCCATTACTATTTTCTGGATAGGTACTCCAGCTATAATCATGTGGCCATCGCGTCCGAGGACCAGGACAAGACCACCTTCACCTGTCCCGTCGAAACATATGCTTTCAGATGTATGCCATTTGGATTGTGCAACGCTCCGGCGACATTCCAGAGATGCATGCTGTCCATCTTTTCGGACATGGTGGGGGAGTGTTTGGAGGTCTTCATGGATGATTTCTCGGTCTACGGTGACAGATTAGATTCTTGTCTTGACTGCCTAGACCGAGTCCTTCAACGATGCATTGAGGTTCACCTTGTGTTGTCTTGGGAGAAGAGTCACTTCATGGTGACTCAGGGGACGATGCTTGGCCATATCATCTCCAATAGGGCATGGAGGTTAATCCGGCCAAGGTGGATGTCATTAGAAAACTCAATCCACCGTCCAACTTGCGGCTGTTACGGTCTTTTCTGGGGCATGTCGGTTTCTACAGGCGCTTCATTCATGATTTTAGTAGATTTCCCGACCGTTGACTGATCTGCTGACGAAAGATACCGAGTTCCTTGTTGATGATAAGTGTCTATCGTCGTTTGAGACTCTCAAGAGTTGTGTTGTAGAGGCTCCTGTTCTCCAGCCACCTGATTGGTCTCTCCCATTCGAGATCATGACAGACGCCTCCTTTTTTTCCGTAGGGGCAGTGCTAGGACAGAGGAGGGATGGAGTCCCATTTGCTATTCACTACGCTAGCCGTACATTGGATTCCGCCCAGCGGAACTATATAATCACCGAGAAGGAGATGCTAGCCATAGTTTTCGCCCTAGATAAGTTCAGATCTTACATCATTGGATCTAGAGATCATTGGATCTAGAGTGACCATCTACACTGATCATACCGCCATCAGGTACCTCATGGCAAAGAAGGATGCCAAAGCCAGATTGACCAGATGGATCCTTCTACTCCAGGAGTTTGATATAGAGATTAAGGATAAGCCTGGAGTCAAGAATGTGGTGTCGGATTATCTCTCCCGATTAGAGCATCTTGAGGATTCTGAGCAGATTGAGCCTATTTGTGAGACCTTCCCAGATGAGGCGATCCTTGCTATTGCCTCTCTCCCATGGTACGCTGATATTGTGAACTTTCTTGTTGCCAAGAAAGTTCCACAGGATTGGCCCAGGCAGAGACTTGAGACCTTCCTCGCGAAGGCCTAGTTTTACCATTGGGAGGATCCCGTCCTTTACCACGAAGGAAGGAATAGCGTCCGGCGTAGGTGCATTCCTCAGGAGGAGCACCACAGCGTCCTTACTTACTGCCACAAGCTTGAGGCAGGGGGACATCACTCTGGGAGGAGAACGGCACAGAAAGTGCTCCAATCCGGCCTATGGTGGCCTACCCTCTTCAAAGACTCTGATGAGTTCGTGAAGAGGTGTACTGACTGTCAGAGGATGGGCACTTGTGGACATCGTGATATGATGCTGATGCAACCCATTCACTTCTGTGAGGTTTTTGATGCATGGGGCATCGATTTCATGGGTCCATTCCCTAGGAGTCAGGGACTCGAGTACATTCTGTTGGCCGTGGATTATGTTAGTCGTTGGGTTGAGCCCATCCCCGCCCGAACCGCAGATGCTAGGACTGTTTGCCGATTTTTAAGGAAGCATATCATTTCACGGTTTGGGGTCCCTCGAGTGTTGATATCTGACGGGGGGTCTCATTTCGTCAACGACAAGGTAAAGGCCCTTGCTAGCGAGTTCAGCATAGACCACCGAGTTGCCACTCCATACCACCGTCAGATGAATGGTCTTGCTGAAGTGTCGAACAGGGGGATCAAGACTATATTGCAGAAAGTCGTCCGCCCTGACCGAAAGGATTGGTCACAACTTTTGGACTCGGTCTTGTGGGCATAAAGGAAGTCTTTCAAGACTCCTTTGGGTACATCTCCCTTTCGCCTCGTTTATGGCAAGCCCTGCCATTTACCTGTTGAGCTGAGACATAGGTTACTTTGGGCTGTTACAGATATACTTTTGGATCCAGAGAGTGTAGGAGATCAGAGGAGGGCAGAGTTAGCAGCCCTGGAGGAGCTTCGTGATACCGCCTTTTCAAACAACCTACATTATAAGGAGAGAGTGAAGGAGTGGCATGATTCTCATATCAGCCACAAGCATTTTGAGCCATGATAGAGAGTATGGTTGTTTGATGCTAGGCTTCATTTATTTCCAAGGAAGCTACATAGCAAATGGAAGGGACCTTACTTGGTTAGAAAGGTACATGCCAATGGGAGTATAGGTATATCTGAGTTATATTCTGATGTTATCTTTCGAGTGAACGGCCAGCGGCTCAAGCCATATCTAGATCATGAGCCGCGGGTCGTTGATGTTGCCCCGATTCACTTTGCGTGAGATGTGGTCTCTTGACTCACATCTATTGCATCTCACGCCTGATTATCACTGTTCTCCCGACTTGTATAGATCCAGTTGTCCATATCACTCTATTCTTTAGTCCCACACCTCTTTTCTCATCTTATGATTATGTTATACTTAGGGTGTACTTTACCCTAAGTATAGGGGGGTGTAGGACTCTCGGGTATTCTGTTGATTCTTTCTGCCTTTGTTTTGTTGCCTATACTTAGGGATATTTCACCCTAAGTATAGGGGAGGTAGAACCTGTACATTCTCACTCGGCTTTCTCTTTGTGTACAACCTGCTATACTTAGGATTATTTGATCCTAAGTATAGGGGGAAACCCCGAGATCCTCTTGCATTTCTATTCTTTCATTCGTCTTTGTATATAGACTTCCTTTTCACTTCCCGATACTAAGCACGAGTTATGTCTTCTTCATCGCTCTTGACTCTGAGGACATCGCTCGAGTTAAGTATAGGGGGTGTGTATATATTCCATATATAATTTAGACATAACTCGTAATTTGTGTGAGTGTGTTAATAAATAAAAATGGCTAAAACCCAAAAATCCATAAAAATTAAAATTTTTCTTTGTAAAAAATAACTCTTTTATTACACATAAATAGCTAGTTGTACAAATTATTTTTATGAAAATGTTTGTAAAAACTTTTGTGTAAATAGCTTTTAAATATTTTCATATCAAAAGTATGTATATAGTATAAAATTTTTGTAAAATGTTTTGAAAATCAAAAGTTTGCAAAAACCTTGTGTAAATTTGTGTACATATTTTGCAAAACTTGCATTCATGCATACATCCATGTTTTCAAAATATTTTTCAAAAATTTTGCACATGTGTAAATATTTTGTAAATAGCATCTTTGTAAATATTTGTATAGTTTTTCCTGGATCATAGTTGACATTTAAACTAGCCTAGAACTAAATTGGAAAATGGAGCTTGATTAAGATCTTAATCCACCTAATTATAAGAGGAACCTTAAAGGGCTTAGGGTTGAGACTTTTCAGATCCATGGTGACTTAATTCTTTAATTCCACTAGGCTATGATCATATGTCATCTCGATGAGCCTATGTAGAGCACTTAACAACACACACATGACTCATATAAACAATGGCTTGACTTGGACCCGCACTTTACACCAAGCTCTCTACGGATGAGGTGGTGAGGAGGCAGTCTTTCTTGACTTTGGGTAGCATATGAGGGTAGTACTTCTAGGCAGAACCTCTCTTCTTCTTATAGTGAAGGAAGTGCGTCTCAACTTGGTCTGGTTGCCATGAGGTCTAACGACAGGAGTTGTGGGTTGTAATAATGCTTCAAAAGAGGGATAGTCTGCTGGCTCAAGAGGAAAAACTCCTTATGTATATATGCTGCACTTTGTAGATATGTTGTACATATGCACATCAAAAAAAATGAAAAAAGCAAGAATTCCAAAAAAGTGGTGGGTCTGAGAGAAAATGATAATCCCACCGGAGTGTATATAGTGCAGTAAGCAAAGCTTGAGAGTCATGTTCCATCTTATGTAGCTTGCAGCAGGGAGACTTAGCTACACTGGTTGAGCTCCCGGGGATACATGGCTACACTGGTTATGATCCATTCTCTTCTTCCCCCTCTTCTTGAGCCGGTTGAACTTGAACTTAGAAGGGAATACCCCACTCCTCGAGGAAAGAGTGGCCAGACTAGGGTCATAGAGTTACCTTGTTGGGGAGGGTTGTCATTTTTCTACTTCTGAGGTGGAGAGCTATACCTCACTTACACTGTACAAGGAAAGATTCATGGTCTTCAAGGTTTGTGTATGTAGACTTGTTCTGATCTGGATTATTGAGGAGTCTTGACTATAGATTAGTGGATCTTAGAGGCTGTTGAGTCTTAAACCTAAGTCCAAATAAGGTTCCGACACATTAATAATCCAAAGATCCGACCGAGCTCCATATTTCAATTTAATGAAGGAAAGTTTAATAATCAGCACTGATCCTTGCATTTTCCCTTCTTTTTCTTTTTCTTCTCTTTTTCACTTCTTTTTCAAATAAGTGTTTGCTAAGGGACTAGCAAAGTTAAGTATAGGGGGGGGGGGGTGATGAATACCCATTCATCACTCTTTATTCTTTTATTTTAGCTACAAAACCTTTGCAAAACACCATGTAAATATGTGTAAATATCATGAATTGTCAAAATGCATGCATCTTGTAATTATGCATAATTAGCATGTTTTTGTGCATACATAAAAGAATAAAGAAACACAAGAAAAAGAGGGAAATATTTAGAATAAATATTAAGTAACCTAATCCCAAGGGAGGGCTCAGCATGGGCCTGACTGCAAAAGAAACAGAGTAGAGAGAGATAAGGTCAATCATGTGTGTACATAACCCTATGTATATAAATAATTTTATTTTCCTTTAAATAAAAATAAAAATGTGTTTTCTGTTAACATGTACTTATTTATAAAAATAAAATAAAAATCATAAAAATCAAAATAAAAATCATTTTCCACCTTGTATATATACCATGCACATATGTATATAAACCTATTTATTTAACTAATGTAAATAAATCATAAAAATAAAAAAAAATACCTTTTTATTCCAAATTTTATGTTGTAAATAAATAAAATATAAAATTAGAAAAATTGTACAAAAATAAACAAGTAAAAATAAAAATAAAAAAATGCATTTGTAAATATACCTATATATAATAATAATATAATGTAAATACTTTATTTATTTTTCAAAAAAATAAATAAAAATCACTAAAAACTAATTTGAAAAAAATAAACATTTTTCATGTTTAATTTTTTTCAAAATAAAACCATTTACTAATTTTAAATGAATTTACAAATAATTAATAAATCAGAATTACCTGATTGGTCCACGGGGGATGTTGACCCCCGGTCAACTCCCCCGCCCGGACCACTTCCTTCGCGGACTTGCGTTCCGACCCGACTTCGCCTATTTTTCGCGCATTGATTCGACTACCTCTCACCTAAACCTCGGGCTCCTATCTTCCAGGATACATCAACGATTCACACCCGAGACCTTCCCTAGGGATCCGTGCACCACCGTGCTTCGCCCGACCCCTTCTTTGCCGGATCTTCACATGTATATAGCTCAGCTCCGCCGCTCTTTTAATGCTATCTTTGGCTCCGCCCTTCCATCCCAGGACCTCCATCACCCTCCTTAGAGTGACAGCTATCCGAGGGCAGTGTTGCAGAGAGGAGAGAGCGGCCCAACCACTGATCCAGCGAGCTGCTTCGCCATGCATTGCCGCAAGGTGCGCCCAGCCTCGGACCCCAACGAATCCTTGAGGCGAAGACCCCCTGAGACCCAGTGTCTCATCCACAGTCGACCTCGATCACTAGGTAGTCCTGATTCCCTTTAGTTTCGCTTAATTTCCATTTATGCCCAATCGCTCCGCCGGCCTTCGCTGGTTGATTCACTCAGTTTCAGTCCCCCTTCCGATCATCAGACCCCCGATTCACACTCACGAGACTTCTCCCCACATTCTCCGCACCTCCGATCACCTTGGTTCGCTCAGGAACCAAGGCTCGAGTCTCCTGTGCCGATGCTTCGCCGGAGACCACGCTCTGCCCCCTTCCGATCACCCACTCCACCCCTCACCGGGTCGAGGCACTTTGCCCTCGACCCAGCGTTCGTCCTGTGATGTTTCGCAGGTCAAAGAGACCCATATGAGAATCCATGAGTCCAGACACGGAGCCTCTCGGCCTCATTGGAGGAGCCCACCAGCTGCGGAAGAGTCCGAGCTTCCTTCTTTTCATCTCAGTAGCCCAGGAAGAGGTCCCACGTGCACAGAGTGAGCCGGCGAAGTTTGCTGGAGCCGAGTTTTTCCAGGATCTCCAGCTACCGTCCGATCAGCCCCTCCGCTCCAGCTCTGATCCGGACCATCCGTTCACACGAGATCTACACCGTCCGATCCATCAAGGCTTTGATCCGGACTGATCATCGACGAAGAGGCGTCTTCTGTTCTCAGCCATCGAATCTCCAGTGGCGCTTCCTCATCCATCAGATCATATAAAGGGGTAATTTCCCTTAGACCCCTGTCCTTTTGTTATTTCCATTCAGTCCTGTAAATATTTTAGTACGTTGTTTTTATTTTGGAATAATTGCAGTTAGGACCTCGATGTTTATGTTATTTGTAGTTTAGTCCCTATTTATGTGAGCCACATGCATCGACACATGAGGTCTTGGGATATTTGCACTTTTACTCCTGTGATTCTTATGTGTTATTGAATGCATTTTTTAAAATAGGAATTATAATTATGCCCCTCTGTGTCTGAATCACGTGCTATGCGCATGTTGTTTTAAGCTTTTTGCAAGTTTGTCCCCTGGACTTTCTTTATTTGTTATCATTTGTCCCTGGAACTATTTTTCTTTGCATTTAGGTCCCTGCTTGCTGTGTGCCATGTTTTTATTGAATAAAATATCAAATTAAATCCAAATTAGGTGAAATTTGGATATGTGACTCCTACCAATGTGTAAAAATTTCCTTAATTTTTTGGGACATTTTCGAGGCTTTTTACTCTTTTTAAAAAAATCAAAAATACACATTTTTGTTACTTTTTGAAAAAGAAAATAAAAAATATAAAAACTCCTTTAAAAATTCTGAAAAAATTAGTGGTAGTTAATTTTAGTGTTTTCTACCTTCTGTCCAATTTTGAGCTTATTTGGATTTATAAAACCCATAAAAATTGCAAAACCCTAAAACTTTTATAAAAATTCTAAAATATTCTGTAAAAATAAAAAAATATAAACTCTTTTCCTGTAGCTTAGTTTTTACATATATTTTTCATAAAAATTGTCTTAGACTTTTACAGATCAATTTTATATTTTTAATTGATCTTTCAAGTCTGGCTGCACAGTAGCCCATATTTTTCCTCTTTCTTGATTTTTATAAAATTAAATAAAAATTGAAAATTTCTGAACAATTCACCTAAACATTTAAAAACATCAAAAAACACAAAAACAATTTTATTTGAATTTTTGGAGTATTTTTGGATGTTTAAATAAATTGTTGTTGTTGCTTGTTTTTACATTTTCTTATTTTTCCTTATTATTAAAAATACAAAAAATTAAACAATTAAAATCCACAAAAAACATTTTTCTTTATTTTCGACTTTGACTACATCGTAGGCCGTCCCGACCATCTCGTATTCCCTGAGTCTGACCCTGGTCGCTATACCAGGTTAATAAAATTAGCGAGGACCGCTGTTGATTTTAGTGCTTTATCCCCTGTTTGGTGGTTCTTATTTTTCTTGATTGACCGAGTCTTCTCGATCCGGGTCGCAACGACCCGAGAGTGATTTTTACCTCACCCGGATCCTGAGATCTCTGATTATTCGGTCATCAATACTCTAATGCCTGCATGCTTAGGACGCTACTTCTCATGTCATGCTGGTGAGGAGGAACGAAAGGGCTAGAGCTTGAACTGAACTGGGTCTCCTCATCAGAGAACATGTGCTCTGTATTGCGTCTATCAGAGTCATTGAAACTTGAATGAGTCTTCTCGTCGGATTACTCTAGCATGAACCTGCTCCATCTCTCTAAAGGGGCGAACTGAAAAAAAGTCATGGAAGCATCCTCGTTGGAGTACGCATACGTTGGAGAATGGGGTATGAAAGTATCCTCGCGGAAGAACTGGGTCTCTCTGATACTGGCTCAAAGAATGTGATCTCTACTCTGGAGTTTCTATGAATCCACATGAAAACCCTAATCCTATAATGGCTCAAAGAATGGAATCTCTATGCCGAAATCCCTATGGTCCACATGAAACCCTGAGCTGAAAACATGATGGATATGAGGACCTCTCAAATAAAAGAATGCACACCTGTGCATCTTAAACTATAGACTCTAGAGTCTCTGAATCTGTACTATAGAGTGTGAAATTTGGCCTGGAATCTGAACTGGAGAATATGACTTATAAACTTCTACATAATACTCCCCCATTTTACCCATATTGGTTGGTAGATGTCATCGACCCAGTTGGGAGAAGAAAAATCAAGATGAGGAAAAACCAATCTCAAATGATTATTTTCAAACTAATTCCCCATTTTTTATTGATGTTTTTTTCTCAATTTTTTCTTGAATTTTCCTCTCTTTTTATATAGTTGTCCCCCTTTTTATAACTCTCGGCCCACTTGGACCCAAAAGAATCTCCCTCTTTTTTATTTGCAACAACCCAACTTGGCCTGCTCTTTTCCCTTTCTCCTTCATTTTTTAATACATAGTAGAATCAAGCCTGTTGGGCCCCTAAAAAAACTTTCCCCTTAATTTTTTACCTCAGCCCCAACTCTAGGCTTGACGAAACCTGGCCTTCTATTTAGGGTTACCTATTTGGGAACCCCTCACGAAGCTTGCCCTTGATAGGTGTTCCTCTGTGAGATCGACGCTGCCATTGAGAAGGAGTCCTTGCCCGAAGGGCCTCTAGAGATGTGGCGGCATGCTGTTGTTGATTCTCACGCACAAACTCGGATATGGAGAGCTTATATGCGGAGAAAGTTCAATACCATGACCTTTTTTTCGTGGATGATGGTAGAGGGTGGGGATGGTGGACGGTGCCATCACCATCACTTGGGGCAAGCTTGGGGCGGCTGGACTGTAAATATGAGGCAGTTGGAGTGGTAGTTGTGTTGTAAGATGGGCTCAAGAACAAGTCTGGGAGCACCACTGCCTAAAGATGTAGGGTTCTAGTAGTTCTGGGAACCATTGTTTGAAGTCTTGTGTGTGCCAAGAAGCCTTGTTGTGCCTAGAGTTTATAGTTTGAAGGATTGCGCTGCAACCTATAGTTTTCTTCATCATTGACTAGGGATGCAACCCCTTTTCTTCGTATGGTTCCCAAATAGAATCCCAACACCATTTCCATGATGAACCCTCGATCAGGAAGACAATTTTGTAGCTTTGCTTATGCACGAGATGATATTGGCATGGTTCTTGATTTGGAGATACCAGGAATTGTAGAAACCCATCAAAAGATCATTTTAGAGGTATATTTGATCTGGGGTTACCTACATATGTGATGTTGCCTTGCCAAATCAGGGTTTCATAAGAAACCCAAAATTTTCTTGAACTTGATGACGAATACGTGATCAGTACAGATTTTCCAGATTTAATCTTGAATAAATAATAATTCTATAAGAAAACTTAGAATTGAACTACATAACTGTGTCGTCGATGATGTCAAAGAATTAGGGTTTTAGGAAACCCTAAAACTGAATCTCGAATCTCGAACAAGTCACAAATATAAATCCTCAAGAATAAATTCTTGAGAATCGAACCCACTTTGATACCATGTAGAAAATGATGATGCATGAGCGTAATATCAGAGTAAAGAGATAAATAATATGAAGAACAACATGATTTAACATGGAACCCTATTTCATGAGGAGCA
Source organism: Ottelia alismoides (assembly GCA_037367405.1). Lineage (NCBI taxonomy): Eukaryota > Viridiplantae > Streptophyta > Magnoliopsida > Alismatales > Hydrocharitaceae > Ottelia > Ottelia alismoides. Next base: position 551,626 of record JAZKJV010009616.1, on the reverse strand, counting down.
AGATGAAACCACAGGAGAAGGCCTCTAAGGGTCGGGTATTCTATATTGTTTCTTTCAACTGTTAGAGATGATGGTGCTTATTATGTCGCTCACCATTAAGATCGAGTCCCCACTCACAGTAGATGTGGGATTGAACCTGTTGATGTGATAACTGGATCCTAGAGGGATCCAATTACCAATCTATACAATGATGCATACTCCAACAAAAGTGGCATTAAAAGAAGGGAGCAAGAGATCAGGCAATGCTAGAGATGGAGGGGAGGGAGATGAAAATGTAGTTGATGCTGGAGATGAGGGAAGAGGGAGGTGCACGACACTGGCAATGAGGAAGTGGATGCACATGTAGGCGTCACTGCACCGAATTTACACGACAAGGTTTATAAGTGGAATACACATTTTACATAATTAAGTATATTTTTTAATTATTTATTTATAGATTGATAAATTCAGATTTATCGACATAATTTAATATATATCTCTCTCTTGCTTAAGTAATTCAACAAAATTCATTGACAATTAACTCTAATTATTAATTTCTGTGTTGTAAATAACTAACCCTAATTATATTATATTATATAACCTTATTATTTTGTTATTATTTTATGTACTTTTTTCTTATTAGAAATCAAATAAAAATCAGTATAATGTTGCAAATAAACAAATTAACATAAATAAAATAAAACCCCCAAATAATAAGAAAAAGAAAATGAAAGAAAATTATTTTATATTGTTCTAATAAGTATTTAATTTTTATCTATATATAGATGACATCTGATCTCTTTGACTTCTACATAAAAGCTGTAGGTCTCATCGAGATCTACACCATTTGTGTTCATCATTTTTCTTAATTCAATTCATAACTATTTTATTTCTAATAATATTTGATTTATCTAATTTTTTTAATTCTAATTGGGCCACGTGGTGCCTCCGCAAACACCCACATTTCCCGCCTCTCCTTTTGCCACCTGCCTCCTCCTGAGTCGTCAGATCTGCTTTGATCTGACTGTTTACAACCTTCCAGATGTGCCTCCATATCCATCGTTGGTTCGTTTGATCCAATGACCTCCAAATCACCTTCAACCTCCAACCATTCCTTTCCTTCCACGCAAACCGCCGAACCTCTTCTCTTCTCCGATTTACGTCAACCACCATCTTCATCCTCTTCCCTTGAAACCGCCACCAACCTTCATCGCTCAACCCTCATCCATGCGCTAACCTCCCTTCATCTCCATCAACCTCCATTTCTTCATGCATGGTTGTTGAAACCACCACTAAACCAGCAACCTCCGCCAACTCCTCAACTTCAAATACACCATCGCCTCCCCTTGAGGCAGCTGTCCACCCTTGTTCAGGCCAAGACCCAGCCCTCTCCTCTTCTCTGTTATAGGGATCCATAGGATAGATGGAGGCCACGACGACCTTTGGCCTAGTGAGACCCATGGCCAAAATAACCATGATACACCGCCTCAGACAGCTGTTCATGCTTCTTCCCATGGCTGGGGAAGTGATGGCAGGGGAAAATCAAGGGTCTAGATATCTCACGAGGCGAGAAATCAAGTCGCTGAATTGACCACTTAAAGATCCCCAGATCGATCAACAATTAACCCACAATAAATATATGCAATGAATATCCAAAAATGTGGAGTTAAAATTTATTATAACTCTACATGTAAAATGTGTATAGGTGTAAGCACAGGTAGAGGTCGAACATTGGGAGGCGAAGGGAATGTATGTTAAGCATCGTTTATTCAATCCATTATTCATGTCCTTTTATTGTTTTAGTGGGTTTTGGGGTTTTATAATTTTTTTTTATTTTTGTTTTTATAATTTTTATTTTGTTTTTAGATTTTATATAATTTTTTTATTATTTTTAATTAAATATAGTTATATTTATATAAATATGTATATATATATATGTATATATAAATATACAAAGAGCTGTATGTATAAGAGGAGAGAGAGAAGAATAATATAGTATATATAAATACTTAGAATATATATATATACTATTTTTTTTGCTTTTTAATATTTTTCTATTTTTTTTAATTTTTAAATTCAAAGATGTCCACAATATTGGACCAATTAAATAACCGTATATAGTTTGGGTTTTAAAAATATAAAATAAACTCCAAAATTACCCAAATTAATTTTAATATATTAATAATAATATATAGATAATTATAAAAGATAAAAATATATTTTTGGGTTTTTTTAAGGCTTTTTCTAATTTTTTTGTTGGATTTTGGCGCTTTCTGATTTTTTTAATTTTCTTTTTTATATTTTTAGGGTTTTTCATTTTCTGGACTCAATATATATATAATTATACCATATATAATTTTTTTGTAATTGTTCAAAATCATTTTTTAATTTTTTTGTATTTTCTAAATTAGACAATGCAAAAATGGCTTCTTTTTCATTTTTAATAATTAGGAAAAATGCAAAAAATGCAAACTAAAGTATGGGCGTGAACAAGCATGGTATGGAGCATCTAACCTAATTTTTGTGGATTTTTCAAGCCTTCTAGGTATTTTTAATAAATAGATAAAGAAACAAAAATTAAACTGCCTGGCAGGGGCATTTTTGCAAATAAAATTAACTACAGGGACATCAGTGCAAAAATACCAACATAAATAAACATTTATTTAAAGTTTCGGAATCAAATTACAATATTCAAAAACCGCCAGGGTATACATGCAAAATGTCACGCGCCTCACGTGGGACTGCACGTGAGGCGCGGTAGGACCTAAATGTAATTTCAGGAAAGTACAGGGGGCCTTCAGCAAAATTTACATTTTATTTACAACTTGCAATCTATTTTACAATACTAAATATTAAATACAAAAAAAGCGGGGGTTGAATGTGAAAATTACCCCCAACGTGGCGCTGATGGACGGCCGATCTGCGTTCACTAATACACGTGGCGCCTCCACGTGCGCCGATGCCGGTTCGCCGATGAGCGGTTGAGATTAGATCACTCGCGTGATCTGATGGTCGCTGCTTCGCTCCATCGGACGGTTGCTGCTCGATCTGGGCCTTCGTCTTCATCCAACGGCGGAGAGCTGGCGTGGAAGAACAGGGAAGAACACTTGCCGGGGCGAGCTTCTTCCTCCTCGATCTCGCTCTCCGGCCGACCATCGCTGCTCCTGAAGGTCCCATTCGCTTCCTGGAGGGTTGCTCTATCGTCCGGAGGTGTCGGATCGGCCGGAGGCACACCGTAGCGCCGCCACGAGCTCGAAGAAGAAGCGACGCTCCAGGTACCTCCGCCCGCATGGAAAACGTCTCCTGGTGCCTTTCTTCGCACCTAACCTACACAGGAAGGTAGAGGGGCTCGAGGGCGTCACCCTCGACCCGGGGTTTGAAGCTGGACGCACAGGGATGAAGGTGGGCGAAGAGGCTCCGGCGAAGGGTGGTGGAGGAGCTTCGATTCGCGGATCCAGAAGCGAATCCGGTTGGACAAGGTGGCTGGGAGATGGAGAAGGCGTAGGGGAACGAAATGGTAGTGAAATGGGGGTCGGAAAACAACGAGGTCACGGTGGAGAAGTCGCCGGAGCGGAGCTCCGGCGAACTTCGAATCACCTAAACTAAGCTATTCTACTAATCTAAATGCAGAATAAATGACGGGAATAAAATGCGAAAAACTATCTAAGAAACATAAAAGCGCAGCTCTTATACCTGGGGGCCGCCAGGGAGCAGGGTGGCCGCCGGAGCGCTACCACGACAAAAATTCCCACCTCCTTGGGCCGAATTGAGGTGCTGGGAAGCGCCTCCTGTCACGAGGGCTCCGCCAGGAGCTCATTCAAGCTCAAAGAAGGGGATGAAAATGGCCAAATTCGGCCAAGGAAGTGGGAGGAGTTATTTATATACATTCCAAGGGACCCCCTTTGACCGACGATTATTGAAGAATCGGGGCTATGTACAAGGGTTCCAAGTGATCGGCGGGGATCATGGATGATCAGGGAATAAATCTCGTGAAGGGACTGTTGGTGATTGATCACTGAGCCACGCGGGAAAAAGGCAAGAAAAGAGGGGAAAAGACAGTCCGCGTCAACTCAGGCGCCTGGAGGTCAAGTTGACCGGGGTCAACTCGCGGAGGGACCTGATTGGTCCACCTCAGCCGCAAAACGCCAAAACAGGGAACCTTATTAGAAAATGAATTATTTAACATAGTAAATGATTTTATTAATTTTTGCTTATAAAATAAAAAATGTGTATTACTTCATGTAGTATTTATTCATGATTTTTATTGAATTTTTCAAGGTTTTTATTATAGTTTTATTTGAATAATGTGTATATGTATATATTTACATGTATTTTTATGTATTTTATTTTTAATTTATTTATTTTCTTTTATTATTTTATTGGCTTATTTTATAAATTTATAATTTATTTTTGTGAGTATAAAGGTATTTTTATTTAATTTTTATGAGTTTATTTACATTTTTAAATAAATAGGTCTATGTATATGTAAGTATACTTATAGGTATTTTACCTATATATTATATATGTTTTATTTATTTAATGAATTTTATTTGTTTTTATTATGGATTTGTATTTTTAATAGGTTATATATAATATATTCATTATTATAAAAATATAAATGAATAAAGAATAAAAGAATGTTTTCCTCTTTTATTTATGTACATTAGGTAGCATAGGTATTTTGTCTATGTATTATATAGACTTATTTTTATTTTACAAATTCTTTTTGGTTTTCTTTTACTTTTATTATGTACATGTACTATATACATTATTTACAAGATTCTAAAAATATGAATTTATAAAATAATGAATATTGAATAAAATGAATATTTTAATCAGGTATTATGTACAAGAAGGGCCAAAAACCTAACTTCTGTATATGGACTCCAAAAATTATGAAACCAATTTTTATAAAATAGTTTATGAAATGCTATATACAATTAAAGGTGAGTTTGGGTGATTTGGAGTTTTTATTTGCATGATATGGGTCTGTGAAGTTGAGATTTTGGCTTTTTATTCTATGTATAAAATGTACATTGAGTATTATTTTTACACAAACTCAATTTTGTATTTCTATTTACATTATTATCTACAACTTTTATGAACAAAGTTTCTTTATTTGATGAATAAATAGTTATGTACAAAATAGGTGCCAAAAATGCATAAATGAATGAATGAATAAATGAGGTATTTATTGTATACTGCCCTTATCTCCCCCTACTTTATTCCTTGTCGACCAATTCCATGCTGGCCTTGGTCTCGGGGTTAGGGTCAGAAAATATTTGCAATATTTTATTCCTTTTTCTTTTCTTCTCTTTATTCTATAATTTTGGCATTAAAAACCTTATTTTATGTACAATTAATACAGTGAATAATGAATGCTATTATGTACAGATTGATGCTATTTACATGCATTTGCTAAGGTTTTTAAGGCCAAAATGATAGAATAAAGGTGATGAAATGGAGATTCATCACCCCCCTATACTTGCCTTTGCGAGTCCCTAGCAAATACTTATGCAATAAGTACAAAAAGAACAAAGAATAAGAAGAAAAGAAAAGGCAAAAATAAAGAATTTAAAGAATAAATTGAATTGGTTATGATTATTAAACTCATCTGTACAAAATCAAAGTTTGGAGCTCAGGTTAGACCTTGGTTGTAAATGTGTGTGGAACCTAGTAGGGAACCAAATTTAAAACACAACAGCCTTCGATAGTCACAGAACTCGGTTCAACCCACCTCAACGGTCGGGTCAGAACCAGTCTACATCATACGCAAACCCTTATAACTATGAAGCTGACTTGTACGTGTAAGTGATAGTGGCTCTCCCCAACTGAAATGACAAAGAGACCGACTTCTCCAGAATGACAACCCAATGAAATCCTAATCCAACAACTCTTTCCTCGAGGAGCAGGGTATTCCCTTCTAAGTTCAAGTGGCAACCAGCTCAAGAGGAGGGGGTGAAGAGAAGAATGGACGGTAGCTAGTGTAGCTACCTATCCCGAGATGCAAGACCAGTATAGTCAAGTCATCCAGCTGCGGGCTTACATATTTGACTTTGGAGCTCAAGCTTGCTTATTGACTGTACATACTTTGCAGGCATTTTATTTTTGTACAGGCCTGACCATTTTTTTTCAACATACTATTCACAGCAGCATTTACATAAGGAGTTTTACCTCTTGAGCCAGTAGACTATCCCTCTTTTGAAGCTTTATCGCAACCCACAATCTCCTGTCTTTAGACCTCATTGTTATTGGATCCGGTTGGGGTGCACTTCCCTCCCTAGACGAGGACGAATGTTTCCACCCGTGTGCGTATCAGACTGGCAAATCCAACCCCCTCACCACTCCAACTGAGTTGAGCCAAGTGAAAGGTGCAAGTGTCCAAGTTAGGTCACGGCCGGTAAGAGTCATACGTGTGTCTCGAAAAGTTCTAGTTAGTCCACTGAGGTGACTTGAACCCAGCCCTGATTTCTCAAAGAATTAAGTCTGAATAGACCTGAAGTACCTTAAACCTAGTTCCCACAAGGTTCCAGTGCAGTTAGGTGCAGTAAGGTCCAACCAAGCTCCAATCTTCGACTTTATTGGACTAGTTCAATCATCAAGCTCAATCAAAGAAGATGAATGCAATGCAAATGCTATTTACAAATATGCAAAGAATAATGCAATTTTTCAAAGAATTTGAAAACAAAGAGAAGAATTTTTACACAAAGAATTTTTGCAAATAAAAGAATTTTGGCACTCAAAGCATAAAATATGTACAGCTGTTTACACGGGCGTGCCGCTTTATTAAAAATTTACAATTTAGTTTTTATTTATAGGTATATATGTACACTTATTAAAGAATTGTGTTTATTTTTATTATTTTTTTATTATATTTTTTTATTATATGTGACTATTCCTCAAATTTATTTGACACAAATTTTTCAAATAATTTTTGAAAACCATAGTCCAAAATAATTTTTACAAACATTTTTACAAACATGTACAGACATTTGAAAATCATTTTGCAAAGGTTTTTCAAAACAGTATATATAGATTTTTCAAAATATTTTTGCAATCATTTTTCAAACCATTTGCAAATCATTTTTCCAACATTTTATTTCACACAAAGAAAATAAATTTTACAAACCACCCATTTTTACAAAGGTTGAAAACATGTAACAAAACGTTTTCAAAATAGTTTTCAATAATTGTTCACAAAGATTTTCAAACTATTTTTCAAACATTTTGCAAAAAACATTTTCACCTGATTTATTAATCAGTATATACAAAAAGAATTTGAGGAATAATCCCATCTCTTTATTAAGGGTTTTTAATGGATTTAAAGAATTATTAGCCATATTATTAAGATAATACGAAAGTACGAGTTATGGCTAAAGTATATACATAGTATATACGACCCCCCTATACTTAGCTTGAGCTATGTCCTCATAGATCGAAAAGAAAAAGCAAAGACATAACTCGTACTGAGTATATACAGATAGATATATACAGATAGATATATACAGATAGATAAAAAGATCATGAAGAATATACGCATCACTCCCCCTATACTTAGGGTGAGATATCCCTAAGTATAGGCAAAAACAGGAGTGACGAAAAATGTGCAAGGAAAGAACAACTCGGTGTGTGCCCCCCTATACTTAGGATAAGGTACGTCCTAAGTGTAGACACAAAGATATGGCGATAGATCTGGGACACACATAACATGCGGGAGAAAGAATGAACAAGGCACACATATATACAATTGGTGAAAAGCCGGTGAAGTACAGGACGGTGTCTGGTAAGCGACTACCATGCTCTCGTCGTCGTCTCCCTGTGAGAACGAGGACGCAGTCAGAAGGTGAAAAGACACCCGGATCTGCAATCAAGTGGGTGTCAGCTACCGGAGTCAAATAGGTCGGAAAGGATAGATATCGGGTGCGGTAGCATGAAGTAGTCAATCGGCTCATAGGGTCAACATGCGGGAACAGAGCTGATACCGTGAGACCGGGAGGAAGAAAGAGCAGTACAGACTCCTCCTGGTTAATTAGAGTCTCAGATAGATATGGAAGATAGAGAATAGGAGACACCATGGTATCCGATGATGGTGAGGTAGAAAGATCATAAGCACACACCGAATACCGCAAGCCATGGCTCAACCCTGCGAGGGTCTTCAAGGTGAGCAGAATCAGAGAATAATCAGACGACTCGGCTCCGTGCTCTAACATACAGGAGACACAACCAGGGAGGAGACCGCGTACCTAAAAAATGTTGTACTCTCCCGCAGATAACCCTCGGGGAGTAGTGCATGCTAGGCAATGAATAATCAGAACAGAAGCTCGCCCTTGCGAGGGTCGTCAAGGAGAGCGGGCTCAAAGGAGCCTGATCCATCAGACGGATCACAGATATGGTCTCGGTAGGCGACAGATCGGCTACCATCAAAAGAGACCAACAAATCAAGAAAGTGTGGCAACGTCCCACAGATAACCCTCGAGGAACGTGCTGCCAGCTAGGCATGAAAATACCAGATATCAGAAGCTCAACCTTGCGAGGACCGTCAAGGTGAGCAGACTCAAAGGACTCTAATCAGATGGGTCCCATGATCCGCAGATCGGATAGGCAACTCAAGATGGGACCACAAATCATGTATATTAGACGACTCGATTCCGTGCTCCGCACATCGGAGACACAATCAGCAAGGTGGAATCGAGCGTAAATAGAGTGTCGCAATCTCTCGCAGATAGTCCTCGGAGAGTGGTGCAATCTAGGCAAGGAATAGTCAGAAAGTGCCTCTACCTTGCGAGGGTCATCAAGGAGAGACCAGGGCTCAAAGGAGCCGGATCCATCAGACGGATCCACAGAAATTGTGGCCTCGGTAGACGATAGATCATCTACCCGTAGAAGAGACCACGAGAGATACAATGTGTCATATTTTCTCGCAGAGAACCCTCGGAGAGCTATGAACTAAGCATGGAATAATCAGAAAAGTGGAGCTCTGCCTTGCGAGGACCGTCAAGGTGAGCGGACTCAGATGAGTCTAGTGCATTGGCCTCGTGTACTGACAGGTCAGGTACACAATCACCAGGTGGAGGCCAATCAAGAATAGTATCTGACTCAGTTTCAGGTCCTATCACAATGGCGACCCAAGCAGTGAATGAAACCGCAGTCCTAGAAATTATCGCATTCTCCCGCAGCTAGTCCTCGGGGAGCACTACGAGCTAGATCAATGTAGGTCATGGAAATGTTGGCAAGTCATCTCAGGTCCTCAAAAGCAATAAATCATTCAATCATTTGGAGGGCATAAGATCATGCAAGGGAGCGAATAATCATGTCATTCACCAAACATCCCTTGGGTCAATCCAGTCAGCTGAGATGGCACAAAAAATAGTCAGGAATCCTCTAAGTGCCAGGGTGGATCAGAGAGTCAGGAGATTAAGGATGGGTCAATCAAGAAAATGAGAGATCATGTAGGATTCGCACACCCTTATCAAGAAGTCCAAATAAGAATAATCAGTCAATCCTCAAAACCAAGATGGGTGGAACCTCAAAGAGGCAGATCAATCAATGCTCATGAAATCTGCATCGAGTCATCGCATCACATCACATCCTTAATCCGGTGTGCGAGAACTAAAATTCCTCAATAATGCATCACACCTATGCTCTGTGCATCAGCAAAAATCCTCAAGAAGCCCATATGCATGTATCAAAAACAAATCCACCAAATCAATTTCAGCAACCTCAACATCATAGGCCCGACTTACACTAATAATCTGTATAAATAATCCTCGATGCGGGCCTTATCAATATGCACAGCATTCCCGGGTAAAGGGAGAGATGATACGGGGGACACGAGGAAGATGAATAAGAAGGGTACACAAAGGGGTGGAGAAGCTGATTGAGCGGGCGTGCCAATATCGTGGGTGGTAGAAGAGTGATACAGAGGGTACGAGGAGGGCGGGCGAGAAAATCGGTACATAGACAAAATAGGGTATTCCACACAAGGCGGGAACACCGTCAAAATTGTGGTCCGAAGGAGAGTGCTCTCCTTGAACCAGAGAATGATGATGATACGGATAATACTAAGAGAGTGATGAAGAAGAGGGAAACAAAGGACTTGGCGAAGAAATGATTGAGCTCAAGCTCCAATATCACGACTCGATGCATGATGAAGAGATATATGTATAATAGAGGTAGAGAGACTCAAAGATAAAAATGCATGACTCACACGGGCGGGACCGACTACTCTAATAATGAATGAAAAACACAACGAACTCCAAGTGACAATCAATACACAAGGCAAAACCCCCAATTCACCTACTCAACACGGTGAAGACCATCAGGTGACGGTCATTTATCTTTTCGATTTTAGAGTTAGGTGAAAATCACAAAAATTGTACAATCACTTAGGAGGCTTGATGGGATTTGGGCTCTACTCCTTAGTGTGTACGTGAGCATTTAAAACGCATACAATGAGGGGGTTGCTCTCCCCAAGACAAGTAAGTCCATTATGTTTTATTTTAGGTCCAATAGAGTTAACAGTCCCGATTTTATTTAAGTTATCACTTTTTTTTTGGGTATTTTCAATGCACGTGCCTATCGAGGTTCCAATTTCCATTAAGCATCCTAGGTTGGCAAAATCAGAGGGAGAAGATCAGAAAAGCCATGCAAGTCGGAAATCGATGATGCATGCTAAGTAAGAAGACTTACAGTGCCTCCCAGCTCTCTCCATGCGGGATGCAAAACAGAATTTGAAACCTATGCTATATGCAAATGCAAACCGAAGAAATCGCCCTAGGTTCGGAAATTGCTATTATCGTGAAGCACCACAAGTCGCTCATTCATCTTTAGCCTCAAAAAGTCCGGTCTTGGCTCACCCCTCCTCTGTGCTCAACACACTTGAGCTTAGGAGAAAGCGCTTTGCGGGGCTCGCTGTGGCACAAAGGCTAAAACATAAATGAGCGGCTGTTTAGAGTTTGATCTAGGTCCAAAGCGAACTATAGGTACATGCAAATATTAGGGTGTTTGGACCTAACTCTACGAGCAAGCAAATCCTAATGTTAAGGCTCATTCACACACAAAATAATAAAAATAAAATAAAAGAAAAGCGTCAAAATCATCGAGGCCCCCAAGGGAACAATCCCTCGGGCAATGGACCTCGGGAGTTGGAGTGTACCTGTGAGAGTCCTGTATTATTACAAAGTTCTAAGTATCACTCTCTCACATGAATATACATAATAAAATGAAATAAAATAAAATAAAATGCATGAAAATAGAGACTGTCTTCAAAAATTCCCCTTCTTCTGTCATGGGTGCTCTCTCCTGTTGGCGTGGCATAGAAGAGCCAACCCCACCTTGCTTGGGTGCTTAGGTCCTCCTAAGAGGTCCTTCTTCGCTTGGCGGTCCCTCGCATCCAAGACAAAGAAAGAAGATGGGTCAGAACAATCAATCAAATAATATCAAATAGAAATAAAAACCAAACAAATAAATAAATCAGGGACATGAGCAAACAATTGAATAAATAAACAAATACGCTCACAAAATCATACAAAATCCGTTGCCTCCCCGGCAACGGCGCCATTTGATGGCTGGGGAAAATCAAGGGTCTAGATATCTCACGAGGCGAGAAATCAAGTCGCTGAATTGACCACTTAAAGATCCCCAGATCGATCAACAATTAACCCACAATAAATATATGCAATGAATATCCAAAAATGTGGAGTTAAAATTTATTATAACTCTACATGTAAAATGTGTATAGGTGTAAGCACAAGTAGAGGTCGAACACTGGGAGGCGAAGGGAATGTATGTTAAGCATCGTTTATTCAATCCATTATTCATGTCCTTTTATTGTTTTAGTGGGTTTTGGGGTTTTATAATTTTTTTTATTTTTGTTTTTATAATTATTATTTTGTTTTTAGATTTTATATAATTTTTTTATTATTTTTAATTAAATATAGTTATATTTATATAAATATGTATATATAAATATGTATATATAAATATACAAAGAGCTGTATGTATAAGAGGAGAGAGAGAAGAATAATATAGTATATATAAATACTTAGAATATATATATATACTATTTTTTTTTGCTTTTTAATATTTTTCTAATTTTTTTTAATTTTTAAATTCAAAGATGTCCACAATATTGGACAAATTAAATAGCCGTATATAGTTTGGGTTTTAAAAATATAAAATAAACTCCAAAATTACCTAAATTAATTTTAATATATTAATAATAATATATAGATAATTATAAAAGATAAAAATATATTTTTGGGTTTTTTAAGGCTTTTTCTAATTTTTTTTGTTGGATTTTGGAGCTTTCTGATTTTTTTAATTTTCTTTTTTATATTTTTAGGGTTTTTCATTTTCTGGACTCAATATATATATAATTATACCATATATAATTTTTTTGTAATTTTTCAAAATCTTTTTCTAATTTTTTTGTATTTTCTAAATTAGACAGTGCAAAAATGGCTTCTTTTTCATTTTTAATAATTAGGAAAAATGCAAAAAATGCAAACTAAAGTATGGGCGTGAACAAGCATGGTATGGAGCATCTAACCTAATTTTTGTGGATTTTTCAAGCCATCTAGGTATTTTTAATAAAAAAATAAAGAAACAAAAATTAAACTGCCTGACAGGGGCATTTTTGCAAATAAAATTAACTACAGGGACATCAGTGCAAAAATACCAACATAAATAAACATTTATTTAAAGTTTCAGAATCAAATTACAATATTCAAAAACCGCCAGGGTATACATGCAAAATGTCACGCGCCTCACGTGGGACTGCACGTGAGGCGCGGAAGGACCTAAATGTAATTTCAGGAAAGTACAGGGGGCCTTCAGCAAAATTTACATTTTATTTACAACGTGCAATCTATTTTACAATACTAAATATTAAATACAAAAAAAGCGGGGGTTGAATGTGAAAATTACCCCCAACGTGGCGCTGATGGACGGCCGATCTGCGTTCACTAATACATGTGGCGCCTCCACGTGCGCCGATGCCGGTTCGCCGATGAGCGGTTGAGATTAGATCACTCGCGTGATCTGACGGTCGCTGCTTTGCTCCATTGGACGGTTGCTGCTCGATCTGGGCCTTCGTCTTCATCCAACGGCGGAGAGCTGGCGTGGAAGAACAGGGAAGAACACTCGCCGGGGCGAGCTTCTTCCTCCTCGATCTCGCTCTCCGGCTGACCATCGCTGCTCCTGAAGGTCCCATTCGCTTCCTGGAGGGTTGCTCTATCGTCCGGAGGTGTCGGATCGGCCGGAGTCACACCGTAGCGCCGCCACGAGCTCGAAGAAGAAGCGGCGCTCCAGGTACCTCCGCCCGCATGGAAACGTCTCCTGGTGCCTTTCTTCGCACCTAACCTGCACAGGAAGGTAGAGGGGCTCGAGGGCGTCACCCTCGACCCGGGGTTTTAAGCTGGACGCACAGGGATGAAGGTGGGCGAAGAAGCTCCGGCGAAGGGTGGTGGAGGAGCTTCGATTCGCGGATCCAGAAGCGAATCCGGTTGGACAAGGTGGCTGGGAGATGGAGAAGGCGTAGGGGAACGAAATGGCAGTGAAATGGTGGTCGGAAAACAACGAGGTCACGGTGGAGAAGTCGCCGGAGCGGAGCTCCGACGAACTTCGAATCGCCTAAACTAAGCTATTCTACTAATCTAAATGCAGAATAAATGACGGGAATAAAATGCAGAAACGAAAAACTATCTAAGAAACATAAAAGCGCAGCTCTTATACCTGGGGGCCGCCAGGGAGCAGGGTGGCCGCCGGAGCGCCACCACGACAAAATTTCCAACCTCCTTGGGCCGAATCGAGGTGCTGGGAAGCACCTCCTGTCACGAGGGCTCCGCCAGGAGCTCATTCAAGCTCAAAGAAGGGGATGAAAATGGCCAAATTCGGCCAAGGAAGTGGGAGGAGTTATTTATATACATTCCAAGGGACCCCCTTTGACCGACGATTATTGAAGAATCGGGGCTATGTACAAGGGTTCCAAGTGATCGGCGGGGATCAGGGATGATCAGGGAATAAACCTCGTGAAGGGAATGTTGTTGATTGATCACTGAGCCACGCAGGAAAAAGGCAAGAAAAGAGGGGAAAAGACAGTCCGCGTCAACTCAGGCGCCTGGAGGTCAAGTTGACCAGGGTCAACTCGCGGAGGGACCTGATTGGTCCACCTCAGCCGCAAAACGCCAAAACAGGGAACCTTATTAGAAAATGAATTATTTAACATAGTAAATGATTTTATTAATTTTTACTTATAAAATAAAAAATGTGTATTACTTCATGTAGTATTTATTCATGATTTTTATTGAATTTTTCGAGGTGTTTTATTATATTTTTATTTGAATAATGTGTATATGTATATATTTACATGTATTTTTATGTATTTTATTTTTAATTTATTTATTTTCTTTTATTATTTTATTGGCTTATTTTATAAATTTATAATTTATTTTTGTGAGTATAAAGGTATTTTTATTTAATTTTTATGAGTTTATTTACATTTTTAAATAAATAGGTCTATGTATATGTAAATATACTTATAGGTATTTTACCTATATATTATATATGTTTTATTTATTTAATGAATTTTATTTGTTTTTATTATGTATTTGTATTTTTAATAGGTTATATATAATATATTCATTATTATAAAAATATAAATGAATAAAGAATAAAAGAATGTTTTCCTCTTTTATTTATGTACATTAGGTAGCATAGGTATTTTGTCTATGCATTATATAGACTTATTTTTATTTTACAAATTCTTTTTGGTTTTCATTTACTTTTATTATGTACATGTATTATATACATTATTTACAGGATTCTAAAAATATGAATTTATAAAATAATGAATATTGAATAAAATGAATATTTTAATCAGGTATTATGTATAAGAAGGGCCAAAAACCTAACTTCTGTATATGGACTCCAAAAATTATGAAACCAATTTTTATAAAATAGATGAAATGCTATATACAATTAAAGGTGAGTTTGGGTGATTTGGAGTTTTTATATGGGTCTGTGAAGTTGAGATTTTGGCTTTTTATTCTGTGTATAAAATGTACATTGAGTATTATTTTTACACAAACTCAATTTTGTATTTTTATTTACATTATTATCTACAACTTTTATGAACAAAGTTTCTTTATTTGATAAATAAATAATTATGTACAAAATAGGTGCAAAAAATGCATAAATGAATGAATGAATAAATGAGGTATTTATTGTATACTGCCCTTATCTCCCCCTACTTTATTCCTTGTCGACCAATTCCATGCTGGCCTTGGTCTCGGGGTTAGGGTCATAAAATATTTGCAATATTTTATTCCTTTTTCTTTTCTTCTCTTTATTCTATAATTTTGACATTAAAAACCTTATTTTATGTACAATTAATACAGTGAATAATGAATGCTATTATGTACAGATTGATGCTATTTACATGCATTTGTGATGAATACCCATTCATCACTCTTTATTCTTATATTTTAGCTACAAAAACCTTTGCAAATGCATGTAGATATGTGTAAATAGGAATAATTAGCAAAAGCATGCATTGTGTAAAAACCTATAATTAGCATGTTTTTGTGCAAAAATAAAAGAATAAAGATTAAAAAGAAAAAGAGGGAAATATTTAGAATAAATATTGAGCAACCTAACCCAAGGGAGGGCTCAGCATGGGCCTGACCGCATGAAAGCCAAGTAGAGGGAGATAGGGGCTCTTGTGTAAATATTAGTGTAAATAAATAAAAATATTTTTCCTCACCAAAAATATGCTTGTAAATATTTGTATATATTTATAAAAGGTAAAAAAACTATTTATAAAAGGTAAAAAAACAAAATAAAAAGTTAAAAATCAAAAAGATTAAAAATACCCTTTCACCATGTACATAAACCATGCCTATATATTTATTTGACCTTGTAAATAAATAAAGTTATTTTCCAAACTTTTTGTAAATAAATAAAATAAAAAGAATCAAAACAAAAATCAAAATAAAAATAGAAAAATTAAAAATACAAAAATACATTGTACATATACCTTGTATATAGTTGTACATAACTATTTATTTTACCTATGTATATAAATACTAAAAATAAAATAAAAACACCCTTTTATTCCTTATTTTATTCTATAAATAAATAAAATATAAAATGGGAATAAAATTATACAAAAATAATAATTAAAAATAAAAAATCAAAAGCCTACATATTGTATATATACCTATATATAGCTATATAATGTAAATACCTTATTTTTATTTCCAAAAATTAATTAAAAATCACAAAAAAATAGAAAATATTAAAACAAAAATCTTTCATGTTTCGACTTTTTAATAATTCTGCCATTTGCTATTTATAATTGATTTATCAAATCTTTTCCACGTGGCAGAGTCTCATTGGTCCACGGAGATGTTGACCTCCGGTCAACTCCCTCCGCGGACCTTATTCTCCAGTGGATCTCGCGCCCGACCCGACTTCTCCTCTTTTTCCGCGCTCGATCCGCTCGCCATCTCCACAAACCCCGGGTCCTATCTCTTCTGCGTGCATCGGAGACCCTCGCCGGGGTATCCACATCGGGATCCGCGCTTCTCACAGCCGTACCCGACCAGCCCTAGCCGGACCTGCACCCACTTAAATACCCAGCTCCGCCACCCATTTTCTCCATCTTTGGCCATTTGCGTAGTCTTCCAGTGAGCTCCAGAGAGAGAGCGAGGTGACAGCTCGCGTCCCCGACCTGTTGCAGCGAGGAAGGCCGGCGAATCCACTGATCCGGCGAAGAACTCGCCGTAGCTCCGCCACCGGAAGCGAGCTCGAGCCTCGGGAAGTGACGTCCCTTGAGGCGACGACCGGGAGCTTCCCCAGCTCCAGCACAGTCTACTCCCCCACCCAGGTAGTCCCTTAGCTCCGCCATTTCGTCCAATTTTCGTTTACCCCTAATTTGCTCCGCCGTCATCTTTCTTCGATTCACCCCGGCTCCGACCGCCATCCGACCATCGGACCCGACCCACATCTCCGCCTTCCTCCGCCGCACATTCTACACCCACTCACACAACCCAGCTCGCACAGGAGCTGGGAACCGGGCTCTACCGTCTTCCACCTTCGCCGGAGCCCGTCGCCCCGACGCACCGTCCACCTTCGCTCCGCCTAACGGGGTCGAGGCACTTTGCTCTCGACCCGCGAGTCTTCTGAGCCCTTTTGCAGGTCCTACCGAGCCCCATCCGAGGGCTTGGTCATCCAGGCCGGGAGACCCAGCTCCGCCGACCGTGCCTGAGCTCCTCCGAGCTTGGGACGATCATCGGAGCGCCGCAGCCGACGCAGGAGCGCACGAGCTTTCTTTTCCGATCATCGGCGCGCCCCGAGGAGGAGGCCAGCACCCGCACGAGCCCGGCGAAGTTCGCCGGGGACCAGTTCCTCCATGACCCTCCAGCGTCGTCGGATCAATCCCTCAGCTCCAGACGCCATCCAGACCGTCCATTCCTAGCGCCTCCTTTGACGTTAGATCTGAGGCGATAGATCCAGGCCGTCAGATCCACACGTGTCCTGGCCTGGACCGTTGGATCGACCAGAGCAGCAGCAGCATTGAGAGCCGCCGCCATCCTGACCGTCCGATTGCCACGTGGCGGACATCCAGCAGCTCCGGTTAATAAAGGGTAATTTACCCTTAGGCCCTTATCTTTACTTTATTTCGCATTAGTCCTGTAAATGTTTAAGTACGTTGTTTAGTTTTAGGGTAAATTGCGTAGAGGACCTCGAGCTTAGTTTATTTGCATTTATACCCCTGCCTATTGTGTGTCACGTGCTTCGACACGTGTTCTTCTGGTGTATTTGCAATCTATGCCCTTGTAGTTATGGATGTTTATGAATGAATGAAACTTTTTAGTTAATTGCATTTATACCCCTGTGCGTGGTTGTTTTGCGCATGTGCGCTAATTTTTGGGATATTTGCAACACAGCCCCCTGGACTTTTGGTACGTGTTACCAATAGGTCCTGTCCTCGGGACTTATTTTTCTTTACATATAGGTCCCTGAGTGCCCCAGGCATGCGCTTGGCGCGTGTTTTGCTGGGTATTTTGCACCGGCACCCCCAGAACTTTGGGTATTTGCATTCCAGTCCCTGTGCACAGTACCCTCTTGTCATTTTTGAATAAAATATCAAATCACCTCCAAATTCGACGAAAATTTGAAACATGGCTCCTGCCATGGTGTAGGATTTTTGTGAATTTTTGAGGACATTTTTGATTTCGTTTGTTATTTTTAAAAATTCAAAAACCATCATTTTTGTTACTGTCTAGATTGAAAACTCACAAAAAAAATATAAAAACACCTCTAAAAATTCCATAAAAATTAGCTACTGTTTAATTTAGTTTGTTTGATTTTCTAGCCAATTTTGGCTATTTTTCATTGCTTAAAAACCTTAAAAACTTAAAAACCCCAAAAAACCCATAAAAATTCTAATATATACATTAAAAATCCAAAAACAATAAATCTGGTACCTAAATTTTCCTTATTTCATCTATTTTATAGGAAAATTACCTCCAGGCCTTTTTGAGGTCCTTAGGTATTTTATCTAGGGACTTTAGGCTTGGCTGGACAGTACCCCTTGTTTTTGTTACTGTTTGATTTTTAGAAATTAAAATAAATATCAGAAAAATTCCAAAAATTCACCAAAAACATAAAAAATTATAAAACACATAAAAATATTTTTGTTTTAATTTTTGGTTGATTTTTGTGGCTTGAAATAATTTGTTGAAGTGTGATTGTTTTTGTCTTTCTTATTTTCTTTACATATTAAAAATCCAAAAAAATATAAAAATAATTAAAAACCACTAAAAAATATTTTGTCTTTTATTTTATTTATTTATACTACTTCGTAGGCCTTCGGCCAATCCGTGCTCCTTGAGTTCGACCCTGGGTGCTATACCAGGTTAAACATATAGCAGGACCGCTTCCTTGCTTTGATTGATTTTATTTGTATTGAGTGGTTCGATTTTTCTTGATAGACACATCCGAGTGATTGAGGTCGCAACGACCATCGATTCAGTACCTTTACCTTAGTCTCTCGGGATCTTTGTGTCATCAGAATGGCACCGTTGCCGGGGAGCACGGCTTAGTAGTTTTTCTTATTTTCTTTTCGTTTTTATTTTCGCGGTTTTTCGCGGCTCTTTCAGAGCTCACGGCTCTTCGCGGCATTTTGTCTATATTTCATTTTCACTTTATTTTGCTTTATTTTCTTTTTCTTTTATTTTTGTTTTTGTTTTCTTTTGTGTGTTTATTTTATTTTACATTTTTGCACATATACCCTTATTTTTCATTTCCTTTTATTTTTCTTTTATTATTATTTGATAATTGGTTCTGACCACTTTGTTGTCTCTTGCGAGGGCCCGAGGACCGAGGCGGCTGATTTCGAGAGGCCGGCGCAACCGCAGGATTCGGAGGCGGCTCCTTTCTTCGCGGAGCTGCATGAGAGAGTGAGAGAGAGTTAAGTGGGCGGGGTCTTTTATTTTATTTTATTATTATTGTAATAATACAGGGACTTGGACTTGGACAGTTGTGGACTTGCCGTAGCGGGTCTGTTTTGCCGAGCACCGGTGTGCTCGGGGGACCCTTAGGACTTGCGCGGTTTTTTGCGGCTTTTCGCGGTTTTCTTTTCTTTTTCTTTCTGCCTTTTCCGATGTTTACACGGTTTTTGCTCGAGCCCCTAGACTTAGGATTTTCTGGTGATTGTGCCGTAATTAGTAGGAGCCACACACCTAACTGCTTATCTGTTCCCATAGATCGATAATTGGACCTACTTAAAAATCACTAATAAAAATAACCGATTCATTTGCCTTCGTAGCCTACGTGCCGCAGCCCGTCCTGTAAAGCGCTTACTCCTACCCCCGATTTGTCGGACAGAGGAGGGACGGGCCAAGACCGGACTCTTTGGCTTGGAGGTCGGTGGCCGGTTAGACGGTTCTTCGCTAGAAATTGCTCGTTTAGGACTCGGCTTTCCCGTTGCATCATATAGGTAGTTTTCTTTCTGTCTTTACTTTTATGCGCGGATCATCTTGCATGTAGAGTGCTGGAGGCAAGGTACGCATTTCTTACTCAGCATGCATCATTGATTTATCGTGCATCGGCTTTTTCGTCTTCTCCCCCCTGTTTTGGACTTAATAATCAGGAGAACCGAAAAATTCGTTAGGCCATTTGTTTTCATTTGAAAAATACTAAAAAAGTGAAACCATAAAATTGGGACTGGCTAATTCTATTGATCTTAAAATCTGCTCACCCTAAAAACTTTGTCTTGGGGAGAGCAACCCCCTCATTGTATGGTTTGGATGCGCGAGAGAGTGACCCGTACCCTAGGTAGAGCCCCCCGGTGCTAGTCCCGACTGATTACCGACTTTTTCGTGCGGGCCAGTCGGTTGGGTTAGCATCGGATATCCTAACAGGTCACGTAAGCGCTCTGATATTTTGTGTGTTCACCAAATAAAATTGACAAGATAAATTGACCGAACTTTCACAGTCTTCAGCTCGCGTTGCGTTGGTGAACCGGGGGTTTGTTTTCTGATCATAGTTTCTCCAGATCTCATCCGCACTACTCGCCAGATCAAGATGATGGGTAGACGGTCTCTTAGGCAGCCTCTGGCTGCACCGCTTTCGGGCACGTCTACCTCATCATCTAGGTTGGCTCGCGAGAGCTCAGACCCGCTCTCCGAGCCCGAGTACGATTCCACCCTGTTCCCCCTCGACCCTCTTTCTGTTCTACCTGAGAGACACGAGCCCGAGGAGAGACTGATTGATTTGACAGCACCTGAGTTGGGCTCATTTGATTTTGCAGACGTCGCTATGGCCGGAGCCGGCAGTTCAGATGATCACTCCCGTCAGCCCGAGCACTTTGTACTTGACCAGGGAGCGATCAACTCCACTCTGATCGCATCACTTGAGACAGTCCAGCAGCAGTTACGCGATCAGGGGGCATTTATGATAGAGATGAGGCGAGAGTTGGAGAGGCTCAGAGCAGAGCGAGACCAGCAGAGCGAGCCTGAGGAGATACCTGATGCAGAGGCACGAGCCGCAGCAGCCGCAGCCGCAGCAGCAGCCGCAGCCGCCGCAGCAGGAGGCGCTGCGGCAGGAGGACCACCACGACCGATGCGGGATTTACACAATCCCGGATCTACTCTGATGCATCACTGGGTAGTGGTGCCGGCGATCGTGGGGGACTTCAAGTTCCCCCCGAACACCTTGCAGATGCTACCCCGCTTCCACGGACTTGCTACTGAGGAGCCCCACCTCCACCTCCAGGAGTTTCTTATGATCTGCAGCACTGTCCACGATCGCCACGTGGACCAGGACACGATCCGGATGATAGCCTTCCCGTTTTCACTGGCAGATAGAGCAGCCACCTGGCTGAAGCATCTTGGGAGGTTTGTCTACACTTGGGAGCGACTCCGCACCGAGTACTTGAATAAGTACTATCCACTCGGGCGGACGAATGCAGCGAGGGCCCTGATCAGCAACTTCTCCATGTTCCCCAACGAGCAGTTTCACGAGGCATGGGAGAGGTTCCGAGAGCTCCTAGACCGATGCCCGCACCATGACATCTCCAATCAGAGCTTTTTCAGCGGGTTGACGCCAGAGCTTCAGGGTCTGGTGAACGCTTCTTGCGGCGGGTCCTACTTTGCCAAGGACCACGACTAGGTCTGGGCCATCTACGAGGAGATGGCAGAAAACTACATGGTGATGTCCCAGACCATGTTGTATACTCAGAAGACCCAGCCACAACAGCCAGGACCCGTGCAGTACCAGCGGATAGCACGGGTAGATGCAGGTCCATCCAGTTCGTCCGCAGCCGCAGCAGCACAGGTAGAGTCGACATCTGCGGACATGGGCATTATCAGCGAGAAGTTGGACCGCATGGAGCTGATTGAGAAGAAGCAGTGCCAGAGCATCACTCAGATGGAACAGATGGCACAGGTTCTGAGCGACATGAAGACACAGCTCATGTGTCTCCAGGAGGCACAGACGACTCCTCAGCCCCGTCTTCAGTCGCGAGGCGACTCCGGCAGCAGCAGCAGCTCGTCCCAGCGCTCCAGCACCCCTGTGCAGCCTAGACAGGTTCACCTTGTACAGGCGGAGCTGTACCAGCAGCCGCAGCCCACCTACCAGTCCCCACCATCTCCAGAGATGCAGATGGTGGTCTACCAACCGGACCAGCCTCTGGCAGTACTCTCGCCAGCCCCCTACGATGCCGAGCCGTTGATGGATGTCAACGGGATTTGGTATGACCGCCCCCAGCCTGGGATCTGACGAGACCATCCCGGATTCAGGTGGGGGAGTGGTGGTACCCAGCCCCAGCAGCAACCGTCAGGTCAGGGAGGGCAGTACTCCCAGCAGAGAGATCACCAGCCGCATCAGTAGCCCCCAGCATACCAGCAGCACCAGCCATCATCCTCCGGTCCTCGTCCCTATCATCAGCAGGGACAGTCGTGGAGACGTGAGCAGCAGGCTCGCCCAGTCCAGCAGCAGCACCCTTCCTCTTACCCCTCTTACCACCAGCAGCAGTTCCAGCAGCCTCACCCCCAGAGAGGCTACCCGTCGGGCTCCCATGAGAGCCCCGCTTTGGATGACATCGCCCGCCTCCTCACGGACCAGCAGGCCACATTCAGACGGGAGATGGACGAGTTCCGCCAGGAGATGCGGGACTTGGTGAGAGGAAAGGCCGCCATTCCAGCCCAGATTGAGCCGAATCCGAATAACCTCAAGAGGAAATCTGAGCAGGTATTACACACTGAGTCTGCCACTCCTAGTGACCCATTTGTTGATACATCTTCGGCTCTATTTGATGCTGATTTTGTCACACTTAGGAGCGGTAGGACCCCAGCAGGCGGCGGCGCCTCATCTGAGCTTCACCACGAGGATATTTCAGAGGCGCCACATGAGGAGGAGGAGAGCGGTACTGAGGCCGCTCCCGATGATGACGGTGGCACTGAGGCCACCAAGGATGCTGATCCCACCGGCGGTACTGAGGCCACCGCTTCACCAGATCGAGGAGGTGGTACTGACGCCACCAGGATAGCCGAGCCAGCCCGGGTACTGATGCCGCGAGACGTCTACCAGCAGCAGCAGCAGCAGAGCCAGCCCACAGTGGTACTGAGGCCACCAGTGTTTGTCGTGATAGAGATGTTGTTTTTCCTCGCCGTGATGTATCTCAGAACTTTGGTTTGAATAAAGGAAAAGGTTTAGTTTCTTCTAGTCCCACTGTGGTGCATGATGTATGTGTGGATCCGGTCATCGAACCGCCTAGGCCTTTTCCTAGTCATTCATCTGTGAAGGACCCTGTGATCCCCTTCCCTAGAGCCCTTCAGATGGGGAAGGGGAAGAAAGAAAATCCAAAAAAGAGAGAGCTTGAGGAGTTCAGCCAGAGCATGATCGATCGATTCCACATCCAGCTGACCCTCCAGGAGGCTTTGCAGCACATCCCCCTGCTCCAGCGTTCTTTGAGAGACAGGACTACAGTTAGGAGGAGGAGGAGGAACCACACTTCAGAGATCCATGTGCTGACGAGAGCCACGTGTTTTGCGATCCAGAACCGACTGTCAGCCAAGAGGCCAGATTCAGGGGCCCCGTATGTCAGATGCCAGATTAGTGAGCAGAGGTTCGACCGTACTCTTCTAGATAGCGGATCATCGATCAACCTTCTTCCGGCAGCCCTTCTCGACCGCTTCGAGTTGGGCACTCTTCGACAGAGCAGGACAGTCCTTCAGTTTGCTGATCGATCTGTCAAGAGGCCGAAGGGGTTGTTACGAGACGTTATCGTCACGATTCAGGGCCTGAAATTCCCCGTGGACTTCGTAGTGTTGGACATGGAGATCCCTGAGTCAGTGGTCGATACCCCCATCATCCTCGGTCGTCCATTCTTGGCCACAGCCAAGGCGGTGACTGATCATGATAGCGGGAAGGTGTACTTTCGCGTCGAGGGCGAGAGTATACAAATAGAGACGGTCGAGGACTACAAAGCTAGAGAGAGAGCCCGCTCAGATGCGAGTACATATCCAGAGCAGCTGACAGACGCAGAGCCAGACATCCACCAGGACTGTGATTTCGTGATCACAGACGATGAGGCAGCTTGGGCAGATCCTGCAGCACAGACCATCCTCTCATATTCAGATACAACTGATGCCGAGATGATAGCAGAGGAGAGTCTGGATAGCACAGCCCTGGTTCAGGATACCATAGAGGCAGCAGAGCCGGTCCTTGATCGTGACACGATGTTCAGTGATGGTGGTGCTGAGGCCACCTTGCTTCACGGTGGTACTGATGCCACCGCGGTTGATACAGATCCCTCAGATTCAGAGTCTGATTAGGCCGATTGTGATGATCAGATGCCAGACCTGATTCCACCTGAGCCTACAGATGAGGAGGAGGCAGATGCAGAGCAGACCAGAGACAGTGCAGTTGAGCAGCCTTCTCCCGATCCAGTTTGCGAGAGTACGCTTTCACTTTCCCAGGCAGATTTGGCAGACTTAGCAGCTTTCACTCAGTTTCTTCCGCAGCCAGATTTGCCAGCACCTAGCATTCCAGAGCTGAAGCCGCTCCCTACTTCGCTGAAGTATCGATTCCTTGCGGGCTAGCCAGAGATGTACCCAGTCATCATCTCCGCCGAGTTGACTGGAGAGCAGGAATCCCGTTTGATGGGGGTTCTTGAAAAGAACCGCAAGGCGATCGGATGGAGCGTAGCAGATCTCCATGGGAATAGTCCATCAGTGTGCTCCCACCATATCTATCTCGAGGAGGGGGCGAAGCCGTCGCGTGAGTTCCAGCGGCGACTGAACCCCAACCTGAGAGAGGTTGTGATGAAGGAAATATCAAAATGGTGGAGCGCAGATTTTATTTATCCCATTTCCGACTCCAAGTGGGTCAGCCCCTTGCATGTGGTGCCCAAGAAGACGGGCATCACGACTGTGATAAGTGAGTCGGGAGAGGAGATTGCTACACGAGTACCCACCTCTTGGAGGGTCTGTGTTGACTACAGGAGACTCAACCATGCCACCAAGAAAGACCATTACCCCCTGCCTTTTATTGACCAGATCATTGAGAGACTGGCAGGAAAGAGCCATTATTGCTTCCTGGATGGGTACTCGGGCTACAACCAAGTGGCCATCGCTCCTGAGGATCAGGAGAAGACCACCTTTACCTGCCCCTTCGGCACATATGCTTTTCGACGCATGCCATTTGGGCTATGCAATGCCCCTGCGACTTTTCAGAGGTGCATGCTGTCGATCTTCTCGGACATGGTAGGGGAGTGTTTGGAGGTCTTCATGGATGATTTCTCGGTCTACGACGACGGATTCGATTCTTGTCTTGACTGCCTAGA
This sequence comes from Ottelia alismoides, assembly GCA_037367405.1. Lineage (NCBI taxonomy): Eukaryota > Viridiplantae > Streptophyta > Magnoliopsida > Alismatales > Hydrocharitaceae > Ottelia > Ottelia alismoides. Next base: position 526,293 of record JAZKJV010009616.1, on the reverse strand, counting down.
CCGGGTACTCCAGCGATGTATTGAGTTTCATTTGGTCTTATCTTGGGAGAAGAGTCACTTTATGGTGACTCAAGGGACGGTGCTTGGCCACATCATCTCCAACAGGGGCATGGAGGTTGATCCGGCCAAGGTTGATGTCATTAGGAAACTCACACCGCCGTCCAATCTGAGGCAGCTACGGTGATTCCTGGGGCACGTTGGATTTTATAGGAGGTTCATTCAGGATTTCAGCAGGATTGCCCGACCGTTGACTGACCTCTTGACGAAAGACACGGAGTTCCTTGTCGATGACAAGTGTCTTTCGTCGTTCGCGACTCTCCAGCAGTGCGTTATTGAGGCTCCTGTCCTCCAGCCGCCTGATTGGTCTCTCCCATTCGAGATCATGAAGGATGCCTCCGATTTTGCCGTAGGGGCAGTGCTGGGACAGAGGAGGGATGGAGTTCCATTTGCCATACACTATGCTAGCCGCACATTGGATTCCGCCCAGCGGAATTACACGGTCACAGAGAAGGAGATGCTAGCCGTAGTGTTTGCCCTGGATAAGTTCAGATCGTATATCATTGGATCTAGAGTGACTTTGTTTACAAATCACACCGCCATCAGGTATCTCATGGCCAAGAAGGATGCCAAGGCCAGACTGACTAGATGGATCCTTCTACTCCAGGAGTTCGACATTGAGATCAAGGATAAGCCTGGAGTCAAGAATGTGGTGGCGGATCATCTCTCTCGACTAGAGCAGCCTGAGGATTCTGAGCAGATTGACCCTATTAGAGATACCTTCCCAGATGAGGTGATCCTTGCTATCGCCTCACTCCCATGGTACGCCGATATTGTGAACTTTCTCGTTGCTGGGAAAGTCCCACAAGATTGGCCCAGGCAGAGGCTTGAGACCTTCCTCGCGAAGGCCAAGTCCTACCATTGGGAGGATCCCATCCTTTACCACGAAGGAGGGGACAACATCTGGCGTCGGTGTATTCCTCAGGAGGAACACCATAGCGTCCTCACTTACTGCCACAAGCTTGAGGCAGGAGGACATCATTCTGGGAGGAGAACGGCACAGAAAGTGCTCCAATCCGGCTTGTGGTGGCCTACCCTCTTCAAGGACTCAGATGAGTTCGTGAAGAGGTGTACTGACTGTCAGAGGATGGGCACTTGTGGACAGCGTGACATGATGCCGATGCAGCCCATTCACTTCTGTGAGGTTTTTGACGCATGGGGCATCGATTTCATGGGTCCATTCCCTAAGAGTCAGGGATTTGAGTACATTCTGTTGGCCGTTGATTATGTGAGTCGTTGGGTGGAGGCTATCCCCGCCCGAGCCGCTGATGCGAGGACCGTTTGCAGATTTTTGAGGAAGCACATCATCACGCGGTTTGGGGTTCCACGAGTTCTGATTTCTGATGGGGGATCTCACTTCATCAACGACCAAGTGAAGGCACTTGCTAGCGAGTTCGGCATAGACCATCATGTTGCTACACCGTATCATCCACAGACGAATGGTCTAGCCGAAGTGTCGAATAGGGAGATCAAGACTATTCTGCAGAAAGTCGTCCGCCCTGACCGAAAGGATTGGTCACAGCTTTTGGACTCAGTCTTGTGGGCATATAGGATGTCTTTCAAGACACCTTTGGGCACATCTCCCTTTCGCCTCGTGTACGGCAAGCCATGCCATTTACCTGTTGAGCTGAGGCACAAGTCACTTTGGGCAGTTACAGATATTTTGATGGATCCAGATGGTATGGGAGACCAGAGGAGGGCAGAGCTAGCTGCCCTGGAGGAGCTTAGAGATGCAGCTTTCTCAAGCAGCCTACATTATAAGGAGAAAGTCAAGGAGTGGCATGATTCTCATATCAGCCACAAGCATTTTGAGATGGGACAGAGAGTATGGCTGTTTGATGCGAGGCTACGCCTATTTCCAGGGAAGCTACAGAGCAAATGGAAGGGACCTTATCTGGTTAGAAAGGTACACGACAACGGTAGCATCGACATATCTGAGTTGTCTTCTGAGAATACCTTTCGTGTGAACGGCCAGCGACTCAAGCCATTTCTAGATCATGAGCCGCGGGTCGTTGATCTTGCCCCTATTCATTTTGCGTGAGATGTGGTCTTTGACTCACATCTAATGCATCTCACGCCTGAGTTTCACTGATCTTCCGCTGTATATAGATCCAGATGTCCATATCACTACATTCTTTAGTCCCACATCCCGTTCCTTCATCTTGTGATTATGCTATACTTAGGGTGCACTTTACCCTAAGTATAGTGGGGATGTGAGGCCTTTCGGGTATTTCTTTTGTTTCTGTCTACCCCTGTTTTTGCTGCCTATACTTAGGGATATTTCACCCTAAGTATGGGGGGGGTAGACCCTGTACATTCTGCACTCAGGTTTTTCCTTAGTATACAGCCTGCTATACTTAGGATTACTTGATCCTAAGTATAGGGGGGAGACCTGGGTCCCTCTTGACTTTTCATTTCCTTTTTGTATAGCTTTTCTTTTCACTTTCCTATACCTAGCACGAGTTATGTCTTCTCCATCGCTCTTGACTCTGAGGACATCGTTCGAGCTAAGTATAGGGGGGGTGTGTATATATTTCATATATACTTTAGCCATAACTCGTACTTTGTGTGAGTGTTCTAATAAATAAAATGGCTAAAAACCACAAAAAAAATTTTTTCATGTACATAATCTTCTTTTATTTGCACATACATAGCTAGTGTACAAATTATTTTTGTAAAAATGATTTCAAAAATCTTTTGTGTAAAGCTTGTGTAAATATTTTTGTATCAAAATTATGTATATAGTACAAAAATTTTTTCCAAAATGTTTTGAAAATAAAAAGTTTGCGAAAATCTTGTGTAAATGTGTGTAAATATCTTTTTGCAAAACTTGCACTTCATGCATCATTCATTTCATGATTTCAAAACATTTTTCAAAAATTTTGCATGATTGTAAAATATTGTGTAAATAAGCATCTTTTTGTACATATGTATATAGTTTTTCTTGGATAATAGTTGACATTTAAACTAGCCTGGAATCAAATTGAGAAATGGAGCTTGATTAAGATCTTAATCCACCTAATTTCTAAGAGGAACCTTATAGGACTTAGGTTTAAAGCTTTTCAGGTCCATGGTGACTTAATTCTTTGAGTCCACTAGGCTATGATCACATGTCATCTCAATGAGCCTAAGTAGAGCACTTAACAACAACACATGACTCATATAGATTATGGCTTTACTTGGACACCAGCACTATGCACCGAGCTCTCTACGGATGAGGTGGTGAGGAGGCAGTCTTCCTTGACTTGGGGTAGCATATGAGGGTAGTACTTCTAGGCGGAACCTCTCTTCTTCTTTTAGTGAAGGAAGTGCGTCACAACTTGGTCTGGTTGCCATGAGGTCTAACGACGGGAGTTGTGGGTTGCAATAAAGCATCAAAAGAGGGATAGTCTACTGGCTCAAGAGGAAAAACTCCTTGTATATATGCTGCACATGTATATGTTGTACAGATGCACTTGAAAAAAAATGTGCAAAAAGAAAAGAACTCCAAAAAAGTGGTGGGTGTGAAAGAAAATGATAATCCCACCAGAGTATGTATATAGAGTGCAATAAGCAAAGCTTGGTTTCATGATCCACCTGTTGTAGCTTGCAGCAGGGAGACTTGGCTACACTGGTCAAGCTTCCAAGGGTACTTGGCTACACTGGCCTTGACCCATTCTCTTCTTCCCCCTCTTCTTGAGCCAGTTGTACTTGAACTTAGAAGGGAATACCCCGCTCCTCGAGGAAAGAGTGGCCAGATTGAGGTCATAGAGTTACCTTGTTGGGGAGGGTTGTCAAGTTGCCATTTCTGAGGTGGAGAGCTTAGACTTCACATTCACAGGACAAGAAAAGATTTATGGTCTTCAGGGTTTGTGATTGATGACTTGTTCTGATCTGGAGCATTGAGGAGTCTTGGTTATAGATTAGTGGAACTTAGAGACTGTTAGGTTTTAAGCTTAAGTCTAAATAAGGTTCCGACACATTAATAATCCAAAGATCTAATCGAGCTCCATACCCCAATTTAATGAAGGCAAGTTTAATAATCAACCTTGATCCATGTGCATCCTCTTTTTCTTTTTCTTTCTTTCTTTTTCACTTCTTTTTCAAATAAGTGTTTGCTAAGGGACTAGCAAAGTTAAGTATAGGGGGGTGATGAATACCCATTCATCACTCTTTATTCTTATATTTTAGCTACAAAAACCTTTGCAAATGCATGTAGATATGTGTAAATAGTAATAATTAGCAAAAGCATGCATTGTGTAAAAACCTATAATTAGCATGTTTTTGTGCAAAAATAAAAGAATAAAGATTAAAAAGAAAAAGAGGGAAATATTTAGAATAAATATTGAGCAACCTAACCCAAGGGAGGGCTCAGCATGGGCCTGACCGCATGAAAGCCAAGTAGAGGGAGATAGGGGATCTTGTGTAAATATTAGTGTAAATAAATAAAAATATTTTTCCTCACCAAAAATATGCTTGTAAATATTTGTATATATTTATAAAAGGTAAAAAAACAAAATAAAAAGTTAAAAATCAAAAAGATTAAAAATACCCTTTCACCATGTACATAAACCATGCCTATATATTTATTTGACCTTATAAATAAATAAAGTTATTTTCCAAACTTTTTGTAAATAAATAAAATAAAAAGAATCAAAACAAAAATCAAAAATAAAATAGAAAAATTAAAAATACAAAAATACATTGTACATATACCTTGTATATAGTTGTACATAACTATTTATTTTACCTATGTATATAAATACTAAAAATAAAATAAAAACACCCTTTTATTCCTTATTTTATTCTATAAATAAATAAAATATAAAATGGGAATAAAATTATACAAAAATAATAATTAAAAATAAAAAATCAAAAGCCTACACATTGTATATATACCTATATATAGCTATATAATGTAAATACCTTATTTTTATTTCCAAAAATTAATTAAAAATCACAAAAAAATAGAAAATATTAAAACAAAAATCTTTCATGTTTCGACTTTTTAATAATTCTGCCATTTGCTATTTATAATTGATTTATCAAATCTTTTCCACGTGGCAGAGTCTCATTGGTCCACGGAGATGTTGACCTCCGGTCAACTCCCTCCGCGGACCTTATTCTCCAGCGGATCTCGCGCCCGACCCGACTTCTCCTCTTTTTCCGCGCTCGATCCGCTCGCCATCTCCGCAAACCCCGGGTCCTATCTCTTCTTCGTGCATCCGAGACCCTCGCCGGGGTATCCACATCGGGATCCGCACTTCTCACAGCCCTACCCGACCAGCCCTAGCCGGACCTGCACCCACTTAAATACCCAGCTCCGCCACCCATTTTCTCCATCTTTGGCCATTTGCGTAGTCTTCCAGTGAGCTCCAGAGAGAGAGCGAGGTGACAGCTCGCGTCCCCGACCTGTTGTAGTGAGGAAGGCCGGCGAATCCACTGATCCGTCGAAGAACTCGCCGTAGCTCTGCCACCGGAAGCGAGCTCGAGCCTCGGGCAGTGACGTCCCTTGAGGCGACGACCGGGAGCTTCCCCAGCTCCAGCACAGTCTACTCCCCCACCCAGGTAGTCCCTTAGCTCCGCCATTTCGTCCAATTTCCGTTTACCCCCAATTTGCTCCGCCGTCATCTTTCTTCGATTCACCCCGGTTCCGACCGCCATCCGACCATCGGACCCGACCCACATCTCCGCCTTCCTCCGCCGCACATTCTACACCCACTCGCACAACCCAGCTCGCACAGGAGCTGGGAACCGGGCTCCACCGTCTTCCACCTTCGCCGGAGCCCGTCGCCCCGACGCACCGTCCACCTTCGCTCCGCCTAACGGGGTCGAGGCACTTTGCCCTCGACCCGCGAGTCTTCTGAGCCCTTTTGCAGGTCCTACCGAGCCCCATCCAAGGGCTTGGTCATCCAGGCCGGGAGACCCAGCTCCGCCGACCGTGCCTGAGCTCCTCCGAGCTTGGGACGATCATCGGAGCGTCGCAGCCGACGCAGGAGCGCACGAGCTTTCTTCTACGATCATCGCCCGCCCCGAGGAGGAGGCCAGCACCCGCACGAGCCCGGCGAAGTTCGCCGGGGACCAGTTCCTCCAGGACCCTCCAACGTCGTCGGATCAATCCCTCAGCTCCAGACGCCATCCAGACCGTCCATTCCTAGCGCCTCCTTTGACGTCAGATCTGAGGCGATAGATCCAGACCGTCAGATCCACACGTGTCCTGGCCTGGACCGTTGGATCGACCAGAGCAGCAGCAGCATTGAGAGCCGCCGCCATCCTGACCGTCCGATTGCCACGTGGCGGACATCCAGCAGCTCCGGTTAATAAAGGGTAATTTACCCTTAGGCCCTTATCTTTACTTCATTTCGCATTAGTCCTATAAATGTTTAAGTACGTTGTTTAGTTTTAGGGTAAATTGTGTAGAGGACCTCGAGCTTAGTTTATTTGCATTTATACCCCTGCCTATTGTGTGTCACGTGCTTCGACACGTGTTCTTCTGGTGTATTTGCAATCTATGCCCTTGTAGTTCTGGACGTTTATGAATGAATGAAACTTTTTAGTTAATTGCATTTATACCCCTGTGCGTGGTTGTTTTGCGCATGTGCGTTAATTTTTGGGATATTTGCAACATAGCCCCCTGGACTTTTGGTACGTGTTACCAATAGGTCCTCGGGACTTATTTTCCTTACATATAGGTCCCTGAGTGCCCCAGGCACGCGCGTGGCGCGTGTTTTGCTGGGTATTTTGCACCGGGACCCCCAGAACTTTGGGTATTTGCATTCCAGTCCCTGTGCACAGTACCCTCTTGTCATTTTTGAATAAAATATCAAATCACCTCCAAATTCGACGAAAATTTGACACATGGCTCCTGCCATGGTGTAGGATTTTTGTGAATTTTTTAGGACATTTTTGATTTCGTTTGTTATTTTTAAAAATTCAAAAACCATCATTTTTGTTACTGTCTAGATTGAAAACTCACAAAAAAATATAAAAACACCTCTAAAAATTCCATAAAAAGTAGCTACTGTTTAATTTAGTTTGTTTGATTTTCTAGCCAATTTTGGTTATTTTTCATTGCTTAAAAACCTTAAAAACTTAAAAACCCCAAAAAACCCATAAAAATTCTAATAAATACATTAAAAATCCAAAAACAATAAATCTGGTACCTAAATTTGCCTTATTTCATCTATTTTATAGGAAAATTACCTCCAGGCCTTTTTGAGGTCCTTAGGTATTTTATCTAGGGACTTTAGGCTTGGCTGGACAGTACCCCTTGTTTTTGTTACTGTTTAATTTTTTGAAATTAAAATAAATACATCAGAAAAATTCCAAAAATTCACCAAAAACATAAAAAATTATAAAACACATAAAAATATTTTTGTTTTAATTTTTTGTTGATTTTTGTGGCTTGAAATAATTTGTTGAAGTGTGATTGTTTTTGTCTTTCTTATTTTCTTTACATATTAAAAATCCAAAAAAATATAAAAATAATTAAAAACCACTAAAAAATATTTTGTCTTTTATTTTATTTATTTTTACTACTTCGTAGGCCTTCGGCCAATCCGTGCTCCTTGAGTTCGACCCTGGGTGCTATACCATGTTAAACATATAACAGGACCGCTTCCTTGCTTTGATTGATTTTATTTGTATTGAGTGGTTCGATTTTTCTTGATAGACACATCCGAGTGATTGAGGTCGCAACGATCATCGATTCATTACCTTTACCTTAGTCTCTCGGGATCTTTGTGTCATCAATTTGCTAGGGTTTTTAAGGCCAAAATGATAGAATAAAGGTGATGAAATGGAGATTCATCAGGAAGTTAAGCCATGACCCAAGGATCACCATGATCTTCAGCCTAAGCCATTTGACCATCGACGAGCATTCTTCAATTCTTCAGGTATTGTTGGTTATGCTTTCGATTCATTTTTCATTTATTTTTCCCAGTTGTAAATGCATCTACCCTTCAAACCAAAGTGTTTCCAATCTTCATCGTGGATCTTTGATTCACGCGAGAGGTTTAGTCCTTCATGCTTCCAGTCTGATCACACCCAGCACCTTGATCCAAGTCCTTCCTCTGCAAAGGCAGAGTGACCCACTCAGGGCACTATGTTCTTTAGCCATTTAGCCCTTTATTTCTTTCACCTTCGCACGCAATACCACCTTTTACTTCAACTATTTTTTCTAACATATGCAGGTGAAGAAGACCTTCAATGGTCGGAATTTCGGAGGTAGTTCCATTCTGCCATTTTATTACTGATGAGCGTATGTCTTCAAGCAATGCCGAAGTCTTTTGTATCTTCTTCGACACATCTTCTTCCTTGCACGTATTCTCTGGAGCTTCAAGGATCATCAGAAAGAGGATAGTAGCACGGTGGAGGAAGGAATGGCTCGTCGGATCCCAGTTCTATCTCCGTCATGCACGACGGAGTTCGTCTGAAGAGAAGATACAATAGCCGTTGGATCAATCCAATTTGGGGATGATCCGATGACTCAATTTCAACCGTGTCATCGCCTCAAGCCTGCAACTCTGGAGCCCTCCTAGCCACCTGCCAAAGCATAACAAGCTGCCACGTAGACTGGGCCAAGCATCGTTCAACCCGAACCTAGGCTGTGTGTGACGTACGCATGTGGGGTTGGGTATTTTGCAGTGCTGTCTCTATTAATTTTCCTAATTGCAAAAATACCCCCACATAGGGCTTATTTAGTAAATTCACCAGTAGGTTTTGCATAATTATGTTATAGTCCCTCTAAGGACCTGTTTATGAACCCCGTGCTATTTTTATTCATGTTTTTACTACATTTATGCCCCTGGACTCAATCTCAAATAACTTGAGCATGCAATATCCAATTGAGATGATTTCAATTTCACTGTAATCATTGTTTCAATATATTTAATATAGCTTCATTAATTATTTTATTTGATGTCTAATCATTAACTAATTAGTGATATTTTTATGCATCTAGTCACTATAAATGAAATTTGACTTTGATTAAATTGCTCAATTGAATCTAGATTTTATTCTGATTATTGCTTCAGTTGACTGATCAATTTTAGGGAATATTGATGTCTATACTTGTATGTGCTAGTGTAAAATCATTCTATTCATTATGTTGATTTTCTAACATGCATTAAAATGTTTTAAATTACATTCTATGTCATCATGCATGCATTGTGATGTGCATTTCAATCTTGTGCATTGTTTTGACCTAGATGATTTATTGACCACTTAACTTCGATATATCATATCTGAATAATCATATTATGACTTGTGTCTCTGTATTCAACCATGGACTTCCCAGCTTTATAAACTAAAGTCGAGAGCCTCTCATTGAGACTCTTCTCAGTTCTGCGTGATTCGCTAAGTGCCCGTGCTATAACGAGCCTGATTTATCATACACATTTAGCGAGTTACCACGGGTTTACAAATTTTTATTTTTTAGATGTTAATTTTTGAAAATAAATGATTTTTTTTCTAGTTGAATTTTTATTTTGTAGGGTACCATTCAAAATTTACAAAGAGAGCATGGATTTTACAAAAATCATAGTAGTTGACATAGAATGTTTATCGAACAAACTTGGCTGAAAGTGTAAAAATAATTGATATATTGTCACTCTGCTTCTCATTTTACAAAAAAATAGACGAAATTTACAAAGAGATGATCAAAATTACATGAAATCACTAGAGTTTACAAATGATATTGTGAATGATGTGGACTGAATTCAAATGATAATCATAGAAAAATAGCAGAAAATCTCAAATTTAGATAGTCTAAAAATAGTAATTTGAAATACTGAGTAAAATTTGAAATTAGAATAAAACGATGATTGAAATACCCATTTGGATGTAGATGGATATTATCATTGAATCAAGATCTATTAGCTACTACAATGAACTTTCCTCAACCCCTACAAAGATACATATGTACATACATGCATGCACGCATACATACATGTATGTGTTTATGTAGTGAGAAAGAGCTTCAAATTAATCCGATAAGGTCTTTTTTGTACTAGAGGACAACTCTGTTATATATCTTTAATTTTACCCAATGGATAAAATAAAAGATACATGGATGTTTCTTTTTTTATTATCGAGACCTCATTTTAGAAATTTTGACACTTTCTAAAAATATAATATATAATAGAGGTAGACGTGCATTCCAATAAGGATTTGGACAAGTCAGTAGCAATATAGGGCAAAGGTAGTTAGAGGCAAAAGAAGAATGGATTCTATCTATCTATCTATCTATATTAATGAGGAGCATGTAAGTTAGGATCCATTGCTCAACCATGCAGGGCCAGTAAGGAGGTTATCTCTCTTTCATGCAAAGAAAGATGCGAGTGTACCGATGCCTACAAGAGCATTCTCTTTCCCTCTATTGCACTATACTATCTCCTACCCCATCACTAAAACAAATTGTTGTAAGAAGGAGTGCACTCACGATTGGGGGTGCATGGAAGGAAATGGGCAGTGTGTGGAGGGTGACGGTTGGGGTGCATGGAGGAGCGATTGAAGCATAGAAGACCAAGGCCATCACATGTGGGCGACAGGTCAAGGTGGATACGACCATATCACGTCTGTCACCAGTGTTGCCATCAAAATCAGCTTGCTCTACCACCAATACTGTTGCCATCATCCTTCCCCAATGGCGCATACCATCACCATTACCATTGCTCCACTACACTCTTCCCCCTCATCATGCCACCACCACCACCCCTCCTATCAATGTCATCATACAATCAGAATACATATTTTAAATAATCGAGTAATAATTTACGTAACCAAGTATTGATTTTATAAATTTATATTTTATTTTGTGTATCACGATTTTTTTAAATAAATGATATATTTCTAATTGGCTTTTCATTTTACAGATCACCATGTAAGTTTCTAAATAAGAGTACACAATTTACATTAGGGTTTACTTACGATATGCCAAATAATGTTGATTGAAAAAACAATCAATATATTTCTAATTGACTTTTTCCATTGTTGAACATTAAACATAACTTATAAAACGATTATAAGTTCTACATAAAATGAGTTCATAAATTATCTACCTTGAAGAATGTTGGCTGAAATATTAAAAATGAGTTCTAAACTACATGAGCTAAAAATTATAATTTGAAATATTAAAAGAAAATTGAAAGTGAAAAAAGATGATATAAATACCTTTTGGATGAAATAATTAAATTTAGATCTAATGGGCATTATAATGGGTTATTGTCAATCATGAAAGACCTTACCTTATTTAAAGTCCCACACATGCATAATTGTATATTTGCATGCATATAAGAAACTTTGTGGCTAATGTAAGAGTTGAAATTGCATATTTGTTAGATAAAAAAAATTATCAAGGTCTATCTTAACTTGGATTTTGCCATTCATAGGGAGGACATACCTCTTTTTCAATTTGAAGTGTTCGATATTTTTATAAATGCTTATCTAGTTACTAAATAAATTTTGAAGTTATTTATGTTTAACAAGTTTTTTTGTTGAGTTCAATTGTTAATGAATTATTATCGAATTATACTTTTTTAAATGAATTTAAAGTTGAACATATGTTACTAAACTTACATCAAGTCAGATTTAAACTCGAACTTTCTTATCGAATTGAACTTGAATTAGATTTATTCATTATAGTTCAATTTGATTAGCACCTCTACGGACAGTAGATACATTGCACAACCATTGGACCATCAACTGAGTACAATTTACCTATTGAATATTATGCAATTTTATCCTTCCCGCTTACCGAAGTAGGGTCACATAATGAGAAAGAGGATGCCCACATGCAAATTCAAACCAAATTTATAGGGGAATTAAACATTTTCATGGCAGCTAAAGATATATAATAACAACTTTGAGGAGATAATGACATAATGGCGACACATTTTGCATTGTTATTCAGTTCTTATGATTGTACAAGTACCCAACAATTCCAATTGTTGGATGGAGGAATTTGCCCCAACATGTTTGCATATAGCAGTGCCTATCCATTCTCTTTCTCCTCAATTTGCAGTAGTTTTTGCAGAATATCAATAATAAACACAAAATGTCACGAATTAAGAACGTAAATAGTTGTTATATGAGTCTTTTGTAGAATTTAGCAATGAATGAATTTAAATGTATAAAATGCAATTTTGTAAGGATAAAATGGAGTCCCTCCAGTAGAGAGGATCGTCTGCTGTAATACAACAGGTGTTGTATTACAGTGGACCGTCCGATCACGATTGGACGGTCCACTGTAATATTGCAGCAGACAATCCAATCTCTTGCTCCGGCCCTGGTGGAGCTAAGTTAGATTCTCCCATTTTTTTTAGTTTTTTGTTGGATCTTCTTATAACACTTGTAAGATTTAGACCACCTAATATAAACTTGTCCTCGGCCTGATTTCCCCTGTCTGAGCTCATATTTATTTGATGTCAGTGCAGGTTTGAAAATCGACATGTACTGTGAAGCTGACAGGTTTGTTCCATCCCACATGAACGGTCCATCCGTATTAATTGGAAGAGAAAGAAGATTAGTGTAATTGATGCGGTTCCGTGCCGCTGGAAATCTCTATCCCTTTGACATTGGAGTGCTTCGCTTTCAATGCTTACATGATCTGCTGGTCAATGGTTGCGATTTGGACCACAAAATCTACCTGAAAGTGAAGCGCAAATATGAGGGAAAAACAATTATCAAAAGCAACCTGATCTCAACATTTAGATGATGATTCAATGACAACTGAGTTGGAATCACAACCAGTTAAGACGAAACTGTAAGGAAAATATCTCAACCAATCAGCTAATGAAACAATCAAAGGATTATTGGAATATATTTTCCGACGGTTGGCCTCTCATTAGGAAAAATGCAAATTACTAATGGGTGATTGACTGTGAAAAATTGTTTCCCTAACAATTAATGTCACTTCAGGAATGGATAGTTTTCAAGTAGCACTGGCAGTCGATAAACTGTCAGCAATAATTGTTGACCGCGACAATATGTAGCACCAGTCATGATATTTTATGTAAACCATGGAACCATTCTTCGCATCCTTTCAAAAGACCAAAAGAAACTCCAATATTCACATTTCACATACATATATAGCTGCATTTCTTTCACATCCAAATTCACACTTCACAAACGTACGCATGCATGCTTATACATGCAGACGAATAAAAGAATAACTAAGCGTGCTATGCAACTATCTCAAAACTATTTTCATGGGACGGAGGTAGCGTTGTATGAAACTAGTGGTGACATCACGATGGAGGGGGCAATGGGTTGTGATGAGGGAAATAATATTGTGCAAGGAGCAACATCAAAATGGACCAAGAAAGAATTGGGAGGAATATTGTCGGTCAAGAATGAAATAAGAGAGAAAGAGAGAGGGAACTGGAAAGGGGAATAACTGAACATGGTTTACAATTTTACAAGTTATAATCATACTTTATTATTTTCGAGATTTAACATTTGACTTAAGAGAGAAGAAAGGTGGAGGGAGGAGGACTTATATCCAAAATTGATATGAAGGGAAAATGAGATGAATGACAATGATTATGGTCATTCAGGGAATCCAGAATGGTTGTACATATATATTATATATGTTGTATGTGTGTATGTTTGTTTGTATATATATGTATGTATATATGTATAAATATATGCATAATATATATAGGGACCCTTTCAAATGAGGTGGGGTCTCATCAATTTAGTGGTGAGCCATCAACGAGATCCAATAGATCATGATCCAATGGTATGATGTCAAAAAGAATATTTCCGTCTTTTTGTTTCGAGTTTAATTGGATGTTCATTTAATGACGTTGGTGCCATTTTAGGCTCGATTTTATTAGGATTTTTTCGTTAATTCCTCTATTCGCTGATTTTCAAAAATATTCTCAGTAAATGCAACTTAATGCATGCATTTTGTAAATACGAATGGGATTATGTGACATTTAGATTTTGATTTTGTAAAAGTCAAATAATATATTTTTAACATTCCCATTGAATAGTTTTTTTGGAAAATTATTATTTTAATTTGTAAATTTTATATTTCCATTTGTAAAAGATCATATGCAGTTGCAATTGTTCGAACTGCTTTGTAAATTTCACGTTTTATATATTTGCATGTCAACATTGAATCTTTATAATTGTTTCACGACCTTTTGTAATTATTACACATTTCTTTGTAAAAATGCGCAACCGCTTGGTAATATTTGTTTGGAACTCTGCAAAATAAAAGTAGGCTGTTAGAATTTGGTAAAATATAAAAAATACTACGATAATGTAAAAAATAATCTGACATATGTAAAATCCATTATGTGATTTGTAAAAAAAGCGATAATTGTAAAAAAAATAGTGCTCGCGTAGCGGCCACAGAGCGGTATGCCTCCCTCTTCGCAGTCATGCTCCCTTCTCCTCCTCCCTTCATTACATTCTTCCATGTCATTCCTTCTTCCATGCACGACCGTTGTCGATAAATCGGAGAGCGAGAGCGAGGAGGAGGTACACTGCCGTTCAAAAATCGAGAGAGAGAGAGAGAGTATGTGCATTGTCGTTGACAAATCACGAGGGGGGGGGGGCACCGTTCCCTCCCTCCTATGCCTCATCCTCCTCCTCGCATGATCGTGCCCTCCTTCCTCCGCTCCTCCTCCATGCACGACCATTCCCTCCCTCATATGCCTCCTCCTCCACGCGTGATTGTGCATCATCACCACCGCACACCTCCCACATAGCTGTCCGATCCTGCTCCTCGTGTCGCCACCGTCTCTATTGCCTGCACGAAATTGAATTAGGTTTTAAAAATATGGAAGGCAACTAATGGAGATAAATGTGGGTTTTTACATTCTATATTTAGAATGTGACAAAAGACTAAATTAATTTTCACGAGTTTAAAAATATGGTTAATCGGTCATTAATTGCAGCCGCATGATCAAAAATAGAAGGACGAGATTGGGGGCTCACCACAATATTGGTGAGACCCAATCTTATTTGAAGTTTCTCCTATATATATAGGATTTTTATCCAATGGGCCCTGTGCTCAATAGCATTTCGGTGAGCACCATTTGTAGGCCACATACGTATATTACCAATTGAGTGGTTACCTATTTCGAAGGATGTCATTTTTCGAACGATATTAAAATACAAAGCGATTTAACAATAAGTGGTATTCCTATCATATCCTAAAGAAAAGGAAGATCGTTTTGGAAAGAAAACGTTCGAATCAATGGTTTCTTACAGAAAATCGAGATCCAAATACTCTAGTCAATAATATATATACAATAGTCAAGTAAATGGTTGTTGCGAAATCAGCAATATCCAAACAACGGTTAGTAATTTACATTCATTTTATTATATGGTACATAATTCAGTAATATATATACACTGATCAAGTAAGTGCTTGTTGTGAAGTCAGTAAAAGCATAACAAATGATCAGTAATTTCCATATGTATTACTACTTTGAACAGATTTCAGTAATTTAGAGATAATACTCAAGTAATATATATATATATATATATAATATATACATTTCTCAAGTAAATTCTTGTTGTGTGTTTAGTAGTGTATATATCTATGTCTTATATCACATGTTCAGTAATATATATACAATTCTCAGGTAATGGCTACTATGAGAACAATAATAATAAAATAAATGGTTAGTAAGTCACGGACATTACTCAAGTAAGAAAATAGCATATAATCATTAAAATATTCGCCTTCTATACGATTAATATGGAAATAGTACTTTGAAAAAGAAGTTATTAAATGCATGCACATAAGGAAAAACAAATTAGTGAAATAAATAGAATGCTTCGTTGACGAAAAAGGAAAAAATATTACAGAAATGAGTGCAATGCGCATTACATGCACAATAGTATTGCTAATCATTTGTTATTTTATTACTGATCTCGCAACACACATTTACTTGACCACTGTATACATATTACTAAATTCTGTACAAGGTAAGTATTTAGATGTAAATTACTAATCATTGTCTTGATATTACCGATCTCACAACAAGCATTTACTTGATCGGAGTATATTTATTATTATCCCGTCGTTTGGATCTTAATCATACACATGAAATCATTTATTTGAATCTTTTCTTTCCAAAACCGTCTTCCCTTTTTTAAAGTAAACTATATAATTAAAAATATAGTAATTGTTAAATACCTGTTAGCATATAATTAGAAATATATTTATTGCTAATACACGTGTATGGCCCAGAATGGGTACTCACCAAGACGCTAATGGGTACATGTCCCATTGGATAAGCCATCTATATATATGTAAATATGTACATATATGCATGTGTATTAATGGATCAGATCGGATCAGTTTTCAATAAAGATCCAATCCAATCCATACTTGAATGGTTTTGAAAAACTCCAATCCGACCTAATCCATTAGAATGATAAAACCAAACCAATCCAATAATGCCAGGTTAGATCATATTGTGGATTTGTGTGCATTCTTAATTCTTACCGTCATGTTTGACGGTTTATGTCAAATAATGACAAAATTTGAACACGAATGGCTATTTTATTTCCAAATCTGCCCCTCACATTCCCTCTCCATCATGGAGGTGGTTTATCAATTGATCCGGAATCTAATGGCAGAGAATTTGTTGCACTGTGTTGGTGACGACAGACAACTGAGAACAAGGAATGGTTTCAGAGATTCAGATCTTCTCCAGCGAGGCCTTATGGATTTGTTGATGTTCATGGATGCTTGGACTATGAACATAGGGAAACACATGCTCAAGTGACTAAATGCAGAGAGGAGGATGGAGCCAAGGGCGGTGAGCGATGACGAGGGTTTGGATACGGATGGAGAGAGCATCTATGAGGAGGAAGGAGCTGAGGGTGATAAGGGACAGGGAGGGACTGGAGGAGTAGGGCAAGGGCGTCGGAGAGGAGGCGGAGGGTTGTAAGAGGGCCTGGAATAGGAGGGAGGGGAAGGTGAGGGCAGAAAGGAGGAGAAGCGAGTCGAGGGCGATGAGGGATGGGGAGGGCCTAGAGAAGGTGAGTGAGGGTGTCGAGTTGGAGGCAAAGGGCAGCGAGAGGGCCTAACAGAGGAAGGAAAGGAGCAGGAGGGAGCCGATGACAGTGAGGGAGTGTGAGGGTGTATGCGAGGGAAGGGTGTTGGGGAGGAGGCAGGGGACAACAGGAAGGCCTGGAGGAGGAGATCAAAAGCATAGGCAAGGGGGAGGTCGACTAGAGGGCCTGAAGGAGGAGGAAAGATGGGAGGGTGTCGCGGAGGACGACATGAGGTCCTTGAGGAAAAGGGTGTCGGGTTGGAAGATGGGGGCAGTGGGAGAACTTGGAGGAGGAGGGCATCGAGGAGGACGTTGAGGGCGGTGGGACAAGTTGGAGGAGGAGGGAGGGGAGGTTTAAGGATGAGTTAAGTGAAGTAAAACAAAATAAATATTGGTCGTTAGATTTTGTCTATTCAGATTAACTCAAGTGAATGGATGAGTTAGTGGAGCCAACTAACGGAAGGTCATATATATAATATGGGGCATCTATTTAGGGTTTTTGAGTATACTTCACGATTATTCAGGGTTATGTACGTAATTATGAATGTATAAAGGGATATGGGTGTAAATAACCAAGATATATATGTATGCCCATATGTATGTATATGAATATATATATATATATATATGTAAATGTATACATGTGTGTGTGCGCACACATTTATATGTGTACATGTACGTGTGTGTGTGTGTATGTATATATGTTTATGTGTATGTATCATATCGAATAGAATCTGAACGAGTTGATGTTAATTCAGATTCAATTTGTTTGAAAATCGAACTCAGAAATCAAACTCATAATTAGTCCATTTTATTTTAGTCCATTTTATTTTGAATCGATTTTTTTTATTGTTATCAAACAAATCTTAATCAAATTCGAACGATTATATGTAAAATGTAAAACCTAACTTTAATTTAGATCAAGTCCGGGTCACATAAGACCACGTGCTTAATGTTTATGATCGAATCAAAGACTTTGGAAGTTGGTCGTTTTCCTTTATTACTTTGGTTCGGGTAGGTGGACGAGCCCAATGTCTCGGACTTTCCCTTTCACTAGCATGCAGTGAGTTTTTAAAATCTTTATATATATATATATATTATATTGTTGGATTACGACTTGTTTTCTATTTGGTGTTGCCAACCATTGTTGGTTTATAGATGATTTGGACGTTCATTCAAATCAGTATCAGGTATGGATGCTAAGCATCTTTCATTCAGATGAGAGAACGCACATAATCCTCGAGGAGTCGATGGATATCTCCCAAACCTCTTAAGATTCGTCTTTCTTACTAAGAATTAATTTTGTTATCAAGCGACATAGATGGACAAACGAAGGCGTAATAAGTGATGAACCTCAGAAGAGGAGTCGAGGAAGACCAGAGAAGTGTTAGAAGGAAGCCGTACAAGAACCTGATGGTTTCCCGGTCCATTGCTTATTCAGAAGTCGTGCTAGATGAAAGTCTATTGCATGATCTTCATCTTTACTACCGATTTTTACACACTATCCGGTCCTATTCGTGCCGGGTTGGGAAGGACATCCATGTCCATTGGAGCCGTGAACTGATGGATCAACCTTACCAGTGATCTTGTGAAGACTTGAATGATATTGCGAACCAACTTTCTTTTCGTTAAAAACAACATTTCTTAATATTAATTGGTTGTCACTCTCGGTGAAGGTGGCAGTATCCTCTCTGCCTTGGTGTGCTGCAACTTATGGCGATGGAGTTTGCGTGTCTCATTTGAAGACGTCCATTTACTCTCCTTTTTCCTCTATAAATTTCTCCCAACCCCCTCCCTCTTCGCCATGTGTCGTGGCCACACATCCACTTCTTCCCAACGATCGAATCTTTTTCTCCCTCAATCACCATTTCCGATACACATCAATCAGAAACAGTAAGTGGGTCGTTGATATCCCTCGAGTTTGCTAATGGGTTCTGTTTGTTTCTTTAAGAAATGATCTATGTTGCATGGATCAATATTTTTCTTGCGAGTTAGTCAAAATTGTAGACATTATATATTTATTGATAATCGTGTTGTGTGAAAAATATATGTTCGATAAGACCGAAGTTAGTGGATATCTGCTGCATGACAGCACAGGCGCAGGCAGCACTATTTGCTTGGAAATGCTCCTGCTGTCGTCCAATGGACTTGGAATGCTTCATGTCCATGTACGATAAGCATTTCCCTGAGAAAGATGCGAACTTGATCCCCCTCGTGTGGAGCTCACATGGAACTAATGGCTCCCATTTAACATCTTGTTCTTAGCCTCAGCTTTACTAGGAGACGTGCGTTTGCCTTTTCTTTCATATTGATATATTTAAGGTATCCCTTACAGGAATCGGTGCCTTCTTCTTGTTTTCTCCTCCGTCAGATCAGATAAACATTGGTCTTTTGCAGTTTTTGGGTAAGATGGCTTCGTGATTCATAATCCATCGTTTTAATCTTTAATTGTGGGGTATGTATTGAAATCATCGACCTGCAGATTCACTTAAACATGCTACTTGATGCAGGTTTAATCCCTGACCATGGAAATCACGGATCGCACACCATCTCGGAAGCAGGTTTGCCCCGACGAGTTCCCGTCTCTCCTGAAACACACGGCGGCCGAAGCCGTTGTCAGCCTCGATAGCGTCCCTAATAAGAGCCAATCTTCACTTGCATCCGATCCATGCGCAAGTCCATTGCGTAACCAAGTTGTTGGTTCACAGATCACATCATCAGTTAAGGTAGTAAACACTATACAGCTGGTTTACACGCACTCAGTAAGGATATGCGCGGATTGACTCGCGCGTTCATAGTCGAGCCCCTATGGCAACAATCGTGTTTGTTCATGCTCTTGTGCTGTTGAATTTACTGTTTTTTTACTTAATTGCAAATCTAGTTAAGGAATTTAGCTGATCATAGGCCTTTGCCAAGTATTAGACAGAACATTATGATTCTGAGAAGTTTGGTTTGCTAGTGGCTACTGCCATTTGTAAATTGACCCCACTAATTTTACAGACCAGAGTGTTGGATGTGGTTCAGATTCATCAACCGAGAACCTGGATTCCAGTTGATGATTGTGGGTAATCTTGCTGTTGCTCACTGTTCACTGTTCTGATTGATCATTTCCGCAAATTTGTAGTTCTTTTTGTTCGTAATCATCAAGATATCGGGCGATTAATTTGTGGGTATTTTCCGCTTATGTTCCTTTCCTCTATTTCTCCTCCCAGGAATCTGAATCCGTGGACGTAGGCGAGCAAGTTCATGTCCATGTTTATCATCACACACATTCGATCTCTATCAGCATGCCATCATGTCCTACCGGAGTTAAGACGGTCGAGCTCGATGGTGCCGTCTCTGAAAAAGAGATCGTATATACTTCGTATGATCATCGCGCAAATAGCTCCCAACACCCAAAGCAGTTGTTCTTCTCTCAGCCGATACCGGCGAACATTGTGCAGATAAATGGGAGCGTGTCGCAGAATGACAAATGTTTCGACCCGTTTAAAACGTGGTCAGGCCGGCTGGAGAGGCAGATTTCCAATCTGCGGGGAAAACCGCAGGAACCACCTTCAGATCCTACTGATTTTTCAACTAATGAGATCCAGGTTTTGCCGGTGGATCGCTATTTCGATGCACTGGAAGGGCCGGAATTGGACACTCTGAAGGTATGATATCTTTGAGATTGAACTGGTTTTTTTCCTGACATCTGAATGCTGAACATCTGAATGTTTTTTTTTTTGCGTCTTTCAGGCATCTGAAGTTCCAGTCCTTCCCAAGGACACGCACTGGCCGTTCCTCCTCCGCTTCCCGATATCATCTTACGGTATATGCCTCGGCCTCGGCAGCCAGGCGATCCTGTGGAAGACATTGGCAACGTCCCCATCGATAAGCTTCCTCCGCGTGAACCTTAAATTCAACTTGATCCTATGGTGCATCTCCCTGGCACTGCTGGTACTAGTCTCATCCATCTACCTCCTCAAGATCGTCTTCTACTTCGAAGCTGTGAAGCGCGAGTACCACCACCCTGTCCGCGTCAATTTCTTCTTTGCACCTTGGATCGCGTGCCTCTTCCTTGCGATCGGTGTGCCTCCGTCGATCGCGGGGAAATTGCAAGCGCCTCTTTGGTATGTCATGATGGCGCCAATTCTCTGCCTAGAGCTCAAGATCTACGGTCAGTGGATGTCGGGTGGGCAGCGAAGGCTGTCGAAGGTGGCCAACCCTTCGAACCATCTATCCATTGTGGGGAACTTTGTGGGTGCGCTGCTCGGCGCGTCCATGGGTCTGAGAGAGGGGCCTATCTTCTTCTTTGCCATAGGATTGGCACATTACACTGTGCTCTTTGTTACTCTCTACCAAAGGCTTCCGACGAACGAGACGCTCCCGAAGGAGCTCCATCCGGTGTTCTTTCTGTTTGTCGCGGTGCCGAGCGTCGCCTGCATGGCGTGGGCTCGGATTCGTGAGGATTTCGACTACGGATCACGCATTGCTTACTTCACTGCTCTTTTCCTATATGTATCCCTTGTAAGTTCACCTTCCAATTCAATGTGTACAATTTCTTGAATGTTGTTTGCGAGCACTTGAATTCGATTTCCTTCTCAGTCTGAATCTTGTTTTGGATTCACAGGCAGTCCGGATCAACTTCTTCCGTGGATTCAGGTAATTGCGAGTGTCAAAAAATTTCAAATCTTTCAGGAAACAGTTAAAACAGTTTTTCAAAAAAATAATTCCCGTCCTATTTTTTCCCTCGCAAATGATACCACATTCCGATGCAGATTCTCGCTGGCCTGGTGGGCGTATACATTCCCGATGACCGGAGCGTCCATTGCGACTATCAGATACTCCATGGAGATGAAGAACCTATTCACGCAATCGCTTTCCGTTGCTCTAACAGCTATCTCGACTTTCATGGTTTCAGCACTTCTAGTATCGACAGTAGTCCACGCGTTCGTTCTGCGTGACCTTTTCCCGAACGATGTATCGATTGCCATTTCAGAGAAGAGATTGAAATCGAGGAAGAAGCATTGGCACCGAAGATCAGGGAGCTCCGATGAGAAGGAACACGGGGATGCGGGATCACCTGATTCTCTAAGAAGCCAATTAAGCGTCTGAAGTATAAGTTTTAAGTCTCAGATGGAACCATAGTGATTGGGAAATTAGTCCTATGAATGGTTTCATGCAGTCTTAGCAGCATTCACATGTCTTTGATGTGCATTATGCATATTTTATTTGAGATTAGCAATTTTTATTTGTTTATTTAATGACAGGTCTCGGCTTCTTTTCTTCATCTGTGGATATCATGGTATGGCTATAATGTATCACTAGGGAGCATACCCGCGCTTCGCGGCGGGATCAGCAGGCAGCGAAGAAATTCATGAAACAAAAATTAATATGCATTTAGAACATGTTTGTAGAAAGCTGAGCTAATAAAATAGAAAATACATAAAGTATGATGGAACGACACAATAAAATAATTCTTATACGTACGAAATTAAAGATTTGTTTTTATAGAACAAAGGGTGATAATAACAAAATTGAATAATTATTTAGCAGAAGTTATTTCGATGCAGAGGTTTGTTGACATCAATATGTTGCTCACATGAATAGTGAAAAACTTTAGATATTAGTAATCCTGTTGATTTAAAATATTTAATGTTAATATAATAAGCATGCGAAAATATAGGGATTTCACATTTGTCACTGTAAATTGTTTGATCCACTTTTAGATGATGATGGCGCAGATTGCGTTCAACTCTGAAATATTTGGGAGAATATGATTTCTGAAAAATCCAAGAACTATTTCAAAATCATGTATTACAAAAGAAACTACATTATATATGTAAGTTACACCTTTGACGAATGGAATTGACATCAGAAATATTCGAGTCAATATGAAATCTTGACGAAACTGTAGAACATAATACATGATCACTAGCCATAAAATTTAAATATAAAATATAAGCTTGATTTTTTCAAAAAAAATGAAAGAAATTTGATGAAATGTAAGATGAGTATACCACATTAGTATTTTACGGTCAATCATGTAAAGATAGTAATGACCTTTCTTTTTCCTTCAAGAAAGAGGGTGTCGGGAAAGCTTGCAGCTACTTTATCCCATAATGTAATGGATAATATTTTACTGATGTTCATTTGTAATTAAGGAAAATAATGAATAAATATTTATCACTGAATAATGAAAATGTAAAATGAATTTAAAAATTTATTGCAATATTCTAACCATTTAATGAACATGGAATTTTGTATGCCTATGTTTTTCTGGAGCACCGTCATCGAAATAATTATCTCGAAGATGTTTTTTTTATAATAAAACAACCAATAACATCTAAAATAGATATACAGTAACATTAGTCACAACTAAATATAAGTATATATTAACATAAACCGCAGTTAGATATTTATCTTATAAAATTTTAAACAAATATTAAATATATGGTCGCGTATGTGCTGCCAAAGATAGGCATTGTGACATTGCCCATTATAACTGGAAACTATTGATGCTGAGAAATGAATAGTACACATAAGATTCATACATGTGACGTAAATATGAAGAATAAATTTTTATCATAAAAAATATAAGTGAAAGAATATAACTACATCATGAGTGTGGACATAAAGTAGGCAACTTTAAAACATTTGAGAGAAAATGAAGTTAGTTATATTTTGCATTCATGTCGACGGTGTTGTTTGAGGCTTAGAGTCAGAATTATTGCATAATAAATAAATTAAAATATATAAAGACCGGTGTGATCATCATTGCCATCAATTATATTTAGTTTAAAAATTAAGAGGCAACACTTGTAATTTCATAACGATCAAAAGGCATAAATAATAAGAAGGAGAAACAAAATTGGAAAAGCAATTCAGCATGTTAGAGGTATCAATAAAAAATTTAGATAGAGAAAATATAGAGAGTATAAAAATTAACTTTTCTCTTACTTCAGTCTTATATTTGTACACAGAAATAGTGCATTAACAATTTAAAATCACATGAATTGTTTAAAAAAATATGGCAGAACAATAAGGAAAATAGAAAGAAAATCTTAAGATGAGAAATTCATACCATGTTTACTGTAAGATTATCTGAAAACAATAGTAAAATGGCTTTATATGAATGAAATAAATCGAAAGTTGTAAAAAAATTATTAAATATGCAAAAATTGAATGAAGTTATGCATTCACAGTAGATTCTCCAAATCAAGGGTTTTGAATAAGTAAAAAATAAACAGAAAAAAAATTTCGGAGAAGAAAATTAGTTGTATCCCATAAAGCAAATATAGAAAATGCACATGTCAAAGTTGGCAAGTTATAGAATTGCTAGGTATGATATTTATTAAATAGATCATGAAATTAAACTATAACCAAGTATTAAATACATCGTACAAAAAAATAATTGAATATAATGAATATATGTCACAAATACCTAAATGACGATTTAAATATTGCAAAGTTAAAAAATACAAACACAAAGAAGATCTATGGGATATTAAATCACATGAACTATGGTAATTTTACATTAATCAAAAGAGACAATTGGGAAGAAATAGTTGAAGAAAATCCTACTTGTCAATATAAGTTAGCAAATTATATTTTGTGGATGGTTCCTTATATATAAGATTTGATTGTATTCTTTAATGGAATATCAATCAAAATACATGTATTAATATTTCGTATCAATACTGTCTTTAAATGTTAAAGGTAAATATTTGAAAGTAACGTATCATTAAAAAACTACAAAATAAAGCCATAAGTATAAATTATGTAGATTTAAATATATTATTTAATGATGAAAATTTAGAAGGGAATATATATTCTGAATATAAAATTCAAGCATGAAAATAATGGATAAATAAGGGCTCATAATTAATTGCTAATAGCAATTTTTAAGAAGCTTAAGAAGTTGCAAAATGATTCTCATTAAGAAATCAAAATTTACCTCATCATCTCAAGCAAAAGGTTGCTTTTTAATGACTCGGAAACAATCCAGAAAAGCATCATTACCCATAATTAGAAATTTCTAACTAACTTTTAAAACGTAATTATATTATAATATATTTAACATATTAAATGATGATGCTAATTTAGGAGGTGACATATATACTCAATATAGAAACTATATCATTAAAATTATAAATAAATAAGGGCTCGGTCCTTGTTGCTGATAGCAAATGTTTATAAAGTTTGAGAAGCTACAAAATGATTTACGTTACGAAATTACCTCGCCTCTTAATATAAAGGTTGTTTTTTCAATGATTCAGAAGAATTAAGAAAACTATTAATGCCCATAATTCTAACTATATAAGGAAAATGTAAATCGGTAACAATCAAGATCATTGCCTATAATTATAAAAAATCTAACTAACTTTTAAAACATGATTATATTACAATATATTTTATACATTAATTGCTAATTTAAGAGAAAACATATACTTAATATAGGAACTAAATCATTAAAATTATAAAATAAATAAGGGGTTAGTCCTTTGTTGATAGCAAGTGTTTATTGAATTTGAGAAGCTATACAATGATTTTCATTAAGAAATCAAAATTACCTTGCCATCTTAATATAAAGATTGCTTTTTTAATGAATCGAAAAGAATTAGAAAACCATCATTAACCACAATTATAAGATCTAACGAAATTTTAAATTATGATTATATAAGAAATAATAATCATAAAATACTTTACTGAAAAGATATTTGGTTTACATAATTTTTCTAATAATCCGATTATAAATGAAACTGTAATATTATAATCAACATATATTTCAATAATGAGTAACATAAAAGAGGGCAAAGGAAGTCGATGGGATTGTAGAGGTGTCCATAAATTGGAAGATGCTCAGCAGTTCTAGTTATAGTATAGATAAGATTTGTTGCATATTTGCACATGTGCCCTCATTGTTATATTATTTCGATTTAAACCCATAAAAATAAAGGGTGGTTTTCCGAATAAAGAATATCATATCTTACATGGGGCAATGGGAAGAAGGCCACTAAATTCCGGAAAAGGTTAATCACATGTGATTTCGAGTGTGAATATTACACGCCTAAATTTTTATATATATGAATAATGTTTATGCCCTAAAAATACGAAATGTGAAGTTAGCACAATGTAAGAATGATTGGCAGGAGGATATAAAAGTAAATTGGAAATAATTTCCCGAAGGAAGGGCGAGAGATAAAAGAGTCAGGCCGAAACTTTTGTATTGGGAGAGTTCCTTGAAACGTGTCTCTCCTGGAGGAGGAATCAAAAAGTCTGGCATGTGTCTAGGAAGAGAGAACTGAGGAAAGCATGGGAGAGTGCCACATGTCATAAGAAGGGAAAAAGTTGAGTAAAACTCAGCTTTAGTATAGGTATAGATTAGACGTCTATTACGGGTATGATATCTCCGGTATCAACTAAACAAGAAAGAAAGAATATATTAATATATTACGTTATAGTTGATGTTGAATGTTACAGGTATAGAACAATCAAATTATATATACATCGTTACGTCATGATATATTTCCCAATCCGATCAAAAGATTCTAGAAAAAAGACATCACATATATGGCATCCCATGTATTTCACAAGTCAAGTTAGGTCCATGATTTGAACATGTTTAGCAAATAAGATCAAGATTATGACATATAACAAACATGAATCGGCACACTAAAAATAATAAAGAAAACGTCAGTCTGCTCGGTGGTTGGAATAATCATGGAGTAGTGACAAATCTGATAGGTTACTCTGATTGTCTCATATGATGTTGTCTGTCAAGTCATAATGGAATTGGATCATATTGGAATTTGCTAGGAATGAATTGAAATAAGAAGTGAAAAGGATCAATCATTCGATTCCAAATTTTGATGTAGCATAGGATGCTCTCGACATGATAATCATACAGACATACAGAGGGAAGTTTCAAAGGAGGCTGGTCCTTCTTCATTTGGAAAAAAGCTAATGTACATTTAATATCGTAATATACTAAAAACGATGTCTAACAAATTTATTTCTATTTAATAAAAGTGGTATATTTTACATTATTGGTAAATCACAAGAAAAGTAAAATGAAACATGTAAATAGCAACAATATTTATTTAAGAAAATACAATAATTCATAATATAGAATTTGTTAGATACATTCCATTAGTTGCTTTATCAATAATAAAATTTAATTTGTGGGTTACATCTATGGATGTCAATGAGAATGGTTCGGTGTAGGTTATATTCTCAAACATGTACTCATTTATAAAATAACTACCTAAACCCACCTATTAATTTAATGGGTATGTTTAAGCGTATACCCATATATCCATCAAGTATCTATGTACCCAATGGATATCCACATATCCAATAAAAAAATCAAATCCTAAACTAACCATACATACACTATATTCTCATAGAAAGATAATAAACATAAGCTATGTAGAAAGTTCACATACTCATCCAACATGGAGTCAATTCTAAATCTTTTAGGAGAATAAATTGTTTGATGATTCTTGTGATATATATTGAATGGAAATATTGAAATGTATAACAAATTGACATTTAGTTTGTGGGAAACACATATTATGTGAAGTCAATGTGATGACGTCATATATATCCAACATATGTGCCGAAAATATCATGGAATTATATTAATAGGATGATTTATCTCTTCTGGATTGAAACGATATTTATGTTAGAGATAAAAAAAGACAAATGAATCTAAATTAGGGAATGAATGTGGTAAATTATAGCGATACTTTTATATAGGTTGGTTGAAAATGATTAGATGCAGGTTAGGTTTGACTAGCCTAAATAGCGTAAAGCACATAAACCCACACATACATATATGTATATGTACTTGTATATGTATATGCATATGTATATGTTTATTTGTTCTGGTTCAAGGCAGGTAAAGGTTCAGATATCCAAAAGGAAATCCCAAACTTGAACCCGTACTTGCATGAGTAGTAAGTTTAAACCCATGACATGTCCAAAAATAAATGGTACGGATTTCGGATCAATATATGGTGCGGGTTCAAGCTGGGTACCAAAAGGATCCTTAGTTACATTCTATTATTAGTGAAATGATAGGTCACAATAATATCCAAATTATAGATAATAAATCGCATAGGTAGTAAAGAAGTTTTTCCTAAACCCACGGTGAGTAAATGAGAGTAGTTTGGGGGAAAGTTTGTTAATAGAAATAACATAAAATTAAGGGTAAATTATAAAAAGGTCCTATCTATACGTCGATTCGCAATTAAGAGCCTCATCTTTCAAATGTAATAAAATAGAGGCTTGCAATTTCAACTTTGGGGTTTAGCATTGACATACAAGGATCATGAAAGCTTACTTAGGCATTTATTTGAGACAAAAGGTAATATTAGGCTCTGCTTTGATACAGTTGAAAGTTGAGGTCCTTAATTGAGAATTGACACTTATTTGGGCTCCTTTTTTATAATTTACCCTAACACACGTCCTAGAATGAATAAAATTAAAGAACTCATGATATTGATGTTAGGTTTGAAGTGGTATTTGTTTGGAATGTGAGATATAAATCCTTCGGGTCAAGAATAATATATGTATTTTGTATAATTGCAAAGGCATTTATTAATCTAATGTCCATGTTTGTAAATTAATATTCATTATAAATAGGTTTTCTAATATGTACGAGTATCGAAATATAAATGTTCATCTTCTCTTTGCAATTCTCTGCCTCCAGATTGTAAATTATTCCCATTCTATATAGAAGTTTCATTAACTATCCCTAAGTTGAGGGATTGGTTTGACTTATTTTGTATTAATAAAGAAGTTCTCAAATTATATTTCATTATCTTTAATTCTACCAAAACAATATTTCTTACAAAAGTATAAGGGTTTTTATCACTTGTGCCCTCTCAAATTCTACAATATAAGTTATGCCCCTCTTTTTTGAAATATCCGTTGTGCTCATATATTCTTACGAACTTCACATCTCTTTCATTTTGTAATATCACTTATAGCCTTACTTTACCTTACATAAGGGCAGGAGTGTGAATTTTGAAAGAATATAAAGAGACAACTATCATTAGAAAAATGACATAACTGATATTGCAAAAGTTAAGAAGGCCATACGTGATAAAAATCCAAAATATAACCCAAAAACAATGTTAAATTTTACTTTGCATAATGAGTGTATTTTCATAAATAATATTTGTTGATGTTTACATTTTGTTTTACATTTCGTGTGATTCAAAATGTGCTTGTAATGTAATAGAAATAATCAGCATTTGTGTCATATGTTCTATAATGTCTACATTTTTCTCCAAAATTTATATAAATTTTCATGTTGTCTCTACAAATCTATCCATCGAAATTTGAAAATATTTCCTTTTTTTCTAAATGAGCAAAATTCATAATGTTTTACGGTAGATATAATATAGAAACACTTGCACAATAACTAATTTCTCTAATACTCAAACTAACTTTTCTAATAGGATTTTTATCAATTGTATCCTTCTGAGATACTGCAATATCAGTTATACCCCTTCATTTTTTAGAATATCAGTTCAACCCCTAACTTTTTCTGTAATGTTCGTTTGTGTCCTTCATATTAGTTGCCATCCATCCCCATCCAAATAGTTATTAACTTTATGAAACAATGGTAATTTGATAAAAAAAATCGAGGGTAAAAAGACCTTTCTCTTCTTCTTCTTCCTTCCACGCTTCCTCCCTCCTCCTCCTCCGTCCCTTCCTCCTTCGACCACCTCCTCTACCCCTCCCCCTCTAGCACCTCCTCCTTCCACCACCTTCTCCGCCCCTCCCCCACCAACTCCTCCTCCTTCGACCACTACCTCCTCTACACCTCCCCCTCCAGCCCCTTCTCGATTTATACCATGAATATTGCTGCTATAGCTCCTTGCTACTTGAATGGACCAAGCAATATTCATGTGCAAGGGGGCATAGAGGAAGAGGTCATGGTTGAGATGAACTCCTCCCAAGTAACCCCATTCCATGTAACTCCTCCTCCTCCTCCTTCTTCTTACTTTTCTTCCTCTATTACTCTTCTTCCCCTACTCGTATTTTCTCTCTCCTCATTACATCTCCATCCATTTACCAAATCACATGCATGCGCGCGCGCGCACACACACACACCCCACTCTCTTGGCACTCGGTACTCATCTCAATCGAATAAATCAACAATCAACATACGAATAATATATGCAATAAAAACATGGTGACATGAAATTAATTTAATATACCCTACAAAATATGTGATAGCACAGAAGTCTAGGGGTCGAACAATTGAGAGTAATGGAGGATAGATATAATTATTATTAACTAATTAATAATTAATAATAATTGTACTTTTTATTCTTTTTCTAATTTTATGGGTTTTAATTATTTAAAAGTTTTTATAAAATTTTAAAAATTTTATATTTTATATTTTCTTTTTAATTTTGCAAAATTTTAATTTTTTTGATTTTAAGATATAATATATATTTATATGTAATACTAATAGAGGAAAGGGATCCTACTTCATGGAGTAGGGAACTTATCTACTCCATTCTCATTTTTTTCTACTTCTTTTTATTTTTTTGAAAATACTTCCATGGATTTTCATAACTATATCCATCTAATATGTCATTCAAATTTCATTAGAAATAGAGACTCATATGCCCTCCATCCAGAACAGCTAATTTTAACGATCTTAGATTTGTTGTAATTGATCTGTTCTGGATGGAGGGCATAGGAGTCTATGTTTCTGACAAAATTTGAATGACATTTTATAAGGATACAGTTATTAAAATACATGGAAGTATTTTTCAAAAAAAATATGGCAAAGTTTGAGAATAGTTACCTACTCCATGGAGTAGGATCCCTTTCCTTATAATAATAATACTATATATTTTATAAGTAATAGAGGAAAGGGAGCCTACTTTGTGGAGTAGGTAACTTACCTTCTTCACATTTCATTTTTTTTAAAATTTTTATGTTTTTGAAAAATACCACCATGGATTTTCATAATTATATCCCTATAATATGTCATTCAAATTTCGTCAGAAACAGAGACTCCTACGACCTCCATCCAGACAGTCATTTTTTAACGGTCACAGATTTGCTGTATTTTACCTGTTCTGGACGGAGGCCGTAGGAGTCTCTGTTTCTGATGAAATTTGAATGACATATTAGAGGGATATATGAAAATCCACAGTGATATTTTTCAAAAAAAATAAAAAATTTGCAGATTTGGAATGTGAAGTAGGTAAGGTTACCTACTTCACAAAGTAGGCTCCCTTTCCTCTAAGTAATATAAAATATGCATAGTATATATAGGGTTTTATATTTTTAAATATACATAAATATAGTAGAAATTCATAAAATAAAATGTTTTGTATTTTTGATACTTTTCTCTATTTTTGGTAATTTTATGGAATTTTCGCTAAATTTTATGTATTTTAATGTATTAAAATGTACAAAACGGTGAGTAAAATAATATGAACGAATTAATTTGATTTTTAAAAATAGACGTTATGTTCAAAAATTCCTAAAACTATTTTAGTAAATAATATACATAATAAAGAAAAATATGGAACAAACAAATAGTTTTTTATGAATTTTTTTTCTGATTTTTATAGTATTTTTAGGGTTTTATGATTTAAGGTATTCTTTTTGTATTTTAGTGATATTTGGTATGAAGGTAGAATATATAATAATAAAGGTATTATTTTTTTTGGAATTTTCAAATATAATTTTATATTTTTTGGATTTTAATAATTAGATAGGGAATAAATGGCTCTTTTGTATTTTTAATAAATAGGATAATACTATAAATACCCAAACTAGAAATCATTCAATAAGGTATCATGCATTTATTGTGATTTTCCCATGTTTTTTAAAGTAAGGAAACCATTTAATAAATATAAAATGCAAGAAATAAAAAATATAAACTAGCAGGACCAATTTGTAATTTAGATAAAGTTTAAATGCATTTATAACACACTAAGCATAATCCAAGAGCATAAGAGAAATATAATGAATTAAATTTGCATTTAATAAGTTCTTGACAAGCGTATAAATGCAATTAAAAGAAATATCAAGTCCATACATGCAAAATGTTTAGAAATATAATACTATATTTACAAAATATGGGACTAAACTGAAATAGCCAAACCTGGAAGGGTATGCATGCAAAATACCCAGGACCTCACTTGCACGAGCACATGAGGTGACCTGCCAAGGACCTAGTTGTAATTAGAAAGAGGTTCAGGGATCCACTTGTAAATTTCATACAAAATATTACACTACTTAATATATTTACAAGACTACTTAAATATTACAAAATGTGCTGGGGGTACCCCTTTAAGGACACCATCTATCGACATGTGGAGAGCCATGTGGTGCCACTTAACCCAATTGACGTCTGGAGGAGAGTAATGGTTCTCTTCGACTTAATTCAATGACCCAAATTAGATCTGGGTGGTGTTGGGGATCCAACAATCGTGACGCTGCATGGAAGAACTCAAAAAAATAAATGAAGGAGGTTGCTTCAATCATTGATTATGTCTCCCCTCTGCAACCATTTTCGCCTCCTATTGGCCCAAAACCTTCCTAGAAGGTCGCCGCACTTGCAAGTGGACATCAAATGATTCCGGATCCCAGCGATGGGGACCTGGTGTCTCTCTTCTTCACGAACCCCTCGAGCTTCTGATGCACCTTAAATTTTACCTCCATACACCCGTCCCAGCCTAGCACCTGCACAAAAATATTCTAGGGTTTGAGACCAAGGCTCTCGATCCAATCTGAAGCTGATTCACAATGGGGGATGGAGGGGCGAAGAGGCTCCGATGATGGGTGGAGGGAGGAGCTCGGTGGACCTGGATCTAGCACATCCTGGGTAGTTCGATGAAGGTTTTGATGGAGAAGATGTACATGAATG
Organism: Ottelia alismoides; assembly: GCA_037367405.1. Classification (NCBI taxonomy): domain Eukaryota; kingdom Viridiplantae; phylum Streptophyta; class Magnoliopsida; order Alismatales; family Hydrocharitaceae; genus Ottelia; species Ottelia alismoides. The sequence goes on along the minus strand of JAZKJV010009616.1, from coordinate 493,341 downwards.
AAACGGGGTTGAAGATGGGGTCTGAGCAGGCTAGTGTCACAAAGAATTAGGGTTGGAGCATAAATCTCCAGCCAATGAAAATATCAAATTAAACCTAAGCTACATGATAATTGATTGAATTAAGACCTAAACTAACATTATGAAGGAAAATGCAAAATAAGAACCTAATTAAATCATCTCAAACATGCAGAACATGAGCAGATGAAGGCTTCACCAAAGGAGCTCCGGTGAGACCTGGGTCGCTTCAATCCTTGCCTTATCCACACCGTGAAGGATGAGAGTGATGCATGCTGTTACCAGGGAATCAAGTAGAGGTTCCTATTGGGGTTACGAAGAAGGATTAAAACTCAAAAACATGGATTTATTTATATCAAGATTATTGGGGAAAGGGGGGAGGGATTTCGTGAAGAAGAGGCGTATTTGGTGGGAGCTAGATGGCTAGCGAGACGGAGCAAGGTGAGGGGCAGATCCATCGAGCCATGGACCCGTGCCAAGAAAATGGCCAAGTCAGAGGGACTCGTGACCTCTGACAAAGGTTGTGGGGAAGATTGACAGTTGATCTGGTGGTCAACAGTTCGCATGGACCAACAAAAAAGTGCAGAGAATAAACCCCTTATAAAATAAATAAAAAAGAATAAATGAATTTATTAATTAAAAGTCAAAATTTAAAATATTTCTTATTTTATGTACAAATTTATGTGCTTTTTTTATTTATTTGCAAGCTTATTTATTATGGCTAATTTTTACATGTATACATATACGTATAAATGCATGTATTTTAGGTATTTTTTGTTTTGTATTTTGTATTTTATTATTGTATGTGCATATTTTATATATTTATAGTATATTTAAATACATATTTACATATTTTGTTTATTTTTCTGATTTTATTTGTGTATTTAAATAAATATGTGTGTATTTATTATAGGTATAATATGCCTATATATTTTAATACCTTATTTATTTTAATATTATTTAATACTTTTATTTTGTTTTATATTTTTAATATATTTAAAATAATATTTACATGTATTTAAAATTATAGGAAAAGTACAAAATAAAGAAAATAAAATGAATGAAATATACATGTATATGGGACAATGAGACCCTAAAAGCCAACTTTTACAACTTAACTCTAGTTTTAAGGAAACCTTCATTAGATAGATAATTTAATTTCATGAATAATAAAGGTTAGTTTGGTCAATTTTGAGCTTGTATGGAGGAGTTATTAGTCTGTGAAGTTTTGTTTGCAGCTTTTTCCTCTGTGTGTCCCAGTCACACTATGTGCATTATTTTTCTTAGCAATTATTTTGTATTTTTCTATGTACTTTAATGTACAAGTTTCATGTTGAATATTATTCATTTGAGGTATGTATAATGCAAAATAAAATAGTATAAAATGGTTATTTATTGGAGAATTGAATTAGGGTTTGGGGTGTATTTTCTTTGTATTTATTGGTCTTATCTCCCCCTACTTTATTTATGGTCGATCAAGTCTGATCTCAGGGTATAGGGTCATTCAGTAGTTTCATTACTTCATTTTCTTTCCTTTTATTTTTCTTTATTCTTTTATTCCATAATATTTGCATGTTAAAAAATGGATGTTATTTCATACAAATTAATGACATTTACATGTATTTATCTAGGGATTTAAAGATAAAATGAAAGAATATAGGTGATGAAATGAAGACTCATCACCCTCGATAATGTCATTTGCTTGTCCCTAGTAAACACTTATGATAATGAGTGCATAAAAAGAAAATAAAGAAAAGAAAAATAAAGAACTTGGAATAGTTTTGACTCTTAAGCCTATCTTAATAAAATTAGATGTTCAGTTAAGACCATTAGATTGTTAATTCATTCGGAATCACATTCAGGTTAGGAATTGTGACTCAATAGCCCTTAGGTTCCATGTTCCTCTATTGAGTTCAACTCAACAGCCTGGTCAAAACCGTCCTTTCAGAGGCATGCTCTCGTAAATTTGAAATTATAAGTACCATGTATGTGATATGCGGTAGCCCTTCACAGACAAATAACTGAACTATCATGTAGTCTTCTCCTATGGTAATTAGTTCTCAGGGAGATGGATATTTCCTTCTAAGCTCAACTACATGCTAGTTCACACGAATGAGGGGAAAGCTAGAATAAAGGGAAAACAAGTTAAAAAAGACCAGTGTAGTCGTATTTTCGTGTGATGTTCGATCGATGTGACCAAGTCTCCACCAAGAAGCATGCCTATTCTAGAAGCTCATTTTTTTGGATTTTTTGGTGCAGGCTTCTTTTTCAATATTTTCTTTGTTTAGCATTGCTCTGCATTCCTATTTTGCCTCAATGGATATAGAATCTTTTGTTCCGCCCATGTTTTGGGATCTTAGAAAAATTATGCTAGCATACCATTCCTCATCCGAAGCTTTATTTCAATCCATTCTCAATCATTAGATGTCCATGCTACCATAAGAGGTGGGTTGAAGTACCGATTTTGGCAGTCTCCAAGCATGGTTCCTGAGCCACCCTTGACGAAGCGGCCTGGTATTATCCCGTCTTAGACTCCAAGATATTTCAACAATCCATCTTGATTGAGATATGTATTAATTGTGAGATCTCGAGTCAAGCCATTGTCTCAAGAGTCGTACAGATGGCATGAAAGTTTTTAGTCACAATCTCATAGAACCTAAAGAATTAAATCATAGTGACATAAAGCATCCCAATTCCAGTCCTTAACAAGTTCCTCTGAAATTAAGTGGATTAAAGTCTAGACCAAGCTCTACTCTTCAGACTTTATTTAGACTTTTTCAATTATCATTATCATTTCGAAAAATGCACAATGTAAGAAAAATATTTTTGTGAAATACTTTTTTTGATTTGGAACTTTTATGGATTTTCAAAAAGTTTTATAAAACACTTTGCAAATTTTTATATTTTTTGAAAATTTTGGGTGTGTTTGGTATATGTTAGTGAAAGGTGTATGTACAAATATTTACACGGGAGTCAATGCGTATTTACAAGAATTGGTTGTAGATTTTTACTGGGAATTTGTACATAGGTTAAGTGCCAGTTGTTATTTACAGTTTTTAAATACAATGGCTATATATAAAGAATTTTACAATTATCTACAAGATTCTCGAAATAATCTAAAAACATTTTTACAAATATTTTGAAAACTTCATTTTGCAAATAGTTTTTACAAACAATTTATAAACATTTGCAAAGGTTGAAAATCATTTTACAAAGATTTTTCAAAGGTATAGGTAGATTTTTCAAAGTAGTTTCGTAACTATTATCCAAATCATTTCCATAGTAATTTTCTGAACATTTTATTCAAATAAATGAAACAAGAATTTACAAATATTTACAAAAGTTTTCTAAAAAGGTTTGAAAATATTTTACAAAATATTTTCCTAACGGTTTTAAAGATTTTGTAAGATATTTTCCAACCATTTTTAAAATCATTTTGCAAAATATTTTTAAATCAATTTATTTATCAAAGAGTTTTGAAAATTTTTATAGAAATATAGAGTGTATTCTTTACAGTTGACTTATTGTATACCCTTATCTAGTATATATTAGCCATATTATTGAAAATACGAAAGTATGAGATATGACTAAAGTATATACAAAATATATACGACCCCTTATACTTAGCGTGACCTATGTCCTCATAATGATCAAAGAGAAAAAGGAATACAAAACTCGTACGGAGTATAGAAAAGCCTATATTACAACAACTCAATAAATAATAAGAAGTCGATCGTCCCCATATACTTAGGATCAACTAATCCTAAATATATCAGACTGTATACAAAATGGGGATGATTGAGGATTAGAATTTATGAAGTTAATTGTCTTGACTAGTCCCCATATACTTAGGGTGAAATATCCCAAAGTATAGACAAAATATCAACAAACGAGGAGACATGAGAGGGGAACGAAAGAAATAAAAAGATAAAAATGAGAGAATGGATAACATCACTCCCCCTATATTTAAGTAAGAGATCCCTAAGTATAAGCAATGACAAGAGTAATGAAGAAAGAACACTTGGCCCATACACCTCCCCTATACTTAGGATAAAGCACATCCTAAGCAAGATAAACACACATATAGAGGTGAACAATAGAACTGGGTAGATGGAATGAAAGAAATGAAAGCGAGTATATACAAGGTGATGAATATATAGTGATCAAGAAGGTAGAAACTTTACCTTCTTGCACGACTATTGAGGAATAGATTTGACAAGGTGCAAGTTGATATCAGGGTCAACTGCTGATGAAGCCCTATCAAGATCAACATGGTAGGATTTCTTTGGTTATGTTTTATTCATTTATTATAATGTAATCACATTATCTCTTTGATACTAGTTGTTGGGAGACGAACCACCTAATACGGATGCGAATGCACAATCATCCACCACCACAGAAGCACATGAAGAAAAGTACAATCAGATATAACTGTGGTCGGTCACCTCTTGTGACCACCAAAAAAGAAGGATCACTATAAATTAGAACAAGTACAACTCTCTCCGATCCCGTGCTCTCTCATCTCTTTCTTCTCTCTCTCTCTCTCCCCTTTCTCCATGAGTTGCATTATTCTTGTGGATATGTTGAGGCTATGCCTCCACCCCCTCTATATATTGTACAGTTACAATCTCATAGTCTCATTCCTAATAGGACTATAAATAGAATACAACTCAATTACTAATGGGATCATGAGTTCAATTAGGAGTCCTAACCCTAGTTTGACTCTTATCCTAACAATACCTCCTTGAGTTGAATTCCATCATGATCTCTTCATCATCTTGAGTCTGCACCAAGCCATCCTCGTCATTTGCATGTCTTGTAGCAGGATCTTACCAACTCTAGGTGACTCACAATCACTATGCATCCTTAACGTACTACCTTGCACGATCTCCTGCCAGTCAACGTTAGCAAAATTCTTCGACTCATATGGTCAATTTCTCCAAGAGACCACCATATCACAGCTTCTGAGGATTGCACATCTGCTGCCATCATGTTGTCTCGTTGACATCGAACCTCGCTCTGATTTATCGCATCATGTACCTTCAACAATGCTAAACCCAACTCTGATACCAGTTGTTGGAAAACAGAAGCGGTATCAACTATGCTCTGATACATGTTGTTGGGATATGAACCACCAGAATCATCTCTACTCGGATATCGGTTGTTGAGATACAACCACCTGACAGATACAGATGCGCATGCGTAATCGACCAACACCATGGAAGCACATGAAGAAAAGACAACTAAATATAATGGTGGTCGGTCACCTCTCATGACCACCAGAGAAGAAAGATAACTATAAATTAGAATGAGTACAAATCTCCATTCCCTCCTCTCTCATCTCTTTCTTCTCTCTCTCTCTCTCTCCCTCCCCATTTATAGGTTTAGATTGTTCTTGTGGTGGTGCTGAGGCAATGCCTCCACCCCCTATATATATAACACATTTACAGCCTCATAGTCCTAATCTCGATATGACTATAAATAGAATGCAACTCAATTACTACTAGGATTAAGAGTTCAATCATATTAGGATTCCTAATCCTAATTTGACTCTAATCCTATCACCTATGAGGGGATCACATTGATGATGTGAGAGCGATAGTGGTGATGAAGATGTGAGGACGATGAATGGGGATTGAGGAAAAAGTAGGATTGGTATACTATAGTAAATGCATAAAATATTCTATTGTCCCCATTTTTTCTCTCCCACTTTCACATTCTTCTGATTAATTCCTTTTTATTTTCCCGATTGAAGTTCACCGTGTGAATCCAAAGGCGAGCATGGAATAAATGTCACTATTTTACCATTTTATTTGTGAATAATAACTTTTATATACAAATATTCAATATGTAATGTGTATCGTCCTTTATGCTCTAATTATTTTTGTATGAAGATATTCATAAAATTTGGAGTTAAGAAGTGAAAGTCGGCCGTTTGGAATGTCATTATACATTATTGTCTATATTATACTAAATTATTTATTTATTTATTTCTTCATATTTTCGCACATATTGTATTTTTAATATTATATATATTATGATCTTATAAAAATACAAATAAAAATAAAAAATAAAAAATAAAAAATAATAAAAAATAAATAATTTTAATTATATTATAGGTATAATGTACCTATATTAGATACATATATATATTTGGCCCATTAAATTAATTCCTAAAAATAAATAAAATTACATATTAAAATCCTTTAATTATTCTGTAAATAAATAAAATATAAATTATTATGTATTTTTGTAAAAAAATTATGTAAAATTGTATATCTTATGTATATATATTGTTATAAATAAAGGTATTTATTTATTTTAACCTTATAAATTAATTTTTTTAATTGATTTAAGATAAGTAAAAATTAATCTATTAGTTTATAAACATTATTTATATTGAAACATTTTATTTAGAACCATTTTCTAATTATTTTATATTTTTCAATTTATTTTACTTGTTTTATCATTTTCCTTATTTTGTCTTTTCCTCGGCCACTTCTGATTGGTCTGTATGGATTTGTTGACCTTGTGTCAACTCTTCACCTCTCTCGTGGACCCGATTAGGCCTCTTTAGACCTTCTTCTCCACTTTATTCTGCTCAGATCTGAGACCTTTTCGACCACGTTTTTGCGCCCATTTGATCACCTCATGATATGCATTTAGGCCTGAATAATTTGATCCCAATTTATTTCAATTTGTGTACCTTTTCTTTTGATTTTTCTAGCACCTCCCTTGAGCTTATAAAAGCCCCTCTAGGTCTCCTTCTGTGTTTGATCCGTTTTCCTTTCGTTTTCTCCCTGAGATCTATACATGATTAAATTTTTGGTGACAGTAAAAGCTTCCCCCGATTAGGAGCGTGAGACGAAGGCCGGAGACGAGATCCACCTTCAGGCGTGGAGCTTCACTAGAGCTCTGCCTGAACAAGGCTTCTTCTACCCTTTCATAGATGAATCTAGGCAAAAATCTCTAGCAATCCATCCTTAGGTAATCACAGATAAGATTAGGTTAATCTTTAGTTAAATTCTTGCAATTTGTGTTTAGTTTCCATTTTATTTTAGTTCATAGCATTAGGTATAAATCAAACTGTCGATCTGTTAGATCAGAGGTCATTCCCTTTAGTTGTCGTGCCAGATCCTTCAAATCACCTCATCTCACAGATCCGTTTCTTTACTATCTCTTCTCACAATCTAATCAACTCAGATCTAGAGATCCGAGATCATTGGGGTTGTCTCATCCACATGCACCAAAACTGAATCATCCACCCCATTTACCTTATTTTTGCTTTGAATAGACCAACCGGAGATCTACAAGCTTTGAGCAACCCCAATAGCCCTGTAGGTACATTGAATTTCATCCAGAGCAAGGAGCGATACCATTCTTCAATACATATCATGAGTCGCATCTCCATGTCTCCGATCAACAAGACCCGAATCATTTCACTGCTTCAGAACGCTGCATAATTACACCATAAGAAGATCCACACAATCAAAGCTTCGATCCGAGTCCTAGAGCTCCAGTTCTGCTCGGTTGAGTTCAGAGGTAAGGCCATTCAAGCATGTTCTTTGAGACATATCCATAGGCATTTGATCAAGAACAGATCACTCCAGATCGTATCTTCACTACATGGTCATGCCCGTTTCCATTTTACTCGATCAGATCTGGAGGATCGATACGAGCCATTCGCCGCCTAAGACACATCACTGTGTGACACACGAGCTTCTCGGTGAATTTGCACCTTTTTCCCAATAGTTCTCCTTATTTCATTTTAATCCTTCTTTCGTTAATAAATGCTTATTGAATATTTACATAATTAGCGTATATGTTTTGTTTAATTATATGCTTGCCCCTGTATAATTGAATTCACGTGCATCTGCATGTGAATCTGTGGTTTATTTGCATAATTAAACCTTCAACTTTTGTGTATTAATAAAATTAAGAAACATTTCTTTTTAGTACATTTTGGTCCTTATTTTGTTGTGCACGTGCTATATATATGAATCTTTGGTAAAATTGCATAATTCCATCTATACTTATTTATTTATAATTAATCTGGTTTTTTTTAGAAATTGCATTTAAGTCCCTTAATTGCTGAATTTTATTTCATGTGAATAATTGCTTGGATTAATTAGCTAACTTTTTAAAAATCCATAAAACGGGTTTAAGTTCTTGTAAACTTGTTTTATCTCCCATAATTTCTGTTTTAAAATTAATTTGTTTTTTATTTTTTAAAATTCTAAATAAATACATATTTTCTTTGTTTACAATTAAAAATTGATAAAAATTTGAGAAAAATAAAAATATAGTAGTTTTTCTTTACTATTTTTATCACATATATAAAAATTAGAAAAAATACTTTCAGAAAACACAAAAAATTGGAAAAATAAAGAAAATCTTTAGAAAAATCATATAAATTCATCGGGGAAAAAATTTGGCTTGTTTTAAAGCTTGATAAATTCTCTTCTGTTTCAAATTGATTTTTACTTGATTTCTTTAATTTTATAATTTAAAAATACAAAAATAGTATTTTATTTTTACTTTACTCTTTGTTTTCAATTTAAATTCATTATAAAATCCTTAAAAAATTTAAAAGTACCACAAAATAGTAAAAATTGATAAAACACTTTATTTCAGTATTTTGGGTATTTTTATATTTTAAAAATACAAAAAGTTTTGGTTTCCCTTTTGTGTATTTATATTGATAAAATTGTTTTCAAAAAATTTAAAATACAAAAATATGCAAAATTAACATACACAAAAAAATATAACAAATATAAAACATTAAAAATATAAAAAACACTACAGGCATAAAAAGTACAAAAGAAAAGAAAATAAAATATTCATTAATTAGTAATAATTAAATTCTCTTGGTTTTTGTATCCTCCATGAATTTGATCATGTTGCTATACCAGGTTAAATAAGTAATACTTGTTCTCTCCTCTTTAGAATAAGATTTTTTTTGTTTGAATTAGTTTTTGGACTACAATGACAACACATTGATTCATCTTTCTCATTAAATAATTAAAAAAACTCATAACCCTATATTCAACAGTGATCTAAACAAAGGACTGTGGAACTTGATGATTGTTAAGTTTTAGATCCTATTCCATATAAGGTTCCGAACACATTAACAATCCAAATGTCTTAACTAAGCTCCAAACTTTGATTTTTTGAAGATAAGTTTAAAAATCATTATCATTCTAATCTACTTTTCTTTATTTTCTCTTTTGCGTCACTTGTTCTTCTAATAAGTGTTTGCTAGGGATTAGCAAAAATAAGTATAGGGGAGTGATGAATAGTCACTCATCTACCTTATTCTTACATTTTATCTTTAAATCCTCAGTGAAACGCATATAAATACTATTATTTTGTGTAAATTAACATCTAACATTGACATGTAATTTTTGTATAACTATCTTCATTTAAATCTAAAATTATATAATAAAATAAAAAAATAAAATTAAATGAAGTATCAAAGATACTGAATGAACTTAAACCCCGAGACCAAGTCAATATTGACTAGGTCGATCAAGAATAAAGTAGAGGTAGATAAGGGCATGAATATTATATAAAAACCCTAATTGTATACTCTAAAAAAATCTATTCTTATTCTATTTTATTTACACCTATATACATCTCAAATAATAAAGTTTTCAACATTAAACTTGTACACATTGATATAGAGAAAATTATAAAAATAATTACCAATAAAAATCATGGACAGTGCAAGTTGTACACATAGATGAAAAAGCTGCAAATAGAACTTCATAGACCAATATCTACTTCATATGAACTCTAATGGAACAAAAATCACATTCATTATATTTCAAATGAAATTATCTATCTAATGAAGATAGTTTCATTTAAAATGGATTTAAGATACAAATGTCACCTTTTTGGGGTATCGTTGTACCGAGCATCTATGTATAAAATTAATATATTTTATTCTTTGCATTTATACTCTTTTTATATTTTTAATTAGTTTTATATATTATATAAAATTTATTTAAAATTTGAGCATAAATAAAAATATGTAAAAAGATATTAAAATAAATAATACATTATAATATATAGGTTTACTATACCTATGATATATATATATATATATTTATGCTTACAAACAAAATAATAAAAATATCAAAAAAATTTAAATATGTATTAAATGTTATAAATATACAAAATATCTTAATACAATATTATGTATACAAAAGAAAATAAAATATGTAGAATGCAGGTAAATATACCTATGTATATACATGTAAATATTAACATTTTACAAATAATATTGTAAAAAATAAAAATCACAAAATAGATTATAAAATAATAAAAATTTTCATGTTTAAAGTTTTATTTAAAAAAAATATTTATAATTATTTATTGATTTTATAAGTAATTTCATTTCTGTTTTGTCCTTATTATGTGGACCAACAAGGATGCGTCGTTTGTTGATCCTTGGACAGCTGTATCTCCAGTAATTCTGACTTTTGTCAGATGTTGTGACCCCCCTTTCTTCTCCATTTTTCGCTCTTCCTCCATGCTTTCTTCCATCTTGAGACATCCACCATTCTGATCCTCCCTCAACCCTTTATCTCAACAGAACCATAACTTCCACCTACCAACTTACTTTCGCACACCATCTCCCTCACGAGATCACCACCTTTCACTTGTATAAAAATCGCCCCCACCTCCATTTTGAGTTTTGATCCGTTCTTGGCCAGTGTAAGCCCAAAAGAACCATTAGGCTTGAGCTCTTGGTGACAGCAAGAAGATCCAGGTTCTATGACGAGTATAAAGTTGTCTGAGACCATGATCAAGCCATCGTCAAAGCTTGCTCCGACAGTCATATGCTCCTTGATATCCGGTCATGCATGAGGTGATTTTTTAATTTAATCAGTTGCATTTTCATTTCCTATCATAGTAATAGTCTTAGTTTATCTTAATTTTCTTTTAGTTTTAGCTTAAAAACATAGTTCGCTGAGCTAGTACTTGGCCACTGTCTTCACATGTATCCAACCCCTGTTTCGACTACCTGACACATCCTACAGCTTCCCCTTTGCCTCTCCATCCTCCAAATCAGATCCCCTCTTCCACAATCGTCGGAAGTCAACACCATATACACCTCATCTCCACTCTATTCCGCTCAATAAAGAGCTTGGATGTTTTGCCATGGTCCCCAATCTTTGCATGCATGTTTGAGCCTCAAAGACCTTTTTCTGGGGTGGGTTAGGTTCTACACGAAGCTCTAGGTGTACATCGTTCTTCCTCAACCTCCAAGCCTCCATCGATGAGGCTTGGACCCATGTGAGCACCTTAACATCTATGGACCCCTTCCAGGATTGTCATGTACTCATTGGCAGCTCGTGAGACCACCAAAGCGAGAAGATACATCTGGTCAAAGTAACCCTAGGATGAGTTTTTCCCCAGTTCTTCCAGGAGCCTCCTCTGTTGTGGATCATGCGTGAATGGGGGTAAACTTACACGCCGCACTTCCCGCCTTTTGTTTTGTTTATTTAGTATGTAAATATTTATTTTAGTGTTAAAACTTCTGTATAAACTACAAGTGGACTCTCGTACTTTTGTATTATTGCACTTAGATCCCTCCACCTCACGTGTTGCGCTACGTGAGGCAGTATAATAAATGCATGTCTATTTTAATTAAATTGCATTTTGGTTCCAATGAACTGCATCATTTTTATTTTGTTTATAAAGTGAATTTTAAATACTTTGTGCTCTAAAATGTGTAGGAAAATTAGGTTATATGTCTGATATCATGATTGCTCACGCATAATTTTATTAAGGCATTTTAACACATTTTCTTATTTTCTAAACATGTAAAAACATGCTTTTATTCACCCTTTAGCATAAAAACCCATAAAATTATAAGATCTTTTCAAAAATTCTAAAATATTATATTATATATACTGTTATATATTCTAGCACATATCCAAAAATTAATAAAAACAAAAAAATTATAAAACATAAAGATCACAAAACCTGAAACGCTTATAAAAAATAGAAAAATATATAAAATATTAGAAAATATTTGTTTCTAATTGAGATTTTATTTATTATTTTTACTATATACTAAAGAGTTTTAAGTTTATTTTGGATTTATTTATATTTATTAAACCCTAAACCATTTTGAATAATTAATCTACTCACCATTTTACATTTAGTCACTTTAAAAATTTATAAAAATTAGAAAAAAAATCTAAAAGTCACCGAAAAAAGAGAAAAATAAAAAAACATAAAACATTTTATTTTCTAAAATTTAAATATATTTTTATTTATTTATAAGTATAAATAGCTATATTATATATTATATATATTACTTATTGATGAATCTCTGATTCAACATGCTAAAATTGGTCAATCAGGCTTAGTTCCCCAAAAAATCATATGCATCTAATCATTTAAATATCATTATTACCATGTATGAATAACATTAGTATTTTATCATGAATAATTGCATAGAATAAAGAGCAAAATCCAAGTAAGTAGATAACTTTCTCGCTTTTTTAATTAATTCATTCTAACTCTGATTAACTCCAACCAGATCCATTGTGTAGATATTACTAACGATATAAAGAAAAATAATAAATTGCTAACTTAAATAAGTGACAAATAGACCTAAAACCTAATTTCACACCTGGCGGACTAAATGCGTATATCTTCCTGATACGGTGTCCGATTTTTGTCTACTCACTTTTAAAGTACTCCATAGTCAAATACCTTCAAATGAAGAAGACTAAATTCATAAAAATCGGAGCTCCATATGTGAAGTTGGATTTTGAGCCTCTTTTTTGTATTTTATATTTAGCAGTTTTTGACCTGATTTTTTATATACTTAATTAACCCTTTTTATTTATTTCTTTTTCATCTGTGTTCTTTGATGAAAGTTTTATCATGTGGTATAAAAATCCAAATCCAAATTATGATTGAAATCAAAGAAACTAATTGAGTCTGAGTGACCTTTGTGAGTCTATACGAAAATCTCTTATTTCGTACTTCTGTTTTTTCCAATTTTATTTATTTATTAAATAATCTAAAAAATAGATTAATGTGTAAATAAATGTCCTTTATTTTATCGTATTTTTTAGATTTTTATCCTCTTTAAAAGTCACTAAAAAATTACAAAACCACCAAAAGTGGTTTCCTATACACATGGAAAACCACCAAAAATATGTTTCGTACAACTGACCTCTTTTGATTTTGGGTTCTTCATAAAAATTGTAGATCTCGTCGAGATGGCCAATTTTCATGTTGATCACTTTGTGATTTGACTTCATTTACTATCTCTTTCTTATTTCTTTACTTTTTTATTTATTTAATTTTTATATTTTTATATTACTTTTATTTAATCCTTAATTTTTAATCTTACTTTAATTTATTTTAATAAACTTTTATTTTTATTATTTGTTTTTTCATTTTTCTTTCCTTTATTTTTCTCTTTTTTCCATTCCCTTTCATTTCCTCTCTCTTCTCTCTCACATGGTCACGTGCCTAACACGTGACCTAACTCCCCCCCCCCCCCGCCTGCAACGCATGAATCCTCTATCTCCCCCTTCCTCGTGCAACATCTCCACCACCCACGATCTCCCTCACCGTTACACCTCCGCCCGCCCCTTCCTCCGTGTAACGGCTGCCACCTCCGTGTAACCCCCCGAGCTCCCTCCTCCTATAAAGCTTCGACCGTCGCCCTTGCTTCCATCATCCACCATTTCTCCCTTGAAGGTCAGTGACATTGGCCCCTGGAAGGTATGATCCAGAGGTAGCCTCGACCTCTGTTGTCATCTTGCTCTGACGAGAGGTTGAGCTTCTCTGCAACTTCGCCCGCGATAGAGGCGAAGATCGGAGACCGCCTCATGTAACTCCAACCTCCCAGGCGAACCTATACCTTCCAGATCCTCACGCACTTCTTATTCTTCGATGCCCACAACGCTTCCGTCATAGTTCATCAACCCATCATGAGCACCTTCATCCTCATAGCCCTTGCCCCTCCGCACTGATCGCCTTCACCCCTCGAGCCCCTCTGCTTCTCCTCTATCCTCCAGACCCCCTCCTCATCTGGCCTCGCAAAGGCCGGAGCTTATCTCCTCTTCCAATGCATACACTTCAGGATCTCCATCACACTCTTTTTTGTGTTCTACAGCTTAGGCTCAAGCTTCAAGCTTTGAGCCTCTCTTCTCACTTACGGGTACATGGGATCTCCTCCTTGAGCACAACTCCATCGACAAACACCACGGATCGAGGTGCAGCTTCGTCATCGGTCCAACCTTGTCGATTGGACCACCGCATCAGAGCCCCCACTCCTCTATGCATTGGCCTTCTTCGACACTCCAAGCTATGCAGGCACGTCTGACTCAACTCTGCACACCCCTGGGATGCGTGCTGTTGTGCTATGCCTTGGGTGCCACGCAACCTGCATCTGCCACCCACTAGTCAGCTGCTTCGCCTCAAAGCCCTCGACCCTTCACCGTGCCAGCATATCTCTGTCGATCTTCGCCTCGTGAGCCTACGTTCTAGACACTGTACGTCAGCCTCCGAGCTCATGTTGCCTGCCTCGACTTTCGCACCCCGTGGGCCACGCTTAGCTCTCCGCTCGTAACCCCTGGACCCTCCCCTCACATGAGGAGCACGTGAAGCGGGGGAAGAATTGCATCCAACCCCTTCCCCTCCTCAAGAATAACAAAAGGGACCTCGCTAGCAAGGAGGCACGTGCATGGCACATGCCCCTTAGCAAAATTGCGCTTCTGCCCCTGGCCTCATCCAGAATAGCAGAACAATCCCTGTCACCCAAGCCACATGCAGCGCACATGGCTGCCTTGGAAAAATTGCATATGAGCCCTGATGATTTTGGAAATTGCATATAAGTCCTCCAAGGGCTAATTTAAGAAGAAACTTCATATTTTTCTTACATGTTAGTCCCTGGATTTTGTTTATTCAATAATGTTCTCATATGAACTTCATTTTTAGCACATAATATGTCATTTTGAAGCTTTTTTCATGCTTTATCCTTTTACGTAACTTGTGAAAAGATCTGAGGCAGGTCATTGATGATTATTATTATTTGAACCTCTTGATACATGCAGGCTAATTTCTCCCCATTTTGTGCAATACTTGATTGAGAAAACTAACGATTTGTTTTATAGGGATCCTGAGGAGGATTTAATTTAATTCTTAATATTTGATGCGATTAAACTATATTTTCTTGAGTATTAAATTAGAGAGAATTTGGTGGTCAAATCATTGCGCAATCTAATTAATTGTAGGATTATTTATAGGATTATTTTGCATTCTCGTCAGTAGATTGAATCCAATTGAGTATCTCTCTTGAAATTTATGTCTTTCGATCTATGATTTTATTTCAAGGATATTTATTAATATTATTTGGACTACAAATCAAAGTCATAGATCCAATGCTTAATTATCTCCTCTGTTTGTTTTATTAGTATTGCATTTCATCATCGTATTTTCTCTTCATTTCCGAACACAAAAGTTAACACAAAATTTAGTTAATTATTTAAATTAATTTTAAACCACGCAACTAAAAATAGATGTTCCCTGTGTTCGACCTTGGTACACTTAGAAAGTAAAAATTCTCCACAGCATTCAAAGATTGTGGTTTTGTTTGATCGAATTTCGTCTCTATGCTACATGTTTATATTATTAAAGAGACGATTTTCACGCTCATCAAATGGCGTCGTTGTTGGGGAAGGATTTTTTAGGATTTTAAATTATTTTCTGTAATTAATTTTCATGAAATTAATTTCTGTGTAATTTTTTCTTCTTCTGCATCTTATCTCACTTCGGACACTAACCGTAATTTCTCTCATTGCAGATTACTCAGAGTGATTTTTGGATATCATTCAAGGGCCTGTGAAGAAGACTGATTTTTTTATTTTGTGAGAGAGAGCTTAGAAGAGTTTTAATTTCAACATCATTTACAAGGACTCTCTTTCTGAACCCTGATAACTTGTAATAATTCAGATTATACTTCTCTGTAGTTGGGACCCAACTTGAGTGGCACAGGAATTATGCACACGTACGCTAGATTAGAATTATTTTTGCTTGTTCTCGTATTTTTTAGGCCACAAATTTTTCACTAACTATATGCACTTGTAGATCGTTCAACTTAGTCAAATTTGAAATCCATTCTTCCCACTAATAGAACTATCTGTTTAGGGTGTTTTTCCTCTATGCATATCATTTAGTGTAAATTTAGATTCCTTGTATTACATCTCGCATGAAGAATGCAAGGAATCACTGTAAGTCTTCTTCTTGAGCATGCATCAGTGATTTATGCTTGTATTAGCTTTTTCGATTCTCCCTCCTCAGTTTTTACAACTTAGAAATTAAAGGAATTGGAACTGCTCATTAGGCGTGATATTTTTTAGCTTAATTAAGGCTTCGGTGATAACCCTAATCTAAAATCGAGACTACTAATCAAGGCGATTGTAAATAAAATTGACATAAAATCAACCCTATGTCTGGTGGAGAGAAACCCTCATTATTTGTAAGGACGAGATCATACACTTAGGGTAGAGCTACAAATATTAAGTTTTCATTTAGACTACTGTTTTAAAAACAACTAGCTACTTCTCAGTAAGGGAACATGGGTAGCCGTTCTACGGTATGTACTTCCCTTAGCAGAATAGGCGGTTTAAAGGACACCGTGTAAGGCACCGTCCTCAAGTAACAAGTAGTTGTTTTACGGTCTGTACTTACACCTATACTGGCTAAAAGTAGGTACAACTAGTATTATGAACTCAAGACAGTCTTTGTGAATAATTTCGGTACCTAACAACTCCACTTAATCTTCAAGATTGCGTGATCACTTAAATCAAAATAAAAAAGATAACTGGTCGAACCCTAATGTGCCTTCACAAGAGTCGAGTGGGTGAATTAACAGTTTTATTTTGTTGTTTGTCTTGTGTCAGTTTCTCTCCTTGTTTGGATCATCTTCTTCTTTTCCCCATCCACACTGTACTCCTGATCCACCTCGTATCCGGACCTTGAAGTTGGAACTTCGATTAACTTCACCACCTCACACGACTTTGCCACTTCTTCACACTTCTCACCTTCTACACGTTCTTACCTACCCGATACACTCCCATACCAGTCTAGCACACCGTCTACCCAAAAGTTTACTATCCATTGTGACATATACCTTAAGCAAACAACTGCTGAGAATGATGATCGGTCGAACTGCATGGGTCAAGATTACACCTCTACACCTTTTATCCGAAGGCTTCCTTCTGATGACCAAATAGAGAGGTATGCACCTTATACTCACACTGACTGGATCGAATCTTACAGGCCCTCTTATTCTACACTCAATGAGCCCTCATGCATAGAGAATATGATTCAGGATCCAATTCCACCTTCCCACTGTCGGTGGATGCCCAGTTATGAGGCTCAGACTATCTTAGCAAGAGACCCATACTCAACTCAGGAATGTGTGCCTATTTCTAGGAATGTTGAGTATGGAACCTCAACCTCTCCACAGAATCATTTCTACCATTCCATTAATCTTCCCAAGAAAGCACTGGAGGATGAATACTCACAAATTAAAATAAACGTTGAAGCATTGAGGAATGAATTCAAAGAAGCGTTGGAAGCAGAAAAAATAGAATGTGCTAAACGTGGTCTCGAGGTGTATTCTGGTGGAGATGATCTCGAGGATAGAAATAACACTAAGGCGCCAACATCTTCTGAATAGCTGGAGTCTTAACCACCATTGAACACTGACCATTATACAAAAAACATCAAAAATTTAAAAAATAGACAATTCTGAAATGAAGCATTTTACAAAAGTTTGATCTTAGGGCTTCCATTAATGAAGGCCATAGAATATGTGTTCGATCTTAAGAGATTTGTGAAGAGTCTAGTAAACCTTAAAAAATAGGCAACAAATGATCAAGAACTGAATATCATGTCATATCTATGGCCAGTTCTTTGGTGATGAATCACAAAATCAAAAGCTGCAAAGTCAAGCGGTTGACTCGGATCACATGCGAAATTGGGGATACCTTATTCACTCATGTTCGGTTAGACGATGACTCTACACTAAACATCCTCCCTAAGTCTGTTTTTGACCAACTCAAACTTGGACAACTCAAAAAGACAAGGGTGATCATTTAATTACCTGATCGATCTAGCAAAAAACTAAGGGGGATCGTTTCTGTCATCGTTAATTTCTGAGGTGACAAACATGAAGTGGACTTTATTGTCCTTGACATTTAGCATCTCAGAAAGTTGTCTAAGTCTCCTATCTTTTTAGGAAAGCCATTCTTAGCCTCTGTTAAGGCAATTGTCAATTGTGAGACTCAGGACATCAAGTATCCGAACTCAAACCACAGTACACAAAGCCTCAATGACACGACCTGCTCTGAGGAAACCCGACTTGAAACCTATAGTTGTGATCAAGAGACAAACGCTTCATATGATCAGACGTCTCCTCATGAAACACAAACACAAAATCTAGGAGAAACACCTAAGAAATCGAATGTTGAGTTATATTTGGATTCTCACCACCCTAACATTGCTCCTCATTATTTAGGAGCTTATGAAGAATTGTGTCATATTTCTGAAGATTGTCACGATTATTTAAGTGGTCCAATCTTTGAGTTGGTAGTAATTCAAGAGATACTTGAACCATATAAGGAAACAACTCAGAAAACCTCTGATGTCACCAGTAATTCATGAGATACTTGAACCATACAAGGAACCGACTCAAGAAACCTCCTATGTCACCAAAATTTACGAATATCAGGAGGTGACATCAACATCCCCAGCCAACAATCACAAAGCCACCACAAACATGCTCCCTCCCCCGAAGCCGCGTATGACCCTATAAGAATTGATCTACTTTTATGAGGATTCATCTGATGAGGAACTCATAAATGTCGCACCGGTTACTTAGGATAGGGAGATGAAGACTGTCCATCTTCCTCCCAATGCTTCTCATGGAAATAAACCGACCAAGAAAGTCACCCTTTGACGTTAGACACTCGATGATTTCTGAAGAGTCCTCATCCGGTCCTGAAGTGGTTCATCATGTAGGTGCAATAAGTACAACTGTGATCAAAGGGCACTTACCTCTGGTTGACAATAATTGGAGATCCTTTGCGTACAGCTACTATTCTTCTGAGGATGACTTTGACGATGGCCGATCCGCATCATCCTTCCCCTCTTCACCACCCTCTACATCTCCATATTATCTTCCATCGTACTCCCGCAAGAAGGTTCATCACAAACCTCCTTGACCTTGTACATATGTAAATCTACTTAGTTCCCAACTTGTAATTATCCGATCATACTTAGGATGACCTAAGCCTAAGTATATGGGGACTTGAAGGATATGGAATAATCCTCAAGCGCATCACAGAAGCGTGAGCGTCGTATCGAATACGACGAAGAACGACTAGTTGAACTAGTTGTTCTATGCAACGAATTTTAAAAAAAAAATCATACGATGGAACCACATGATCCAAGAACGATTCTCGGATTGTTTCATCTAGAACCACATCAAGTATAAAGGAATACCTCTTGTAGCGTGGTTGATCGAGTCTCTATGAAAAGAGACCTTCTGTCTCAAGTCCGATCATCGGAGAAGATGCTTGCGAGTGCGGGGATGCGTTGCGTGATCCTCGCAATCCAACAAGTTGATCCAAGCACGGTGAACTCCTGATCTCGTCGTACGAGATCGAACATCTTCTTTGCGAGCGTAGCACTACAAAGAAGACGGAGAACCAAAGAACGTCGAGGCGGCGACGCGGTGGCGAAGCGACGACGAAGGCTCTCCTCTAGGGTTTGGTGGACGACACTAAGAGGAGGAGAGAAGAGGCTTGACGAGTGGAAGAGGGAGAGAGAGAGATGTGTCTCAATTGCATACCCCTAGAGAGCATGGTATGACTCTCTATTTATAGGGTTTTGGGATCCATGGATCACAATCCATGGGACACATAAAATTAGTGGATGAGATTGATTTATGTTTAATCCAATGGTCGAGATTGTTGTTGGTAAAAAGTCAACAACTAATAATTTAATTTAGATCAAATATATTTGATAAATCAACTACAATTCAATCCTAAATTAAATCAAACAAATAAGGAGATAATTATCATGGAGATAACATCTCCCCATGAAATATGGTGGACGGCCACCAATTCCGTATAGGACTTGGTAGCCGTCCACTTGTTTCCATGGTGGAAGTAATCTCATGAAATATCATGAGATTGCATATCTCCATGAAAATCTCCATTATTTTTCCAACAACTTTTGTTGTGATTTATTCTTCAAAAATAATTCATTCATCATTAATTTTGAGAATATTGCAATCATACCATTGAAAATTTGTGAATCACATTCACAACCCAAAATAAAATATAATTTACATTTTCAATTAATTATACAATGTGAATCCAATTCACAACAATAATTAGTTAACAAATATAAATCATAATTAGCTCTCTCTAATACATTATAAATCACATTTATAATATATTATGAATAATTGGATATTGCTACCCATATTATTCTTATCCACAATAATTAAATCACATTTAATTATATTGGATAATTTCCACATGCATCAATATAATTAAATCACATTTAGTTATCATTCTCTTAATGCTTATATATAATTCAACTATGGAGTTATTCTTGAACCCTTTCAAGAATAATGTGATTTCTCCGCAGATACTTGGAGATAAGGACGGGGCGTTTGTATTGTTCCACGTAGAGTGACTTGGATATTGAGATCACATATCAAATCCAGATCTCATGGACCTCCCATAGATGCTTGATTAAATCAAGGTCGTAAACATAATCTTCTCATTGCATCTGAATCTCATTCAGATCAATGTCCAATACATGGACTAAGATTAGGTCACTTCTCTACTGAGAGGAGTCACTAAAATCCAAACATGTTTCATCACCCTCTCGGAATGGAAGCGTCATGGTTATACAATCATTTATGATCACATCACCTTCAGGTATTCCCAACACCTGCACATCCTGCATACTGGAAGACCTATGATCATTCTAAAGATTTAGATCAATTTTACATTGTCATCTTCAGGGTTTGATCACCAAGTTTCTCAATCTTGGTCATTGGGAATTGGTATAGATCATATGCTTTCCCAAAGCATATATCTTACCTTCAAATTCATGTCATGCTTCCTAAGTATGACGATCATGCATGGAATTTGATCAGTCCCAATACCTCATGAGTGAGCTCATGTCTTCCGGTTCACATGTGAACCTGTATGATCCCTTTAAGAGATCGTATTACTCATATGTCCTTACATGCACACTAGCTCGCCGATGTATAGACCTTGGTTAGGTCATCAACATATTGGTCTGCCAAATGTACATACTCAGACATATAGTAACATATCTATATCTGGTCAGAGGATGCATGTCTATGTAGTGACAGTATTCAACATAGGTCTTTGGTTATCTCGATCTCGTTAAGTCAATCCATTGACTCAACTAATCTGACACCTCCGAATCACTATTCCCATATAGAGGACCTGCATCAAGAGGTCGGTCAGATATCAACCAAATGATAAAGGATTGACATCTCCTACTCAAGTTAGAGATCATCACTTAGCAATCATTTTATGATGCTTGATGAGTCCTCTATATAACTCCTTAGATGTTCATCCAAGCATCAGCCTCTATGATTCAATCAATGAATCAACAATTATATGATTATCAAGTTGGCCATGGTACATAACCCTTATTGTATTGAGGGACCTTATAGTGTATTCATTCATTCAATCTCAGAAAAGGGAGTGAACAACAATCAATAACTTTTATTGATAAATTATTTATTACAATAACATTTATTGCAAGAATGGTCCGCCTTGGGTTCACATTGCTAATAATCTCCCACTAGCCTTCAGAACCATTCAGGAACAATCCTTAAACCCATACTCATTTCATGCTGGTCAAAAACCTTCTGCGTCAGAGGTTTGGTAAGAGGATCGGCAATGTTGTCGGCAGAGGCCACCTTGGTGATGATGATATCACCATGCTTTTGAATCTCCCGAATGATGTGGTATTTCCTTTCCACGTGCTTGCTCTTATGATGCCATCTGGGTTCCTTTGCCTGGGAAATGGCTCTCGTGTTATCGTAGAGTAACGGGATGGGAGTATCAGAGGAAACTTCGCCAAGCTCCAGGATGAACTTGCACAACCACACCGCCTCCTTTGCAGCATCTGATACGGCAATGTACCTGACTTCTGTTGTTGAATCTGTTGTAGTGTCCTGCTTCTTGCTTCTCCAGCTCACAGCACCACCGTTCAACAGGAATACAAACTCTAATGTCGACTTTCGATCATCAATATATGATTCGAAGTCAGAATATGTATATCCTAAGACTTGGAGATCACCATCTCCATAGACCAAGATGTAATCATGCGTCCGTCTTAGATATTTGAATATGTTCTTGCATTCCAGTGTTGCTCTCCATAGAAGGATTGGTAATGGCTTACCACTCCCACTGCATGGCAGATATCTGGCCTAGTACACATCATGGCAAACATTAAGCTTCCTACAGCTGATGCATAAGGGCATCCAGCCATGGCTTTCTTTTCCTCAACAGTTTGAGGAGCCATCCCTTTAGACAGGTGGATACCATGCCTTAAGGGAAGGAAACCTTTCTTAGAACTATCCATACGGAATCGTTCAAGAATCTTCTTAATATATCCATATTGTGATAATCCCAATATCCTCTTTTCTCGGTTTCTGAACAACTTCAGGCCTAAGATGTAAGAGGCTTCTCTAAGATCTTTCATCTCAAAGGTATGGGATAGCCAAATTTTCACACTGGTCATCATCCCTGTATCATTTCCAATGATAAGGATTTCATCTATGTAATGTACGATGAATACAATGGCGCTCTCATTAAGCTTCTTGTACACATAGGGTTCATCAGGATTTTGCACAAAATCATAACTCTTTTTGGTTTCGTCAAATCTGATGTTCCAGCTACGAGAAGCTTGCTTGAGCCCATAGATGGATTTCATCAGCTTGCATACTTTGCCATCCTCAGTTATGAAGCCCTGGGGCTGCTCCATATAGATATCCTCCTCGAGATATCCATTGAGGAAAGCCATCTTGACGTCCATCTGCCAGATGTCGTAGTCTAGATATGCATCTATATCTAGCAGTGTCCTGATGGAATTAAGCATAGCCACAAGAGAGAATGTCTCATCGTAGTCGATGCCTTCTCTCTGTGTGTAGCCCTGGGCTACGAGCCGTGTCTTGAAAGTCTCTACTTTCCCATTAGGTCCTCTTTTTCCCTTGAAGATCCATTTACACCCAATGGGTTTTACCCCTTTAGGTGGATCCTCTAGGGTCCATACACCATTCTTATGCATGGAGTCAATTTCTGACTTCATTGCTAGCATTCATCTATCCATGTCATGATCCGTGAGTGCTTCATCAAATGAAGAAGGATCATTGTCAGTTTCACCGAACACATGGAATCCATACCTTTCAGGTGGTGCAACCACCCTCGAACTCCTTCGAAGAGGTATGGTTGTTTCATCTTTATTTATCTCTTCAGTTTCTGGCTCAGGAAGCTCAGAATCCCCAGAGATTCAATGAGTTCCTTTACTTCATTTTTGTCTTGACCTTTAAGGAAATCATTCTCTAGAAATTTCACATCTCTAGAAACAAAAACATTTTGGGTCTCAGGATCATAGAGTTGATATCCAATACCATATCTAACATACCTAATGAAGTAACACTCACGAGAGCGAGATTATAGCTTACTTGTGTCCACGTTCTTCACATGGACCAAGCAACCCCAAACCCTCAAGTGATTAACACTAGTTTGGTTCCATACTAGAGCTCATGAGGAGTCTTAGGTACAGATTTGCTAGGAATCTTATTCAAGATATATATTGCAGTCTCTACTGCATATCCCCAGAAACTAAGTGGTAAATGTGATTTGCTCATCATTGAACGGACCATATCCATGATAGTCCTGTTGCATCTTTCATCAATACTAATAAGTTGGGGAGTTCCAGGAGGAGTGAGATTGGAGACAATTCCATTCTCTTTATGATATTCCTTGAATTCATCTGAGAGGTACTCGCCACCTCGATCAGATCGAATCCGTTTAATCTTCCTATCGGTTTGGTTCCCAACCAAAGCCTTGAATTCTTTGAACATTTCAAAGGTTTCAGATTTATGATGTAATAGGAAGACAAACCCGTATCGTGAATGGTCATCAATAAATGTCAAATAATATCGATATCCATTTTGAGTCGCGGTACTGAAGGGACCACATACATCGGTATGTATTAGGTCAATAATACATTCGTATCTTATAACCTTGTTACAGAAAGGCATCCTAGTCATTTTACCTTGCATGCAATGTTTGCAGGTAGGCATGTGAACCTGTAGAAAATCTAAAGGTCCATCCTTTATCAATCTATTGATCTTAGCAACAGATAAATGACCAAGCCTTTGATGTCAAATCTCATTCAAAAGATTTTCATCCTCCCTGGATCTTTTAGGGTTTTTATTAGTGGCAGTAACATTCATGATACATTTATCAATGCACAATTCATAGAGTCCACCAGAAGTGAAAATACCATCTGTAATATATTTATCATAACGATTTATGACTAATTTATTACAGAAAAGGAATGAATATCTACTTCCAACTAGTTTAGATACAGATATCAAATTCCTTCTGACTTCAGGTACATAAAGAAACTTTTTCAGTACTAGGACTCTACCACTAGATAATGATAGTCGACATATTCCGATGGTGACTGCTACAACACTTGCATCAGATCCCATCTGGATGACTATCTCCCCTTCTTCCAGATTTCTAGTTTCCTAAAAAATACAACAAATTGCATACATGAACAGAAGCACCAGAATCTACAACGCAACTTCCTTCTCATCCAACGAGAAAACTAGTTTCAATGGTGAAAGCAGATTTCATACCTATTGGGGCTTTACCTTTGTCGACCGACTTCAGGTATTCCGAGCAGTTACGCCTCTAGTGCCCCAGCTTCTTGTAGTGGTGACAGACGTCGGTTTTCTTTGACGCTATCAATGTAGATGCATTGGAAGATGAGCCAATGCCTTGACTCTTCTTCTTTCTCTTCTGGGTCGGGCCCTTCCGAGAACTTTGCTTCCGACCGCGCTTCCCTTTGACCTGTGCAACTATTACACTGCCAACGAGACCATCTTTCTTCATTACATCTTCTGCAGACTTTAATGCAGTAATAAGTCTAGCGTTCGTCAAGTCCAACTTGTTCATGTGGAATGAAACCACAAAATTATTGAAAGACTTGGGCAAAGACAGCAGAATGAAATCAGCTTTCATGTCTGCATCCATATTTGCCCCAAGGGTCTCCAACTCAGACAAGTACCCAAACATTTTGAGTACATGTTCTTGGACCAAAGTTCTATCCTGCATCTTGCAGCAAACGAGTTCTTTCATAATGTTGTAACGCTTGGTGCGGTTAATGTCACCAAACATATCTTTCAGATTCTGCATTATTTCCTGGAAGGTGCTCATTCCACTTGTTGCTTCTGAAGAACATTGGAGAGAGAACCCAGGATAAAGCATCTAGCCAAGATATGATCTTCATCATACTTGTCATTGTATTGTTTTTCTTCCTTCGATTTAGGGCTTTCATGCTTGTCTTCTGTGAGCATATAACTTATGCGCTCAGCCGAGAGAACAAGCTTCAAATTACAGATCCAATCCGAGTAATTCGATCCGATCAACTGGTTAACCTCCAGAAGACTGCTTAGTGGGTTCATGGACTTCATTTTCTAACATTAAAAATGTACTATATTAGAACATATAATCATACATTCAAATTTATGATATTTGATTAAGGCATCTTAAATCAAATTATTCTTGATTGTCAACTTTGAAAGTTCATTCCCTTAATCACTTTCAAAGCAAGATATATACTTACTGCTATATCTCTAGCAAGAACTATGATCTCCTCTTTATCTTTGTCACATACCAATAATATGAGAATCTGCGACTCCAATAAAGAGAAGCGGGAACACATTCCGTCTTGCAAGTCCAACTTGCATTTCCCAATTCGGTCTTTAACACCTGGGCCCACCATCCCTTAGGTGATGTTAACCTGTCGTTAATTGAACCAACCGTCAACAGGAATAGTACTCGCTATGCGCAATCCAATATCGTCCCAATAATATGAGGATCCGATATTGGGGTCAATACGCATACGGCCTTACTCTTTCGAGAAGCAAAGAGCCCGATCCAGATGTGCTTGCATACAGGAGCTGTCACTTCGGACATACGCCTCTCACATGCAATCCCTGGCGACGGAAACCCTTCGCCTTGACGGGAGATCATGGATGTCACTTATGTGATCCTCCACCTCATCTTCAAATTTTAATTAATTATCATGAATCATATTCATATAATTAATTCTTCCAAGGGAAATACACATCTTTTCACAATAGAGTGTTTTAATTGGATATAATTAATTCAATCTCATTAAATCAACTATCAATCCAATTCAATCAACAAACTTGATTGTTTTACTTGAATATTTATATATGGTATTATCTCAAAGTACGTATTAATTCGAATTTTAATAATTATAAAAATACACCTTGATTTCTCCAGCATTATCGAGTCCCTACCCGCTGTCATGGCAGGTACCGACAGAAGTGGGACGGACTGCAACCGGTGCGACCCGCTATCACAATGCTCCCCGACTAGACACCATATCCACCTCAAGAAAGGATAATGCCAAATAGATCAATGTGTACTTGAGATGATCATCGGTTCTTCAACCGAAATTATACCATATAGTAATAATCAAAACATTTTTTATTATAAGGAAATTTGCTAGACAAATTCCCAATCCTATTCAAGCAAGTTGTTTGTTGATTGTGTTTCCAATTATGATCTAGATCAAATCTAATCAATTTATTGGTTGAGGCAAAGTCAATTAAGGAAATAATCATCATTAAATATTTTTCAAATATTTTCCATATTATTTCATGAAATTAACAATTAATTTCACTAATTGACAATCGCATGGTTCTTGATTAGGAATGTAATTTCAGCAGTGACCCCTACTTACTAAAATCAACATATCTCAATCAATTTAAATCCAAATTAGACAAAATCAATTTCCAAAGATTGCTAATTTGATTTAGGACAGAACCTAAGTGATGTTTCGTGTATTTCTAGGCGGATCAAAATAGTAATTAACTCATTAATCATGTTAAGATTCGTAGTTCCCGCAACAATGAATACATGTTCATTAAAACAACTATATCTCGAGCAAACTGAATCCAAATTACGTAAACTCAGATACTATGATTTCCTTATTTAATGCGGAACAAAATCCAAGTGATTAATTCATGTTTAAACATTTTAAATAGGCTGAATTTATTCACTAAACTGATGTGCAAAAATCAAATGCGATAAAAAACTTTCGCAACCTTAACGAACCCAAGTCGTCCTAGATTTACGGATCGTACCTAAAACCTTCAACCTAAAGCTCTGATACCACTTGTAGGATATGGAATAATCCTCAAGTGCATCACGGAAGCGTGAGCATCGTATCGAATACGACGAAGAATGACTAGTCGAACTAGTTGTTCGATGCAGCGGAATTTAAAAAATTTTCATACGATGAAACCACATGATCCAAGAACGATTCTTGGATAGTTTAATCTAGAACCACATCAAGTATAAAGGAATACCTATTGTAGCGTGGTTGATTGAGTCTATACAAAAGAGACCTCCTGTCTCAAGTTCGATCGTCAGAGAAGACGCTTGCGAGCATGGGGATGCATTGCGTGATCCTCGCAATCCAACAAGTTGATCCAAGCACGGTGAACTCCTGATCTTGTCGTACTAGATCGAACACCTTATTCTCGAGCGTAGCACTCCAAAGAAGACGGTGAACCGAAGAACGTCGAGGCAGCGGCGCGGTGGCGAAACAACGACGAAGGCTCTCCTCTAGGGTTTGGTGGACGGCCACCAAGAGGAGGAGAGAAGAGGCTTGACGTGTGGAAAAGGGAGAGAGAGAGAGAGATGTGTCTCAATTTCATAACCCTAGAGAGCATGGTATGCCTCTCTATTTATAGGGTTTTGGGATCCATGGATCACAATCCATGGGACACATAAAATCAATGGATGAGATTGATTTATGTTTAATCCAATGGTCAAGATTGTTGTTGATAAAAAGCCAACAACTAATAATTTAATTTAGATCAAATATATTTGATAAATCAAATACAATTCAATCCTAAATTAAATCAAACAAATAAGGAGATAATTATCATGGATATAACATCTCCCCATGAAATATGCTGGACGACCACCAATTCCATATAGGACTTGGTAGCCGTCCACTTGTTTCCATGGTGGAGGCAATCTCATGAAATCTCATGAGATTGCATATCTCCATGAAAATCTCCATTATTTTTCTAACAACTTTTGTTGTGATTTATTCTTCAAAAATAATTCATAATTAATTTTGAGAATATTGCAATCTTGCCATTGGAAATTTGTGAATCACATTCACAACCCAGAATAAAATATAATTTACATTTTCAATTAATTATACAATGTGAATCCAATTCACACCAATAATTAATTAACAAATATAAATTATAATTAGCTCTCTCTAATACATTATAAATCACATTTATAGTATATTATGAATAATTGGATATTGCTATCCACATTATTCTTATCCACAATAATTAAATCATATTTAATTAAATTGGATAATTTCCACATACATCAAGATAATTAAATCACATTTAATTATCATTCTCTTAATGCTTTGGTATAATTCAACTATGGAATTATTCTTGAACCTTTTCAAGAATAATGCGATTTCTCTGCAGATACTTGGAGATAAGGACATGGCGATTATATTGTTCCACATATAGTGACTTAGATATTGAGATCGCATCTCAAATCCAGATCTCATGGACCTCCCGCAGATGCTTGATTAAATCAAGGCCGTAGACCTAATCTTCTCATTGCATCTGAATCTCATTCAAATCAGTGTCCAATACATGGACTAAGATTAGGTCACTTATCTATTGAGAGGAGTCACTAAAATCCAAACCTGTTTCATCACTCCCTCAGAATGGAAGCGTCATGGTTATACAATCGTTTATGATCACATCACCCTTAGGTATTCCCAACACTTGTACATCCTGCATACTGGAAGACCTATGATCATTCTGAAGATTTAGATCAATTTTACATTGTCATCTTCAGGGTTTGATCACTAAGTTTCTCAATCTTAGTCATTGGGAATCGGTATAGATCATGTGCTTTCCCAAAGCATATATCTTACCTTCAAATTCATGTCATGCTTCCTAAGCATGAGGACCATGCATGGAATTCGATCAGTCCCAATACCTCATGAGTGAGCTCATGTCTTCCGGTTCACATGTGGACATGTATGATCCCTTTAAGAGATCGTATTATTCATATGTCCTTATATGCACACCAGCTCGCCGATGTATAAACCTTTGTTAGGTCATCAACCTATTGGTCTGCCAAATGTATATACTCAGACATATAGTAACACATCTATCTCTGGTCAGAGGATGCATGCCTATGTAGTGACAGTATTCAACATAGGTCTTTGGTTATCTCGATCTCATTAAGTCAACCAATTGACTCAACTAATCTGACACCTCCGAATCACTATTCCCTTGCAGAGGACCTGCATCAAGAGGTTGGTCAGATATAAGCCAAATGAGAAAGGATTGCCATCTCCTACTCATGCTGGAGATCATCATTTAGCAATCATTTGATGATGCTTGATGAGTCCTCTATCTAACTCCTTAGATGTTCATCCAAACATCGGCATCTAGTATTCAATTAATGAATCAACAGCTATATGATTATCAAGTTGGCCATGATACATAACCCTTATTGTACAGAGGGACATTATAGTGCATTCAATCATTCAATCTCAGAAAAGAAGTGAAAAACAATCAATAACTTTTATTGATAAATCATTTATTATAATAACATTTATTGCAAGAATGGTTCGCCTCGGGCTCACATTGCTAACATGAACGATATCATTATGTTTACATCATCTTATATTCTTTTCTTCTCACCCTCGACTTCCCCCATTTCATGAGTTTATGCTATGCTTAGTCCCTTAAAAGATTAAGTATAGGGGGCAAGTCGATTTCTTTTCCTCTTTCACTCAATTATACTTAGTACAAGCTATGTCTACATTTCACTTTGTGCAATGAGGACATAACACAGCCTAAGTATAGGGAGTGTGTTTGTATATATTCTACATACTTTATTCATAGCTCGTATTTTAATTATTTTCATCTAAAATCAGGTATAGGTACAAGTTATGTATATTATGTATACTAAACTCATTGTGAATGATACCTAACTTTCAAAAAATGGGTTATTATTCATTATTGCGAAAAAATTCACTCATGGTATTGCATTTCATTAAGCATCTCATGCATCCATGCATTCTTTAGTTGGTGTATTCCTGACACAATCACTATCACTCAAGGCTTGAAGATTTGAAGACACTTGATTTCTGAGATCTTGAGAGACTGAGTTAGCCAGCCTTAGTCATTAGGGTTTTGAACTTAATAATCCACACTTCCCTAGTTTGATGATTTGAACGATATATTGCACTCTTCATCTCTACCTTATAAAAATATGATCAACACATCACTTTCACAACTACATGATTGATGAGAATAGTTGAGTTATCACTTGAGGAACCGGGACTGGTGATTTGAGTTTAGATCCCATTTAGTGATGCTCGAGAATGGGATATAGTCAATGAAGGCTTCAAGAAACCTGAGTGTCAGCAAACCCTAGCCAGTACGTCAACAAGTTCGCATGTTATCATTTGATATTTACCTATGTGATAGGGTGTGATAAAACCTAAATAATCGTTGATCAATGTGCGCCAACTTTTGGTAAAAATAGTGGAGCTATCCAAACAATGAAATAAAATTCGAGAAAAGTTCTCTCAAAGAAAAGCTCTATCATTACAAATACAAACTTTACGAGCTTCCACCAAAGGCGAGCGCTCCCAACCATTCCAAAGTGTCCACTTGGACCAAATGCTATTAGGACCAAGGAGTCGGGCTAGTACTAAAAAGGGATCTGATCGTATAGTGATACAAGTCTGGGTATGGAAGGTATCTTAGATACTCAAAAGACACACACCCCGGTGTACTCCTCGGAAAATAAGTGCAGGCGACTCTGAATTCTCTTGACGGACACATTGATCAACAAACCAAAAATATACAAGTGTTGACTAATAAGGCACTCGAGAGGATCCATGTTCCAATGTGAGGGAGAGAAGAAAATGCACAATCCTATGCCCTCCATCATCTGACCGTCTATATATACTTTCAAGTCTAATAAACTAATGAGACGGTGGATTGAATGTAAGAACCGAGTTATTTCCTAGTGTTGAGGATTATGTCTAGAGGAGAGTCTCCTGGACTGGAACTTTAGGTCACATCGCAACTCGACTCTCATGAATGCAGTACACTAAAAGTCATATCCTTATATTTTATGTACAAACAGAGAGTGTGATAAATAGAGAAGTTAGATTCTTTTTTATTAAAGCATGGTTGAGCCCTAAATTTTAGGATCACTCAAATTAAGGGTTCTCTATGATTTGAGACTTGAAAGTTCACATGCACACTCAGGGATTTATTCAACTAAATCATTCATTCTTTGATGCCTAGGGACGAGCATGATTTAAGTATATGGGTATTATGAATTTCTGATTCAACATGCAAAAATTAGTCAATTAGGCTCCGTTCCTCAAAATTCATATGCCTCTAACAATTTAAATATCATTATAATCATATGTAAATAACATTCATATTTTATCATGCATAATTGCATAAAATAAAAAGCCAAAAATCCAAGTAAGCAACTAACTTTCCTATTTTTTAATTAATTCATTCTAACTCCGATTATCCTCAAATCACTTCCATTGTGTAGATATTACCAACAAGAATAAAGCAAAAATACAAAAAATTACTAAATTAAATAAGTGACAAATAGACCTAAAACCTAATTTCACACCAGATAGACAAAAATGCTCATATCTTCCTCATACGGTGTCCGATTTTGGTTTGCTCATTTTGAAAATACTCCATATTCAAATACATTCAAAATAAAACCAATTTCATAAAAATCGGAGCTTATATGTGAAAGTTGGGTTTTGCACATCTTTTGACTGTTTTGTATTTTAACAGTTTTTGACATGAGTTTTTATATACTTAATTATCCCTTTTTATTTTATTCCTTTTTCATTTATGTTCTTTGCGAAAGTTTTATCATGTGATATAAAAATCCAAATCCAAAATAAGACCAAAATCAAAGAAACTGATTGAGTCTGAGTGACCTTTGTGAGTCTGTACAAAAATATTTTGTTTCGTACTTCTATTTTTTCTATTTTATTTATTTATTAAAAATCTAAAAAATATTAATGTGCAAACAATGTCCTTTATTTTATCATATTTTTTAGATTTTTTGTCCTCTTTAAAATCAATAAAAAATTGTAAAACCATCAAAAGTGGTTTTCTATACACATAGAAAACCACCAAAAATACATTTTATACAATTGACCTCTTTTGATTTTGGGTTCTTTACAAAAGTTGTAGATCTCGTCAAGACGAACAACTTTTATGTTGACCACTTTGTGATTTAACTTCATTTACTATCTCTTTCTGATTTTTCTTTACTTTTTATCTTTAGTAAATATTTATATTTTACTTTTATTTAATCCGTAATTTTATTTTTATCTTATTTAATTTATTTTAATTAAATTTTACTTTTTTACTATTTGTTTTTTGTTTTTCTTTCCTTTATTTTTCTCTTTTTCCCTTCCCTTTCATTTCCTCTCTCTTCTCTCTCACATGGTCACGTGCCTAGCACGTGACCGGCTTTCCCTTCCACTCCTCCTGCAACACACGACTCTTATGTCTCCCCCTTCCTCATGTGACATATCCACCACCCACGATCTCCCTCGCGTTATGCCTCCGCCCGCCCCTTCCTCCGCGTAACGGTTGCCATCTCTGCGTAACCCCCCGAGCTCCCTCCTGCTATAAAGTTTTGTCTGTCGCCCTTGCTTCCATAATCCACCATTTATCCCTTGAAGGACGGTGACAACAACCCCTGGAAGGCATGATCTAGAGGTATCCCCGACCTCTGCTTCCGTCTTGCTCCGACGAGTGGTTGAGCTTTTCCGCGACCTCGCTCGGGCTGAGGCAAAGATTGGAGATTGCCTCACGCGACTCCAACCTCCTAGGTGAACCTATCCCTTCCATCTCCTCACGTGCTTTGTATTTGTTGCCCACAATGCTTCCATCATAGTTCATCAACCCATCATGAGCAACTCCATCCTCATAGCCTCTACCCCTCCGCACCGATCGCCTTCACCCGTCAAGCCCCTCCACTTCTCCTCTATCCTCCAGACCCCTCCACCTCCGGCCTCACCAAGGTCAGAGATTATCTCCTCTTCCAACGCGTATGCTTTAGGAGCCCCATCGCACCCTTTTTTTATGTGTTCTACGTCTTAGGCCGAAGCTTCAAGCTTCGAGCGTCTCTTCTCACTTGTTGGTACATGGTACCTCCTCCTCGAGCACAGCTCCATCGACAAACACCATGGCTCGAGGTGCAGCTTCGCCTCCGATCCAACCTCGTCGGCTGGACCACCGCATTGGAGCCCCTGCTCCTCTGTGTATTGGCCTACTTCGACACTCCAAACTCTATGGGCTCCTCTGAACTCGGCTCTACAGATGTGTGGGCGGCGCGCCACCGCTCTCTACCTTGGGTGCCACGCAACCTACATCAGCCACCCACTAGTGATTCGCTCCGCCTCAAAGCCCTCGGCCCTTCGTCGTGCCAACGTCTCTCCGTCGACCTCCTCCCTATGAGCATACATTCTAGCCATTACATGTCAGCCTCTAACTCACGCTGCCAGCCTCAACTTTCGTGCTTCGCGGGCCACGCTTGGCTCTCTGCTTATCGCCTATGAACCCTCCCCTCATGTGAGGAGCACGTGAGGCAGGGGGAGAATTGCATCCAGCCCCTTCCCCTCCTCTAGAATAACGAAAACGACCTCGCTAGCCAGGAGGCACGTGCATAACACGTGTCCCTCGACAAATTTACGCTTCTACCCCTAGCATCCTCTAGAGTAGCAACCGTCCCTGCAGCCCAAGCCATGTGTGGCGCACATGACTGCCTTGGGAAAATTACATCTGAACCCTGACAGATTTTGGAAATTGTAGATAAGTCCTCCAAGGGCTAGTTTGAGAAGGAACTTCATATTTTTCTTGCATGTTAGTCCCTGGATTTTGTTTATTGCATAACTTTCTCATATGAACTCTATTTTTAGCGCATAATATGTAATTTTGAAGCTTAGTTCATGCTATATGTTTTTGCATAACTTGTGGATATATTTGAGGTTGGTTATTAATGATCATTATTATTTGAACCTCTTGATACATGTAGACTGATTTCTGTTATCTTGTGCAATACTTGATTGAGAAAACTAATGATTTATTTTGCAGGAATGCTGAGGAGGATTTAATTTAATTCTCGATATTTGATGCGATTACACTATATTTTAGTGAGGATTAAATTAGAGATGATTTGGAGATCAAATCATTGCACGATCTAATTAATTGCAAGATTATTTTGCATTCTCGCATGTAGCTTGAATTCCAATTGATTATCTCTCTTGAAATTTATATCTTTTGATCTGTGATTTTATTTCGATGATATTGATTAATATTATTTGGATTATAAATTAAAGCTACAGATACGATGCTTAATTATCTCCTCGATTTATTTTATTAGTATTGCATTTCATCATCATATTTTCTCTTCATTTCCAGACACAAAAATTGATACAACTTTTAGTTAACTATTTAAATTAATTTTAAACCACACAACTAAAAATAGACGTTCATGTGTTCGACCTTGGTACACTTAGACAGTAAAAATTCTCCATAACATTCAAAGATTGTGGTTTTTGATCGACCGAATTTCATCTCCTATGCTACAACTTTAGATTATTAAAGAGATGATTTTTGTACTCATTACTTATATAATATATTAAATCAGTATAGATATATAATATATCTTTTATTTAAAAAATCAAAAAGAAATAAAAAATTTAAAACTAAAAACAAAATGCAAAAATAAAAAATATAACAAATTAAAAACACATAAAATTTTAATATAATTAAAAATCCACATAAAAATAAGGACAAGTAAAAAAATAAAATAATTAATTAGAAATAACTAAAAATAATTAACTACCCTCATGTTTGCTCTCTATGGTTCAACACTCTACATACTTGCAATATGCACGTCTTTGTAGAGTTATAATAAATTTTAACATAAAAACATTCATCGATTTTTTATTTAGTTGTGGGTTAGTTTTTTGTTTGATTTAACGGTTGGTCACCACAATGACTGTTTTCCTAGCCTTGTTAGGAATGACATACCGACAACTTGTCAATAATATCCTTGTTAGCAAAATAGGTAAGATAGAGATATGGAAGTGTGACACGTAGCCCCTCCAAAGAATACAGAAAATCAGAATCCATATCATGAATCTCATTATCTCATAAAACATGATCTGGAGCACCCAAGATTGAGCTCTAGAGGCCTCAAAAGCATATGAAGAAGCCTCAATAGCTAAGTACATGCCTATGCCACCGAGTCTGATGGGTAGTGATACCACCCGCCATTGAAGGTCACCAAAGAAAAGGTCTCCACAAACCACATATCCTCAATATCTCCACATAGCCCTTTGTCAAACCATGAAGAAGCTCGTTTCATGCATGCTGGTTGACATATCCTTAAGCCAAAGATGAGCTTGGTTGAACCCATACAAGATCATAATAAAAGAAACTCACTTTATGAATCATACAACTAAAGAAATAATTGCATTAAGTCAATAACTTTGGTGGCCCTCAAGCCTTTGTCCCTACTCACTGCACCTCCAAGTAATCTCATTCTTAGCGCATGCCTCCCAATATCCACGAGAAATAACCCTTTGAGGATCTTATTTCCATCACATGAAGGCCAGAAAAGCTTAATTTTATTGATATTTAAAACAACCCCCATCTATGGACCCTTGCGCTATATTATGTCAAGTGCCTTGTCCACCTCCAATGTGTCCCCGATGATAGTCCCATCATCAAGATAGCATGCATGGAAAAGGAGTTTACAATTGCCTCTGATCTCATGAATAATTGAGTGCAATGCAAGAGAAAAGACAAGTAGACCTAGGGGATTGGCTTGCTGCACTTCTGTGATTGACCATATATGATTGTCTCCAATATATAATCTAGCAGCTTTAGCAATAGAAACTCCACCCATGAAGAAATAGATGGACATCTCCTCCTAAATTTATAAGGCATCAAAGATCTATCTATAAAGTTGAAAGCATTATAGAAATCTACTGTAAGCATAGAGAGAGACCTGTCACCATGAAGCTTTTTTAAAATATTGTGGTGTTGTGTAAAATGGCTTCTGCTCCTCCATATACACCAACCACAAATTGAAAGTCATTGAGATACTTAAACATATCTTTTCCCACCCATGTCATATCATCTTTGGATGGTAGTCGCCTTCAGATAGTGCCCACTACAATCGGATGCATGCCATTATCAGGGTTGAGTGGTGGAATAAGAGGTGCAGAAGTTACAAACTCAATCAAACTCAAGGGCATCTCCCATCTAGCAGTAAATTAACCACCATGGTGATGGAATGTAGGAGATCAGTGGTAACTGCAGACCCGTCCCCACAAAGGGCATATGAAATGTGTTGAGCTCTCATGCCATCTCTACCACATGATGTCCTTCTAGGAAAATATTTGATAGATCATAAAATAGCATATGCACCGATTGTAGGAGGAGCCTCTAAAATCAAAATATCTGGAATGGAAGGAAGCAACTTATACATATGTTTAACCTCTAAGGCTTTAGTGGTGTCTTCATTATAAGAAGCCACTACTGAAGAGCACATAATCTTTATGGATGTTATAAAGTGCCCATCTGACACTTTGCGAAGGCACTGTCTGTTCTAACAATGACACGAAGTCCTTGGTATATCACGCTTCAAAGTATCATCAAGCCACTTGGTGCCCGTCTGTACCGCATCAAGTAGTTGTAAAGACTTTCTACTGCCGGATCTTATATCCCTCCTATTCATAGGCCTGAATACCTGTAGGGTGCATTGGGGAAGAAGTAGAAATCTCACCCAAGAAGATATGGATTCCGGTCGAGCGATAACTTGGTGCAGAGCTGTCTTCAAAGCTTGAGATAAAGCAAGATGACATCTGGGAAGAATGCTCTTAACTGTGTGATAGGAACTTTGAAAATACGATAAAGGAGCGTAGCATCAACAACCAACCCATCTGTGACATCATGTATAATAGTTAGGAGGGGTTTCAAGATGCGATAATGTACCCCTGAACCACCCCTGTGTCATCCGTAACCAGAACAAGGATGCCATCATGATGGTAAGAATGACTCACAACTTGTATCTTCATGCACCTCCCGCACACCCACCAATCAAGGGCACTCATGGTCCCTTTTAAAGCAAGATATAGATCAAGATCATTCTTGGTGGCGTCCCACAAAACAGTAGAACGCTCATCGCTGAAAAGATTTACCCTCTTGATGTGAGAGATTAAGAACATAAAACCTTTGCTCTCTTTCCTACCATCCAGACAATAGTGAAAATTCCAAAAATGGGCACAACAAGCCACCTGTACGAAGTGAGACACATAAAGCCTCTGTAGAACAAGGTATCTAGAGCCCACAATGTGTTTGGAGCGTGGAGGCACTCTCTCCTTCCTCCAAGTCAGACATAGTAGAGGTCATCTCGATGGGAGAAGGGGGCATCGACGAGCATATGTCGTTGCACGTTAGGATGCATGGGAATATCTCCGATGGAGACAGGCCAAGTCGCTCCACCATGTAGTGGTGGGAAACTCTTTTCTCGAATGGTGGAGCGTGGCACGAAGGGAAGGTGGGATGCGATAGGGGCGTGGTGGGAATGTGGTAATCGGGGGTTCTGGGGGGCGAGGTAGGATTAGCTTGTGTGAGGGAGGTGGTATGCAGGTTGCAGGAGGGAGGGAGGTGGGCTGCAGGAGGGAGGGAGAGGGCGTGAGGGCTGACGGAGGGATGGAGAGAGGAGGGTTGCGGGAGGGAGGGAGTGGGCATGAGGGCTGTCGAAAGGGGGAAGAGGGTTGTGGGGGGAAGGGATGGTGGTGTGAGGGAGGAGGGATTTGAACGTACGAGAGGGAGCGTTGTGAGGGGGAGGGTTGTGAGTGTGAGGGAGGAGGGATGCGGTCGTGAGCGTAAATGGTGGAAAAAATTCAACTGACTAAGTTTAATGAGCATACAAACCAACATAGCCAAGAACATTTGGGATCCATTCCCAGATTTAAGATGACAAAGGGTTTTGAGAAATTGTTGAGAAACTGCTTAAAACTTCAGAAAAGACCATTTGGGATTCCATTCCCAGATTTAAGATGACAAAGGGTTTTGAGAAATTGTCGAGAAATTGTTTAAAACTTCAGAAAAGACCATGGCTTGAAAACTCCTATTAAAATTATCTTCCGTGAAAAATAATTGTTGCACTAGGATTACAAAGAAATTATGGTTATAATTAATATTGTTGCTCAACTTAAAGAACTTAAACTTGATTTTTTGGAGCCATTATGTTTTCATTTAATTCTCAGTCTTATCTTTGTAATGCATGCCATTAAAAATTTCCTACAATACACATAAGAATTACTGCACTTCAAATGAGTCTTGGTGACATGTACAGAAGAGGAAAATGGGATCAAACAAGATAATGTTGAGAGTGTCATAAGAAATGGAATAAATTGAGGAGGTAAAAAATCTTGAAAAGAAGATGCCGGAATTTAAGAAAAGAAAATGTTTCTTTTGAGCATGTCAAAAACGAATATCGAGTTCAAAGAATGTCTCACTAAGAAAGGTATGCATTGAAGTCATGTTTGTCACGAATCCAGTTTCATTGACATCCCTTCTAATAGTTAGTAGATTAACTCTAGCACTTCAAGTCATAATTCTAACTCCATGCAGAGCTTTCTGAGCACAATGGGGCCAGTGAAAAAAGAGCAAAGCATCTATGTGAGAAATTGCGTGCCTTCACTTGTTGAAGCAAGTGGAACGCAAAGGCTCGTTTTGGAAACTAACAATGTGTTTGGTTTAGAAAATATTTTTTATGTACCCAAGTTCTCCATATATTTAGTTCCATATCCAGATCTTGCAAACTTAGATATAAATTTTATTTGATAAGACACTTTCCAAATGTTCAAAGATGATAATTTGGTTGGCAAAGGTGTCTTAGTGGATTATTTGTACATAATGCTTTTGAATTTACATTTGATTCAAGAGGCGGGAGTCCTTAGTTGAAAGTAAGACATATTCAAAGTTGAAATGTTTCAATCTAGATAATTCTTAAGAATTCTATGATAGGGAGCTTGAATCCAATTATGTTTAGAAGATTTAAAATGATACCAA
Source organism: Ottelia alismoides (assembly GCA_037367405.1). Classification (NCBI taxonomy): domain Eukaryota; kingdom Viridiplantae; phylum Streptophyta; class Magnoliopsida; order Alismatales; family Hydrocharitaceae; genus Ottelia; species Ottelia alismoides. Next base: position 453,725 of record JAZKJV010009616.1, on the reverse strand, counting down.
TCTATAAATAGCATCACCGATCACATGAACAAGATTTTTTTCCTAAAGCATATGAGAATCATGATAATATATGGTGGATTACCGAAGAGACATTGAGTTGATGCAGTAAACATGACATCATATTTGATTAATTATTGTTTATATACCATATTAGACAAAGACATTCCAAGGAAAGTCTAAATTGAAAAGGAATTAACTATTTTTCATTTAAGTGTGTATAGGATGCATATCTATGCTAACAATTTAAAAAATGACAATGAAAAGCTGGATCAAAATCAAAGAAGTAAATCTTTGACTATGTTTCCACTAGCCATGTATACAAATTCTGGGATTTGGAAATAAGAAGCAAGTTATAATCATAGATGTTACCTTAAATCAATCTTCCTTATATAAGGATAGAGATAAAAGGAAAGGGAAATGGAAAACATGAAGCTATGAAGTTTGATGAATCCTAAATAGTGCGCATCATAAATGACAAAAAATGTGTACTACATGCCATATAATGATATGAAAACTCTAATGGCGAGGAAGTTAACAAAATTAGCAAGCTTACTATAAGGTATTCATCTTCCTAGAATTTTCTATTACTGGCAAAAAATGACAAGCTTGGATGCTTTGATGATTTACTACAAGATGCAACAAAGAAGTAGTGAGAGCTAACGATGGGAATGAGATTGACTCCCTTACAAACAACAAAACTTATGATTTAGTACTATTACCCAAGAGGAAGAATGCATAGGACAATAAGTGATTTTAATGTAGACCATTTTATATATTAGTGCCATTATCATTATGTGGAAGAGCATCGAACACATATACCATAGTTATATCCATTTCTAACTACGACAAGGATATGCAATAGTAAAACACATATTGGAATCCATTGCAATGTCGCCTATTGTTAACACAACAAAATTGACCTACAATAATAGATAACTTAAATATTCGTTGCCATATCTTTGATGTTAAATTCGTAACAATGAACATTTGTTGCAAAGTTATATTTTGTCTTTGTAATTTGCAATAAATTTATTATTCATTGCTAAAGGTTCATATTACGTTGATTATCTAGTTGACTTTTCATTAAAATTTGTACTAGTGTTGCTAACTAGTAACGATTACAAGAAAAGTTTAAGGGATTACCATTGTTATATATGATTCATTGCTTGCACTATATTAAACTATGGAAGATATATCAATTTTATTGTAGTGTGAATATAGTGACAAATATTATATGTTGCAAAATCACCATTTGTACTTGAAAATCACGATTGATATTGTGTTGCTATGCTACTAGAAATGGCTACATAACAACGATTCTTGCTTTTGCTATCAAAATGTGCACCATTGACCACTAAAGTTAGCAAGGATTAGACTGAATTTTGATGATAAAGATAATAGATAATCATTGTTACATTGTCAGTCACTAGCAACACAAAAGCATATGCCATTCGCTGCTAGTTTCAAGTATAAATCATGATTATGCATCAGATAATATTCATCATTATATTTAACATCGGATGATATCATGTACAATCTTTTTATTGTAGCGCATCCATCGATACCATACTACCTCGTGAACAAGGTCACATGATTGGAGTTGTCATCTCACAATTTGGAGGCGAAATCCCCAAACCTTTTTTGTCTACATGGTCAAATAAAATCATTTAAAATTATCAGTTCATTAAGCAAATTTACCCATTCAAAGGATCAAATCTAAAGGTGCAATTGCTTTGACGTGCATTTTGCAGCCTACTAGAGTATAGGGCTCACGGGCTTAATATATGTGTAGGCTGTTAAATGGGCTTCGAATCTAAGGGCCTGGACCTAAGAAAATGGTAGAGTCTTCATGAATAAAATAAGGGCCTGTTTTTTAAATAAAAAGTCGAAATTGCGATATAACCATCTCAGAATAGCTTGAAGTTTTTTATTTCAAAAAGAAGGTAAAATACTATTCATGTTTTAAAAGGGAGAATTAGACATAATAATATTTATTAGGATGTCTGGACATAAATAATAAATGAATAAATCGAAATAAAATTCCGAATTTTCTGTCCACTTAAAGGCAAATCTGTCAAAGAAGTTGAAAAGTTAACTAAGCTACAGTCTACATTCCCGAAATAAATGGTATGTTCTACTAATTCAAATTTTTTTAAAAAAAGAGTTTATGTCAGAGTTGTAGATAAATTTCAACGAAGATTAATACTTGATATCATACCAGAATAAATTAATGATCAGCAACTAAACAAGGCACCGAGAATATTATTTTTTTAGCAGAAAAATGCTGGTAAGCCATTTTTTATATTTCTTTCTTGTATTGTCATTTTTATTCCAAAAATCAACAGGGACCATTTTAATTTGAACCAGGGTTAAAAAATTAGGTTCGGCAGGTCCATAGGGCAAATATGTAAAATTTTGATGTTCCATAATTTTGGTGATTGACCAGAGCTTATCACAGATCTTCCAATAATCCACATCATTTGGCACAACAGTGATACAAACAGGAACTATTCCAAACATGAATCCAAAAGCTAGCTTATTGTGAGGTGACTGAGGTAATTATAGATCCTAGAGTCAATCACTCCATTCTCATATGATGACAAATTGGTACTATTATTATAGATCTCAACAATAAGCAATCAACCATGAAGAACACACACGAAAAACCCCACCCGATGTAGCGGGGAGAGAACCACGGGAAAGGAGAAGTTCCATTATGAGTAAAAAAACAAGAGTACATATACACGAATATTAGGAGGTGACGGCTATCCGAAAATGAGATTCTCTGATGACCCACGTCTTAACCTTACAATACATATATAGGGGTAATCAATAAACGTATGTTGATCGTATCCAGAAATCCACTCCCGAAATGAGATTCCCAAAATGTGTTGAGCTTGCACGGACCTTGCGAGGTGTGATGGTCATTTTTTTGTTTTCCAAGTTTTAAGATGGATCAATTTATTTTTTTTCAGAAAAAGAGATATTATATGGATATGATTTTTGTGTGTAATAAGTTATAAACCCCTTTGGTGGGTAAGAACATTTGTATAGCTATCAATCAAATTTCAGTTACTTGTGAATACTTAAATTTAAGTGTTGTGAGATTATATTTAAGTTGGTAAAAAACTGTAATTTCAGAAATAAGACTTTGCACAATGGACATTGTGAATTTTTAACATTAAGTTTTAGAAACATAGTATCGAGTCGACTAATATCTTAACCTATAGTTGTATATTAGCCCATTTAGTGACTAAAGAGTGTTTGATTAACAACTAAAAAACTACTTGTCATTAAGTGCATGCATGGAACCTAAAGTTTACACAAAGTCAACATTAAGTAAAATTGGTTGAATAATAAATAGATATAAAAAAACAACTTAGAAAGGTTGTGGAATCGATCTAATAGGGGAAATCTCTAGTTAATAGTCAGCAACACACAATTTAATGGAAAGAGTAAAATTAGAAAAATTTTCCTTTTAGTATGAGCTTCTTTTCTGGTTTTAAACCTTTGTCATCATCTTATATATATACTTCAAAATTATTCATTAAACTTCTCATCATTGGTATAAGAAAGCTAATTGTATAATTCAACGGGCGCTTGCCAAATAATCGGAAATCTGTTCGTCATCATCCTCATCGTCCTGAACAAAGAAAACTTGTATGTATGATTACTTGCACGCCAGCAAAAAGTAGAGCCCCTAAATTAAACAATGAATCACATTATTAGAAGTTCCTTTACATTAACTTCATTAGATGTGCGATTTTGTGCTAGCATATTCTCAAAATATCGAGGTCTTGTATGCTTGTTCTAGTAGGGACGGAAACTAAATCATACACATGGTTTATAGACCCTCAATGATTACAAGGACTAGGAGGGATGGTTCAACAAAGTAGATGCTGAGTCAGAGGACCTCGTATGTGTTGGTCATCTAGGGTTCAGTAGTGAGGCAGGAGGAGGACCAGCAACACTTGAGGGAAAAGGGTATGACAATCATGATTTTGGACTGCCACAATGGATCTTACCTTGTATTCGAATATGTGGCTATTTCTTCGATGCGAACCCATGACCTAGAGGTTCAAATACTAACATGAACAAAAGAAAGGCTAACGGAAGAAAAATCATAAATTTCATAATGGTAGGGGAGGGAGGCAAGGCTTCCCCACTAGTACAACCCATTGGCATAGAGACAAAAATAAGAATGTGGCCATTTGCCCATCATGTGAAATGGCAACCCTACCCCCTCCATCATGTGAGAGTGCCATGGGATCCTTGTGCCCTCCACATCCCATGAACATGAGTTGTCAATTATAGGAGGACCATTGTGGCCCATTGGGCCCACCAAATGGGCCCAAATTCAGCAACCATCATCTTTGTTGTAAACCAAAGGGCATGGTAGAGAGATTCGTGTTGTACTACGCGAAGGGTCGATTCTGTTACATGATAAGAACAAGGAGATACTAGACGAATGTCTACCCCGCTTCACATGTGAATGCTAAATAAACTCTAATCATACAAGGTTTTCTTGCCTGATGTGAGCAGTGGATGTAAGCGTACATTCTCTTTTGTGTGTTGATCGATCGAATTCGTTTCCAACAGTTCTGTCGTTACAGCTGTGTATCCACCTAATGTCGGCGTCTCATCTTCAGTATAGAGGATATACTAATGAAATCGTAGGGACACTGCGCAAAATAATAGATAATGGGCCATTGCGAAAAGTGGGGGCATCTAAAGGATAACCCTAATCAACATGGTTATTTTAAAAAGAGGCTTTTCATAAGTAATAGAAAACAAGCCACAAATCCTAGTCAATCATAAACTAGAGACCACCTTAAACACAACATGATATAAGATCAGAAACTTAATGAATGTCACTATATAGACAGCTGGAGACATATTTATGAAGGTGAAAGGAATATCCCAAAGGGTGTATATGCAATTAAAATCTCTTGAGGAGGGGGGCATATGCAAATTTCCCACACAATACAAAGGTGCATGGTCCTGAACACAAGTGGCTGGAGGGGTGTGATAGGAATGGAATCGAATAGATATGAAACAAGATCGAGGAAGGAGTAAGTATGTCTATCTTGGCTATGCAAAAGCAAGACAAATATAGAACATGAGATGTAAATGGAGAGACATAGACTCTCAACCTTTGGACTGATGCCCGACACCTTTGAAGGTTGCTTAAAGAGAAAGGCCACTTCCCCAACATTTGGAATAAATCTTTTTTTTTGCTTCCAGAGGGTCTCCATAAGTCTAAACCTCATGATGTCAACTTCACTCAACTCTCTTTCTTGAGTTGTAGATCTTTTAGTGGTTTGTATAACTTTTGAAGGTTAATTGGATATTGTTGTTTGGTCGCCAAGAATATCTCTCCTTTTTTGACGGGTTGGTCGCCAATATATTTGGGTACTTTTATTTGCTTTTTTTAAACATTTTCACAAAGCTTAAAAAATGTTTCTCGAGATGTTCCCTTATGAATGAGTGTTCTCTTAAAAAATTGATTTATTTTTATATATTTATTCCAAATGATTAACAATATATAGGTGCCCACATGTGTGTTTGATATAGTATTTGATAAATAAGATTTCATGTACCTAAGGGATTGTATATTTCTTGTTTCTTATTTTCATAAATACATATAACTTGAAATACTTGAAAGTGTGGAGGTGTTTAGCCAAAAGTCTGTTTTCTGAACATATGAAAATAAAACTTGATGCACTTTATCTTTTTACTTTGTTCATTAGTTATGTTCGTAATATTCATACTTGTCGGCTATGATTTCTTGTGATTACGAATAAAAATAATATTATGGAATTGATACTGATCGTTAACCATAAAAAAGACTTCTTGTTTTTTTTTAAAAAATCATGGTAAAAGAAAATTCAATCTTAAGAATAGATATTGATGGCTCTTTTATGATTGTTTCTAAATTCCTTCCACTGACATGTCTAGAAGCGGTTAATTTCTTATTTCCACTTTAGCGTTGGAAAAAAAACTTTGCTAGAGTTTAATAGTGTTGCATATTTTCAAAATACACTTAATTTGAAATACTTGAATCTTTGAGGGTGTTTAATCAAAGATTTGTTATCTGAACCTATGAAAAGAAAACTTGATACAATTTTTCAATTTGTTCATTGACTATGCACATAATAGTCCTACTAATCAGCTATAATTTTTTGTGATTAAGAGTGAAATATTATTAAAGTACCGATACTAATATTGTCAGATATATAAAAGAACAACTTCTTATTTTTATTAGAAAATCATGGGAGAAGTAAGTACTACCTTGGTAATAATCTTGTGACAAAATCTACTTATATTTTGCCCTCATAAGAACGTTGTATTGAAAAATCTCCAAAAAAAATCTTCTTTTGAATGCAAGCCGGTAAGCACATCATTTGCTACCAATTAATTACTCACGTCTTAAAAAGAGTAAAAATGATAGCATAAATCAGATATGCACAATTTATTGATAGTCTTATGTTCTTGATGAATCATATTAGATATGGTATTGCATTTGTTGTAGACATATTAAGCAAATATACTCAAAATCTGAAAAAGAGCATTGAGATGCTCTGACTAGAATGCTTTAATATCTAAAAGAAGAAATGCTCTATTGTTTAATGTTTTGTGGAGATCCTCCAGTTCTTGAATAATATTGCAATGCAAATTATATTATTGGTTTAGATGTTTCGGAATTTACAAGTGGATATATTTTTATTTTTGGAAGAGAAGCGATTTCTTGGAAATTAACCAAGAAAACATGTATTGCTTAGTTAACAATGTTCATCACCATGGAGAAATCAGGCTTTGAGACTGAATGGTTGTAAAACTTCTTAGCACATCTTTCCATTTAGATGAAGCAACACCATCAGTGTGCATCCATTGTGATATCATTACTAGAAATGAGAAGCTCGAGGTTTGCAGACATGCATGCATTACAGACTAAATGATTTTGCATAAGCATGGCTAAAACTGAATATATGGAGTGCACATTTGACGGAAGCAATGGTGAAGTAATCGAGGTGAAGATTGACGATGATAACATCTATAAGAAATGTTCTTTTAGATATTTGGGATCTGTTTTGCAACATGATGGGAAAATCGATAGAGATGTTACTCATAAAATACATGTAAGATGGCTAAAGTGGAGAGGAGTCTCTATTGTTCTATGTGCTAAGAAAATTCCTTTGAAATCAAAAGAAAGTTTTACAAAGCAGTCGTGAGATTTGTTATACTCTATGGTTCTGAATATTGGCATGTGATCATAAACATGTGCAGAGAATGATACTAACAGAATGAAAATGCTAATGTGGATGCGCAGTCATATATGTAAAGATTGGATTCGGAATGATGCGGTCAGAAGGAAAGTTGATTTAACTCTGATAAAGAATAAAATGAAAGAAAATTACCAATATGGTTTCTCTATTTGCAAAGGAGATCGACTGATGCACAAACTAGGAGATGTGAATTTTTGGATGTTGAGCCAGCTAAGAGAAGGCAAGGAAGAGCCAAGAAGTGTTGAAATGAGACTATCATAAGGGATCTTCATTTTTTGCATCTAAACTTGAGAATGACCAAAGATAGGTCTGAATGGAGGCAAATATTCCATGTAACTGACTCTATTTGATGTGGAAAAAAGGTTTTATTGTTGTTGTTATATTTCTTACTTACTAGTGTTCATGTATGCACGAGAGATGGATGGAATAAAATTCGATGAGAAGATTGATGGATAGATCATCATCATTGACATTACATGATCCGATGCCACCATTTTTAGATTCCATTCATCTTTGAAAGAAGCCAAAGTTCGGCAAAGGAACATAAAACAATGATTCATGTGGAGTCATTTCATTGACATTATCCACGTCTACGTACATACTATTTTATATTTTTTCAGTGAGATCCCCAGAAAGGAGTGTCTTTTAGATAGATGCCCCGCAAAAAAATTACATTGCGAAATTATATTTCCTCGTAAGTAAAATAATCTTAGTTTTCTATTTTAGAAAAAAGAAGATATTGATGCTCAGATGACGCCGTAAATATTAACGATGTATGATTGATGATGCCAAAAATATCGGGATTGGTATGTTTAAGGATTATACTTTTTTAAAGGGGTTTTATCACGTGTGTCCTTCTTAACTTCTGTAATATCAGTTGTATCTCTACCTTCTTACAAAATTCACAATTCTACCTTTCGTTAAGGTAAAGTAAGGACATAACTGATATTATAAAAGGTAGGAATTGTGAATTTTGTAAGAATATAGGAACACAACTTATATTACAAAAAAAGGACATAACTCACGTTACAAAAAACGAGGGCACACGTGATAAAAATCTTTTTTAAAAATATTTTTCTTTTTATCTTTTTTTCAGTTTTATTTATTTATTTATTTAACTTTTTTTAAGGATAAAAGAATCCGATAGCATTCAAGAAGATTAACGCGCGGATCATTCAAATGTTGGTATTAAGTAATTAGAAGACATATATATATAAAGTAATTGATTTTTCTGTAGATATACATAATTGATGATGCTGTGAATATTCGTATAATATGTAATATTTGCAAATATATCTACGAAAATATTAATAAAATTAAGTTATCGTGCAATGAATGATAGAAGTTCAAAGTATAATTAATACCTCAGATACTTGTCGTTATCATTGGCCCCATCATTTGAGGAATTAAAAAAAGGAGTAGATAGTCTCGCCTTCTTTTTCTTGAATTTTTCTCTATTTATGAAACAACATTCTCTTTCTTTACTTCAAACCTATCGAAAGGTTATTAAACTCGCACAAAGGATCATAGGCTATGCCACACTCAAACATATCTGCTATCCAAACACACAAATACATGGAAAGTTATCCACAAGAATATTTGACAATAAGCAAAGATATTCTACTTGAGGAAATCTCTAATTTCACAAGGAGAGGTAAGGATTATATCACAAATTTCCGCATAATATGTTGCATAAGCGTTAATATACAAACAAAAAAATTGCAAACCCAATTGCATGCTATGTCATATAGATCATGTATATATATCGCCTACTTAATATCCTACATGAGAACTATTGATGATGTCAATTGCCAATGTCAAATACAAAATTTTCGGGTATATATGTGTATATGTAACAAAGTAACTCATCTTTGTTGATCATCATATTAATTGCAAAGGCATTGTAGAAAAAAATTCAAATGATCATGGCAGAATACATCTTTCAACTTTCTTTGGTCTTGTCACAGTCTCAAGACTCTCAACATCACTAAACTACAAAAAAAACTACATAGACCTTATTTATGATAGGGATAAGCTAATTCCTCCAACAGATTAAGGCAAAGAAGTTGTATTGACTCCTCGCACTCCACAAAGTATGTATGCCCATAGGATTAAGCTTGTCCTTTTCAATCCTTTTAGAGTCGAATTAAAAATCTCAATCAGATTAGATCGCCGATTGAATCGATGACATATAATGATATATAATATGTTTGGCCAGCTTGATAATATGTTAAGGTTCTACTTGTGAAGATTGATTGGCAAAGAACAGAGGGTAGATGGGTTGATGAGTTTTCCATAATGAGGGTATATTAGTCATTTCACACTTGCACAGTCATGTAACCTAAGTATAATTTCCGGCCTAGATAGATACTTGGAGTAGATGTTCATTGCACTACAATCATACAAAAAGGGAGTCTAGTGTGCGCAAGTAGAGTAGATACTTGTCGAAACATTATAATTGTTGCTCTTCTTGTGCATTGCTGATCAAATCTATTGCCAACAATTCGTATTAGAGCCATGTTTAGGAGATCAACATTTACATAATGGCATAAGAGTCAAAGATGAAGATCTTGTAGTTCAATATGTCGAATTTAGTGTTGTAGAGCATGCGTATCAAAGACATTCTATACGAGAAGAATCTCAATCTGCTGATAGAAGGGAAGAAGCCAAAGTTATGGAGGATGAGTGAAAGCTCTTATATCCAAAGGCTCTAGGAATTGTGGGATATGGCCTTGCTCCATAGGTGTCCCCGAGCAACACAAAGGAGAAGATGATAACAAGTCTTTTCAGGCATGAAAACATCAAATAAAGGATATTTAACGAAGAAGCTTTTCAATATGAAGATAAGCGAGAAATCTATCGTGGCCTAACATTTGAAAATTTTAAAGAGCATCATCAACTAGTTGGTATCAGTTCTCCCTAGTTTACATGGTAGATGGAATGCATTGTTTGTAGTTATTAGCAACTCCTTTAATTTTGAGAAATCGAAGTTGGAGAATGTTGCTAATGCCCTTGGAGAAGATACATGATAAATGATGTATGGAGAATACTACTCTTCAGGTTGTGCTTTAGTACAGAAGTGAGGGGCATGAAAAGTTACAAGAACCTAAAGAGCTCCAAAAGAAAGTAGTAGAAATGTGGATCACAATCTTAGGATCTGAAGTGTGTTATTAGAAATTGTAATCAAAACAGGCACTATACAAAGGAGAAAGGTAACCATACTATAAATTTTATTAACAATGATGATAAAGATATCATAATTTGTGTTGAAAATACGAGAATGAGCTTGGGTGCATCACTTCATAGCAACACTCGGCAAATCATCATCCAAAAATGTGAAAGAAGATTTTGAAAAAATGTACCTAGGGGATGACAAGTGATGCAATATCACTGCAAAGGGAGATGTTGATATCTTCTAAACTCAAGGGGTATATTCTGATTTGAAGAATGCTAGACATGTATCAAGTCCAACTAAGAATCTCATATATATCATACAACCTTCTGAAAGTGATGTAGTGTTATCATTCAACTATGGCTCTTAGAAGATGCCCAATGGGTCGATTGTCCTAGATCGATACAAGAAGGAAGATTGTATATTGCATTAAGCTCATATGAAATGTCTAAACATGGTGTCTTTTGATTATGTTGTTAGCATATGGCACAAAAGTCATGGTTACATGAGAAAGAAAGGAATGAAGATCATGCAGAAGAAGGGAAAGTTGGCAGGATTGTGGACCGTTGATTTGAGCTTTTTTAAGGGTATGTTTTGTGGAAGTAGAAGAAAGCCAGCTTCACAAAGATGTCAAGAATGCAAAAGTTTGGAATTGGTTAATCAGACATATGGGGGACCATCTCATATATCATTCCTATAAGGATCTAATTATTTAAGTACCTTCATTAATGGTGTAACTAGAAAGTTATTGTTAGGATTTGGATGTACATTCAAAAAGTTCACGGTCTTTGAAACTATAAGATCATCGAGATTCTAACCTAATATGGCCATCTCAACCTTTTGGTCAATCTCTTTGCATATGATTGCTTCTGTTGTCACTGATATTGTATTGGTGTTTTAAAGGCTAGAAAAGATTGTCCTATCCTCCAACATGTCTATGAATATTATACAAAGGTCGATATGATGAGGATGTGCACTTGTGAAAACTAGATTGTTATATATATTTGCAATAAGATCCTCCATTTACTTGGCAAGTATATATATTTTGTCCAATTCTCTGATTTGTTGAAGATCATGTCTATCTTGAATAATTAATCGCAGATAATTCAAAGATTTACGATTGGCTATCTGGGGGGGCGGGACACTTCTTCGAAAGATTCTTAATGTGTTCTAATGCTTTATACATAGGTTCATGGGTTAATTGGGAGAAGTTGTTAATGATCGGTTGCATATCATTAGTTTGACCAAAATGAATATATTTCTTTAGACACTTGGAGAATGATTGCTCCATGTTGAAACATTTTTCCATGTGTTTCAACTACTAAGCATCTTATTCCATTAATGAAAAGGGGAGGACCTTTATCTTGATAGCAACAATGATAATAGGATACTAACTTCATCACAAATCACATCAAGTTATTGGACATGTGCAAATGACTCCACATAATTCTTGCAAAATTTTATTAGCAATTAGATGAATCGATGCTTAAGATCAAAATTACCATGGAGCAATAGTTGCTTAATCTATAATGTAACTACATCCGTTCCAAGGTCATACAATGCATCATAACAATTGGCTCACTAGCTAATATTTTTTCCTTATCATCAATGGATTGCATTCGGTTCCTCTATGCTTTCAACTTAATCTAGGCTTTTCCTTGTTATAGCTTTCTCTTGAAATGTCTACATGATTATAAGAATACTAGTTGTAACCTTGGATTTTTGGTGGCTCCACAAGAAGAAGATCCAAACATATTATTAACACCAGCCATGGTTGTTGAAGAAAAGAAAATAGAAGGCTTGATAGAAAGTGAAATTAGATTAGGTAAATAAGACCAAAAAAGGTGAAACAGATCGACCGGAGACTAATTAATCTCAAAATGAAAAGGAAAAGGAAAATTTTCCAGTTGTGAAATAGGATCATCTTGAGATCGAAAGATGGATAAGGTATGGTATGCGAGCCCCGGAGAATATAATTGTAGATTTTATTTATACTTGTATTTATTGGGTCAACCATAGAGGGACCATAGGAATATAATTGTAGATTTTATTTATGCTCATATTTATTGAATCAATCATAGGAGGGAATATCAATCATAGGAGGGAATATGTAAGTAGGTTTATATTAAGATTATGGTGCTTTGCATATATTTACTTCTTTTTACTTCGATTTTCATATTTTTGTGTTCGTGTAATTATGTTTTGTGTATATAACTTTCTACTTTATGTGTCTTTATGTGCTTTAAAACTTCATAGTTTTCATTTGATTTGTATTTTATTCAAAATTTGATTTTATTATAATGAATTTCATCTTTTTTAATAAAGAAATTTGTATTTTGATTTTGGTGTCTTTTTGTTTTTTTAAAAAGATACAATATAATGTTGTAAATTTAAGTAAAAATATGATTTACGTAGAGAATTGTTTAATATTATATATAAGTTTGCAGGTTTTATGTTCTATATGTATGATTTTATATTGGAATTGCAACTACTTTATATGATAATGTTGTAAAGCCTTTTTTGAATGTTAAACAAATCTATTTAGTTATATCTTTATTTTTATTATTTGATATTAATATTTGTAAATATAGCATATTGTTAGTTTTTAGTTTTTTATCATTTTTATTTCACTTTATATAAAGTATCTAAACTTTCATGTTTATGAATTATTTACAATATCAAATTATACTACTTTGTTCTGTATTTTTTTAAGTGATAATATATGCTAATATGTTCCATAATGTGATTTTTTTTGTTATTTTTAGTAGTGTCATGTATTATTATAATTATTTAAATACTAAATAGGTGATATTATATTTTTTGGTTTTTGAAAATATCAGTTGATATTATTTTGTTTATATAAAATAGATATGTAGTACTAAAATGTATATATTTAGTATTTCTCCATTTATAAATATTATATAATAATAATGTTGAATAAAAAACTTAGTTTGTTATATTTACTTTTAGTTGAATCTGATATTTTTGAAAAGTGATAATTAGGAAATTTTAGAGGAGGAATCACTACAAAAAAATGAGCTATAGTGACGGTTTTGAAAAAATCCGTCACTAAATTAGCCGTTGTTAAATGTATATAATGACGATATTATTCATTGCGAAATGAGTTTTAGTACTCAAAATTAGCAATGAATATCATATCTGTCGTTATATCATTAGCAACGGTCCACATAGTGACGCTTATTCGTTGCTATTTTTCAAAATTTTAGTTAATCGTCGCTAAATTTTGAACTAAAAAAATAATGACGATTAGTTGATATTTTGAAAAATAGCAACGGTGAAGCGTCACTATGTAGACCGTTGCTAATGATATAACTACATATATGATATTCGTTGCTATTTTTGAGTACGAAAATTCATTTCGCAACGAATAATATCGTCATTATATATTTAACAACGGTTAATTTAGTCACGGATTTTTTCAAAACGGTCACTATAGCTCTTTTTTTGTAGTGAATAAACTACGCAATTATTTTTTCTACATGGTTGAGATCAAAAAGAAAAATGGCATTGCCAAAAATAGACAAGATAACATTTCCATTTGTTCATCCGAAGATGGTATTCCAATCTATTTTTTTAAATTTCATACACAAAAATGAAGAATGAGGTGCTGATTAAATGCATATCTCCCCCAATTTCTCGAGCTTCCGCATTGCATGGACAACTATATTTAGATCAAGGGGAATGTGTGCAATGCACCATCCCCTCCAGGGAGTCAAAGTGGATTGTTTTCATTCATTGGAACAATTTGACTAATATTTGACATCGGCTTTCTAGCAATCTGGTGGAATCTTGCAACTGTCACCACTATTTCTGCACACAATCAATGAAGTTGTAAATATCAACCGAGCACTATAACTCTTTATTAATGATGTTCATCAATGTTGCTTCTTAGATTCCAATTATTTCAATCACAAGGCTTACACCCGCACTACAGATCATGCCAATAACCTCAAACAACTCACCTAAATTTCAACAACAAGATAAGCATGATTCAAGGTATAATCGAAACCAACTCTATGCATTTGGACCTTTGAACGACAAATAAAAGAAATCTTTGATCGAATTCTGAGAAATAGTAGAAGAAGATAATTTAATTACATGAATGGAATGGCTAACCTAAGGTTCCTTATATAACTGGAGCCCTAGGATTAGGTTACTTAGGGGAGAAAGAGAAAATAGAAAATACAAGTGTACATTTTGAGTGGGTGGAATACAAATATCTCTCAACTCTCCCTTCAAGATAGAGCATATATGTTTATCATGCTTAGCTTGTTACAGAATCTCTCTAACTGAGTGTGGACAAGTGACTTGGTGAATATGCCTATAATATGATCATCTGAAGTCATCGACCTCCATATGTTTGTGTGTTCATTGAACATGGTATATACATATGCCCTATTGTCGCAATTGAGCTCCATTGCCATAGTAGGAGTTATATGTAAATATGTAAGTACATATTGAAACAATACTCACTTGATTGTTGCAAGAGGCAAGATGTTGTACTCATTTTCTGCACTGAAGTGGGAAACTACTACTTATTTCTGAAGAACTAAATAAACTATTTATGAACTTCGCATTACAGAAATGTAGAAAATTATCAAAATATTTGCATAAAGCATTGTATGTTCATCATTTGAACAAGAAATTCCAGCATAACAAATTGTACTTTGGGAAATCATTAAATTAGGGAAATTATTTTCCTAACAAGGTTTCCAATATTCTAGTGTATATTAAGATGAGAATATGGTTACCTCTTGAAGTGTGAGTCTCTAAAACAAGAGAACTCTCGAATCAAGTAAGATCTGCAGTGTCTCCCTCATGGGTGAAGAGATGAATCGTGTTGCTTCCCGCGAACTTGGATTTCATCTTCACGAAAAGGGCTACAAGAAGAGGTATGTATGAGTTTTATACACTCAAGACTCTTCTCTTTCTCTAAGGCACAAAATTCTTAAGGGACTAGGCTCCCCAAAACTCAAGTTATATAAAAGATAGAGTTTTACTCTCCTTTTATACACATTGTACACTCTGATTGATGAGTCTTCTCTTCAAGTAGGCGTGCGCAATGATGGCCATTGGATTGTTGATCAAGGGCTTAATACCAAGTCCTTGTTCAATAATACAATTATCTCTTTATTTTTCTCCAACTAATTTAAGTAATAAATCAAGTAACAAATCAACAAAGAATTCAATTCAAGGACTATTTGTTGTGGTACATGTGTCAATACGCACGCCTAACAAATTCCATATATGGAATGAGATTATTGCTAATTTATTAATTAATTAATCAATAAATAATGCAACAATATTAAGAGCCTTATTCTTAATAGGACTCAATATAATGACACCATGTGTACAACCATTGTACATGCCCCATCATGACTAAATATAGTCATGGTTGTTGCCGTTTATTTATCAATACATTATCTTTATAATCATATTATCATTATTGGGGAAATTATGAAAATAATCCCTATAGCTTATGTATCATATTCACAAGCACAAAAAATGTAAATCCAATTTATATCTACAAAATTATTATGAATCAAATTTTGTATATAATTTCATGCCTTGGAAATATTATGCAAATCATATTTACATATATATTATTTACAAGAATCATATTCATACAAATATGAATTATTATTAATCATCATTCACATTAATTAATGAAATATATTATGTGAATAAAATATAAAAATATCCTTATGGAAAAAATGTAATAAAAACAATTATTACAACATTGACATCTTTAGGTATGCGTCCTAATCCGGTTAGGACTCATGAGATGTAAATATAGATACTTAGAAATAATGTCGGGGAGATCATAATATTCATGTATAGTGACTCGAAATATGGACATCAATCCAATTTCAGGGTTTATACCATTTTTGCTTGAAATTGAGACACTCTTATCAATTGAGCTCGAGTGGAGCACTTCACACTCTAAATAATCTCAACGAAATGTAAGTCACTCTATGTTAGGTCGAGAAAGTATCGATGAGTTGAATCCAGCTTCTTTAACCATTTCTAATCAAAGTCCAAATCATTTGAAGCTTTGAAATGAGCTTAAGGAGCTTATATATTTACATTTCCATGATCATTTCTGTTTTAAATATGTGGACATTGAAATTTGATTCAAATGAATTGAGATTTAATCCAATTAATTATCAAATCAGCAAGCTAAATGTAGTCATTAAAATCTGTCATGTTTCAACACTCACTTGGAATGGAAGTATCATGGTAGATGATCTATTATGATAGAGTTGACCCCGAGTTTTCCCAATATCATTCATCCTTCACACTGGAAAAACTTTGATATATCTGAAGTTCAAACCCTAATTTGATTGTCTTCTTC
The DNA here is from genome assembly GCA_037367405.1 of Ottelia alismoides. Classification (NCBI taxonomy): domain Eukaryota; kingdom Viridiplantae; phylum Streptophyta; class Magnoliopsida; order Alismatales; family Hydrocharitaceae; genus Ottelia; species Ottelia alismoides. The sequence continues at coordinate 436,891 of JAZKJV010009616.1, read as the reverse complement.
AGAATAAATCAATAGATTTCTCATTTGATATTTGGGTGACGCTATTAATCATACACTTTTCAAAAGCATATATTAATATCTCAAATTTGTGTCTTATTTCATAAACAAGAAGATAATGCATGGAATTCATTTTGACCCACAAATTATCTCATGAGTGATTTCCGTCTCCCGGTTTATCAATTATGAACCTGTATGATTCCTTTGAGAGATCATATATCTCATAGTATGCACACCAATGCGTTGGTATATGGACCTTATCTAGGTCACCAAGCTATTGGCATGTCAAATGTGCATACTCAGGCATATAGATGCATATATGTCTTAGGTCAAAGGATGCATGCATAATCATGAAAGTTACGATTCGTGACTTAGTTTATCTCTACCTCATCAAGTCAAACCTTTGACTTGATTATTCCAATACTTCTGAATCTTTATTCTTATGCAGAAGACATGCATCAAGAAGTCAATTGCAAATCATTCTACAGAGAAAGATTGACATCTCTTTCTCAGACTGGAGATCTTTATTGAATATCGCATATTTGAAGTCAGTTGTGTCCTCCTAATTGCATGGTATTCAATATGGCCAAGGTACATAATCCTAATTGTATAAAGGAACCTTAATAACATGCATTCATATTCATTCATTCATTTCATTTCATATAGATATGATAAAGCAATAGCTTTTATTGCATTAATGGGTCGTCAAGGGCTTACAAGTCCAACAATTTCTTGCTCCTCCAAGTGATCAAGTTCCCTGCTATGTAGGTAGAAAATCCAGAAGTGGATTTTATATCCAATAGATTTTTTTCATAAAAAAAGCATTAAAATAGGATATAAGATCCATTGTAGCCCCTTTGTTAAGCACCATCATCCTGGAGAGGACTTGATATACCTCAAGATCATCATGCATGCATTATAATGGACCAGCTAGGATAATCCATGAACCGACTAAGATTGACAACTGCTAACGAGGTGTATGCCCTAATGATGGTCAGATAAAGTAGCTTCTTGATTACCCGTCTGTAGTAGCTTGTATCTTCGAACTCGAAGCTCATAGATGTATTATTTGGGATCAATTGTAATATGGGATGACTTAGATTCCAATATCCCAACTCCTGTAGTAGGTCGGTAGCGTACTTTATTTGGGACATAGGAAGGACTCATTTGAAATGAAGAATCTCAATCTCAAGGAGGTAGCACAATGGTCCATGATCTTTGATTAAGGATTGCCTTGCTAGCCTCATTTTTACTTCCACTATGTTTTTCGAATCATCATTAGTGAGGATGATGTTGTCCATATATATATTAACATGTCCACAATGTCTTTCCTTATTTTTGATAAAAGCAAGGAGTGGTATAATGAAGATTTGGAAAGTCTGAAATTCTCAAGAACTTCTGACAACTTTTGTAACAAGCTCAAGGATTGTTTAAGACAATAAACATCCTTCTTTCGATAAGAATACCTTCTGAAACTCCCAATGAACCTCAAAGCCAAGAGGTTGGTGTATATATATGACCTCCTACAGTTTATCGTAGAGAAAGGAATTCTTTATGCCATGTTGATGAACGGTCTAATAAAGATATACTACTATCAAAAGAATATGTATTTTACAAGATCCATGATACATGAGAAAAAGTTTCGAAGTAGTTGACCTTGTACGTCTGTGTAAAGCCTTTGAAACTAGTGTTACTTTGTATCTCGAAATCGAGCCACTTGAGTTATATTTCACAATAAAGACCTATCAAGATCCAACAACATTTCCATATGTAGGTAGATCTACAAGCTTCCATGTCCATAGGAGATTAGAGCAGGTATTTCCTCCTTCATGGTAAGGTGTCATTTTAGATCACATGGTGCCTCAACATGATCGATGAGGATTTCTTCTACCACTAATGCTTCTGCAAATCATTCGTAGATTGATCCAAGACTAGAGAAAGAAACTGCCGCCAAAATAGGATTTGTAGTACATTTCTATTTGCCCTTCTTGAGGATGATATGGCATTCACTCGATCATTATGTTTAGTATCCTTACATTAATATTCATTTAAGTGTTGATACTTGTAGAAACCTCATCTAAGGTAGCTGGAATGTCAATATATAAAGCATTGAAGGTGAATTTACGTCAATAGATGTACCGCTAGTTGGTTGAGGGTGTTGTTGACATCAAATCGAGAATCCTGAGGTGCAAGTATCGGTACAAGAACATGTATTGGAATAATCTCCGAAGTAGTTGGAGGAGAAGATATATAGGCACCACTAGTGTCAAAGAAGATAATACATTCAAATAATGTGATGTTCTCACTAATTTATTGTCATGATATCCTTCGATTATAACATTGTTATCCCTTCTGATTCCTGACATAGGCCAATACATGACTATTATAACTGCTAGTTTATCCCCTGCTAGGCTGACGAAGAGGACAAAGATAGCACATCCAAATACCTTTAGGGGAACATGGAATACAACTTTTCCTAGGAGTTGAAGGCTTGTGATTAATGAAAAAAACATCAGCGAGTACCACATGACCCCAATATGAGCTTGGTAATGGGTGAGCAATATGAAGAAATGTGTTAATGCTTGCAATCGACAACTCCATTCTCCTGTGACATATGTTGACATGTTGTCTGATGAAGAATCCCATGAGAAAAGAAGGTCAACATATCATGAGATAGAAATTCTCTAGTATTTCCAAAGCAAATAGTTTTCACAGTTGCACCGAATTGATTTCGGATCTCTCTAGTATTTCCAAAGCAAATAGTTTTCACAGCAAATAGCTGATCTTTCGACTTGATTTGGCCCTTCTCAAGTATGTGATGTTTAGAGGAATCAGATGCCTTTCCACATACAATTAGTGCCTACTAATATGGTGCAAATAAATGGCAGATAGATTTGATTTAGATCATACCATACCAAGAATAGTGCATTGACCCTTGATTAAAAAATTAACTAATCTTAAAAAAAAGCCAGAGCTGCATTGACGCATATAGCAGTACAAAGCTTCTGAAATAAAAATGAGGAAGCCCTTATGAGAGAAAAAAATACTTGGATGATTTACAACTTTTTGTGAAGATGGATCAGCCAGGATCATGTGAGGATGAAGTTCTTATAAGGAATTGGATTGAGTGGAGAAGGGTATGGAGAAATTGGATGTAATGAATGTGAATATATAAAAAATATTTTTTTTGCTTTTTTGATAAATTAGGTGACCAGAAAAGTTCACAAAGTAAATTGACACTTGAATTCAAATCAATCTGTTGAAGGACTCAAGAGATAAATCTATTTTGAAATCAGCATGGATAGCCACTTCAAATACTATCAAAAGGAGATTTAAACTTCAAGTATTGGAGCTTGAAAAAGTCAAATTGAAGAAATGACTTGAAACAGACTTTCGGAGCTCTGTATCGACATTGAAAGAGTTTTAAAGCATATTTGGTTGCCAGGGTACCTCGGGGTATCCCGTGATACTCCTAGCTCCATCCTTGCATTCTTGGGTTGGGATTACTTGTACAAACCCTACATTTTCTTTGGTATAATATTTTTAATCAGGTTTAGATAAAAAGGTTAACATAAAAACCATGTTATAATCATTAAAACACATAATTATTGTCACATCACATCATATTTATCATTTCAACCCTCTACAACCCTCCCAACCATCCAAATAGCTACTATTCACGGGAGGATACCCAACTCAGTTACCAAACATGCCCTTAATTTCAGACTGAAAGGCAGATTATTTTACTATGCCCTTAATTTCAGACTGAAAGGCAGATTATTTTACTTTGTTGGCAAGGTGAAAGAAGGGTCAGAGGTGGCATGCGATGTTGAAGCAATAACTTTGAATTCATGTCCTCAACTCAGTCTTTTGGGGCTTGTTGGTAAACAATCAACAAGTCTAAATGAAGAACATGATCTCTTAGCCATATAATTTGACCATAGTCAATCACATTGGATGGATATTCCTCTCACTATGAATTACTGAGTTGCTTCATAATATTTGTTTATTACTTAGTCTGTAGCCAGAGTTTGGCGACCACTAACAATCTCAAGCAAAGGTCAATACTTCAATTCTCCATAAATCCTTCACTAAAGGGCTCTAAGTCAATAACACTAATATTGTTCTTCCGAATTATTCTCAAAAGGTATGAAATAGTGGAGTAACATATATGAGAGAATGCTTTAAGTGTGGATTTTGTTCAAGGAGTCAAAATACACATGCCAAAGAAGAGGGAAGTTGTCCAAATGACCTTCATGAGAGTTGTAGCTTATTAAATTTCAAGGTTTTTTTGTATCAGATGATATTTCCCTAATTCCTTGAAATAATCAAGCTTAAAGGGAGATTCTATATATGTTATAATTGTATTTATTATTAATGTTTTTTTGTTATTTGGTAAAAAATTAATTTATAACAACAGCAAATGAAAAAAAAATAAAAATGTAAAGTAGATAACTAGTTATAAATTATTGAAATGGATTATAATATATCATACATGTGATTTTCATAATTAGCCTTACTTGTTTTAGTCTTAAATATTTTTGAATATTTTGTCATATAGATATTTAATAATATAATATAATATAATTAAAATTATTTTACCGGATTTAAATAGAAATTGATAGAACTTTTATAAGTTACATTTGCTATGGTTTCTTCCTTAGGTTTTCTTATAATTTTCACTCAATTTTATTCAATATTTTCTTTTGTATATAAATGACTAGCTTATATTAGGGGTTTAACTCATATAATATAATTTATATAAAATTCTATTCTATTCTTGGAGCTTTTTATTACATTTTATGCAATATGTTCAATTGGTTTGAACCTTTTTGTTCAATTTTCTTCTTGTTCTCTCCTTTATTTTTTTATGTCTAAATCTATATGTTAATTTGAGCTTCATTTTTTTAATTTCATAAAATAAGCTTATTGTGTTGTATAAATATATGTTTAAGATGGGTCATAGATCAACTAAGGTTAATAATATAGATGACTATGTTACTAATCAGCCATCAAACTTGCTAAGAAATGTAAAGTTTTCAAACAGGATTTGTGAACCCATTACAAATAGTCTACATTTCCTAACGGTTGTATCGACCCATTAACAAAGCAATGATACTCCTAATAGGTTTACTAAAATCATTAGAACATATGACATTTCTCAGTGAGTTTGTGGACCCATTAGGAAAGGTAAATCTGAATGGTTCCATTCATACGTTAGGAAAATACCTGTCACTAATAGTGAAATTTGCAGCATTAGTGATTTTTCTATAATCAATTAACTTATATTGAGCCTTCCATTTAATATATGTATTTTGTTCGGATTTCCAGTGTTGATCCATAAATGTAACATCCCAGGCTTAGGTCCTCGGTCCGTTATCGAGGAAAACTTGCCCTGGCAACTTGTTGGGTACGAGCCCAGATGAACTCGTTAACAACCACCCAAAATGCTTAAGCCCAAGTTGTCAAGTACTAATCCCCACCAATTATAACACACTCTCACACTTTGTGAGTTTTAGAGGTGGGACTATATTTGGGGATATGGGTATTACAACCTCCCCCACTTATATTCGCAACGTCCTCATTGCAACATGACCCATCACTTATTCCTAGTGATAGTGGCGCATGCACGCTCCGGATAGCCATTTCCTCCTAACTCTTTGTAGGAGTGGCTCCACCTCTCGGGTAACCCTTTCCACCATCAGAGGGAAATTGGCTCTGATACCATTTGTAACGTCCCGGGCTTAGGTCCCCAGTCCGTTATCGAAGAATATTGGCCTTGACAACTTATTGGGTCTGGATCCAAATGGATCCATTGACCACCACCCAAAATACTTAAGTCCAAGTTGTCAAGTAGTAGTCTCCACCACTTATAAACCACATCCACACTTTGTAAGTTTTAGATGTGGGACTATGTTTGGGGGTATAGGTGTTACAACCTCCCTCACTTATATTCGCAATGTCTTCGTTGCGACATGGCCCATCACTTATTCCCAGTGACAGTGGCGATTGCACGCTCAGTGTAGTCATTTCATCCTATCTCTTTGTAGGGGTGGCTACACCTCTCAGGTAGCCCTTTCCACCATTAGAGGGAAATTGACTCCGATACCATTTGTAACGTCCTAAGCTTAGGTCCCCAGTCCATTATCGAGGAAAACTGGCGCTGACAAATTGTTGGGTATGAACCCAGATGAACCTGTTGACAACCAACCACAATTCTTAAGCTCAAGTTGCCAAATAGTAATTCCCACCACTTATAACCCACTCCCACACTTTGTGACTTTTAGATGTGGGACTATATATGGGGGTAAGGGTGTTACAACTCGATGTCATTTAATTTAGTATTGAATCCGATGTTTGTACTACCATTACTTTTCCATGTCTGATCACGTAAATTTTGAGATTCTAATTACAGCCAGGAATCCATTTGTAATATTTGGCGGAGGTACGGCTCATACATGCTAAATCGGTCAACATAGAAACTATCGAAATTAAGACATAGATTTGACGATCTATTCTAAATTGAGTCGGCATACACGACATATACTTTTGGAGATAGTGTTCGAAATCAAACTATTACATATACGAAAATCCTAAAGCGATACATACCTTATGTCCAACATTTTTATTTCCCCATCGTAATCGACACGAATCCTTCCGATAATGTATCTGCACACTCCTCCTCCGATCTGATGTTAGAGTCTCCTTCGACGAGGAACCTTCGAGTAAGGACCTCTTTCTCTCTCTCTCTCAAACACACACACGGAGAGGAAGGCATTGATATTGGTATTTGATGCCATTGAGGTCTTTTAATGGTTGCCAATGAGAGAAATCAATGTGCTAATAAATCCCATTTAATTGATAATTAAATAATGGTAACATGGGGATAAATGGAAGTTTAGTTGGAGGAACAAATAAAGTATTTGATTTTTCTTTATTGCATGGGTTTTGTTACAGATTTACTCAAGACGAGGATACATCTTTATGATACCATACATGTTATTGTAGATGAATTAATCAAAACAGCTCGCTTCTTACCTACTTGCATGGATCAATCGACGGAGAGGCTGTCTAAACTATAGATAAATGAGATCGACAACCTAGACAATGTCCAACATCAGTTATGTCATATCGGTATACGGGGCACACATCTTATTAATGGAAATGCTTCCAAGAGGCTATAGATACCCGATTTAAGTTAGTACTTCTTGTTGCATGTAGACTTATTGTCAACCAGATAAGATTATTAAGAGATTTGAAGAGTTGATTGAAAGCATGCGCTCATGACTGCAGGAAACTCAGATAGATATTTTCCCATGGTAGAGTTTTCTTACATTAAATGATTATCATTCGAATATCAAGATGATTTTGTATGAAGCATTCTATAGAAGGTCTTGTAGATCACACTCTTGTTAGAGAGATGTGAGGGAGGACATACGTAGGGGCTAAACCTAATGACCACTAAGAAGAGTGTTGAACAAAAAATGAAATTCAAATAAATTCACAATCTAGGATATGTCTCATGCTAAAAAAATTCAAGGACGGAATTTTTCTAAGGGTGATAGATTGTAATGGACAAGATTTTCCAAAAAGGAAAAATCAAATACTTTATTTGTACCTCCAAATAGACTTCCATTTATCACCATATTACCATTATTGTATTATTTAATTGTCAACTAAATGAGATTTATTAGCACATTGATTTCTCTCATTGACAACCATTAAAAGACCTCAATGTCATTAAATCCCAACATCAATGCTTTCCTCTCCATGTCCGTGTGTTTGAGAGAGAGAGAGAGATAGAAAGAGGTCCTTACTCGAAGGTTCCTCGTCGAAGGAGACACTAACATCAGATCAGAGGAGGAGTGTGCAGATACATTATCGGAAGGATTCGTGTTGATTGCGACAGGGAAATAAAAATATTGGACATAAGGTATGTATCGGTTTAGGATTTTCGTATATGTAATAGTTTGATTTCGAACAATATCTCCAAAAGTATGTGTCGTGTATGCCGACTCAATTTAGAATAGATCATCAAATCTATGTCTTAATTTCGATAGTTGCTATGTTGACTGATGAATCTCGTATTCATCATGCTAAAATTGGTCATTTAGGATATGTTCCCCATTATTCACTTGTAATTAATCATTAATAGAGCATTATTAGCATTCATATATGTGTTAATAATATTTGCATTTCATCGTGCATAATTGCATTAAAAAATCCCAAGTGTAAATTAGCCCAAAAAGCCGCAAACTTCTCACATTTGTAAATAATTCATCCTAACTTCGATTGACCCAAAATCACCTCCATTGTGTAGCAAATAATCCCAAAGTCTAATTTCACATCTGACAGACTAAAATGAGCATATCTCCCACATACAGTGTCTGATTTTGATCTACTGACTTTTAAAGTACACCATTTTCAAATACCTTCAAAACAAGATCAATTTCATAAAATTCGGAGCTCATATGTGAAAGTTGGGTTTTGGGCCTCTTTTGCGCATTTTAACTTTTTGTTGTTTTTGACCTGAGTTTTTATGTGCATAGTTAACTCTTTTAATTTTATTTCTTTTTCATTACTGTTCTTTGATGGAAGTTTTATTAAGCGACACAAAAATCCAAATCCAGATCAAAACTGAAATCAAAGAAACTGACCAAGTTCAAGTGTTCATTGTCGGTCTGTACAAAAGTTGTGTGTTTCTTACTTCTATTTTATTTTCCTATTTTCTTATCTATTAATAATCCAAAAATATTAGATTAGTGTGTATTTAATTTTTTTGTATTTTATCGTCTTTTTCTATATTTTTTTATACTCTCTAAAACTACCAAAAAATAGAAAACCCCAAAATCAGGTTTTCTATACACATGGAGAACCACCAAAAATACCACTTTTCACAGATAACCTCTTTTACTCTCGAGTCCTTCATGAAAGTTGTAGATCTCGTCGAGACTGATAGATTCAAGGAGGCAGCAGGTTTACCCGGGGAAAGTCATGCATGAAGTCAATCCCGTCTTCATTAGCTGTTTAGAGGCCTCTGATAAGGCTTGAGAGTTCAAGGGGTTCCCGGGGAAGGAGCGAATGCGAATGAGAGACTGACACAGAGACCCGGTAGAATACGAGGCCCCATAACATCTACAATTGGATTGAAAATGGCATAAGCCTCAGGCAATTTGGCAAAGAAAAAACTACCCGAATAAGGGGTAGAATTAAGACAGATACAGATGAAACTAAAGATATTAAGCATAACAAATAGTTTTTGCAGATAATTTTTTTATTGAGTTATTGATATAAGGAAAGGAGAAAGTGAAGAAAGAAGGGAGGTGAAAAAATACTTCTTTTTCTTTCAATTCCCTCAAATCAAAAATCCTTCCATTTTCAAACGAAAATACAAGGATGTTTGACATCTTTCTATGCACCTCTTTTCTGTTGGCCAACTGCCCTCACCTAGTCTCGCCTGCACAGTCTCATTTTCTTCCTCCTCTTGTGAGGATCGGCTTACCGGCCGCTGGCATCCGAAAAATAGACTGCTAAAGAGCTTCCCGACTTTGGAGATCAAGGCTGTCAAGTAGCTATATGCAAAAAAGTCATGCAGAGGGCTCAAAGAATCCGCACGATCCCTCGATAGCAGCGGGTTCCGGGCCGCATGTTGAATTACCGGCTGGTACTGGGCTGTCTTTGAAACTGGCAGCTGACATGCTTGCTTTTTCACGTGGATGCGCGGAAAGGCCCGGGGCGGTTTTCTTGTTCATATGTCAAGGGCTGGTAAGGTTTTGCGTGTTGTATCGAATTAAAGCACATGCTCCACCGCTTGTGCGGGCCCCCGTCAATTCCTTTGTGGTGCTGCCGTGCCACGAGGCACGACCATGGAAGTAATGAAAAAGAAAAAGTTCTGTAGTTGGACCACGGCATTTTCTCGTTCAAATAGATGATTCTCTATATATTTCTTAATATAATAAAAGAAGACAGGAGGAGGACGCAACCTCAATATCCTCCCAGTCATGAAAGATCTCCTACATCAAAGCTGAGATGAAATCGAACGAGAAAATGGCGAATAAGAAAATGGAATGAAATCTAGTAGACGCCAAGAAGATTAGGGGCGAGACGAGGCCGGATGGTTTTCGATCCGAGGTATCCAGCTATTTCTTTTCTATTCTTCTTTATACTTATATTTTTAAATTTTTTGGGTGCCACGTAGCAGTCCCTGGGCGTGCCACGTGTCATCCCCACTCCTTCTCTCTCCAGGCCTCCCCGGGTCACGTGCTGCGCACATGACCCTCTTCTTCCTCCAGCCATTTACACCCGCCCCCCGGTTGTTCCTCCTCCTTCCTCGTAACCGCCGCAGCCTCCTTCCTCGTAACGGTGGCCGCCACCTTCACTCTCCGGTCGTTACGAGGCTGGTCCTGGCCCGCGTAACAGCCCTCGCCCTTCCTATAAAACCCGGCCCCCGCGTGACGCTCCATCCATCTGCCGTTCTCCCAGTAAGAGAGAGAGAGAGAGATGTTGGGAGCGGTTTGGTGACAGCAATCCCTCTCCGGCAAGAACCCCTCCTCTTGAGCGTGATCCACGGAGCCTCTGGGTCCGTGCAGCTGCTTCCCGTGCAGCAGAGCCTCGACTTCTCCCTTTCGTCGGACCTCTGAGGCAACTACCATGAGAAGGATGTCGCCGCTCCTCCCTCGGGCGAATTCCTTACTTAACCAGCTTCTTCCCTTATTTTACAGGCAACCTCGTCTCCTTATTTTTTTTCTTTTCTCCTCCGTCCATTGTAGGATCATCATGTCACCTACGCGCGCCGCCCTCTGACTACAGCCGCAGCTGCCCTCTCCGCCACTCACTGCCCCGATCGCATCTCCAGCCTACGTGCAAGGCAGCGCGACTCGTCCGCTACTCCAAGCGCTGCCTCCTCCGGCGCGGCAGCACCACCCCCTCCCTCGGCTGGGAGCCCGCCAGCGGCTCCTTCTCCTCCACCCGTCGTGCCCAGCGCCCCGCCCTCCGCCGCGCGGGAGTGCCGCCTGCGACATCACCGCACCTCCCGCCTTGCAGCCGTGCGGGGGTGCTGCCTACGCCTAGCGCCGCACCTCCCGCCTCGCATCTGCGCGGGGGTGCCGCCCTCCGCCATCGGATGCCGCCTGCGCCCAGCGCATGTGGGTGCGCCTCGTTCTGGAATCTCCCCTCACGTGAGAAGCACGTGAGGAGGGGGTAGTTTTCATCAAGGCCCCCAGTTTCCTGCAATTTACGAAGTGCCCCTAAGTTTGCTGACATCAGCGTTGCGTGCTGGGCACATGACACATTAGAAAAGTTGCATCAAAAGCCCGACATATTTCACAAATTTCAGATAAGCCCCTCAGGGATCTTTTTGAAGAAGAAATTTTATTTTCATTACGTTTTAGTCCCTAGATCTTTATTATTGCATAACTTTCTTATACGAACTCCGTTTCTAGCGCATGATATGTCATTTTGAAGCTTATTCATGCTCTATCATTTTGCATAAATTATTGACACATTTGAAGCTACTTTGTCAGAATTATTATTTGAGGATTGTTGTTGACTTGTGCAAGTTGAAAATTGACATATGAGTGCTACTTTTATTGAGAAAAGTTGATCTAACTTGCAGGGACCCATTTTCGAAGATCTTGTCTGATTAAGTCACTCTTGATTATTGATCTTCTTAATTAATGAAATGATCTGTGCATGAGTATACATGAGGAGGTAAAATTAATCTAATTCCTTGAGACTTTATTTAAGGAGTTGTTAAGATTGATCTGCTAATGCTTGAACGTTATTTTCAAGGAATTAGACCTATGGTTGAATTCACGATTCACCTGATATAAAGATATTAATTCCTTTTAGGGGTGATTTTAATTCTCACAGGATAAAACTTCGATACGTTGATCTGTTTGACCTGCTTCTGAAATATTGATTGTTACACATTCTTGGACCTAATCTCTTTTGATATGTAATGTGATTTTGAGGATTTATTGATCATATTATTGAAGGATTTAACACATTTCAAATCACAGATCTTGGGCATAATCTTCTCTGTTTATTTTTCTTGCATCACTTTTGCATCTAATTGCATTGTATATTTTATCAACACAAAAATTAATCGAGCATTTATTAATTACTTGATTTAATTTAAAATCGTGCAACTAAAAATCTCCGTTCACTGTGTTCGACCTTGGTACACTTGACAAGTAAAAATACTCCACAACATTCAAAGATTGTGGTTTTTTGACGAACCAAATTTGCCTCCTATACTACGACAATTTTAGATTATTAAAGAGATGAATTTCGTGTTCATCAAATGGCGCAGTTGTCGGGGAACGACGAATTTTTAGGGTTTTGAATCAATTTTTGTAATTAATTTTTGTGAGATTAATTTTTGTGTAATTTTTTTCTTCTGCATTTTATTTTGCATTTCTCTCTTACTTCTGCTACTAACCGCAAATTCGCGCTTCGCAGACTACTAGGACCCCAATTTTGGATATTAATCAAGGATCTGCAAGGAAGATTGACTTTTAATTTTTGTGAGAGAGAGCTTAGTATAGGTTTAATTTTCTGCAATATTCTCATGGTCCCTCTCTTTGAACCCTTGTAATAATTCAAACTAAATCTTTCTGTGGTGTGTCGGGTCTGTTTCAACCCCTTATATGTGGTTGGGACCCGACTTGAGTGGCATAGGACTTAGACACATTTACGCTTGTTTCTCTATCATTGATTATGCTTGTAATTCTTAGCCCACACTTTCACTAACTAAACGCACTATAGACCGTTCAATATTAGCCAAATTTTGAAATCAATTCTTCCCACTAATAGAACTTTCTGTTTAGGGCGTTTTTCACATGTGCATATCATTTAGTGTAATTTAAATTCCTTGTCTTGCATCCCGCATGAAGAACACGAGGATTTACTGTAAGTCCTTCTCTTAAGCATGCATCATTGATTTACGTTGCATCAGCTTTTCCTATTCTCCTTTCTCGAAGTTTTACAACCTAGGATTTGAAGGAATTGGGACTGCTCGATAGGCGTGAATTTCTATGCTCACATAAACTACAGTGATAACCTTAACTTAAAACTAGGACTGCTAATCAAGGTGAGTGTAAATAAATTAACATAAAATTAATCTGTGTTTGGTGGAGAGGAACCCACTCATTGTTGGTAAGGACCAGAACGCACACTTAGGAAAGATCTCAAAACCGAAGTACTTCAGTTAGAATACTGATTTTAAAATAATTAGCTACTTTTCAGTGAGGGTCTCCGGTAGCCGTTTTACGGCCCGACTTCCCTTAGCAGAGTAGGTGGTTTAGAGGACACTGCGGAAGACTCCGTCCTCAAGTAACATGGGTAGCCATTTAAACGGTCCGTACTTACACCTATACTGGCTGAAAGTAGGTGCAACTAGTTGTATGAACTCGAGACAGTCTTTGTGAAATATTTCGGTACCTAACAGCTCCGCTTAATTCTCAAGATTGTTTTGTCATTAAATTAAAATTGAAAAGATAAGCGGCCGAACCCTAACATGCCTTCACTAGTGTTGAGTGGGTGAATCGACGTGTTTGTTTTGTGTTTGATTTGTGTGCGTCAAAGACTTTGCAATCACAAGCAAATCGTGGTTCGTTAATCATTCCATCCCTCTTGACAAGATGTCGGCACAGTGGTCTTCTTTTCCGATCTCCACGACCTTGTCTCGATATCCTTCTTCTCACACTCCTCAGGAGAACCTGATCTTCAAATCAGGTTCCCCTCAGCCATCATTCTCTTCCCACCCATACATCCCACCCTATGACCATACTTCTTCTTAGAATAGCCCTCTCTCATATTCTGATAATCTTATGGACATGAGAGAGAGATCAGAATCGAGTGCAATTTCCGGTTACTATGATCTCACAACCTCTTGAACCATCCCTTACTCAAGATGACTATCCTCTTGAGTACAATCAATTTTCCTTCGACAAACCACGAGAAAACCAAAGTTAAGAAAATATAACTCATAACCAGAGCATAATGTTTATGAACAATCAATACTCTACTCGAGGTTACATGCCAGAATCACGACACATGGAGAATGATTATTCAATCACTACTCATGATATGTTTGAGGATGAGATTGCTCGGATTAATCATAGAGCAGATACTTTAACTGAGAGAATATATGATCTCATCCAATCAATGCAGAATTCAGAAGAAGTGAGACCACCACCATGCGAACCACTATATTATCATGTGACTCACAATCAGACACGACCACTGACCTCTGACCTCCCGACTGATCATATTACAGAAAATACCAAAAAATGAAAAAATTGAAAATTCAAAAAAATTGGACAATTCTGAAATGGAAGCATTTTGCAAGAGTCTGATTTTAGAGCTTTCATTGATCAAAGTCATAGAATATGTGCCCGATCTTAAGATATTTGTGAAGAGTCGACTGAACCCCAAAAAGACGGGCAAGAAACGATCCAGGACTAAATATCATGTCATATCTATGGCTAGTTCTTTGGTGATGAATCATAAAATCAAAAGCCGTAAAGTCAAGCGGTTGACTCGGATCACATGCGAAATTGAGGATTCTACATTCACTCATGTTCGGTTAGACGATGACTCAACATTAAACATCCTCCCCAAGTCTATCTTTGACCAACTCAAATTTGGACAACTCAAAAATACTAGGATGATCGTTCAATTACCCGATCGATCTACCAAAAGACCGCGGGGGATCGTTTCTGTCGTCGTAAATTTTCAAGGTAAAGAACATAAGGTGGACTTTATGGTCCTTGATATTGAGCACCCTAAAGGATGTCTGAGTCTCCTATCATTTTAGGAAAACCTTTCTTAGCCTCCGCTAAGGCGATCGTCGATTGTGAGACTAAGGAAATCAAGTTCCCGAACTCGGACCACGATGAACAAACCCCCAATGATACAACCTTCTCTGAGGAAAACCAACTTGAAACCGGCAGTTATATTTCATATTATCAGACATCTCCGCATGACACACTGAGACAAACCCTAGGACAGTCACCTAAAAGATTAACTGTTGGACAAACTTCGAATTCTCACCACCCTATCACTGCTCCTAGGAAAAATCAAGATGTTGGAGCTTTTGAGGAATTGGACCATATTATTGAAGATCACCATGATTATTTGAGTGGTCCAATCTTTGAGTCAGCAGTAATTCATGAGATACTTGAACCATATAAGGAACCGACTCCGGAAACATCCGATGTCACCAAAATTAACGATCATCTGGATGTGGCATCGACACCCCCAGCCATAAATCACAAAATTAACAGGAACAATCTCCCTTGACCGAAGTAGCGCATGACCCTTCAAGAATTGGTTGACTTTTACAGGGATTCATCTGATGAGGAACTCACACATGCCACATCGGTTACTCAAGACAGGGAGATGAAGACTGTCCAACTTCCTCCCAATACTTCCCAAGGAAACAAACTGACCAAGAAAGTCACCTTTGACCTTAGACACCAGGTGATTTCTGAAGAGTCCTCGTCTGGTCCTGATGTGGTTCATCAGATAAGTGCAATAGGTACAGCTCTGATCCAAGGGAACTTACCTCTGATCGACAAAAGTTGGAGATCCTCTGCAGACGACTACTATTCTCCTGAGGACGACTCCGACGATGGCCGGTCTTCTTCATCGCCCCCCTCTTCATCACACTCCACATCTCCATACTATCTCCCTCCACAGTCTCACAAGAAGGTCCGTCGCATACCTCCTTGATCTTGTACATCCGCAAATCTCCCCGGTTCCCCATCTGTAATTATCCGATTATACTTAAGGTGACCTGTGCCTAAGTATCGGGGGACTGCTACCATTGTTTATACATCGCTTCTCCTCTTATTTATTTATATATATTTTTTGTCCCATCTATACTTAGTACGAGCTATGTCTACATTTCACTTTATGCCATGAGGACATAGCACAAGCTAAGTATAGGGGGTGTGTGTATATATTTTATCTACTTTATCCATAGCTCGTACTTTAATCGTTTTTATCTAACATCGGGGATGGGTACAAGTAATGTGTGTAATACATGTTTTCCAAAAAAACAACAAACAAAACAAAAAAACAAAAAAAACAAAACAAAACAAAACAAAAACCCCCCAAAAAAACTTTTTGCATTAAAAAAAGAGAAAAAAAAAAGAAAAAGAAAATCATCACTTACGGTCTTGCATTTCATCAAGCATTTCATGCATTCCTTGGTTAATATATTCATGACACATTCACCATCATTCAAGGCTTGAGGATTTTTGAGGACACTTGATTTCTGAGATCTTGAGATTCTGAGTTAGCCAACCTTAGTCATTAGGGTTTTGAACTTAATTATCCACACTTCCCTAATTTGAAAGATTTGAGCGCTATATTGCACTCTTCATCTCTACCTTTAAAAAGAACTTGATAAGCACAATCACTTTCACAACTGTATGATTGATGAGATAAGTTGAGATATCACATGAGGAACTAGGACTAGAGATTTGAGTTTAGACCCGATCTAATGATATTCGAGGATGGTATAAAGTTAATGAAGGCTTCAAAAAACCTGAGTGTCAGCAAAAACCTAGCCAGTATGTGAACAAGATTCATATGTTATCTCATTGATAAATGACCTAAGTGCCAGGGTGTGATGAAACTTAATGAAAATTGTTGATCAGTGTGCGCCAACTCTTGGTAAAAGCAGTGGAGCTAGCCAAAAAAAGGAAAAAAAAAAGAAAAAAGAAAGAAAGAAATGTCAAAGAAAAGCTCTGTCATCCAAAGTCAAATTCCATATGAGCTTCCACCAATGGTGAGCGCTCCCAAAATATTTTCAAAGTGTCCACTTGGACCAAGCGCTAATTAGGACCAAGGAGTCGGGCTGACACCATAAAAGGGCTCTGCATCGTAAGCGATACAAGTCTGGGTGTCGAAGGTATCTTAGATATTCAAAAGAGACACACCCTGGTGTACTCCCAGAAAAACAAGTGCAGACGACTCCAAATTCTCTTGACGGACACATTGATCAACAAAATATACTTGTGTTGAGTAATAAGGCACTCGAGAGGTACCTTGTTCCAATGTAAGGAAGAGAAAATCAGACACAATCCTATACCCTCCATCATCTGGCCGTCCATCTACACTTTCAAGTCTGACAAACTAATGAGACGGTTGATTGAAACAAGAATAGACTTATTCCCTAAGTGTTGAGGATTAGGTCTAGAGGAAAGTCTTTGGGATTGGAACTTTGGGTGATGTCTCGACTTGACTCTCATGAATGCAATACACTAACAATCATATCCTTATATTATATGTACAAACAGAGAGTCTGAAAATTAGAGAGGTTGGATTCCTTTTGATTAAAGCTTGGTTGAGCCCATAATTTTAAGATCACTCAAATTAAGGGTCTTCTATGAATTAAGCCTTGAAAATTCACATGCACAATCAGGGATGTATTCAACTAAGTCATTCATTCATGCTCGCGGACGAGCATGGTCTAAGTATAGGGGTATGATGAATCTCATATTCATCATGCTAAAATTGGTCATTTAGGCTCTGTTCCCCATCATTCACTTGTAATTAATCATTAATAGAGCATTATTAGCATTCATACATGTGTTAATAATATTTGCATTTCATCGTGCATAATTGCATTAAAAAATCCCGTGTAAATTAGCCCAAAAAGCCGCTAACTTCTCACATTTGTAAATAATTAATCCTAACTCCGATTTACCCAAAACTACCTCCATTGTGTAGATATTACTAACCTTATTAAATAAAAAATACAAAAAAATTACTAACCCCAATAAGTGTCAAATAATCCCAAAGTCTAATTTCACATCTGACAGACTAAAATGAGCATATCTCCCACATACAGTGTTCGATTTTGGTCTACTGACTTTTAAAGTACTCCATTTTCAAATACCTTCAAAACAAGACCAATTTCATAAAATTCGGAGCTCATATGTGAAAGTTGGGTTTTGGGCTTCTTTTGCGCATTTTAACTTTTTGTTGTTTTTGACCTGAGTTTTTATGTGCATAATTAACTCTTTTAATTTTATTTCTTTTTCATTATTGTTCTCTGATGTAAGTTTTATTAAGCGACACAAAAATCCAAATCCAGATCAAAACTGAAATCAAAGAAACTGACCAAGTTCAAGTGTCCGTTGTCGGTCTGTAAAAAAGTTGTGTGTTTCTTAATTCTATTTTATTTTCCTATTTTCTTATCTATTAAAAATCCAAAAAAATTAGATTAGTATGTAATTAATTTTCTTGTATTTTATCGTATTTTTTCTATATTTTTTATCCTCTCTAAATGCACCAAAAAATACAAAACCCCAAAAATCGGGTTTTCTTTACACATGGAGAACCACCAAAAATACCACTTCTCACAGATGTCCTCTTTTGCTCCCGAGTCCTTCATGAAAGTTTTAGATCTCATCGGGACGAACAACTTTCGTGGAAAATTTTTCGATCCGAGGTCTCCTGCTATTTCTTTTCTATTCTTCTTTATACTTATATTTTGAAATTTTTTGGGGATCCATGTGGCAGCCCCTGGGCGTGCCACATGTCACCCCCACTCCATCTCTCTCCAGGCCTCCCCGGTTCACGTGTTGCGCACATGACCCTCTTCTTCCTCCGGCCATTCACGCCCTTGCCCCCCCCAGTCGTTCCTCCTCCTTCCTCGTAACCGTCGCAGCTTCCTTCCTCGTAACGGCGGCCGCCGCCTTCACTCTCCGGTCGTTACGAGGCTGGTCCTCGCCCGCGTAACTGCCCTCACCCTTCCTATAAAACCCGTCCCTCGCGCGACGCTCCATCCATCCGCCGTTCTCCCAGTAAGAGTGACAGAGAGAGATGTTGGGAGCAGTTTGGTGACAGCAATCCCTCTCCGGCAAGAACCCCTCCTCTTGGGCGTGATTCACGGAGCCTCTAGGTCCGTGCAGCTGCTTCCCGTGCAGCAGCTTCCCGTGCAGCAGTGCCTCGACTTCTCCCTTCGCCGGACCTCTGAGGCAACTACCAGGAGAAGGTCGCCACCGCTCCTCCCTCGAATTCCATACTCAACGAGCTTCTTCCCTTATTTTACAAGCAACCTCGTCTCCTTATTTTTTACTTTTCTCCTCTGTCCATTGTAGAATCAACACGTCACCTATGCGCGCCGCCTCCGACTATAGCCGCAGCAGCCCTCTCCGCCACTCACTGCCCCGAACCGCATCTCCAGCCTACGCGCAAGGCAGCGCGACTCCTCCGCTACTCCAAGCGCTGCCTCCTCCGACGCGGCGGCACCGCCCCCTCCCTCCGTTGTGAGCCCGCCAGCGGCTCCTTCTCGTCTACCCGCCGTGCCCAGCGCCCCGCCCTCCATCGCGCGGGGGTGCCGCCTGCGACATTGCCGCACCTCCCGCCTCACAGCCGCGCGGGGGTGCTACCTGCGCCCAGCGCCGCACCTCCCGCCTCGCATCCGCGCGGGGGTGCCGCCATCCGCCATCGGGTGTCGCCTGCGCCCAGCGCACGTGGGTGTGCCTCGTTCTGGAATCTCCCCTCACGTGAGAAGCACGTGTGGAGGGGGTAGTTTTTATCAAGGCCCCCGGTTTCATGCAATTTACGAAGTACCCCTAAATTTGCTGATGTCAGCGTCACGTGCTGGGCACGTGACGCATTAGAAAAATTGCATCAAAAGCCCGACAGATTTCACAAATTTCAGATAAGCCCCTCAGGGATCCTTTTGAAGAAGAAATTTTATTTTCATTACGTTTTAGTCCCTAGATTTTTATTATTGCATAACTTTCTCGTACGAACTCCGTTTCTAGCGCATGATATGTCATTTCGAAGCTTATTTCATGCTCTATCATTTTGCATAAATTGTTGACCCATTTAAGGCTGCTTTATCAGAATTATTATTTGAGGATTGTTGTTGACTTGTGCAAGTTGAAAATTGACATATGAGTGCTACTTTATTGAGAAAAGTTGATCTAACTTGCAGGGACCCATTTTCGAAGATCTTGTTTGATTAAGTCATTCTTGATTATTGATATTCTTAATTAATGAATTGATCTGTGCAGGGGTATACATGAGGAGGTAAAATTAATCTAATTCCTTGAGACTTTATTTAAGGTGTTGTTAAGATTGATCTGCTAATGCTTGAACGTTATTTTCAAGGAATTAGACCTATGGTTGAATTCACGATTCACCTGATATAAAGATATTAATTCCTTTTAGGAGTGATTTACAGGGAAGGGGTCGAGTAATTCTCGCAGGATAAAACTTCGATACGTCGATCTGTTTGACCTGCTTCTGAAATATTGACTGTTACACATTCTTGGACCTAATCTCTTTCGATCTGTAATGTGATTTTGAGGATTTATTGATCATATTATTGAAGGATTTAACACATTTCAAATCACAGATCTTGGTCATAATCTCCTCTGTTTATTTTTCTTGCATCACTTTTGCATCTCATTGCATTGTATATTTTATCAACACAAAAATTAATCGAGTATTTATTAATTACTTGATTTAATTTAAAACCGTGCAACTAAAAATCTCCGTTCACTGTGTTCGACCTTGGTACACTTGCCAAGTAAAAATACTCCACAACATTCAAAGTTTGTGGTTTTTGATTGACAGTAATTGTCTCCTATACTACTACAATTATCGATTATTAAAGAGGCGATTTTATGTTCATCATTGACCCGATTTAGCATGTATGAGTCGTACCTCCGTCAAATATTACAAATAGATTCCTGTCTGTAATTAGAACCTCAAAATTTACGTGATCAGACTGGAAAAAGTAATGGTAGTATAAATATCGGATTCAATACTAAATTAAATGATATCAAACTTAGCATTAGGATGTATAATATTTTCCTCCTATCGAGAATTTCACACCTCATCTATTGGATTATCTAGATCATATTTATGTATATTTTTTTAAGAAAATAATACGATGTGTAAGAACCTAAAGTTCTAGCAGCAGGGAGCATATGAAACCATTACCCATAGGTCATACCCACTGGTGTACCTCTTTTATTTGTTGTGGCTTGTATATATAATTAATTAGAGCTTGGAATTTGTAACTCCATTCAACCGAAAACAAAAAGGAGGCAGAACCTGCAAATCATCCAATAAAATCCTAGTGTCATCATAGATGTCCTATTACAAGCTTTTTTTAATATCTTTATCTATCTATGGTTGGAGATCTATGCATTTCCACTCATAAAATTGCCAACAGGAATTAAACAGGAAACTTAATAAACTGAGATATGGTGGTCGAAACAAGGAATCCAATCTAGGATCCCATTAGCATTTTTTGTAAATAAAGCTTAATTTTTATATGTGCAGTGTCAGTGACATGCACTACAGGCAGGTGGCCCTAAGGGGACGGTCGAGAACCGTCCTTTTTGTTGTGATAATCGTCCCTTCAGCTCAGAGGGGATGGTTCTTAGACTTTCCCCTCTGCCACCGTCTCATTTAATTTGAGGGGACGCTTACCACGAACGTCCCTTTTATTCAACCATTGGGGACGGTTGTAACCGTCCCTTTAACGTTAACGAATGGAGACGGTTACGACCGTCCCTCATACCACACATAGTAGGGACGGTTTCAACCGTCCCCATTCTATCAGCTTAGGGGATGATGAATCTGCGTTTCATCATCTTTATTCTATCATTTTGACGTTAAAAACCCTAGTAAATGTGTGTAAATAGGCTTAAATTAGGCATTTTAGTATTCATGCATCATTGTGTAAATATTGTATAAAATGCGATTTTTAAAGCCAAAATTATAGAATAAATAAAAAAAGAAAAAGAATAAAATATTGTAAATATTTTATGACCCGAAACTTCGAGACCTAGGCATCTCGATGAATAGGTCGACAAGGAATAAAGTAGGGGGAGATAAGGGTCAAAATACAATAAAAATCCATTTTATTTCATTCATTCTTTATTCATTTTGGGAACTATTTTTGGTTCCACTTTTTATACCTCAAATAAAGAAACTTTGTACATGAAAGTTGTAGATAATTAAATAAATAAAAATACAAAATTGATTTCACATAAAAATAATGTACAGATAAAAAGTTATGATCTGAATAAAATTCCAGAATCCCAACTTCCCAGACTCGTATCTCACAAACAAAAACTCCAAATGCATCAAACTCACCTTTAATTGTATATAGATTAAAATAAGCTATTTAATGGTGGTGGTTTCGCATTTGGCGGAGCTACGGTTTGAAAGTTGAGTTTTGGACCCCTATTGTATACTTGTACAGATTAAAATATTCATTTTATTATTTATTCATCATTTTTATAATTGTATATTTTTATAATTTTATAAATATTACTTATAATATATGTGTAAATTAAAATCAAAATCAAAACCCAAAAGAAACATAAAATAAAATACTTATATAGAGCATACAGAGGTAAAATACCTGTATACATACCTGCCTAATTCACACTTCTATTTTATTAAGTGTATAAAATACATCAGAAAAATAAAATAAAAATATAATTAAGTGTATAAAATACTTTATAAATTTATAAATTAATAAACATAATTAAATAAATTAAAAATACAAAATAAAAATAAAATAATAAAATATATAAATAAAGATACCTATAAAGGGGTATAAAAGGTAACGTGTAAATTAATACCTCGAAAAAATAATTAAAAATCATATTAAAATACCTTATAAAATTATGAATATTTTTTATTTAATAAGCAAAAATTAACTAATTTGTTTTCTATTTTTAAATGATTTTACAATTATTTTTTACCAAGGTTTTTCTGGTTGGTCCAACCAGCTTCCTTCCTTGGTTGACCTCGGTCAACTCTCTAACCGAGGTCTGTCCAGTGTCAGATATACGTTTTTCTTGGTTTTCGCCTAATTTTCTAGGCCGCGTCTTACATCTTTTCATGTCGCACTCTTCTATACTTTTTCTCCCCGATATGTGACCATTCACGCCCAAGGGCTTCCTCGGGGATTGGATCGTAGATTCGAGAGATATCCCTCGATCTTTGCACCTGGTTCACCATGTTTCAAAACAGCCCCGCCACCTCCATTTTCGAATTGAACCCTCTTTGACCTAGCTTCACGCATGTTCCTGGAGTGCTTGAGATAGAGGAAGGTGACAGATTCCTCCCTCGACCCTTAGCGGCGGCGTTTGACGCAGAAGAAGAGCGGCTTCCACCATCGCCGGAGCACCGCTCTTGGCGGTTACATCTCGCGGCCTTTGGCCGCTCGAGGTTGTTTTCCTTCGTTTTTTTACTCTTAGTTAGCTGTAGGCCTTAGCTTTTAGACCTTACAGTTTGATGCGAATTTCCCCCGTAGCGTTAGCTTGAAAACCTCTCGAACACCTTGCCGGAGCTCCTGGAGCTCTGACCACCACAACCACGTCGCTATTCGTCTACTTGTCGCCAATAAACGTCGGACCTCTGCCCCTTGTGCTGTCGAGTTTCTATGTGTCTTTGCAGGGTCTGAAGGACTTATCCTGGGGTAAATTGCGCCACCACAACCACGCCCAGGTGGTGGAGAAGCACGAAGCTTGGGGAGCTTGCGCAGCCGCTCCCCGAGCTTATTTGGTGCCCCTGGATTGTTCGTCGTGGCTGCAGGAGCTTGCACGACGGTTTGGAAGGATGTGAGAAGGTCAGAGCGGCGTGTTGCGCTTCATTGAAACTCACCAAGGGCGAGCTCTTCCGACGTTCGTCCAGCCATCTCGCGCCCCGTCGATCGTCTGCTGCAGCCCAGGTCTTCCAGATGTCGTTGGATTAACCCCACTCCTCAGTCGTTGATTCCCCTACGGGGATATGATCTTCACCATCAAAATCGAAGCAGTATCGTTTGACGTGGTGTTGACACGTGTTTAAGTGGCTGATCTAAATCGTCGACGCCCGTAGCAGCTGGGGTATTTTGCATCAACTACCCCGCAGTTATTTGTATTTATTAAGTAGAACTTAAAATCTTGCATCTGCCTTTACAATTTCTGTATTATTTGCAAGGACGCCCCTCAAACTATATCATTTTGCATTCTGGTCCCCGCCTGGCGCATGTGCTCGTCACGTGCATCTGGGCATTTTGTAGGGGGCTCCCCCGTGGTTTGTTTATTGTGTTTTGGTCCAAAAACTTTCAATTCAGTTGTATATTTCTGGCGTTTTTGCGCATAAGGCCTGGACTTTTCCAATATTACATAAATGCCCCTACTAGCATGTAGTTTCTTTACGTTTCCTTTATTTATTGCATGCCTCTTTAAAGTGCTAAAAAATCCACAAAAATCACAATAGACTCCTGTTGCATCATATTATCACGCCATATTTTTATTTTTCATAATTATTGCATTTTATTATTTATAAAAAATCAAAAACATGCATTTTAGCTACTGTTTGCATTAGAAAATACCAAAAAAATATTAAAACTTCTTGCAAAATTCCAAAAAAAATACCTAAGGTCTATTTTAGTGTCTTTTAATTACTACCCAAAAATAACTAAAAATTTCAAAACAAAAACCTTAAAATTAGAAAACATCTAAAAACTTCATAAAAATCTAAAAAATCCTAGAAAAGTCCTAAAAATATAAACTCAGGTCATGTAGCTTCTCTATTTTATTGTCTTTTATTTAAAATTAATTTGGAAAAATTTTGTTACTGTTTACTATTTTTCATTCCCATTTTAATCTCGGCCGGTAGTTAATTCACTGTTTTCTTGTATTTTGCCCTTTTAAAAATACCAAAAATATTCTGAAAAATCCTCAAAAATCACAAAATGAGTATAAAAATATAAAAAGACCAAAAATAATTTATTTCCTAATTTTTGACTATTTTTCCTTATTTTTATAAATATCCTATCTTCCTATTTCTTACTTTATTTATATTCTAGTTTTTGAAAAAAAAATTAAAAAAATATATAAAATATTTGTCGAGAGGAGGAGGGGTGAGCCTAGACCGGACTCTTGGATTGAAGATCGGTGACCGACTTGTGGTTCTTCACGATAATAATAATTTCTGAAACTTAGGACGATTTCATCAGCTTTGCATTTGCATATAGATTAGGTTTCAATTCTGCTAAGCATCTTTGCATGTAGAGTGCTGGAGGCAAGGTGAGCATTTCTCTTTAGCATACATCATTGATTTTTCGCTTGCATTGCTTTTCCAACTCTCCTTCTGATTTTGTCAACCTAGGTGCTAAGTAAAATTGACTCCTTGATAGGTTCGTGCATTCTCATTAAAAATCCAAAAAAGTGATAACAAATAAAATTGGGACTATTAATATTACACGACCTTAAAAAAAGATCAAAAAGAAAAAAAATTTCTTGGGGCGAGTAATCCCCTCATTGTCTTCGCTTTTACTTGCTCGTGCACACATTAAAGATAGTGCCCAAATCCCATTCAGCCCCCTAAGTGTGTGTGCTAATCTTTGACTTCTCACCTAACTCTAAAACAGACAAGATAAAAAGACCGACTTTTCGGTCTCTACCGAGTTGAGTAGGTGATTTGAGGGTTTGTCTTATGTGAGTTTGTTTGTGCTTGCTTGTGTGTATTCTAGATCATCCATGCGCATTTGCGCCTTCTTCTTCGCTCTCTTGACTTGACCTTCGTGTTCCTCCGAATCATTTCCTTTTGTTTTCGATATGGACCCCTGGAGCATCTTTTATCCGGGCTTTGCGGATCCTTCGTTCACTCCAGCCGGTCCACCTGACTTTATTCAGGAGGACCCTCCTCCTACTTTTTCTGATTTTTATACATACCCGTCTCAGCCACAGCATCAGACCTCGGATTTCTACCCACACCCACCTCCACTTGTATATTATCCACCTCCACCTTCACATCCACCCAAGTTTGACATGTTGGAGTCACCTCCCTCGATCTCTATGAGTGATATATTGAACCGAATGTTAGAGCGCCTTGATTTGATGAATGATGATATGGCTATCTTGAGGGAAAAACAGATTGACGCTCCACTCATCGCGGATACAGAATTCCTTGTGGGAGATCATGGGAGATTGCAATCGCCTAAATCACAAAAAAATGAGAACAATTTAAAAACACAAAAAGAGTTTGGGAGACGGTTGATTCATATTGTGAGGAGAGAGTCCATCTGCCAGATCATTCACCCACACATTCATTCACGCATCGTCTCACCTTTGACCCCGAGGATGCCGCTGTACAGACTGCTCTTGGCACGCCTCATGTACATGCTGATTCCGACTTCCTCCCTTGTATGGAGGAAGTCCAAAAATTCAAAAAAATGTTGAATGAACCCGAAGTGGTGGCCACTATTCGTGAGATTATCCGTGCCCCACTTCAACAGGCCATGACTGATTTATCTGCTCCTCTTCCCAAGAAGAGAAAGCGGAGGAGCAGATCTGAGCATCATATTCTGACCATGGCCAATGCCCACGCCATCACACACCGTCCCATTCCTTGAAAGAAGAACACAACTACCACCTTCATCACGTGCACCATCTCTGACCATACATGTGATCACACTCTCCTAGACAGTGGTGCATCTATTAGCATATTACCCTTCTCGCTGGTACAATCTCTTCACTTAGAGCCTCTCAAGAAAACCAGGATGATCGCTCAGTTTGCTGATGGATCTATCAAGAGGCCGAAGGGTATCCTTGAAAACGCTGTCATTTCGATTCAGGGCACGAGCCACCATGTTGACTTTGTCGTGTTGACCATGGAGACCTCCTCAGGGGAGCCCTCTCCAATCATCCTGGGACGACCATTCCTCGCCTCTATGAGGGTCGTTATTGACTATGGATCAGGAGAGATTTGCTTCCGTCCTGTTGACGAGAGCGAAGTGTTGATCACCACACCCACAGTCGACCAGAGACCTGCACCTGATGCACCTTCACCGATTACAGCTGACTCCGAGGCCTATGACCTATCTGATGATATTAAAGAAGTGTGCTTATTGACCGCTGATGAGACCCGAGAAATCCTCCGAAAGGGGGAAGACTCGGAAAGCATAGACCTCACAGTTCCTCCTTCTGGTGTGTGGCAATGTGTTGATGAAATCCAAGGAATTTACGTGATTGATCCCATTGAGCGGCAGACAGATACCAAGACTAGACAGGACGGACCTGGTTTGACTACTTCCACTGATAAGTCCGTTCCTGGTCACTCAAAAGTAATGATGATTGAGGTCGGTTATGATGCGAATATTAAAAATTTCTGGCCTCTTGATGAAAAAGATGATTCGGGTGAGACTCTTGAGGACGATCTGAGTTCGACTTCTTCCACTGATGATTTCGTTCCTTTTGGTTTTGACATGAACGAGACCTCGCAGGACGACTCCAATTACACTTCTTCCGAGGATGATGAGTTTTTCCCATTCCACTTTGATATCAGCGAGACCTCTAAGGCCAGATCTGACCACACTTCTTCCACTCGCCCATCTGCGCCTTCACACCATAGGGCCACCAAGGACGAACCTAGCCATACTACTTCCATTGACCAGTTCGTGCCTTTTCGATTTGATTCCACTGAGGGCCTTCACCGTGTCGACCCTGATCAGCTTCCGTCCACTGTGGACCCCGATGTCGACTTGCACCACACTAGATCTATCCCTCAGCGGTCTCGCAAGAAGGTTTGCTTTCCACCTTCTTGATCATATGTACATCCATATCTGTTGTATATTCTCTCTCGTGTACCTCTGTTCTCTCTCCCGTATCGCTCATCCACCCATTGTCGTGTTTGCCTTGCTTAGGACGTACCTTGTCCTAAGTATAGGGGGTGGACGAGACGAGTGTTCATTCATCGTTCCGTTTCATTACTCTTGTCGTTGCCTATACTTAGGGCTTCTTTACCCTAAGTATAGAGGGAGTGATGCGTACATCCTTCTTTATTCGTATCCATCTGTTGATATCTTTTCTTCTTTTCCTTTATATTTTCTTTATCTATCAAAAAGGTGTCGCCCCTTGTATACAGTTTTCTGTATTTAGGACGTACTTTGTCCTAAGTATAGGGGGGTGTTCATCCCGAGTTTCTCTATTCTATGATCCTCTCCATTGTCTCCTCTTCTTGTCTATACTTAGGGATATATGACCCTAAGTATAGGGGAAGACAATCTGAGTACAATCTGTTCATTCCCACCCTTGACCCTCCCTGCAGTGTGTACAGTCTGCTATACTTAGGATTATTTGATCCTAAGTATAGGGGGGACGGTCAACTTCTCATTCGTTTTCTCATTTCTTTTATTTATTTATTCCTTATACTTTTCTATACTCAAAACGAGTTATGTCTTCTATTTTCTCTCCGATCTATGAGGGCATAGCTCAAGCTAAGTATAGGGGGTCGTATATACTGCATATATACTTTAGCCATAACTCGTACTTTTGTATTTTCCTAATAAATATGACTAATAACTCTTTAAAATTCATTAAAAACCTTAATAAAAAGATGTTGATTATTCCTCAAATTCTTTTTGTATTTACTGATTAATAAATCAGGTGAAAATGTTTTTTGCAAAATGTTTGAAAAAATAGTTTGAAAATCTTTATGAAAATCTTTTGAAAACTATTTTGAAAACGTTTTGTTACATGTTTTCAACCTTTGTAAAAACATTTTGTTTTGAAAATTTATTTTCTTTGTGTGAAATAAAATGTTTGAAAAAATGATTTGCAAATGGTTTGAAAAATGGTTGCAAAAATATGTGAAAAATCTATTTATAGTGTTTGAAAACCTTTGCAAAATGATTTTCAAATGTGTATACATGTTTGTAAAATTGTTTGTAAAAATTATTTTGGACTATATTTTTCAAAAATTGTTTGCAAAACCTTTTCAAATAAGTTTGAGAAATGGATACATCTCACCAAAATTCACTATATATATGTATAAAATCGATCACTTACCCTGTAAATTCTTAAAATCCACTTCTTGTAAATATAAGAAGCACTCCCGTGTAAATATTTTAAGCTAGTTTTTAGCCAAAATCTTTTCTTTTCAAAAATCCCAAAAACATTTGCAAAATTAAAAATCCAAAAACATTTGAAAAATCTTTTTGAAAAATACAAAAAAAAATGCATGTGCATCATCATCCTTTCAAAAACCCATAAAAAGTTCAAAATCTTTGAATATTGCATCACCAAAATATTTTCTGCATAGCATTGCATAGCATGAGCATTTTTCGGATTGAGTTTGATAGTTGAACAAGTCTAAATAAAATTCGGATATTGGAGCTTGATTGGACCTTAAAATCTACCTAATAACAGGAACCTTATAGGAACTGGGTTTGAGGTACTTCATGTCTAATTGACTTAATTCTTTGAGGATCACGAGACTTGGTTCAATGGATTCTTGACTGCCTAAGTAGAGTATTTCGGAACACACGCACGACTCTTGTTGATAATGACCTAACTTGGACACCTGCACCTTTCACATGGCTCAACTCAGTTGGAGTGGTGAGGGGATTGGATTTGCCGGTATGAGACGCACACAAGTGGAAACACTTGTTCTCCTCTAGGTAGGGAAGTGCACCTCAACCCGTCCAGTGATGAGGAATTCTAAAGACAGGAGAGTATGGGTTGCAATAATGCTTCAAAAGAGGGATAGTCTACTGGCTCAAGAGGAAAAACTGCTTATGTAAATGCTGCTACATATAATATTTCAAAAAAAAGAAAAAAAAAAAGAAAAAGAGACAGGATTATACAAAAATAAAATGCCTGGAAAAGTATGTGCATATGTTGTAAAGTCAAGCAAGCTTGAGTTCCAAAGTCAAATATGTGAGCCTGCAGCTGGATGACTTGACTACATTGGTCTTGCATCCTAGGATAGGTAGCTACACTGGCTACCGTCCATTCTTCTCTTCACCTCCTCTTCTTAAGACGGTTGCCACTTGAACTTAGAAGGGAATACCCCGCTCCTCGAGGAAGGAGTTATTGGATTGGGGAATCATTGGGTTGTTATGCTGGAGAAGTCAGTCTCTTTGTCATTCTAGTTGGGGAGAGCCACCATCACTTACACTGTACAAGTCAGATTCATAGTCGTAAGGGTTTGCGTATGGGTTGAGATATTTCTGACCTGGCTATTGAGGAGACTTGAGCAGAGTGTTGGGATTCTCAAAGACTGTTGGATTTCAAATCTGGTTCTCATTAAGGTTCCGCCCGCACTTAAATTCCAAAGGTCTGACTTAAGCTCCAAACTTTGATTTTGTGAAGACAAGTTTGATCATTAAATTTATTTCACATTTCTTCTTTTTCTTTTCTTTGTTTTTCTTTTCTACACTTATTGCATAAGTGTCTGCTAGGGACTGGCAAAGGCAAGTATAGGGGGATGATGAATCCACGTTTCATCATCTTTATTCTATCATTTTGACATTAAAAATCCTAGTAAATGTGTGTAAATAGGCTTAAATTAGTCATTTTAGCATTCATGCATCATTGTGTAAATATTGTATAAAATGTGGTTTTTAAAGCCAAAATTATAGAATAAATAAAAGAAAAGAAAAATAATAAAATATTGAAAATATTTTATGACCCGAAACCTCGAGACCTAGGCATCTCGATGAATAGGTCGACAAGGAATAAAGTAGGGGGAGATAAGGGTCAAAATACAATAAAAATCCCTTTTATTTCATTCATTCTTTATTCATTTTAGGACCTATTTTTGGTTCTATTTTTTATACCTCAAATAAAGAAACTTTCTACATGAAAGTTGTATATAATTAAATAAATAAAAATACAAAATTGATTTCACATAAAAATAATGTACAGTTAAAAAGTTATGATCTGAATAAAATTCCAGAATCCCAACTTCCCAGACCCATATCTGACAAACAAAAACTCCAAATACATCAAACTCACCCTTTAATTGTATATAGATTAAAATAAGCTATTTAATGGCGGTGGTTTTGCATTTGGTGGAGCTACGGTTTGAAAGTTGAGTTTTGGACCCCTATTGTATGCTTGTACAGATTAAAATATTCATTGTATTATTTATTCATTATTTTTATAATTTTATATTTTTAGAATTTTATAAATATTACTTATAATATATATGTAAATTAAAATCAGAATAACAACCTAAAAGAAACATAAAATAAAATACTTGTATAGAGCATACATAGGTAAAATACCTGTATACATACCTGCCTAATTCACAATTCTATTTTATTAAGTGTATAAAATACAACAGAAAAATTAAATAAAAATATAATTAAGTGTATAAAAATACTTTATAAATTTATAAATTAATAAACATAATTAAATAAATTAAAAATACAAAATAAAAATAAAATAATAAAATATATAGATAAAGATACCTATAAAGGGGTATAAAAGGAAACTTGTAAATTAATACGTCAAAAAAGTAATTAAAAATCATATTAAAATACCTTATAAAATTATGAATATTTTTATTTAATAAGTAAAAATTAATTAATTCGTTTTCTATTTTTAAATGATTTTACAATTATTTTTTGCCAAGGTTTTTCTGGTTGGTCCACGTGGACCAACCAGCTTCCTTCCTTGGTTGACCTCGGTTAACTCTCTAACCGAGGTCTGTCCAGTGTCAGATATGCATTTTTTCTTGGTTTTCGCCTAATTTTCTAGGCCACATCTCACATCTTTTCATGCCGCACTCTTCTACACTTTTTCTCCCCGATATGTGACCAGACATGCCCAAGGGCTTCCTCGGGGATTGGATCGTAGATTCGAGAGATATCCCTCGATCTTTGCACCCGGTTCACCATGTTTCAAAATAGCCCTGCCACCTCTATTTTCGAATTGAACCCTCTTTGACCTAGCTTCACGCATGTTCCTGGAGTGCTTGACATACAGGAAGGTGACAGATTCCTCCCTCGACCCTTGGTGGCAGCGTTTGACACAGGAGAAGAGCGGCTTCCACCATCGCCGGAGCTCCGCTCTTGGCGGTTACATCTCACGGCCTTTGGCCGCTCGAGGTTGTTTTCCTTCGTTTTTTTACTCTTTACTTAGCTGTAGGCCTTAGCTTTCAGACCTTACAGTTTGATGCGAATTTCCCCCGTAGCGTTAGCTTGAAAACCTCTCGAACACCTCGCCGGAGCTCCTGGAGCTCCGGCCACCACAACCACACTGTTATCCGTCTGCTTGTCGCCAATAAACGTCGGACCTCTGCCCCTTGTGCTGTCGAGTTTCTATGCGTCTTTGCAGGGACTGAAGGACTTATCTTGGGGTAAATTGCGCCACCACAACCACGCCCAGGTGGCCGAAGAAGCACGAAGATTGGGGAGCTTGCTCAGCCGCTCCCCGGGCTTATTTGGTGCCCCCGGACTGTTCTTCGGGGCTGCATGAGCTTGCACGACAGTTTGGAAGGACGTGAGAAGGCCGGAGCGGCGTGCTGCACTTCATTTGAAACTCGCCAAGGGCAAGCTCTTCCGACGTTCGTCCAGCCATCTCGCGCGCCGTCGATCCTCTACTGCAGCCCAGGTCTTCCAGATGCCGTTGGATTAACCTCGCTCCTCAGCCGTTGATTCCCCTGCGGGGATTTGATCTTCACCGTCGAAATCGAAGCGGTATCGTTTGACGTGATGTTGACATGTGTTTAAGTGGCTGATCTGAACCGTCGACGCCCGCAGCAGCTGGGGTATTTTGCATCAACTACCCCTCAGTTATTTATATTTATTAAGTATAACTTAAAATCTTCCATCTGCCTTTACAATTTCTATATTATTTGCAAGGACGCCCCTTGAACTATATCATTTTGCATTCTGTTCCCCGCCTGGCACACGTGCTCGTCACGTGCGTCTGGGCATTTTGCAGGGGGCTCCCCCGTGGTTTATTTATTGTGTTTTGGTCCAAAAACTTTTAATTCAGTTGTATATTTTTAGCATTTTTGCGCATAAGGCCTGGACTTTTCCAATATTACATAAATGCCCCTGCCAGCATGTAGTTTCTTTATGTTTCCTTTATTTATTGCATGCATCTTAAATATGCTAAAAATCCACAAAAATCACAAATAGACTCCTGTTACATCATATTATCACGCTATATTTTTATTTTGCATAATTATTGCATTTTATTATTTATAAAAAATCAAAAATATGCATTTTAGCTACTGTTGGCATTAGAAAATACCAAAAAAATATTAAAACTTCTTGAAAAATTCCAAAAAAACTATCTAAGGTCTATTTTAGTGTCTTTTAATTACTATCCAAAAATCAATAAAAATTTCAAAACAAAAACCTTAAAAAATTAGAAAACACCTAAAAACTTCATAAAAATCTAAAAAATCCTAGAAAAGTCCTAAAAATATAAACTCATGTCATGTAGCTTCTCTATTTTATTGTCTTTTATTTAAAATTAATTTGGGAAATTTTTGTTACTGTTTGCTATTTTTCATTCCCATTTTAATCTCAGCCAGTAGTTAATTCATTATTTTATTGTATTTTGCCCTTTTAAAAATACCAAAAATATTCTGAAAAATCCCCCAAAATCGCAAAACCAGTATAAAAATATAAAAAGACCAAAAATATTTTATTTCCTAATTTTTGACTATTTTCCTTATTTTTATAAATATCATATCTTCCTTTTTCTTACTTTGTTTATATTCTAGTTTTTGAAAAAAATAAAAAAATATATAAAATATACAAAAAATATAAAATCGGAAAATTAAAAATCAAAATACAAAATTATAAAATTAAAAATTAAAAACCTACAAAAACATTTGCATGCTTGTAGACACTTAATCACATCACATTTTTGCACTTGCTTGATCTATCATGCCTTGCTCCCTGAGTTCGACCTCTACATACTTACACCTATACATCTGTTTGTAGAGTTAATAATAAATTTTAACTCCACTATTGCTTGTCATTGTTTGATTTGATTATGGGTTAATTGTTGATTAATTAGGGACTTGTGAGCGGTCGCCGCAGCGACATTGTGGTCCCGCCTTGTATGGATTAATTAGGGACTTGTGAGCGGTTGCAACCGTCCCCTTCGTCAGAAGGTCCTTTAGCGACGCCAACAGAAAGCTGTAAGGGACGGTTGTAACCGTCCCGTTTAACCCTCATTGGCATAAATATGAGGCATCCAGGTCCTTTGAGGAGGAAGGGACGGTTGAAACCGTCCCTGTTGAGTATCAGAGGGGACGGTCTCAACCGTCTTGCCCGCTAGATTGGGATATAGCAACGCCAACAGAAGAACATTAGGGACGGTTTAAACCGTCCCCTTTGGTTCCCATGGGCACCAAAAGGAGTCAGCGAGTGCATAACATTCGGAAGGGACGGTTAGAACCGTCCCCCTTGGTTTTTAAAGGATGCGCCATTTTGATAGAGCTAAAAATCGTTTTCGTGGCTTTTTTTAGAGAAACGTGGTCGATGTAGAAAAAGCCGTGAAAAATCACGATCTTAACTCGTATCAAACAAACTCGGTTTTCCGTAGGAAAACCTACACTAAATATTTATCCAGGTAAGTGTGCCTGGGTCGAACTCAAGGAGGTAGAATAGAATCTTTTGATTTTTCGGTTTTATATTTGCAATTTTATTTTTATCTCTTCTTTAAGTTATCAAAGAAACCAACAACTTTTTGTTTTATTTTATTTTTATTTTCTATTTGATTTTAATCTTTTCAAATTTTTATTTAATTTTCAAAAAGGAATATTTTTCAAAAAGATTTATTTATTATATACTAGGTGGATATAGGTAAGTGATACTATATAGTAGGTGAAGACCGAGCAACGTGCTCGAACAAACTCACGAAAACATAACAAGACGACTGCAGTTTTCGAGAAAATCAAAACTCGACGAAAACATGACAAAAGTTCACGAAACTTTAATACAAGCTAGGTGGGGTAATTGTGTAACTACCCTAAAAAAATCGTCAAGAAACAAAGTCAAACGAGGTCAAAAGAACCCCTACAGCCCAGGGGCATAAGCGTAAAAAAACTATTTAAAATATCTGCAAAAAGGTCCTTTAGGGACTATTTTGTAAGAAAAATACAAATGTTTTACATTTAGGTCCCTGCGGAGGGACCTAAATGTAATTCTAGAAACTATCTGGAGCGGGAGTAAAGTTCTGGAAGTTCCCTAGGTTTAGTATGCAAATGCTCCACCGGTTCGCTGTGGACGGCTGCGATTAGAAGTTATCCATGTGGATCGGATGCTCGCGGGGAAGCCACGCGTCAGCCACCTGTACATTCTGTTCTTGCGATTGTTCTTGGGCAGTTACGCGACTGACGAACGAGGTGTCTTCTCCGACTTTTCTCCGACGATCAGCTGTGACTTGGGCGCTCCGGCGAGGCCAGAGGGGTGGCTCCTCCACCCCTCGAGCTCGCCCGCGGTAGGTGTTGGTCGACCGCAGCTCGACACGACGGCAGAGTCGTGATGAAGTTGACGGTCTAGAGATCCCGAAGGTGGTACAGTCTGGCGACCCTTCTTTGAGGCTGAATCTCTTGATGATCAAGGCTTCCAGATGCTTGGATTTTTGCTCCTGATTGGAGATGAACCTGCAAACAACAAAATGATATGCTCGATTCACTTAGAATCGTCCAAGAGATTTAAGTTTTGCAAGCTCAAAACATGTCGAAAATGTTGGTTTCCAGAATTATTAGGAACTGCGTGAAGATGGTGATAGAATGAAACGCAAATCGAGGTGGATTTGAAACTAGTTTGAAATGGGAATTTTGATGCGTGCCTAACCTAATGGATTAGACTACCTAATGACGCGATTAGCCATGCTAATCATGGCTCGGATATCGAGAAAGAAATCTGAGAAATGGATGGATTAGGTCTGGGGAGTCAAGGTGTATTACCTGGACTGAAGTCGCTCGACGGTCGACCTTGGCCGGAGCTTCACGCGCACAATGGTCGTGATGCAAGGCGGCGAACACCTTGGAACTCCTCCTCCGACGTCTCTCCTCCACGCGCGGCTTCTCTAGGCGTTGTCACCACCACAGTTGGCTGGAGCGAGGCTTGAAAGATGGGGGGTCGGGCTACTGGATCTGGAAGTCCTGGGGAGTTGGAGAGTTAAGTTCGTTAATGGCGACTTTGGGCCCTTTTATAGATAGGTTGCGTGAGCTCCAAGAGAAGATCGAAGGGCTGGCGTTGGTCTTGGTTGTTAATAGACTAAGATCGAAGGTTCAGATGGCTTGGAAGTGTTGAGATGCGCGCGAGATAAATCAAGGAAGATGGCCGGTCAGTGTAGCTGGGATAACAACCCTTCTTGGGGAAGACAACCCAGGTGCTGACAAGTGTCAGCACCTGGTTGGCCAGGAGCTTGAAATTCATTATAAAATCAATATTAAATAGTAATTAAGGTTATTTTAATTAGGTTTAAATACAAAAAATGTAAATAATTAAATAATCTTAATTATAAAATAAATACTTTTTATAAATAATAAATGTTATTCAAAATATAAATTATATATTAATAAATATGTATTTATAAATAGGTTTTAGATTTTTAATTTAATAAATAAATAATTAAAAATTAATTTTATATTTTTAATTATTAGAACAATAAATAAGGCTTGTGGAAATTTTTATGGATTTTAATAAGTTAATTACATATTTTTAATAAATAGAGGTATAAGTTATCTAGTTCATTTATACCTATATTTTAGGGTTTTTGATTTTATTAAAATAATAACTAGTCTCCAAAAATTATGAATAAATTAGGGTTAAATTACAAGATCATGAAATAATTTAAAAATTATAAAATTAAGAAAACTATAAATAATGTGTGTTATATAAAATAAATAGCCCATAAACCCCGTTGTCTTTTGTTCCCAAAATCGACTTTTTGCAAACGGACTCCGAATTCGATAAAACCACCTGTATTAATTAGAAAATATTATTTTATGAACTTTAAAGGTGAGTAGAGTGAAATTGGAGTTCGTACGAGGAAGTTATGATGTTCGGAAGTTGAGATTTTTGACAATTTATAGGCTGGGTTTCTTGGCATATATACAAGGTAATATTTTTAACTTATTTTTATATTTTTTATACATTTTTAGAAATACTTAAGAAAAGATTTTGGTGAAAAATATTTTCATATTAATTAATTAAAAATCTTTAAAGTTTTATATTTATTTTATAAATAATGAAAGGTGTATAAAGTGTGTATTAATTTATTTTTTTGGTTTTCTTTCCTTATCTCCTCCTACTTTTTGATTTGTCGATCAATCCATGCTGACTTGGTCTCGAGGGTTAGTCTATAAGTATACCTTTCAGTTATATTTATATTTTAAGTCATATTGTATATATTTACATATATTCAATCTGCCTTGGTTCTTTTTCTGATTCTTTATTTATTTACTTTATTTGGATGATTAAAAAAGAGTTTTTATTCATGAAGGATGATTTATTAAAAGATGAGAATTAATGAGTATTTACATGCATTTGTTAAGGGTTTTAATACAAAATGCGACAGAAAAGTTAATGAATCATGGATTCATCATTGTCCCGTCTTCGTTGGGGTCTATAGCGACGTCAACAGAAGAGCATTGGGGACGGTTACAACCGTCCCTGTTGTACTTTGAAAGGCAAAAATATATCCTGTCAGTTATTTTGGACAGATGGGACGATTCTCTAGGACAATAGGGGACGATTAGAACCGTCCCCAATACCCTCTGACAGCAAAAACATAATAGATTCATGATGTTTTTGTCATGCTCCTGCTGTAAAACCACATAGGACACTTAAAAAAATCAATTTTAACAACATAATATTTAAAAATAAATAGTTTTTCAGTTCTACATTATTGTTGCCACTACTAGAAAGATTACAATAAAATATTCAAGATAAAACTAAAATTTATTACATGCATATTTTACATCCATGGTAATCCATTCTGACTCTTCACTTTTCTCGCTCTCCTCATCACTTTCCTCATCGCCGTCGAGTTGTACGGGAGGTGGCGGGGCTAGGCATTGAAGACGGCTTATGTATGCCATGATATTCGCCATGTCCATACGCATCTTAGCCATCTCTTCATCCTGTGCGGACATCTTTGCCTTGACCTCGTGCAGCTCCCTCTCCATCTCTCTTTCTCTCTGGCTCCCTTGCGAGGAAGTCTGAGACCCACTTGCACCACCCATTCTATACCATGTACGGATCATTTCTCCACGTCCTCTACAACGTATGAGTCCATTGTGTTCTGGACGAGTGGCTTTGCGGAAGGCATCATCAGCGGACAAATGGGGAGTGCTCGTCCCCGTTCTATCTAGCGAGGAGGTGGTGGAGAGCCTAATCATTTCTTCCTGCATGTATACATACATTAATTATTTTCAATATATTAATATGAGGCATTCTATAAATTAAAAATAAATATTACTTACATGAATTGGTGCATAAGCTTCATCAACCCACTGCACTTCTCCTTCTAAATCTCGGCTCTTTGACCCGGCAAAAACCTCTATGCGGGTCATTTCTCTTTTGTTATCCCTCAACTTAAAAAACATAAAAGAAGATATTATAATAAATTATTCTTCCAAAATTAGTCATTCTAAAAATTTTTTAAATACTTACAAAATCATGCTTCAATTGGTTTGTATTTTTTTCTCCCCATCTTGTGGGCGGACCTAAAACCTTTGGAGCGATTCGCAGTATTTTTTGTAGAAATCGCCTGAAATTAAACAAAGTTAGTACAAACATAAATAAATAATTAGGAAAAATTATACATACCACAAACTCTTCACTAGACCAAAAATTGATCAACTCCCTCCATTGATTTAGTGTAACACCAGGTGGGACGTTCTGCACAAGCTGCTCATATGAAATTTAGGGGTTGTAATACTAAAAACGGAAAAATAAATGTTGTGAATGTTCAAATCTTTCATTATGAAAATATAAATAACTTGTTACCTTCACCTTTATGCGTCACTTGTATCGACGCAATAACTCAGCGGCATGCGAGAGAATCTGGGAATCGACATGGGCATTTTGTTCCCATATAAAGACAACCTTGTACAACAAACATAATAAACATTAGTATAATAAAATAGTACAAATTTGTTGTTTGATTTTAGAATACCTCCAAATCGGAAAGTATGGCAGCCTTGACAGCATAAAGAAGCTGTCGAAAGTCGTGGGTCGTGATGGAGACACGCGCACGAGCTACCTGTCCAAGGTAGCTCTGAAACTCCGTGGAGTTCTCCCCCACTGCATCTCTGTAACCAATACGAACATGTAACGGCTGCTCGGGTGCGAGACGATCCAGAAATCTACACTGAGAGGGTCCACGTCGTCTCTGGGTACCGCCACTGCCAGCATCAGAAGAACCTCCATGTGGCTGTTGAGGAGGATCGGGAACTTCCCGAATACGTCTGGGTCTAGGAGCCGTCTCTGCAATTCAAATGCAGTTACTTTAAAAAATACATTTAGAGAGATCCGAAGATATTCAATTATATGAATACAAAATAAAAAATAGCATTACCTCATGTTGGTAGTACCAACATCGTTGTCTACTACTTTATGAAAAAAATCAGTTGAGTTATTTTGGTATGTAACGTTATTATCCAATGCATCTTCCTCTTCGTTAACATCGAAGAAATCTCTCGGTGTTGCCCTAATGGGTATAATCCATCCACTAACAGAGTTATCTGGAACATAAAAGACCTGTTCTACCTGACTGACAAGCGCATACGACTCATTTGTTTGTAACCGACCTGTTTGCTTTAAAAAGAGAACTCCATTTTTATCCTTCTTGTAACCTACTCCAATGTGATCCACATCGAACCAAATACAATGAAATAGAACACACCTTGCATCATGTGTAAAATTGATTTCTAGTATATCAATAATTTCGCCATAGTATCCATCAATTCCAGCACTAAGATCGGCCTTCACTATTACTCCAGAAAGCTGTGATGATTTATTTTCATCAATTGACTTTTTCTGAAATCTGAATCCATTAACGATATAGCCGGAATGTGATACTACTATTGAGTATGAACTCCTGTGAATAATATCAAAATTCGTGCTCCATCGTTCATCTTTGGTAACTTTTAATAGTTCAATATTATCCCTAAATCATTTAAGAAAGTCGGATTTGCTAGTGGTCATTGACTGAAACTCTTTAAAGAAAGAATCAACCTCATCTAATTGTATCAAAATATAATAATGAAAACATTTAGACTGACTCATATCGAAATGCCCAGTCTAGAATCTGATAACTCCTTTGTTATATGTCTGATAATCATCGAATCTTTTGTTCATCCAACTTTTATCCATTTCCTAAAGTTAAAGATCCAAAGTTAATTACAATGTCAGTATCTCTTACGAATCACTTCTACATCATTCTTCCTATATTTTAAAGTAGTAATAACCCAGAGACCATACTTAAGTTTCAATAATGTATGCTAAGTTAATGTATACATCTTATACTAAGTTAATGTGTATTACAGATAGCATAGCTACAGACAAGCAAACAATTGGAGAATTATGTATTTAAATTAGAAGTCCTAAAAACTAAGTTTTTGATCCTGTAAACTAAACTATTAGGCATGTAAACAACTAAATTACAAATACTTCATTTTTCTAAACACTAAGCTACTATTTTAAAAATTCTAAACAATCATAAGGAAGCATAATATAATTAAAAAATTACTAAAATAAAAATAATTGAAAAACTTACAACCAAATAAGAGGATGAAACCGCGGCGGCGGATGGACGAGGGCGGCGTCGGACGGAGGAGAGCGGCGGAGGGAGGAGGGGGGCGAAGGGCGTCGGCAGGGAAGAGGGTGGCGGAGGGGGGCTTCAAGGATGAGCCGGCGGAGGGAGGAGGGCGGCGGGGAGGTCGGGCACCGGCGGAGGGAGGAGGGCGAGCGGGCACCGTGGAGGGAGGAGGAGAGCGGGCACCGGCAGAGGGAAGAGGGCTAGTGCGCACCGGCGGAGGGAGGAGGAGAGCGGGCACCGGCGGAGGGAGGAGGGTGAGCGGGCACCGACGGAGGGAGGAGGAGAGAGCGGAGGAAAGAGCGAAGGAATGAGGAAAGGATTCGGCCGAGAGGGTATAAGACCATCGGGGACGGTCGTCCGACCGTCCCCTATAATAATAATCGGGGACGGTTATAAGTGGACCGTCCCCTTTGGTCCATATATTTGACGGATCGTGCCAATTACACAGGCATTGGCGACGGACGCGACGGCAACAGTGGAGTAACGGGGACGGTTATGACCGTCCCCTACAGTACCCGGGTACATAGAAAACAATCTGGGGCTCTACTCATAAGGGACGGCTATATAACCGTCGCCAAAGGTTCAATTAACGGCGACGATCAGTAACGACCGTCGCGAATACTCGACGGAGGGGACGGTAGTCTACAACATAGTACTATAGGGGACGGTTGCTCATTAACCGTCCCCAATAAGCGTCCCCAAAGGCCGTCTAGTTTGTAGTGATGTGAAGTATCCACATTTTTTTGTATCAAAATAATATAATTACAAGTCATGGGATATGGTGATCATGAATGAGTTACCTGCATAGAAGAAGTCAATGTTAGAATATTAAATTTAAAAAGATTTTATTGTGGATAAATTACATGGAACGTAATGAATCATGAATAATATTGACACCGACTTATAAAGAGTCACATGGACGACTGCAAGGAGTCGTGTTAGCCCAAGGGGCAACGCTGCAAGGGACGTATGGTTGCAAGGAACCGCAGAGGAAAAAGCTAAGTCATCTACAGTTGTACCTATACTGTCATGTTATCGCTGCAAGGGACAACGTCGCAAGGGATGTATGGTTGCAAGGAACCATTGAGGCAAAAGCTAAGTCCTCTACAGTTGTATATACATTGTCATGTCATGCCATGGACCGCAAGTGCCAGCGGTTGAAAACGTATATCAAGTTACGCATATAAAAGTTATATAAGAAAACTGGTTTATAAAGGTAAACTATTATGAGCTATGAAAGAAAATGATTTAAAAAGAGTAAACCATTACATATTATAGAAGAATTGGTTTAAGAAAAATAAACCATCAAACTCATGGGTGCTATTATGCAAAGTGTTTTATATGATTAAATAACTATATAATGATTACGTATCATATGAAATATGCCCTCACTAGATTGAAGAAATGTATGTTCTTTTTTATGAAATTTACGCATGTATACCCTGTTTAGAAAAACATTTAAATTATATATGTTAGGAATCGGACTTAGACATGCATGGGAAGTAATTAGACATGTAATGATGTGATCCATGAAAATTCAAGTACATGATTTTTTTGTTTATTTCCTAAATGTTGTATTGAGGATAAGTTAGATTAACTCATTTATATGATGAGTTAATATATTAAACTAAAGGAGGGTTATGAGTGTAAGACGGAGTGACTATCCAAGATTTCTCATGTAATTCATGATAATGCAGGGTTATGATCGTAATTGTGGAATTACTCACGATTATGAGTGTAAAAATGCCTATATAAAATTATTAGATAAATGGCAGTGATTTATATTTTTTTGGCGAGAAAGGCCGATGATAGAAGGATAATGAGGGAAATATTATCCCTCTATCTTGACTCCTGGACGAAAACTGTAAAAACCCCAACAAAGTCCCACACCGTGGAAACATGTAGTTTCCGGGTGGGATAAATAGTGAGAACGTTACTACCTAATAACCCGGCTTAAGCATTTTGAGGGTGGTTAATCGGGTTCGTATGGGCCCGATCCCAAGAGGTTGTCAGGGCCAGTAATGCTTCGATAACGGACCGGGGACCTAAGCCTGTTCTGTTACAAATGGTATCAGAGCCGAACACCCTCTGATAGTGGAAAGGGCTACCCGAGAGGTGGAGCCGCCCCTACAAAGAGGTTGGAGGAAATGGCTACCCAGAGCGTGCAGCCGCCACTGTCACTGGGAAGAAGTGATGTGCCATGTCGCAACGAGGACGTTGCGAATATAAGCGGGGGAGGTTGTAAAAACCCCAACAAAGTCCACACCGTGGAAACATGTAGTTTCCGAGTAGGATAAATAGTGAGAAGGTTACTACCTAATAATCCGGCTTAAGCATTTTGGGGGTGGTTAATCGGGTTCGTATGAGCCCGATCCCAAGAGGTTGTCAGGGCCAGTAATGCTTCGATAACGGACCGGGGACCTAAGCCCGTTCTGTTACAAAAACATTGACCATCTATGAAGGGATAAGAAATTGGAAGAATGAAGAAAAATATCCCTCATTATTCCTCGAACGAACACACCTCAGTCTTATTGTAAATCAATCTCAACCTTCGTACAAAACATCAACAAGAACAAGCTCACAGGTTCAGGAAAATAGAATCTACTTCAGTTTGGAAAAAAAATAAATACATAATTAAAAAAAGAGATTGAAAGCGAGAAGAGGAAGCTTCTGGGAAGGGGATGATCAGTTGGGGACCCGGTGAGTTTGCTTCATTGATAGCAAACAGAAGGGGAGAGAAAGACAAGAAGAAGAGGGAGACAGTGTCTCTCTCATGCCTTGTTGTCAGCTTCGGGGTCTGTCCTCTATTTATTGACGCGGGACGATCACCTGCCGCTGTCACTTTGAAAAGCAAAAGCCCCAGAGAGGAAAGGACCACTGTCTCCTGTTCGCAGCTGCCTGCTGTCACTGTTGCAGCATCGCCTGCCCCAAATCGATCCATGTCTTGCAAAATCTGTTCCATTCCTCTTTTCCTCCCTTGATTGCGATATATTAAGTATGGATTCCTCCTCATGTTTCTTCTTTTACTGTAAAAAAATATAAACATTCAGGTGACATGTCACCTCATGCTCATCTTCTCTGATTAGTTTTTCAAGATCTTGTGTTGTGTGGGAGTCATAAATTCATGCGCTAATACAACTAACCATTCAAAGATGGAGGATTAGGAGGCATGGAAGACTTGTTTAGTCTTAAGATCGCAGAGTCAATTACGTACTTAAAGCTCTTGATCCATTCATCTCGTGACTGTCTCCATCAACGCGTCAAGGATCTTTGAATTTCAGAATGCCTCTGGGTTCCACTTCGCCTCGTTCTACGTAAAATCGTCACGGTCAATGCTACATGTTCTTAGACTAGATTCGTCTGAGGTCATGGGGGTCTTTCGCTTTTGTCAGGTTTACAGACGAACCATCGTTCTTCGACTCGTCAACCCAATAACAAAATTACTGCCATTTTAACACCTGCTTTAATC
This sequence comes from Ottelia alismoides, assembly GCA_037367405.1. NCBI lineage: Eukaryota > Viridiplantae > Streptophyta > Magnoliopsida > Alismatales > Hydrocharitaceae > Ottelia > Ottelia alismoides. The sequence goes on along the minus strand of JAZKJV010009616.1, from coordinate 392,845 downwards.
GCCTCGATTGTGCTTAAGCAGCAGATAAAAGATTTAAATCCAGTTCTATGTAGATAAAAGGTTCGCGTTTTGTTTATGGGAACATCGACCTTCGCTTTCAAACAAAGTTACTGATGTACTGAAGCCCGATATCAAAAATTTTACAATATAAAATAAGTAGATAACTCAGCATCTACAGATCTTGTGCTAATTTACAAGCTATTCTAATGTCGGATTAGGCCAAAACTAAATGTGAGCTTCAGTTCAGCTTCCCCTTGAATTAAGTAGATTCCTCTGCTGCTCAAAGTCCATGTTCACAAATTAATCCACTCTCCCTGAAATTAAAAGGAAAATCAGCGCATGGATTAGAACAGAATTCATATAAGATGAGATTTATCAGAAGATAATAAGGGTTTTGCTTCCCAGCTTTAAATTAAAGAGTGAATTAGCAACCTATATTGGGCAATTCCAAAAGATCTCCACCTTCTTTCCATATATATTTTTTTTATAAGAATTAACCATAAAAATTGTTTCAAGTGATTCTATAATTGGGGCGCCTCATTTACATGATGGAGCAAATTTAGCAATCTATTTGAGGCAACTCTAGAAGATTTCTGCTACTTCACGAAATAAAGTCACGCATTTTTCATAGGAACCTCAAAAAACTCTCAGAAAAAATAAAAGATGCCGGAAAACCTATTATTTTCAAAAAAATGTAAAAATGAAAATGATTTTTGTTTTGAAATACGTGGTAGAAATATAAATTTGGCAAAGAGATTCCTGACAAAAAATCTGTTTTTCTCAAGTTCTAAAATAAATAAAATACGGTTCATTTCAAAAGAACACCGTCAAAAGTTTAAAAATGGAACCCCGAAAGTTCGGAATGAAATTGGAAAAATCCTTTTTTTCTGATGTAGAACATTTGAGAAATGACCCTGAAAATGAAAAAAAATGCAGCAAGGTCCCTCACCTATGGACTTCTTGCAGTGGAGGACGGCCTCGTGGATGCTCTTCTCCACACCGGCGTCGAAGGCCCTGACCCTGTTGTTGGATCTGCAACAATAGTCGACCCTCGAGAAGCTATCGCTCTTCCTACTTCTACTTCTACTCCTACTCCTACTCCTCGCCGATGCAATCTCCTCGTCCTCCTTAGCAGCAGCGGCAGCAGCAGCGCCCCACCTGAGGGCCTTGACCTTCTTGTAGAGCGGAACCCAGAAGCAGAGGTACTTGTGGAGGGGCTCCCTGGCGCGGGGTGGGGGCGAGTAGAGGAGCGGGGAGGCGTTGAGGGAGGTGGGTCGCCACGGGGAGGCCTTGGGGCGGAAGGTGTGGATGAAGGGGCGAGAGGAGGAAGAGTCGACGGAGAGGGAGCGGCTGAGGACGGTGTCAGGGGAGAGGTGGTGATGATGGTAGTGCTCGAATAAGGAGTCGAAGGTGGTGTCCATCTGGGAAGAAGAAGAAGAAGAGCAAGGGAGATGAAGCGTGGGTTTGTTTGGTAGGTGGGGGAGGGGAAAGGGGGTGAGCTTTGAATGCTTTATATAAGACCAGAGAGGGAGGGCCGTCCAATGGTATATTTTATTATATGATCTTTTATATCTTGCCCCCTAATGTTTTGTTTTCCTCATTAAAAACCCTATAATCTTCGTTATTTCTTTATTATCTCTGGCAAAATTATACCATAGCGCATATAGTCTTCCTGACTCTTACATCAAAGACACAAGAAGTTGGCAAAATTATACCACACCGCATATAGTCTTCCTGACTCTTACAGTGCTTATAGACTACTGAAGTCCGTCATCGCGGGAGTCCTACTCTTCTGGGCCGTGGGCACCCTTATCCCCCTAATGAATCTCAGATTCATCACTCTAAAAATCATTAGTTAAGCTCTAATCCCCAAAATTCATTGGCATTTCTTTATTTATTCTACATAATTAGCATTCATGCATGTTTTGAATAGAATTGCATTTTATCACTTATTTTCGCACAAAATAAGAAGCCAAAAATCCCAGCCAAATTGACTTGTAAATAGCCTAAATTCCTCGATTTTTAACTATCTCCACTATGTACATATCACTAAAAAGAAGAAATGAAAAATACAAAAAAAACACTAACCTAAATAAGTGGACTAAAAACCCCAACCCTAGTTCTAGGATATCCGAACTAAAACTTTCATATCTTCCCACATTCAGTGTCCGATTTGATCCTACTCACTTTTGAACTAATGTACATTCAAGTACCTTCAAAACAAGACCAAGTTCAAGTGAATCAGAGCTCATATGAGGTCTCTTTTATACATTTTGTATTTTAGCAATTTTTGACCTATTATTTTATGTACATAATGAATCTATTTTATTTTATTTCTTTTTCATTTGTCTTCTTTGATGAGAGTTTTATTAAAATGCGTAAAATTTCAAATCCAAACTTGAGCTTGAAATCAACGAAACTGATTGAGTCCGAGTCTTCACTAAGTGTTTGTACAAAAATCATCTTTTTCGTGTTTTATTTTATTTCTTCTTTTTCTTACTAAATAAAAAACCAAAAAATAGATTAATGTGTAAATATTTATATTTGATTTTATCATATATTTTTCGGATTTTTATCTGAATTAAAAATAACAATAAAATTATAAAACCCAAAAATCAAGGTATTCTATGTACATGGGATACCCCAAAAATATCACTTTATGCAATTGATCGATTTTGATTTCAGTGTCTTCATGAAAGTTGTAGATATCACCGAGACGAGCAACTTTCGTTAAGAATATTTTTCGATTAGAGATCGTTTGCTATTTATTTCAGATTTTTCTTTGTATTTAATTTTCTGATTTTTGTGGGGTTGACATGTGGCCGCTCCTGGAGCCGCCACATGTCACCCATTTTTTAGGTTTTTATATTTTTTAATAAAAATAAAAATAAAAAAGACTCGCACGTGCAACGCACGTGCCGCCAGCACACGCGCGTTGCACGTGCCTTGCCTACGCGTCCCTCCTGCTGCTACGTGGTAGAATCCTGGCCATCCAATCTCGATCGATCGGATGGCCGCTGCTCGTCGTCTTCCCTCGACTCTCCCAAATCCATCGCCGCACCTCCGTGAAATCTCTGCCCTGCAATCTTCTCCGGCACCCAATCCGATCAATCACATACACTCCCAATCAGATCGAATCCCTCATCAATCTACCACCGCCAATCAATCTCCGATTGGCTTCCATCACCGACCCTCATCCTCCAGCTATTTAAACGCTCCAACCCCTCATCGTCCTTCATCCACTGATCTGCTCTCTAAATCGATCACCGGGGTGACATCCCGGCCCTCCTCCTCCCTCGGTAAGATCCGAGCCCCAGGCCTCGTCGGAGAACGGCCTAGAGCCTGTTGCCATCGCTCCAGACTTTATCCCGTCGAGCCAAGTTATCCAACGACTCCATCACCAGCAACGTCTTTCGCCGCACGCCATTTCATCGATAACCGTTTTCTCCAACTTCAACTTCCAGTCGACAGGAGCAACTCTTCCGCCACATCAGCCACCGCTCATCGGCCGTACTCCTTCACCAACTAGAAGCTCTGTCGCCCACCCCACGAAGATAGAAGCCTCGCTCCGTCATGTGTCAACGAGCGAGGAGTCACCTACGCTGCAAACACACGAGCTCTCCTGCCGAAGACCTCCAGTTCACCGTCATCAACTTCGCCGGGGAGCGCCGCTCATCCTGGACCGCCAGTCCCTTCCCTCGGTCGGAGTCAACACCGAACGCAACCACTCCGCCACGACACGCTACCTCGTCGTCGGGCGTGAGGCCCGAGACCCCCACGCACATGCGAGGCACGTGCGCCGGGGGAACGTCAGCCACGCGCTTGGCTGCTGGGTAAATTGTGAAAGCCCACTCCATATCTGTCTAATTGCACTGCCGTCCAGCCATTTCCAAAGTCTCATGCAATGCACGTGACTGATGGAAATTTTACACGTACCCCCTCCATAGTTCTGGTAATTACAAGTGAGTCCTTCCTATATTTATTTAATTATTGTAATATTGCAGAAATAACCCTGTGTATCCCCCATTGTTTAGAACCTCTACCTTGCATTATTTTATTTATCCAAAATAGGCATTTTGTTCTACAACTAATTCTCTACATTATGGCATACGTTTGACATTTTTGTGATCTTTGGTTAATTATTAATTAATTATTTTTTAGAAAATTAAATATTCTGCCCATTTTGTGCTCTAAAATTCATAACTAATTAACTTCAGCGTTGAAAATTACCGAAAAATCAAGGATTGTAGAATTAGTTATGTTTAACATTGTGCCCAAATAGAATTACATTTGCATGCATCGTTTGCCATCTAAAAATCATTTTTGCATATTTCAATATTTAATTTTTAGTAGGTATTAAATCATGTACTTTTAAGGTTTAGGATTTTTCTTAGATCCATCACTTAGCGATAGATCTTGGATAATTTTGTCCCTTGAAAATAATTAGGTTTAATATTTTTTAATTAATTATTGAAATTCACTTTGTTTGCATTCAAAAGTTCATAAAATATTTATCTTGCATCCAAAAATTCTAAAAAAATTACAGTGCATTAATTTCATCATAATTGTCATCTTGGCTAAGTTTCATATTTTTCGGACATCATTTGATTGATATTTATTTTTTAGTCCCTAAAATCAGCCAAAGTTGCATTTTGCATCTCAAATGCATTAAAAATTAAAAAAATGCCTCGAAAACCGTGCATGAACTTTGATAAACAAAAATTTCTAAGTTGTTCCTTTACCTCCTTGAGTTCGACCTTAGGACTTGTCCAAGTAAAATAAACATAAAATCTTACGATTAAAAATTAACTAAATAATTGTGATTATTTCTTAACCGATTTTGATTGCCCACCTACAAAAAATGACACATTAATTTAAATGCACGATTCATTCACGTATATTTACATCGGTTATCTTGGACTCATCAGATAGCGCCGTTGCTGGGGAGGCAAACGGCTTAGATTTTATCTAAAACTTTTCAGTTTTCTTTATTCGGGTAGTGTGACCCACGAATTTTTCGTTGTAAATTTTCCATTTTTTTCTTTCTTCATTTGTTTTATTTTATGTCCGGCATTTATTTTCTTGTTTTATTTTTTAGTACTCTCTTACACCCTCTCTATTATTTTTTCGTGCGAGGTACCCGACGTACGTGGAGCGGTTTTTGGAAACGAAGCTTCTTCATCGACTTCCGAAAAGTCGTATTAAAAAAATTAAGATTGAGTCGAGTCGTGAGAGAGCATAGAGTTTAGGATTCTATTTTCTGCAATTTTATTTTTTGTAATTAATTGCTCATTTCTAGCGGTGTCTGTTTGGACTCTCGCATGTGTAAAAGACCTTTAACTCTTTCTGTGGTGTGTCGTTGCCTGTTTTACTCTCCGGTGAGGGTGGGGCCCGACTTGAGTGGTGCTTAGGATAGACCTACATATACGACTATTAGAGCTTCTATAATTTTTAATTGTGCTCGTAGAACCTAGGACCGCACTCCACTTAATCAAGACGCACATTAGATCGTTCAAATTAGTCAAAAATTTAACTAATTTCTTCCCGGTTAATAGAACTTTCTGCTATGTGCGATTTTTATCGGCTTGCATTCATTTAGAATAAATTTTCAATTCTTGCATTGCATCCCACATAGAGATTGTGAGGAATCACTGTAAGTCTTCTATCTGAGCATACATCATTGTTTCACGTGCATTGGCTTTTTCTAAATTTCTCCCTCCTATTTTGTCGCATAATTTTAAAGAAAATTGGGACTGGAAGGTAGACGTATATTTGTGCTCACTTAATTTTTCAGTGATCGCCTAATTAAAATTAGGACTGTAAAATATAACTGACTTTAATTAACCCATAAAATCGGGAATTTTTGCGGGAGAGCAACCCCGACCTTGGATTCTTTTATTTATCTGAGTGAGCGAGAGATGACACTTAAGGTTAGAGCCTAAATCTGGATTTTCATATTGACTACTGATTCTATAAAAATGATTAGCTACTTCTCAGTGAGGATCTACGGGTAGCTGGTAAACGGTCTGGATTTCCTTAGCAGAGTGGGTGGTATAAAGGACAATGCGTAAGGCTTCGTCCTTAAGTAACATGGGTAACCGTTTTAAGGTATGTACTTACACACATACTGTCTAAAAGTAGGTGCAACTAGTCGTAAGAATTCGGGCCAGTCATTAGAAAATTACCAGCACCTAACAGCTCGATAAAATCTTTCCAAGATTGATTTATCACAACTTAAAATTGAAAAGATAAATTTCCGAACTCTTGCGGTCTCATTGTGTGAGTTGGTGAACCTGGAGTTTGATTTGTATTTGTATTGGTGTGCGTGAACCGATCTCGAATAATCAGAAGCCGCACACTTGTGCCATCACTCTCCTTTTTTGATTTGAATTAGATCTATTATGTCAAGAAGTAAACCTCCTTTGAAAATTATGGAACTTTTGTCCAAGTACCCTTCAGATCCGTATCATGAAAATAAATTCGTCTCGGTCAAACCTAAATCATCATTTATTTTAGCTCTTTCAAAAATGACGGAATATTTATCCAAGAATCCATCAGAGCTATACTATGAAAATGAATTCGTCTCAGTTAGACCTAAAGTTTCAAAACCTCCTCCAACTAGACATCAACCAACTTCCACAGGAGACTCTCACCCACAAATCAATCCAATAAATCTGATCTATGTCATGAATTACAATCCTTTGTATTCGGATCATACAAACAAACAACCGACTGAGGTCTCCGCTTCTTCATATGTCAATCCTCTCTATTCTGATCATACAATCCATCCTTCATATTATGTAAATGTCAATCTATCATTCATGGGAGATTCTAACCACACTGAATTCAATACTTCTTCACATCTTCCACCTCCTCCAACCTTGAATACAAATGAGCAACTATCATCTTGGATTGACCATGACAGCCCCGTCTTCAGACATGACACTCATACAGAGGACTAGACTGATAACATTGACACACATAAACCATGTATGGTGTCACCACAATATCAGGGTTCGACCAATCATGATAAAAAGAATGGACTCTACTCAGACCAACTACACATGCCCGAATCACATCATGGTTTCTGTCATAGGGTCAAAATCCCGCTATCGATTTTGATCGATTCTGTGTGGCGTTAGCTAACCCGTAGCTAACCAGCCTTTCCGAGTAGAACGGTCACGGACGCGCTCCAACTCTTCTTGATACTACTGCTTGCTAGCGTACCGACGCTTCCAACATAAACACGAGCATGAACTCTGGATCGCTCAAGAACACTCTCAAGAACACGCTTAAGAACGCTCAAGAACACAACCGAACAATCTCACAAGGTACGGGCATAAAGCTCTTCTCTTTATTAGAAGGAGAACTATCTCTGGAGTGGGTGGACTGTACACTGTGTCTCTGTAAATGAGCCACCACCCCTCCTTATATACAAGACTCAAGGCAACCTAAGGGACACTCATTATTACATCTACAATAATGATACATAAAGACACAAGGGACCCTTCGAGTTCTTTGGCAACCCTTCGCGTTCCTCAGCAACTCTTCGTCTGCTTGTCTCTTTGACTCCCTTGTTGTCCTTTCGTCTTCCCGCATAGTTGACGCCCAGTCAACCGCCTAGTCATCAGCATGCATGCGCTCCAACGCCCTGCTGATGCAGCTTTGCCGTAATTCACCAAGTGCCACCGAACACTTGGTCTTGTGCCATAAGGAAACCCGCGGCCTCCAGACCCTCGTGCGGTAAACCCTTCCTTAGTGTTCTTCATGCTAAGGGGAAGTCCTCCAGAACTCTGTTATCGTGGCCTCCAGACCACTGTCGTACGCGTACTACCGAGCATGCTCGATAATGCTCGTACTCAGCACCTACAACGCTCCATGCCTCCTTGGATCACCACGCCTCGATACCGATACCGTGTGCCTTCGTGCGTACGCCTATGTAACCGTACCGCATTGCTCCTTGATGCATACTGCTTCACTACGTACCGCCCTTCTGCGCTCGCGTGTGTACCGCTACGTGCATCCACCGTCATGTCGTGCACTGCTGTCTGTACTCGTTGCTCGCACTGCTACTAGCACCACGACACTCTGCTACCGAGCCAGTGTCCTGTGTGACGCTTCTTCATTGTCACGTACGATAGAGCCTCCAGACTCTCATGGATAACCTCCCTGATATCCACATATTTTGGACTCCTCCTGAAGTCCTAACTCCATCGATCATTCTCGAGCATCCGCTACCGGGTCTGCACGATCATTCTCGATCACAAAATTTGGGGGTGTGACAAGCCTCCCCCACCTGAAGAATCGGTTGTCCTCAACCGAACATTCCCTCTTCAGCTGGCGTCCCGTCACGATCCTCCATCCGCTACGCACCTCCTGATGCTGCTCACTTGGAAAGGTGGTGCAAGCGTGCACCGCCTCCCTTCCCGCACTTGTTCTTCCCATGAACCGCGTCGCTCCATGACTTGATCTTCGTCGTGAGAAATGGAGCTTCCTCATCAGCTCCTGTTCTCGATGTATCCCTCCTGGATACAGCATCCCCATCGCTGTTGTGTGGCAGCTCCAGCTCCACATGTGGAGTTCTCACCTCCACACTTGCTCGTTGATGATCTCTATCATTCCCTGTAGACGTACCCGTGTCCTGGGAAGTGAGCACCTCCTGCGCTCCGAGCATCTTCGGTATCTTGTCTCCTGCAAGATCGTTGGTAGTGTGGTTCGTCACTACTCCACCCCCATGGACGTGTAGCCTCTTGTCCATGCTGCTTTACCCTCCTGAGCTCTGCATCGGCTTCTCGTGTACGGATCTTCTCCTATCCACGACTTTGGTTGTGTGACTCCCGCACACATATTGGTGATTCGCACGCAACTGCGCACTCCTATGCGTCCTCGATCGAGCCTTGGCACCTCCAAAGCTCTTTGTTGTGGAGTTCCGTCGCTCCACCGAATTTGAAGCTCCAACCCGAAGTGTTGTGAGGCGTACCTTGCGCATAGCACCGATTGCTCTCAAGCTTACCTCACCTTCTTCTTCATCCTCCTCGTCTGTACGAAGAGAGATCAGCTTCTCCTTCTTTGGGCACTCCCGCGCCCGATGCGGTCCATCGCATATGAAGCATCCCTTGCTCCTAGGTTGCTCCTTCTTCTTGGAGTACTCCCGTTCCTCCATTGGTAGATCATGGGCAATGACTTTGCCCTTGTCCTTCGACCACGCCTTTGATTTGCTGGTGAACTCCTTCTCTTCTGCGTTGTGGCCTGGTTGGGCACCATAATCGACCAACGCATCCGCCACCACGATCGATGAATTCAGGTCCTTCACGCCCTGCCTCCACAGTTCGGCTTGCGCCCAGCTCTGCAATCCGATCGTGAAATTGAAGACATGCCCTTGATGTCCAGCAACAAGGACGTGAACTGCTTCACGTACTCACGAACAGTGTCTGTCTGCTTCAGGCATCGAAGAGCCTCTCGTGCAATCCATGCAGTGTTCTTTGGCAGGAACTGCGCCTTCAGTTCCGTGACTAGATCATCCCACCTGGATATCTTCGGTCTTGCCTCATCTGCTGCACGGCTCCTCCACCATAGTTTTGCATTGCTTGACATGTACATCGATGCCAAGCCGACCTTCTCGGCTTCCCTCATTTTGTTCGCCTCGAAGTAAACTTCCATATCCCATAGGAAGTTCTCCAAATCCTTGGCACTCCGCGTACCTGTAAAGGGTTTGGGTTCGGGTACCTTGCGTCGCTGCACCTCCATGGAGCTCCCGTTGTTCGCCAATGCCTTCTTGATGAGGGAGATCTCGCTGCATAGATCCTCCATCATCATGTTGAATGCCTCCAGCTTGTCCTCCAAGGACTTGATCTGCTCCGCTGAGCGTTGGGTCTCGTCCCCAACATCCGATCCTTCTGAAGAACGGTCCTCCAAGACGGCGATGCGATGGGCATGAGTCTCAATGGTGGACTCCACTTCTGTCATCTCTTGCTCCAGTGCTGCCATACGCTCGGTAACGCCCACCATCTTCGCTCCGCTGGTTGAAGATGTACTTGCACCAACAAGTATCCTCTGTTCCTGCGATCGACTGCTCCAACAGCCGCTCGTAGCTTTGCCCGATTCTTTCCCACTTCTTGGCACCAACCAAGCTCTGATACCACTTCGTACCAACAAATGGTATCGTCTTGAGCTCTGATACCACTTGTCACAGGGTCAAAATCCCGCTATCGATTTCGACCGATCTCGTGCGGCGTTAGCTAACCCGTAGCTAACCCACCTTCTCGAGTAGAACGGTCACGGACGCACTCCAACTCTTCTTGATACCCCTGCTTGCTAGCGTACCGACGCTTCCAACACAAACACGAGCACGAACTTTGGATCGCTCAAGAACACTCTCAAGAACATGCTTAAGAACGCTCAAGAACGCAACCAAACAATCTCACAAGGCATGGGTACAAAGCTCTTCTCTTTATTAGAAGGGGAACTATCTCTGGAGTGGGTGGACACTTTGTGTACTATTTACACTGTGTCTCTGTAAATGAACCACCATCCCTCCTTATATACAAGACTCAAGGCAATCTAAGGGTTACTCATTATTACATCTACAATAATGATCATAAAGACACAAGAGACCCTTCGAGTTCTTTGGCAACCCTTCACGTTCCTCAGCAACTCTTCGTCTGCTTGTCTCTTTGACTCCCTTGTTGTCCTTTCGTCTTCCCGCACAGTTGATGCCCAGTCAACCGCCTAGTCATCAGCACGCATGTGTTCCAATGCCCTGCTGATGCAGCTTTGCCGTAATTCACCAAGTGCCACTGAACACTTGGTCTTGTGCCATAAAGGAACCCGCGGCCTCTAGACCCTCGTGCGGTAAACCCTTCCTTAGCGTTCTGCATGCTAAGGGGAAGTCCTCCAGAACTCCGCTATCGTGGCCTCCAGACCACTGTCGTACGCGTACTACCGAGCATGCTCGACAATGCTCGTACTCAGCACTTGCAATGCTCCATGCCTCCTTGGATCACCACGCCTCGATACCGATACCGTGCGCCTTCGTGCGTACGCCTATGTGACCGTACCGCATTGCTCCTTGATGCGTACTGCTTCACTACGTACCGCCCTTCTGCGCTCGCGTATGTACTGCTATGCGCATCCACCGTCATGTCTTGCACTGCTGTCTGTACTCGCTGCTTACACTGCTACTAGCACCACGACACTCTGCTACCGAGCCAGTGTCCTGTGTGACGCTTCTTCATTGTCACGTACGGTAGAGCCTCCAGACTCTCATGGATAACCTCCCTGATATCTACATATTTTGAACTCCTCCTGAAGTCCTAGCTCCATCAATCATTCTCGAGCATCCGCTACCGAGTCTGCACGATCTTTCTCGATCACGGAATTTGGGGGTGTGATAGTTTCTATCCTATTGAGCAGACTCCTTCCATGATTTTAGAGGAGAAATTTTTAGAAGATAAAGATCATATATTCAATATTCAAGAGAAGATCTTCTCCCATCTCATACATGAAAATGGAAGATGTAATAATTGAATCTCAAATTCAAAAATGAGAAATCACACAAACTGCTCCTGAAAATTCTTTGGAGGATGATATTTCGAGGAGAAATAAGAGATTTGAGTTAATGGAGGATAAATTTAGAAGGTTTGCCGACCGATTAATTTCGTTCTCTGGTAGCTTAGACATAAAAATGGATGAGGATAAGATTGATCTCATGTTAAGAAACTTGAGGATATTCAGAATCCCATGGACTATGCTCACCCTAGGGACGACTCTGACAGCGACACCTCTGCATATTACTCCCTTAGGAATAACTCTGACTTCGATTCTCACTCAGCACATCAAACCCCTGCTCATCTGTAGAAAACCCCACATCACCACACCACACCGATAATACCAAAAAATTGACAATCTAGAAAAATACATAAAAATTGAAAATCCAGAAAAATTCATAAAAATTGAAACGGAAGAAGATTTGAAGAATTTAGATCCTGCTTTATGGGAAGCACTAAAGAAAAGATTAATTTTTGAACTTCCCTTTATACAGGCCATTGAATACTTCCCCGAACTTAAAGGATTTGTAATGGACAATTTAATGATGAAAAAGTCAGGCAGGATAAAAACAATGATTGAAAGACATATCTTGTCAATGGCCTCCTCCTTGGTGTTGAGGAGAAAAACCTAGAGCCGCTTAGTGAAGCAGTTGCCCAGATTTGACTGTGGAATCAAATACACAATTTGTACCCATGCTCGAATTGATGAGGACTCACCAATTAATATCCTCCCAACCTCTGTATTTCACGAGCTCAAACTCGGGCCTATCAGGAAGATACGAGAGATCGTTCAACTGGCTGATCGATCGATAAAGCGGCCGAGAGGAACCATTTATGTCATCATGACATTCCAAGGTGATCCGCTCAAAATGGACATCACGATCATTGATATTGAGCATCAAGGAGAATTCACCCAGTCTCCAATTATTCTTGGAAAGCCATTCTTAAAATTGACTAAGGCAATTATTGAGTGTGAGACTTGAGAAATCAATTTTACAGCATTGGAAGCACTTCGATCTCACCCAATCTTTGAGGAACCACGATGTTCTGAGGCAACCACAAAGTTCTCGACAACCATAACCATCAAGTGATAGAAGATCCCTAACCCGTTGATACATCTGAGATAGCGGTTGTTGATGAGACTATTGGTTTAGAGACTCTCCCTCCTGTTCCATTCCCAGCATCTCTAACCATGGAAAATCGAATATATGACTCATGTGATCCTGCGACTTATGCATGGGCATACCCTGAGTCAACCTATTCTGACTACCTTGATCAAATCAACTCGACACAGGAATGCTCCAACGTCAAGTCAATTGAGAACAAACATGCAGAGACTCTCCCCAATGTTTCATTTCCTGCGGATCTCACCATAGAAAAGTGTTTCTTATATGATCCGAAGACATATGCATGGGCTCACCCTGAGTCAACCTACTCTGACTACCTTGAACAAATCAATCCAGCTCAGAAGTGCACCAACATCAAGAAAACTAAGAACAAACATGCGTGACGAACACCGACCAAGGAGAAAAATTTCAATGGTTATTCATCAGGAGACTCAAGTGGACCAACACCTTCACGAAAATGACTACTCTTTCATCGAAAAAGAAAGTCACCTTTGACCTTCCGGAAGAGGAATCATCTGACGATCCCTCGTCAGGTCTGGAAAAGGTAATCAACATGAGTGAGGTATGTTCGGTAGTTCTAAAACCATATCTTCGCAAGGATCCAAACTTTGATTCCCCTTGGGCGACTCCCGTTCCTCACTATTATTCATCCAAAGCCGATGCTCCTGGTCTCATCAAATATACTGGAATAATTTCTTATGAGCTGACTGAGACTGGTGCTTCAGAGTATTCATCTGAGGACAAATCGTTTGATCCCAAGAAGGAACGAATTCTGAGAAAACAACTGAAGAAACTAAAAGAAAAGAAAATATGGAGTGCGTCCACTTTCAAATACTACTCCTCTGAGGATAACTCCGATGATGGTTATCTTTCACCCGACTCATACGCTTCATCTACTATCTAATATGATTTCTCCGAGGATAACACCGATAATAATTGGGAAATATATGCTTCATCTCCTTCTCATCATTACGACCTCCCACCACAGGCTCACAAAAAGATCGGCTGAAAACCGCCTTAATCATCGGCTACCCACCCTCCCTCCCGACCACATCGGTCTCCTTGTACATCTTTTTCCTCTACTTAGGCCAATGCCTAAGTATAGGGGGGACCGATGCCATTTGTACAAACCATTCTCCCCATCTCACGATCATTCCATTTCCACCCTTCTTCCGTACTTACGTTGACCAGAGCCTAAGTATAGGCAGAACCGATGTCCATTTGTATTTACTCTCCTCATTCACATATCCCGACCATCTCATTTTGTTCTTCTTCTATACTTAAACTGTTCACAGCCTAAGTATAGGGGGTGGGCCGATCTATCTTTTTCTTTTTCTTTTTCACTCTCTTACGCTTATCCCGAGCTATGTCTTCTTTACGGTTCTTGTGCTCTGAGGACACATCACTCGCTAAGTATAGGGGGTGTGTGTATATACTGTGTATATATTTTATCCATATCTTGTACTTTCGCGTAATTCTATAAGTATTTACGGGATGGGTAACTAACTTGAAAAAAATAAACAAAATAAAAAGGAAAAAAATTTTGTTACTAACACTGACTGTGTCCAACCAAAATTTTTTGAAAAAATGGTTTCTTATTCATTTTTGCATAAAAAACTTTTCAAAGTTAAAAAAAAGAAAAAAAACTTCTGTCTGCATTTCACACACCTGCACTTCATCCAGCATTACATTCATTTGCATATGTGAAAAGTCCTTGGGTTCTGAATCGAGTTATGAGCAGAAATCGAGAGTGGTCTGGACTTGACCTTAATCCATCTAATTTTTAGAGGAACTTCATCGAGAAATAAGATTTTAGAATCTTCAGGTCTATGACTTAATTCTTCGAGTTCCACATGACAATGTGTAGTGTTTGACTCTTAGTGTCTAACCTGGTCTCTTCATTCTGAGTACAACTATGGAATAAGAAATTAATTTGTACTCTCACACTATGCACTTAGCTCAACTCAGATGGGGTGTTGGAAGACTGTGTGAGTTTCTTTTCTGGTAGCGTAGAAATCTAAAGACCGGAGTACGGGTTGAAATAAAGCTTCGGAAAAGGGATGGACGGCTGGGCACAATTTTTTAAGACTCCAAAACATGTACGGAAAAAATATTTTATATTCGTAGGGGCACAATAAAATCCAAGCAGAGCTATCAAAAATCCAAATACAAAGAAGTCACTACCAAATAAATATCTGACCAAAAAGGTCCAAGCTTCAAGAAAACCTGCAGATCTTGGTGGAGACTTGGCTACACTGGCCAGCTTCACAAGGAGAGGTGACTACACTCGTCACCCTCCAGTTCTTTCCTCCATCTAACTTCTCCCCCATTTCGATTGTGAACACAATGCGACGGACCTTAGAAGGAAATACCTGACTCCCCGAGGATGAGTTACTGGAGAGGAGGTTTGTATGGTAGTCTGGCATTCTGGATGAGAAGAGCTAAAACCTTTCACGCACATGAGTCGATTGTTCAATGTTCATGGGGTATGCTTTGGGAGGAGGATCGATCTAAGATGACTTCTGAGCCGAAACGGTGACAATGATGTGTAGAACTTGAAGGCTGTTGATTTTAAAATTCTAGGTCTCACAGAAGTTCCGCCAAATCCAAAGGTCGAGTCTAGTTTCATTTTCACCTTCATCTCATGGTCTTGGTATGGAACCCAATCTCATTTCACCTCATGGCATTTCTTTTGATGCTCAAGGACGAGCATGGTTTAAGTATAGGGGGATGATGAATCTAATATTCATCACTCTAAAAATCATTAATTAAGCTCTAATCCCAAAAATTTATTGGTATTTCTTTATTTATTCTGCATAATTAGCATTTATGCATGTTTTGATAAGAATTGCATTTTATCACTTATTTTCGGACAAAACAAGAAGCCAAAAATCCCAACCAAATTGACCTGTAAATAGCCTAATTTCTCCGATTTTTAACTAATTCATGCTAACTCAAATTGACCCAAAACTACCTCCACTATGTACATATCACTAACAAGAAGAAGTAAAAAATACAAAAAAATCACTAACCTAAATAAGTGGACCAAAAACCCAAACCCTAGTTTTACAATTTCCAGACTAAAACCTTCATATCTTCTCCATCCAGTGTCCGATTTGATCCTACTCACTTTTGAACTAATTTACATTCAATTACCTTCAAAAGAAGACCAAGTTCAAGTGAATCAGAGCTCATATGTGAAATTTGGGTTTTGGGCCTCTTTTGTACATTTTATATTTTAGCGATTTTTGACCTATTATTTTATATAAATAATGAATCCATTTTATTTTATTTCTTTTTCATTTGTCTTCTTTGATGAGAGTTTTATTAAAATGCACAAAATTCCAAATCCGAACTGAGCTTGAAGTCAAAGAAACTGACTGAGTCCGAGTCTTCACTGATTGTTTGTAGAAAAATAATCTTTTTTGTGTTTTATTTTATTTCTTCTTTTTCTTATAAATAAAAATCCAAAAAAATATATTAATGTGTAAATATTTATCTTTGATTTTATCGTATTTTTTTCGGATTTTTATCAGAATTAAAAATAGCAAAAAATTATAAAACCCAAAAATCAAGGTATTCTATGTACATGGGATACCCCAAAAATATCACTTTGTGCAATTGATCGATTTTGATTTCAATGTCTTATGAAAGTTGTAGATCTCATCGAGGCGAGCAACTTTTGTAAAGAACATTTTTTGATCAAAGATCGTTTGCTATTTATTTCAGATTTTTCTTTGTATTTAATTTTCTGATTTTTGCGGGGCTGACACTTGGCAGCTCCTGGAGCCGCCACGTGTAATCCATTTTTGAAGTTTTTATTTCATTTTTTTAAAAAATAAAAATAAAAATAAAAATAAAATATTAAAGACTCACATGCAGTGCCCGTGCCGCCAGCGCACGCGCACTACACGTGCCTTGCCTGCGTGCGCCTCCTGCTGCCACATGGCAGAATCCTGGTCGTCCAGGCCGATCAGACGACCTCTGCTCATCGTCTTCCCTCAACTTTCCCAAATCCACTGTTGCACCTCCATGAAATCTCTGCCCCGCAATCTTCTTCGGCACCCAATCCGACCAATCACATACAATCCCAATCAGATCGACTCTCTCATCAATCTACCATCGCCAATCAATCTCCGATTGGCTTCCGTCACCGGCCCTCATCCTCCAGCTATTTAAACGCTCCGACCCCTCATCGTCCTTCATCCGTCAATCTACTCTTTAAATCGATCACCAGGGTGACAGCCCGGCCCTCCTCCTCCCTCGGTGAGATCTGAGGCCTCAGGCCTCGTCGCAGAATGACCTAGAGCTTGCTGCCATCGCTTCGGACTTCATCCCGTCGAGCCCAGTTATCCAACGACTCCATCGCCAGCAACGTATTTAGCCGCACGCCATCTTCATCGACAACCGTCGGCCGTACTCCTTCACCAACTAGAAGCTTCGTCGCCCACCCCACGAGGACATAAGCCTCGGTCCGTCGTGTATCGATGAGTGAGGAGTCACCTGTGCTGCAAATGCACGATCTCCCCCATCGAAGACCTCTAGTTCACCGTCATCAACTTCGCCGGGGAGCGCCGCTCAACCGGGACCGCCAGTCCCTTCCCTCGGCCGGAGTCAACACCAGACGCAGCCATTCTGCCACACCGCACCGCCTCACCGTCGGGCGTGAGGCCCGAGGCCCCCACGCATGTGCAAGGCACATACGTCGGGGGAACGTCAGCCACACGTTAGGGTCACGCGCATCGCACGTGACCTGCTGGGTAAATTGCGAAATCCCACTCGAGCTCTGTCTAATTACACTGCCGTCTAGCCACTTCCAAAGTCACGTGCATTGCACATGACTGGTGGAAATTTTTCATGTTCCCACTCCATAGTTCTGGTAGTTACACGTGAGTCCTTCCTTTATTTATTTAATTATTGTAATATTGCAGAAATAACCCTGTGTTCCCTCATTGTTTTAGAACCTCTACCTTGCATTATATTATTTATCAAAAATAAGCATTTTGTTCTACAACTAATTCTCTACATTATGGCATATGTTTGATATTTATGATCTTTGGTTAATTACTAATTAATTGTTTTGTGGAAAATTATATATTCTACACATTTTATGCTATGAAATTAATAACTGATTAACCTCAGCTTTGAAAATTGCCGAAAAATCAACGATTGTAGAATTAGTTGTGTTTAACATTATAACCAAAAAGAATTGATTTGCACACATCGTTTGTATGTAAAAAATCATTTTTTCGTATTTCAATATTTAATTTTTACTAGGTATTAAATCTTGTATTTTTGAGGTTTAGGATTTTTCTGAGATCCATCACTAAGTGATAGATCTTGGATAATTTTATCTCTTAAAAATAATTAGGTTTAATATTTATTATAATTAATTATTGAAATTCACTTGTTTATATTCAAAAATTCATAAAATATTTATCTTGCATCCAAATATTCCAAAAAAAATACAATACATTAATTTCATCATAATTATCATCTTGGACAAGTTTCATATTTTTCGAACATTGTTTGATTGATATTCATTTTTTAGTCCCTAAAATCGGCCAAAGTTGTATTTTGCATCTCAAATTGCATTAAAAATTACAAAAAAACCCACCTCGAAAATCGTGTATGAACTTTGATAGACAAAAATGTTAGGTTGTTCATATGCCTCCTTGAGTTCAACATTGGGACTCACCCAAGTAAAATAAACATAAAACCACACGATTCAAAATTGACTAAAATTTCTTGTGATTATTTCTTGACAGATTCTGATTGCCCGCCTACAACGAAACGACATTCATATTTAATCGAACGATAATTCATGCAAATTAACGTTGGACATTTCACGACTCGTCACCCCCCTCGTGCTGGGCACTGCATCAACATGCTGTGTGCGGACTTCCTTTGGGAACGCAAAAGGCATGACATCTCACGATCTACCATCTGCCACCCCTTGTCGGAGGGGGGGACTCGGTCTTCTTTCGGTGGCCACTCTAAGGAGAGCTATGGTTGCCTCATGGGTTTGGTGACTGCTGTCCTCTGAGGCGTCGATCTGGGCTCTCCACATGCGACGCAAATACCTATCCGACCAGCCATTCTGGGACGCATGTCCTTCACCTTCTCACAGTGCCTCCTGGAAGGCTATTCTCGCTAGTAGGGAGGACTTGCGGCCTGCCATTGCCGGTAACAACCACCCTTACAAATGGATTCTTTCCCCAAGGGGGTTCACTTTCAATAGTGTCGTGAACCTATTGCGACCAACCAATGATGCCTCTGATTGGGCCCCTTGCGTCTGGGCCAAAGGAACCCCCCAAAAAAAGGTGCTTACTCTCTATAGAGCAGTTCTAGACAGGCTACCCTCCACTAACAGGCTGGCTAGATTTGGAATTTGCGAGCATAGCATCTGCTATCTATGTCGCATGGATCTTGAGTCCCATGGCCACTTGTTCTTTAGATGTGTTTTTTCCTCTGCAGATTGGATGGGAGCTTGCATCGATCACGCGCTACCGATCCCCCGATCAGGCCCTTTGCATCTACGTGAACTCATTACCTGGATTAATTTCATCCTGGATGTTGCTACGCAAGTCCGCTTGTCTAATACACTTGCGGCAACGGTGTGGACTGTTTGGGGGGAAAGGAACCAGCTGTGGACTTCCTCGACTCCCTCGGCAATCCCTTGGCCGCAACGGCCATTGAATTGATAATAAAGACAATCAATCTACTGCAGTGACCAGATAGGGCCCGAGATTTTGTCCGCTCTGGCCGTACATGTTCACAGGACTGGAGCCTAAAATTTCTTTTTGTAATCAGGGCCTTGACGCGTATTGTACATTTCTTTTTTGAGTATAGAGCTTACTTAACAAAAAAAAGTTGGGAGAAAACTGCAAGATGCCTTGCTTTTGTCGAGTTCCCCTCCACCTTGCTCGGTCAAAAAGGGGAGGTAACTTTGGCAAGGAGGAGTGATGTGTTGAAGGAAAAGGAGCAAGTACTTTAGCAGCACAGGCACAGGCACAGGCACAGGGTTTCCTCTGCAAAACAACAAGGAACGAATGCCACCAATGACCAGATTGATTGCTAATTAACCATTGTTCATTTAGTCCCAAAGGCACGCCTCGTATCCAGGACAAATTGCTCCTTGGATTAAGCGCTGAGCAGAAGAAAGGGAAGGAACAAATTCCGGTCTCTCTTGTTTACTTTGGTCAAGTGATGTCAGTGGGTCCCGCACCGTTGACGTCTACGTTACTTTGCATATTCTGCGGTAAAGCAGGGGGCTTTTTTACGCTTGTACCCTTTCCAGATTCTGCAATGATAATTATGCGCTTATCTTCTTTTTTTTGCAGTAACATTTGTACTCATATTCTTACGAAATCCACGATTCTACCTTTCTGTAATATACCCATCTTGTTACTTAGCTTTTTATTTTTGTTGTGATGATCGTTTGGACTAAATATTAGAAATATTTTCTAGATCAATTTTTTTTTAAAAAAATAAAGAGCATGATATCATGTTTACTTAAAATGAATTTACTTAAATCGCACTTATCGTGGATTTAAGTCATATCCATCAATAATTGAATCTGTAGAGATTTTTTCTGCAACTTCTTTCTCAATGTATGTCAAAAAACAACTTCTAAGAAAATAATCTTCCATCTTATTATAAAGTCTAGATTTTACAATCTTCATTGCCGAAAATGCTTTTTCTGTTGTTGCAGTTGAAATAGGCAAGGTCAAAACGAGGCGGATTAACCTACTAACCAAATAATAAAATTCAGCCTTCTGTATTTCTTCTAACATTTGACAGAGTTCTACCAAATTTGAATTATTTTTTAGAATAGGATGTGCAGTAATACCTGATTGATAATGTATCAGTCGCTTGTCTAATAATAGAATTTCTTGATCTATAAGATCTAGAAGGTAAAATTTCTTTACTAATATGCATATATCAACTCTATTGAATAATTTGTAACCATCCATAGGATCCAAAGATGAACTGAGAATAATAAGATTAGTAGCATCTTTATTAAATCGATGGTTAATCTTTGATAATTGAGAACCAATAGCTGTAGTAAATAAGTCCACTCTATAATGATGTAGTAATGTAATCTTTTGTACTTGTCCACGATTCTTTGTTCGACTTCGAGAATAATAAGAATTCAAATCTGGTATGTTGATGCTTCATTTTTGACAAAATGATACAATTTTCTCAAATAAGATATTCCAACCATCGTCCCGTAGCTTCTGAAGATTCTCTTTTGTGGATGAAACAAGTTATGAAGCATTCAAAATATCTATATTTTTCTGTTGCAAAACCTGACATAAAACTTCAGTGATTCCCAAAATATGTTGTATTAAAAATTGTGTTTAGGTTTTAATTGGAAAACCTATTAATTACAATTGACATTAATTTGGTTTCAATTGGGAAATCAAATGGTTTGGAGGGAAAGTTGAGAATTCCCAAATTTGAAACATGGTTGAGTTTGGATAGAAGTTTAGTACCATACATTAGAGATCTAAACTTTTGGTGGACTTGTATATGAGTCCACACCCCAAGCTCTTGTAGCAATACTAGAGAGGAGGAATGGAGGACTACACGTGCGCGCTCCGCTCCGTCTCCGATTCCGGCTCCGGAGAGTCAATTCGGATCTCGAATCTCGATACTTTTGCTGTGGGTTTCATTTAGCTGATCGATTAAATTAATTAGACAAATTAATTTAATCACAATCACATTGGGAATCGGACTTGATCCAAACGGCTCGATTTAGCCGTGGGTTTGGAATTCGAATGGACATGCCCGTTGAGGGGCGTTTTCGGAAACCAAAGGTCACCGCGCGCTAGGGCACGCGAGCCCCTCTTTTTATATTACTCACCCGACGCTGTCTTTCTTCACTCGCAAGAAAAACCACTCACACCGTCTCTCTCTCTCTGGTTCTTCCTCTCACGGATGAACGTCTTCCTCTTCTTCTCTTGGCTGCAGTTCTCTGAGGTACAATCGAGGACGATCCCGTTGGTGTGCGCCGACGAAGATCGTGAGCTGTCGTATCCTGGGAGCGGATCGCCAAGTACCCTACGCACCGGTATTGTGGGGCGATATATTCTCCAAGGACAGTCCATTTCATGGACGCTTCGGTGAATTCTAAACTAATCTTTATTTCATTTTGGTTGTCGCAATATGTTTATTACTTTACCCTTTCTGGATCATGCCCTTATTTATGTTTCCGTTCGTTTAATCGGTTCCTGTTTGCATATTATAATCGGATAATGATTGGGAAACATATGATTAATATAATCTTATTCGGTGATGTTTCTATGTTAATTCATTTGCATCCGTTGATTTACTGTTTAATATATGCCTTGGTAATCTTATTAACAACAATCTTAGAGAAGATATCCCGAACCGATTCTAGAATGTCGGAAACAATGTTTAAATCGAGGGTAGATATGACGGGTATGCCTGAAAAATTCGGTGGACAGAACTTTAAGCGTTGGCAACAACGCATGAAGATCTGGTTAACCACCATAGGGTTAATCTCGATGCTTGAAACCGACTGTCCTACGGTGGAGATAGAAAACCCCTCACCCGATAGCCATAAGGCGCAATCTGCATGGAAGGAACGCGACCGTATATGTCATGGTTGCATCTTGTTGGCTCTGTCCAACACGTTGTTTGACGTATACTGTTCGTCCACGCAAACTGCGAAGGGGCTATGGGAAGACTTGTATCGGAAGTATAATACCGAAGATCTCGGTATTGAGAAATACTCCGTAGCTATGTTTTTTAAATTTTTTCATGGCCGAGGGAAAATCAGTTTCTGAACAGGCACACGAGTTTCTACTCCTGCTCCATGGTTTAGAGGATGCCGAAATGAAACTTCCAGATAAGTTTCAGGTCATGTGCATCATAGAAAAATTCTCCAAGTCGTGGGAAGACTTCAGTATGACCCTGAAATACAGAAAGGGGAAATTTTCTATGGATGACTTGATGGTGGCAATTGCCATAGAGGAGGAACACATGAAACAAAAACCTGTGCTTCTTGTTGATATTCTGGCTAAGGGTCCTAATAATAATAAAATGAAACCAAAGGGTAAGATCCAAAAAAAAGGTAAAGAATAAACCCTGCTGGCACTGTAATCAGGTTGGCCATTGGAAGAAGGACTGTCCGTCCTTGAAGGCTCAACCTAAGGCTACATACGGGAGTCCACAAGTGAACATGATCACTATGGGACTCGGGGCTAGCGAGGGGTATGTCTCTGTAAAACCTGAACTATACAATATCCATGATCCAAATGAGTGGCTCGTGGATACGGGAGCCAATGTAAATATATGTTCTGACAGAACGTTGTTTTCTTCTTATCAGACCTGCAGCGGTGGGACTGTGAAGACGGAGAACGATTCTGCAGCGAGGGTGCTAGGGTCGGGACAAGTCAACTTGAGGTTCTCCTCTGGACGTGTCTAGACGTTGCACAGGGTGCTGCATGTTCCTGACATCAAGAAGAATGTGTTATCTGGCTCTATCTTAGTTAGAAATGGTTTTGAATTAAACTTTAAATGTAATAAAGTTGTTATTCTGAGACATGACATTTTTTATAGAAAAGGCTATTTGGCTGATTTTGATTTGTTATTTAGAATTAGACGTGATTCAGTAAACATTAATGAATTGAATATTTTGATTTCTGAATGTTCTAGTTCTGTGTCTCATGTTGTGAATAATCTAGAATCTTGTGATCTGTGGCATGATAGATTGCGGCATGTAAACCTAAATTCAATTAAAAGAATGATGAATTTAGATTTGATCCTTAAACACACTATTGATAAAACTCAAAAATGTGAAATATGTGTGCAAGCTAAGACACCTAGGAAGTCTTTTCGGTCCGTCTCTAGAGATAGTGAGATCTTGGATCTAGTGCACACGGATATCTGTGAGTTTAATGGTGTGTTGACCCGAGATAATAAGAAATACTTTATCACCTTTATAGATGATGGCAGTAGATACTGCTATGTATATCTGATGAAAACCAAGGATGAAGCCTTAAAGAAATTTCTTATCTTTAATAATGAGGCTGAGACACAAATAGGAAAAGTACTTAAACGCATTAGGTCAGATAGAGGAGATGAATATACCTCTAACTTATTTGATGAACAATGCAAATCTTTTGGCATAGTTCATGAAGTTACGGCCCCATATTCACCGCAATCAAATGGGATAGCAGAACGGAAAAATAGAACCTTAACTGACTTGATCATTGCTCTCCTACAGAGTTCTAGACTTCCAACCTATATGTGGGGAGAAGCCTTGAATACAGCTTGCCATATTCTGAATAGGGTTCCTCCGAGACATATGGAGAAATGTCCCTTTGAACTTTGGAGAAATAGGAAATCAAAGTTTAAGATATCTCAAAGTGTGGGGCTGTCTCGCTAAGGTTTTAGTCTCAGAACACAAGAGAAAGAAACTTGATCCTAAAACTGTTGATGCGGTCTTCTTAGGTTACCTGGAAAATAGCTATGCATATAGGTTCTTGGTAATTCGGTCCGAGATACCGGGCATAGATGTCAACACTATTGTTGAACTCCGTGATGCTACCTTCTTTGAGGATGTCTTTCCGTTGAAGACTGGGATTCCTCAAAATCTGACCATTGAGGGCGCCTCTACATCAGGATCTATTCCAGATCAAGTGGAAAGAATAACGAATGTGGGGGGTGAGACTCAACCTGAACCCAATGATTTTTCTGAAGAGATTGAGCCAAGGAGGAGTAAAAGACCTCAGATAGCCAAGGATCTGGGTAGCGACTTCGTTATCTACTAGATCGAGGGTGATCCACCAAGTTACAAGGAAGCCATGGCTTCATCTGAAGCAAAATAATGGAAGGAAGCTATCAAATCTGAGATGGATTCCATTATGGCTAATGGAACTTGGGAGTTGGTTGATTTACCCAAAGGGTGCTCTACTATTGGGTACAAGTGGGTGTTTAAGAGAAAGCTTAGACCTGACGGATCAATTGAAAAAAAAAGCCAGATTAGTTGCCAAGGGCTTTAGGCAAAAGGAAGGTATCGATTATTTTGATACCTATTCCCCTGTGACTAGGATGACTACAATCCGGATGCTCATAGCATTGGCATCTGTATATGATCTCTCTATCCACCAAATGGATGTGAAGACCGCCTTCTTGCATGGCGAACTTGAGGAAGATATCTATATGGATCAACCGGATGGGCTTGTGACTTCTGGGAATGAGGAAAAGGTTTGCAAGCTTGTCAAATCCCTTTACGGATTGAAACAAGCACCCAAGCAGTGGCATGAAAAATTTGACAAGACTATTTTATCATGTGGCTTTAAGGTTCATGAATCCGACAAGTGTCTATTCCAAAGTGAAAGGTGATGAGTGTATTGTCTTGTGCCTATATGTTGATGACATATTGTTGTTCGGATCACATATGATGATTATTAATGAGACTAAGGCTTTCTTGAGTAGAAAGTTTGAGATGAAGGACATGGGTGTTGCTGATGGGATCTTGGGTCTCAAACTGACAAGGTCAGTTGATGGGATTGTAATTTCTCAATCTCACT
This sequence comes from Ottelia alismoides, assembly GCA_037367405.1. Taxonomy (NCBI): domain Eukaryota; kingdom Viridiplantae; phylum Streptophyta; class Magnoliopsida; order Alismatales; family Hydrocharitaceae; genus Ottelia; species Ottelia alismoides. Next base: position 367,606 of record JAZKJV010009616.1, on the reverse strand, counting down.
ATGTTGAGAATGTACTTGAGAAATTTGGATATCAAGATTGCAAAGCTGTAAGCACTCCTTTTGATTCATCCAAAACACTGTTTAAGAATAAAAGTGAAGTACCTGTAGCCCAGCTAAGGTATTCACAAGTGATAGGAAGTTTAATGTTTCTTGCAAATTGCACGAGACCTGATATTTCATTCTCGGTTGCAAAGCTGAGTAGATACATTAGCTGTCCTGACCGTACTCACTGGGAGGCTTTGGATCGGGTACTGAAGTACTTGAAGGGAACTATTTCCCTTAGTTTGCATTATGGTAGACATCCATCTGTACTAGAAGGATACAATGATGCAAGCTGGATAGGGAAAATAGAGGAGTTTGAGAGTAATGGTGTCACAGGGTATGCATTTACCCTTGGAGGCGGTGTAGTCTCTTGGAGGTCTGTGAAACAAACCATTCTAGCTCGATCCACTTTTGAGGCCGAGTTGTGTGCTTTGGACACCACTGGAATTGAGGCTGAATGGCTAAGGGAACTTCTGTCTGAATTTCCCATGGTAGGTCAGCCTGTTCATGCGATCTCGGTACATTGTGATAATATGACCACAATTGCCAAGATCAAGAGTTCAAAGTTCAATCAGAAAACAAGGAGACATACAAATCAGACTTAAGACGTTAAGGGATTTGGTGTCTCGAGGAGTGTTGGCTGTGGATTTTGTTGGATCCAAAGACAACACGGCAGATCCGTTGACTAAGGGACTTGATAGATCTTTAGTCCTAAAGTCTAGGCTTGGGATGGGACTGAGACCCATTGGGAGTTCTTTTACAGTAGCAACCCAACCTATCTGAGTGGAGATCCCATAAAGTAGGTTCAATGTGGTAATAACAAGCTGTTTGGAGAACTGGTTGGCACTCTAATCTTAATGTGTAAGCATGAGTGTCTTATCCCTAGAAGCCTGAGTGTCATTGAAGCTGCAAGTTTAGGAAGAGCGTAGGCTCTGAATGGGTTCAAGCCTTTGGGCAGGATGTTAGCAGTGCATCCTTGGAGAACGCCACCTATGTGAGTGTTACTATGGGCCGCAGTTAAAGGAAGAGGGTCTTTCCTGAACACACTCATGAAACAGGATAATGGTGCATGGCCTTAAGAGCACCAACCCTGAAGATTGCACCAAGAACAACGCTTTATTATTTCCACCGTATACTTTAACACCAAAGTCTGAAGTTCAAGACGTAGTTCACTTCGTTCCTATTAAAGTGAAAGTAGTAAACTCAGGTAGAGGTTCAAACCGGAAGGTACCTTTACTGAAAGCAAAGTGTGGGCAGCCGAAAGAAGTCTCTTAATTCTTTTTGAATCACTTTTTCAAATTGGTGAATTCGTGGGGGATTGTTGTATTAAAAATTGTGTTTAGGTTTTAATTGGAAAACCTATTAATTATAATTGACATTAATTTGGTTTCAATTGGGAAACCAAATGGTTTGGAGGGAAAGTTGGGAATTCCCAAATTTGAAACATGGTTGAGTTTGGATGGAAGTTTAGTACCATACCTTAGAGATCTAAACTTTTGGTGGACTTATATATGAGTCCACATTCCAAGCTCTTGTAGCAATAATAGAGAGGAGGAATGGAGGATCACACACACGCGTGTACGCGCGCTCCGCTCCGCTCCGGCTCTGGCTCCGACTCGGGAGAGTCAATTCGGATCTCGGATCTCGATACTTTTGCTGCGGGTTTCATTTGGCTGATCGATTAAATTAATTAGACAAATTAATTTAATCGCGATCACATTGGGATTCGGACTTGATCCAAACGGCTCGATTTAGCCGTGGGTTTGGAATTCGAATGGACATGCCCGTTGAGGGGTGTTTTCGGAAACCAAAGGTCACCGCGCGCTAGGGCACGCGAGCCCCTCTTTTTATATCCCTCACCCGACGCCGTCTTTCTTCACTCGCAAGAAAAAACACTCACGCCGTCTCTCTCTCTCTGGTTCTTCCTCTCACGGACGAACGTCTTCCTCTTCTTCTCTCGGCTGCAGTTCTCTGAGGTACAATCGAGGACGATCCCGTTGGTGTGCGCCGACGAAGATCGTGAGTCGTCGTATCTTGGGAGTGGATCGCCAAGTACCATACGTACCGGTATTGTGGGGGCGATATCTTCTCTAAGGACATACCATTTCATGGACGCTTCGATGAATTCTAAACTAATCTTTATTTCATTTTGGTTGTCGCAATATGTTTATTGCTTTACCCTTTCTGGATCATGCCCTTATTTATGTTTCCGTTCGTTTAATCGGTTCCTGTTTGCATATTTTAATCGGATAATGATTGAGAAACATACGATTAATATAATCTTATTTGGTGATATTTCTCTGTTAATTCATTTGGATCCGTTGATTTACTGTTTAATATATGCCTTGGTAATCTTATTAACAACAAAATATTCTCCATTATATTTAAGATAAGAATAAACTCAAATGACGTCATAGTCTCATAAGCTTCATCTGCCTCTCCATGCTACAAATAAGCATCACCTCCATCTACAATAGCCAGAAGTACTTTGCACACGCCACTATAGATTTTTATAAAGTTACATATGGATTTATAATGTGAACTCCATCGAGTTTCAGCAGCACGTAGTAGAGTGCAACCCTGATTATTTCTCGTACCTGACTGAGTTTTATTTATTGAAAGACGATACAAAATATCGTCAGCTTGAGCAGCTTGCAATTCATCATGACATTTAGAGGATGCATTAATGATATTAACAATGCTTGTTAATTTAGTGGGGAATTTATGGATAGGAATTACTTTTTTGGAAGTCGTAACAAGAGCTAGTTGAAGCCTATGAATTAAGCAGTAGATATAATATGCATATTTGTTATCTCTCATAATCATCGCATGCAACCCATTTCGTTCTCCACACAAGTTGCTAGCTCCATCGTAACCTTGACCTCTTATTCTACCTAATCGAGATTGTTCTGTAATAGAACTTCGAATAAACTATCTTTCAATGTAGATGCTTTTATATCAGGAATGTGGACTATATCAAAGAAGAGTTCACGTAAAATACATTGTTTGTCTACAAATTGAAGAACAATTACCATTTGTTCTCTTTTTTGCTTTATCTCTAGCTTCATCAGTTATTATACAAAAAGTTGCATCCACAATCTCTTCACGAATGGAGCACCTTATTTTATGAGATATAATTTGAAGAATTTCATTTTGACCATCAGGTGAAGTATATTTAGCATTTCTTGGTACATTTTGTAAGACAACTTTCTTCACTTCTTCATTATAAGAAGCAATCATTTTTATCAGTTCAATACAATTCCTGTGATTTTTTGAACAAGATCTTTCATCATTGCCTTTAAATGCACATGCTTAAAAAGCTAACCATCGTACAATATCAATAATATTCTTTAACCTTAATCGATTTTCTTTGATTTGCTTGCCATCTTGTCTTTGAAATACATATTCAATATGTTGTGATTTATTTATTAATATTCCCATACGCTCTTCAGTCAGATTATTTGTTGATCTATGACCTTCAATGTGAAATAGTAAGGAACAATTTTTTCTATCATTAATTTTCTTCAAATTGCGGAATCCAACAACAAAGAAGACATTCATACCATACTTGGATTGGATTTACCAGCGAAAAGATAACAACAAAAGCAATATGTTGCATCTTTGGAAGGAGAATATTCTAACCATAAATATTTCTTAAACCAAGCTGCTTGAAATCGTCGACGTTGCTTTCCACTATTGCTACATGGATAATTTTCCATAACATACTGATAAGGCCTCATGCTAATATAAGTTTGAATAATATCTTCTCTCTTTTCCAATGGATATTCTCAAATTATCTAACGTAATCTAGGATCTCTTTCTACTAAGGTATCTTATGTATCAATAATTTCTATTCACGAAATCTAGACGGGAGGACATTCATCTTCATTAAGATCATTGGAGGTATTTGTTATTTTTGGAATAACACTTTCATCTATCTTCTATGTGAAAAATGAAGTGATTGTTTTGTTTGACATTCGTAGATTTGAATATGAAAAACTTACAAATAGAAATGAAATGCAAGATGTCAAATATCACAATCATTTTTTAATCAATAATAAATGATTAAAAAATTTAAAGATGTTATCATTTGAAAATTTATTATCTCCTAGCAAAACTACATCAATAAAGTTTTTTTCTCTCACACCCTTTCAAGATTCTCCAAATACATGGGCACAAGCGTAATTGGAAAGAGGGGAACATGTGTAAATTTGTCTTATTCATCTTGTTCTTCTTTCTTCCAATCCTCTCATCCTTATACTCACTGCCCAATTGTACCCCATCTTGAACCATCCCTTCTATTATATATTATAATAGCAATTGAGCTTGTCTATTATTATTATACCATTATTCAAAATCTCTCACTACATGTATATTATCATATGAAAATATAACATCATTAATTGTAGAATAATAGTATCTAAATTTCTTTGTAACAAAAGTACATTCAACGTATTCTAGCCAGAGAAATGGGACTTCCCTCGTCTGACTCTCACCCGCCAGAGAGGTTCAAGGTGCGGGGCAGGTAGGACCTGGTGTGGAGAATCGCGCTCTGTCTCGTCAGTCTTGGGGAGGCCTGATTGACGCGCGAGCGCGAGGAAAAGCGAGAGAGAAAGCGCAGCCCTGAGGTGAGGGGCCAGTCTCAGATCAGAGTCGGAAAGAGGCGCGAAAAGGCGGGCGGCATTCTCAAAGCGGACCTCCACGGCCCCAGAAGCAGGAGTCCATGCCACTCCTGGCCCACTACTGGAGGCTAGCATATTCTAGAACCCAGCTTTCATATTACCTTATAAATATTTAACAATTGAACTATCAAAATTTAATCATACATAATTTCTAATAATATTCATAACTGAACCATCGATATATATGTGATATTTTGATTACCATCAATATTCTGAATGCCTAATAATTTAACCTTTTGATTCATCATTTAATAATTTCAACCATAAAAAATTTAACTAATTACCTTTAGAATGATTTTCTTAACAATTTAATACCTTAATACAAACCTTTAAAAAAGTACCTTGAGTGTTGGAGACGTGATGCATACATTTAATGTTTGATAATAAATATATATGCAATGCAATTAATGTTGTAAGAAAGAAAGCATATAGTACCGTGAGTTTTGGACACGTTGATGGAAAAAGAAAAAAAGGACTTCTAGCCTCCACGCAGAGTACTTATGTTGGTTGGTTGGAGTTGGGAATAATGTCCTTGTATTTTTTATTGTGATTTGATCCATACAATAGTGTTACACACACAAGAGTGATCTTGTGCGAGCAAAAAACTGTGAGAGCATGAAAGTATGCATTATGGACCACTAGATTCAACTAGGAGAGAGAAGACAGAATCTAGTGGTCCAGAATGCATGCTCTGTTTTTTGCTCTCATAAGATCACTCATATATATATATATATATATATATATATATATATATATATATATATATATATAGGGGGCCTTTCATATGAGACTTGGTCCTTCCATTCAATTAGAAGGCCAAGCATCCTAGCCATCTGATGTAAGATCAACGAATATGGTTAAAACCGCCCTATTTTACAAAAACCGGATCAGCAAAGACTATCGTTTCCTAAATTTAAGGAACTCCTAATATAGAAGTTACACATTTAATAACTGACAAAAATGGCTAAAAACGTGTGTTTTTGAATACAAAACGATGTATGTATCCTACAAATCAACAGTATACAATACTAAAAAAACCCTGATTCAGAGAAATGAATTACATGAAATACAAAAGATGGAACTACGGTTAACAGTGTACGCTATTTTTAAGGAAAGGCTTGTGCAGTTTGTTTCTATAAATATGGGTGTTCCCATAATTACGAAAATTCAGTTAAAGATATTTACCGATATTTAACAAATGAGAATTCGATACTAGAGATTTTGGAAAAAGATTCAAACACAGCGTATCTAAAATACAAATAATCATGATTATTATACAAAACAAGCATATTAAATACAAAAGACGAATGTATGTCTTATAAAACAAATATTGTTAAATACAAAAAATTTGCCACGAATTATGGAAAAGAGTTTTTGAAAGTAATGATAACAAACAACAATTATAATTAATGTATTATTTTACATGGAATGTAAACAGTGGAAATCCACGTTTTAATATTACATTCGACGTACTGAATTTAGTAATAGAAAGGATATATTATACAAAATGATGTTTTGCAATACAAAATCAGATAATAAAAATACATGTTTTGATATAAAATACAAAATATAATCTTAATAATATACGTATTTTCGTTTTAATAAATTAACTAATAGCCCTATAAATGCAAACACATTAAATTTAACCATATTATTGTGAATACAAAAAATATCTAAAATACAAATAATATTGGAAAAACCTAACAATAACCCTTTTCGGCTGAACTACTTAAAGAGAAACTTTAGTAATAGAAAGGATATATTATACAAAAAGATGTTTTAAAATACAAAAGCATAAAATAAAAATACATGTTTTGATATAAAATACAAAATATAATCTTAATAATTTACGTATTTTCGTTTCAATAAATTAACTAATAGCCCTATAAATGCAGACACATTAAATTTAACCATATTATTGTGAATACAAAAAAAAACTAAAGTACAAACAATATTGGAAAATCCTAACAAAATCCTTTTAGACATATGCGGCGGACCTCCTTAAAGAGAAACTTTATTACCTCCGTAAAGTCCGTCGCTTCGTGCACTCGCGCTTGCTAACGGCATTGAGGGCGAAATTGAAGGAGTGATTTACTACTCGCCGGAGAAGAAGTGAAACACTACGATCTCTGGGGAATCGACGAAAAGAATCTGAATCAAGATCGCGGTTTGTTAATCATCTGATCGCCATTAAAGGGTTCCAGGAAGCGAAAAACCCTTGCTGTCGTCGGCACGGCATAGAGGTAAGCATTCCGTCTTCCTTTCAGCCTATCGATCATTGATAAAAAATTTTTCAGATGAGCAAGTAAAATAATTTTTTTCGTTTGTTGTGTGTATGAAGAAAATGATTTTGTTTTTGTTAATAATTAGTAAAGTTAGCGTGTTTTTAGGTTAAAAAAAGCATAATATCATAAACCTAGAAAAATTTAATATTTTTATTTGAAATAAATGTTTGATAAAATATCACATTACAGCTTTTCTTGTAAAAATACTATAGCAGATAAAAAATTTCATGCACAATAGTATGTTAACAGGGACAGGATGAGCAGCACAGACTTTGATTGTGATGATCCAAGCGGAGATAGTAGTAACGAAAACAACCCATCTGTAAGTGCAATATCGAAACAGAGGAAGATCAACCAAGACAAAGGTACAAATATTAAGAAATAAATAGTTTTCGATATTTAAAGAGTTTACTAATTTTCTTATATGCCAAACTCCGTTGTATATATCAGAAAAAATTTCTACTAAGGTGATTAAAGGGAGAAGAACACTAATGGAATCAAACACTGATGGATGTGATGGCACTTCAGAATATTTTGGATGTAAGAGATAAATGATCATTTCATTAATTATAGTTTAATTATAATGAATAAATATAAAAAAAATTCTTTTTGTACAGGTAAGGGGTACGTTCAACATAGATGTTTCATAGATCACTTCGTACAATTCATTGATAGCTATCGTCCAACTCCAAAGCAACAAGCATTACTTAACAAGACTGCATTTGCTAGACTTATTAATATCGGGAGCATTGATATCGAGAAAAAAAATCTTCAATGGATTGTAGAACAGTATCAAGGAGGGAGAAGTTTCAGATTTGGGAACAAAATTTTGAACTTTAGTGATGACGACATTGGAGTTATACTTGGTATTCCAAGTTCAGGGTATACAATTTCAGTACGTGGAAAACATTTGCAGTGGAGAAGCTATATAGCAAATGAAATGTTTGACAAAGGCATGATTTTCAACCGGCATAAACTTGTTAGCGTACTGACTGAATACTACCACTACGACGACGATAACTCAGTCGCTATTTACGTCACGTGCCTAATTCTGTTAATGTTTTGCACATTTCTTTTCCCGGATTCAACATATTCATTTCCAAAAGATCTTTTGCACTATGTGGAGTCTCTGGAAGATACAAAGTTTTTTAATTGGTCTGATGCAGTTGCACGATTGATTCTATTTAACATAGATGATATCATCAATAGAATAAATCAGAGACATCGTGGTGCAGCACGTATCACCCTGGGATACCTTACTGGATGTGTATCTTGCCTCTATGTAAGTCTTTATACATGAAGATAGTCAATGTTCTTTAATAAATTATTCTTAATTTCCTACTATTAGGTTTGGATGCTAGAGTACTGTTGCAAAGATATGGTCATAAGCCGTGATCTTCGACCAAGAATCAGGAAATGGTCTGGCTCAATAAAAGGACTGACAAGACGATTGGTATCTTTGACAAATGAACAGGTAATTCTAGATATCATTTATATTAAGAACAACTTAGTAAAATTTTCCATAAATATTTTGCATATACATGAACAGATACAAGTTTCAATGCATCATGAGAAAACTGAAGTAGTGAGAATTAGACATGATGAATACGTATTCCCTTTTGAGAAGTTCACAATGAATGGGTTTTCAATACGAAAACCAAATATTGTTATTGATACACCCATTCCACTGCCCGAAGATGGTCCTTTGAAAAGAGGACGACTAAAAAAGGAACAAAAGTTTGAGGTGATAGAATGGAAAAGTCCAAAAAGTAAGATATTGAATATAGAAAAAAAAACCACTGAGAATTGCAACTGCAGTGAATATAAGAAGGAAATTGAATTGCTGAAAGGAAAGGTTTTGGAATTGGAAGCTTCAGTATTGAGTAATGCAACAATACATATGGTTTCCAATAACATTGACCAATTAAGGAGTCTTGAGAATGAGAATAAACTGTTGAAAGAACTGCTACAATCAAATGGAATTCAGTTTGGAGAAAATGACAAACAGAGCTTTGCAGAAAAGCATGGAATTTGCATGGATGGTGCATCAATAGAACACAACGATGAGCATGAAAAAGAAAATGAAGAGCATGCTAATAACAACACTTCACATTGCGAAAGCGAACATTTTGATGAGCTTGCTTATGTTCAAAAAAGAAATGAACATAGCCATATTGAGATTACTCATCATGATAATGAAATTGACAATATTGGGGAAAAGCCTGAAACCGAGAATGAGACCATGAACGTGGATGTTGAAAAGATATCAAACAATGGAGAAGAATATAGCAGACCTGTGATAAATGAAGGCCTTACATTTGATCTTGGAATTGAACTTGATTCTCAACAAGCCAATGAGGAGGAAAAAACACAGCAAAGAAGCGCAAAAAGCATAAATCTGCTATCAGTCCAAGCTCAATGGCAAAGAGAGTTAAGGCAAGGAGTGAAGCACGACGATTTGGAGTTGAAAGCACAACAACATTCAAGAAGAAGAAAAGAGATACAAAGAAGAGCAATGTTTCAAGTCATATTGTTGAAAGCGAAACAGAGGTCAGATATAAAATATATATTGAAAAAACCTTCTACATTATAATACTAACAAGTTCAATTTCCAGTATCTATGCGATCCACCGACAGATTTTATTGGATACGAAGACAGCTCTGAAGACGTTCGATCAAGAATTCAGAGCTTTTTGAGAGATCCAGCAGACAAGTACTTATATTTATTGTTTAACATTAGAATTATTTTATGCCATATTAACACAAACTATAATGTATTGATTCTTTTTTTAGATTGAACGCAACATATTTTTCTCCATTAAGAAACTACTGCAAAGGACTTGAAATACACAACTTCTTGTACGAAAGAATGGTCGAAGATTCAGTAAGTATCAATGAATTAAACTAAGTAAAACTAATCGTTTTTTATTACTACTGACATGTAACTGTATGCAGATAATTGTGATGTTCATGGATATATTGAGTCATAAACATTGCAAAGAAAATGAACCAGTTCCATATTTGTTCACTCCATTGTACAAAATGGTGAGAATTATAATTTATTGAATAAATTTCATTTACATGTATATTTGTTTATTGATATTAACTATCTCGTTTCAGCAATACTTTCTCAACAATGTAGAAGCCGGCACAGATGACGACTTTGAGCATTTGGAGAGATTATACGACATCAAGGAAGAAAGAATGATGGGAATCTTGAAGGTGTTCACAGTGATACACTCAAAAAATCACTGGCATCTTCTAGTGACAGATTTTAGAGCCAAAAAGCATTACTCGTTCAATTCCATGAATGGAAATAAGCAACACAAAAAAGATCTCTTCAAATGGGTAAGGATAAAATATGTTTGATAAGTTTGATTTTATATGTTGCATAGATTTAACAGTATATAATCAATAACACAATTTAAAAATGCAGGTTGGATGGATATCTGAATATTTTAGCGCAAACATAGTGGAAGACTTCTTAATACACTGGGAAACTCTGTTTGTAAAAGATTGTCCACAACAACCTGTTCAAAGTCTAGACTGCGGTGTATACGTGATGAAGATGATGGAACTGCTTTGTGAAGAGAGTCCCCTAGATTTCGATTATGAAGATGTGCACAAGATTAGAGCAGAAATAGCCTACAGAATCCTATGTACTAGTCATGTTGAGAATGCTAGTACACCTTAGTATGTAATGATATAACATGTTCTGTTAGAAACAACTAAAACTGCAGTAGAAGTTATTAACTTTTTGGGTTGTATGGATAGTGGTTGATATCATGTTTGTTTTGCAAATGGTATATGATATTAGGATTATGTTTATCGCAATGTTATGCTACTACATATGTATGGATAGTAATGTTATTTTTACAAAAAGATGACTACATTATAATTTGCACCTATCATATTGAAGTTTTAAGCATGATAATGCTTTACTGCTCCCGAAGATAAGCAATTTAAATATGATTCAAATTGTGAATGTTTTAATGTCAATGTTAGCTTATTATATGTTGTCCAAATGATATGTGATATTGAGATCTACAGGATGATGCTTTATCAATAAAATAGGTAACCTATCTTCCAACGGATATGGTAAATGATGAGTGTCACATTTGAGTCTAAATTTTATCGAATATGGATGTATGGATTATTGTTTGCATTTATCAAATTGAATATTAAAGTTCTGGCAATCCGTACTTGCTCACACATTAGAACAATTTCCAGATGTTTAAAATTCTGACTGTTTTAAAGTAAATGTTAACTGACTATATGTTCTTCAAGAAATCTGTCATACTTACATGAGTATTGTTTGGGAAGAAAATATCACATAAACATGAGTGTTACCTTATAACACAATATCACAAAGATATGAGTGCTTTCTTTGAACACAATCAAACAATTCATCTAAATGACACATAAAGGACACAATAAAAATAATCATCCGAATGACCAAACAGTTTAACATAGCATTTATATACTAACATCGTAGGGACCAAAAGAACTGCATTATAAATGTGATCGTTTACATAGAAAAAGGAACAAAAATTTTCTACTAAAATGGACTCCAAAACAATCAGTTTAAGGAACAAAAATTTTCTACTAAAATGGACTCCAATACAATCAATCTAAGAATATTGTGTTCTTTAATGTGAGCAAACATCTGCATGATAATTGATCTCCAAAAACTTCAAATTCTTCAGCTGATATTTTTCTGATAAAATAATACTCAACAGCAGCATAGATACACTCATCAGCAGCATATATATCCTGATTGAAAACCTGAGTGAAAAAAACAACAATTTTTTACCATAAAAAATAAAAATGAACAATAATGAACAGTAAAAATGAACAATAATGAACAGTAAATTGTTTAATCTAATTTACTTGGATAATGAAGAGATCATCACTGCAAAACCTTTTAAAATCCTATGACGATTCTGGATTGGGATTATTTGAAACATCATCACTGCAAACATAGCAAAATATCATCAACAATGTACAACTCATATAACATAGTATAAACATAACTTAAAAGATAATACCTATCTGAAAAATAATGAACAGTAAGAATGAACAATAATTAACAGAAAATGTTTAAACTAATTTACTTCGATAATGAAGAGATCATCACTGCAAAAACTTTTAAAATCCTATGACGAATCTGGATTGGGATTATTTGAAACATCATCACTGCAAACATAGCAAAATATCACCAACAATGTACAACTCATATAACATAGTATAAACATAACTTAAAAGATAAATACCTATCTGAGCTAGAATTGTGTTTATTGTTTGGACAATTCCTTGAATCATGACCTACGTTGAACTTCTTGCAAGATTTGCATTGCCTACCCCTATTCCTTTTTGATTCATTGACACTGATAATTCTATTAGAAACACCTTTAGGTCTACCTCCTCGACCACTACCTTTTGTTCTTGCTTTTTTTGGATCTCTAACAACATCATCCCCAACATTGGGTCTGGATTCCTGAACAGTTCTATCCTCAGAAGGTTTATCTTGATATGAAACTTGTAGTTTAATAATTTCTCTATCAATCCTTTCTAACTCTTTTTTTGCAAATGAAAATATAGGATCACAGTCCACTGATCTAGCAATAAAACCAGAGCAAATTCTGTTCAAAGTAGCTGCTCTATCCTGCTGAACACTTCTGCCATAAACTGGATAATTGCCAGAAATCTTCATATTTCTAGTCCACCGTTTCATTATAAATTCTTCAGGCAATTGCTGGCAATTTCGTGCCTTCAAAACAGCTAAAATATGCTTGCATGGAATGCCTTGAAATTCCATCTTCTTACAAATGCATGATAGTTTTGAATTGTTGTTTGAAAGTAGTACTTCAAAACTATTCTCAGCTTCACCAACCTCAGAGACAGAATATTCAATTATCTCATCATGTGCACCAGAGATGATTGCATTCAGCATCAAACTATCATTTAATTCTTTCTGAAATATGTAAAAAATCCTTTTAGTATATAACATTGACATTTGCTTCTCTAGCGCCCAGGTTGTCCTCAACTTCGGTCTCCGATTAACATTATCGTTATCCATGTCATTCTCCTTCTCTCTAATCCTTTGAAGTGCTATGTGAAACCATGAAATAAACTCCAATAATGAATTTTGTTTGGTAACATGGCATTGAAGGAAATAGTTCATGCTTTCACTTCGTTGTGTGCTCCTCATTCCAGCAAAGAATGTCTCTTTCAAATAGATATCAATCCACTTATGCCTTATTGCAAACTTCTCAGAGAGCCATTTGTTTTCTTGTAGACCAAATTGCTCAAGTAGTGAAATCCAACTACTTTCAAAATATAGCACACTTTTCCCGTCCCATACAAGTTTGCTAATAGACTTTAGAGCTTTATCAATATCTTTCATGCGTCCCAACTTCGACTTCAATTTGGTCATGATATGCCATGTACAGAATTTGTGGACTGTACTTGGAAGAGATATAGCAATTGCAGCACAAATTGCCGGATCTTCATCTGTAATAATGGAAATTGGATGCTTGCCCATAGCTTGGACAAAACTATCAAACAACCACACAAAGGAATCAGTGGTTTCCCTGTTCATGAAAGCACTTCCAAAAAAAATAGTCTTGCCATGGTGATTAATACCACAGAATGATCCAAAAATTAATTTATACTCGTTTGTTCTGTATGTGGTATCAAATGATATTGTATCTCCAAAAATGGAGTAATCATGCCTTGAAACAGAATCAATCCATAAAACATGAGTCAAGCATTTTTCCTCGTCCAGCTTATATGTGAAGAAAAAATCTGGAGTCATCTTCTGACATTCTGAAAAATGATCTAAAAGCATCTGAGCATCCAACCCATGCTTGCTTTTCTTTTGATTTCTATAAAGATTATAAATATCCCTGACTATTCCACCTGCATGACTATTGGTTAAACGACCATTGTCAATAAATGTGGATTGTTTTGAAGTAGATATATTAACATCTGACATAGACTTAACAAGCAATCTTGTTGCTTTCGTAAACCTTCTGTTTGCCCTGAGATACCTCTGTTTGTTTGGCGATACCAACTCATGATTGTGTGAATCTATGAACCTGACCACAACCCAATCCAACTCTATTTTACGTAGACTGATTTCCATCAATGCATTGCAACCAGTTCGAACCCGTCCAACCTGTTTCTCTTCCAGATCGAATATATCCCCTTCACTATCATCGTTGTAATCTGGAAACTTTGATTTTCTTTTTCCATTAGCTCTTGTGTGACCTTCTTTCCAACATAAAAATCTCTTAAAAACAACAACCTTCTTCTTTGAACAATGATCTATGCCATGACGAGTACCAGCCTTTCTAACATTGAATCCAGTCCTAGTTGCATACAATTCATAAAAATTATATGCATCTTCTATTGAACCAAATGCCATACCTACTTCTGGAACATCTAAAGTATCGCACTGTTCTTCAGGAATAGAATTTGAGGTGCTTTCTTGGAAATCTGAAATATAATAAATACATTATTTTAAATTGTGATAATGAAACAAAAATATCAAAAATACTTTATTCCAACAACACTTGCAATCTATCATACTCTAACTTTTATATATCAGAATCAAATTTTATTTGTATTTTGTTAGCTAAAATAAAAAGTATACGTGAAAATCAGTATAATATAAATATCTTTAGTATTTTCTGTGATATCTTTTGTATTTCAGAAAACACAGTTACTTCAACAAATATTTTAGGAAATTTGTATTTTAATAATAAAGTATAATACAAACATTTTTTTGTATCATTGTTTTAATATTTGTAGTTTACTCAAAACATTTGTATTACCTATAATCAAATACATATACAACATATTTTCGTATTTTTGAACCTTCTGAATTCAGTATAATATAAATACTTTTAGTATGATTTTTTTATTTTTTGTATAGTAATCAATATATTTGTATAATAAATACAAATGTTTGTATTTTGTAAACAAACACAAGTAAAGAACCTGCATCGATCATAGCTTCGAATTCCTCCTGTTCTCTCGACATTTGACACCTACCATTCTGAAAGAAAAATGCAAAAATTATAATTTTCAAATCAAAATACATAGAGAAGGCATATTTAATAAATAAAATACCTCTGATTCATCGGCATCGATCATAGCTTCAAATTCCTCCTGTTCTCGCATCATTTGACACCTACCAATCTGAAAGAAAATACAAAAATGATAATTTTAAAATCAAAATACATAAGAATACATATTTAATATATAAACTACCTCTGATTCATCGATTTCATCAGAAGTATTATGGAAGAACCGATCTTCAAACATGCCGTCCGTTTCAACCATTTCTTCAGAGAAATCCTGGAATTATGAACTAGAAAACGTGCACAGGGTAAATGACGCGTATTCTTAAAAGTACTGCCTTTAATATCGCATGATTTGCGGATACAGTTGCCATCACAATTCATCTTTCCAAATATGAATGGGACGACCCTAATTAGAATAGCGGTTTTGGTTATGGAAGGTGGTTTTGTTATAAGCCGTTGATAACATTCTAAATCTGATCCAACAATTGGGATGCTTGGCCTTCTAATTGAATGGAAGGACCAAGTCTCATATGAAAGATATCCTATATATATATATATATATATATATATATATATAGGAGAAACTTCAAATGAGACGGGGTCTCAAAGAGATTATAGTGAGCCACAATTTACAGCCGTTTGATTTGAATTGATGGTCATGATTAAATCCGGTTTTCCAATAGAAAACCACCATCAAAACCGCCCTCCCTCCTCTTTTTATGGAAAATCTTAACATATATTAACTACGATTCCGACTATTATGTTCGATTTGGAAATGCCACATCCGTCTCTCATTTTTTTGGCGGAAATGCAAGAGCAGAATGAGAGCTCCCTTTACGGAAGTAATTTATTACTTTCCATGTTTTTATCATTATCATAATAAGTCGTCGATACATTATCTTAATTAGTTAATCAATGCTTTCTATATTAAGATGGATTTGAAATTTATATATGTAAAGTCGGAACATGTAATAAGAATTGTATTTTACAATGCAAGAAATTTTTGTAATATAATATAAGGTATTTCAAAATATCGTCATACATTTGTAAAATTCAAACAACTTTATTAAAAAAATAATCAATTTGTTAAAGTGTTATTCAAACAACTTTAAATTTAGTTGCTTCATTTCAAAAAAGTATCGTAAAATATCAATTTGTTAAAGTGTTATTCAAATAACAATCTCTAAAATATCAATTAGTTATCCCTATTTTGTAGATACGCCCTTTTCCCTCACTGACGCCTTTTTAAAATTCAAAATGTTAACAAAAGTTTGTAATTATAATGGTTTTATTTCAAAAAAAGCTCATACAATAGCAACTTGTTAAAGTATTATTCAATAAACTACATCAAAAAAGTAATATTTTTGAACTATTTTGAAAGTTGTTATATACATTAGCAGTCCTGGCGTCTATTATTAAGAAAGTAGTTTTGCCTAATTTGTACTTCCGGCTTTTTCTCTACTGTCCCATTAAAATCGCACGTTTGTTTTCTCTATATATAGAAATGTTATTTCGTCAAAACCATTTCATATAACGATAGTGGTATTGATCCGGACCTTCCGATCTTAATCCAACCGTAGTTATTGATGGCTCTCTATAATCACTATGAGACCCCACCTCATTTGAAGGGGTCCCTATATATATATATATATATATATATATATATATATATATATATAATATATATATATAGCGATGGACCGTTTTTCCTTTTGGATAATAACATGTTACCTAATATAACAAACAAGATTGAAACTTCCCTCTTTTTCCTTTTGGATAATAACATATTACCTTATACGTCAGAAATTCAAGAAAGCTTGGGGGAGGGGAGGGACTGCGCCCCTTTCCCCCCTACATCTCTGACTATACATACCACATACTGAGTTTTGGATAGTTGTAAATTGTGTGGATGTATATTCTTTGTATTTTTTATCCAAATTAATTAGTTAGTTATCTCAAAGTAGGACAAAATAAATTTAGAACATAACATTATAGGGGATTACCTATCCTAGGTGAATCGTATTTCAAGATAGTTAGATTTCTATATATGTAGATAGTGGATTTCGTCCTCCATATGCAAAGCTACAACTCAAGCTCACTAAATGAGAAGTCAATTAATTATAAAAAGTAGATTCATGCACCATAACATTAGTTACGCGTGAGACTGCATATGGGCATGCATTCGCATTTACCATGCATTTTTCTTATTGAATTTTCTTATATTGCTATCGCCATTTTGTCAAGAAGGACCTTTTAATGTTGTATTTCATCAATGCGAGACTGATCTACAAGCCATGTTCCGATTCCACTTTAGTATATTATGATGGAACTGCTTTTCTTCTCAACAAACTATTTAGTAGTGATTCCTTTTTGTCTTTTGAAAGAACATAGCGGCATGCATGACAAGCGCACAAATTGTTTATGCCATACTTTTAATGTCCGCTCCATTTTCCTCCTCGATCAGGAGTGATTATAGTTGAATAGATTCTTATAAGATTAATATAGGGTTTGACTACCACTAAATTATGTCATCTAGGAAATGGATATATTTTACAATAATGTGTTCTGAACAAATCAATATGTGTAGCTACTATATACCAGATATATGTAGCATTGTGTAATAGTGAAACTATCTCCATTGGCATTGTAAGAACCAATGTATATATAATGAAGACCATTTCCATCTTATTGGAGTATAAATGAAGAGGGCATCTAAACATGCCATTGCATGGTATTTTAGAGAAGCATTGCTTCTAGTTGAATTATCCAGACTCAAAGCTCACTAATATTGATGCTTTAATGTAAATTTTGTCACGTAAATTGATAATCTATGGAAATATTATGTCAGTAAGATCATATAAAGTTAATAGAATTTTATTTTTTGGAGTCTCATCAAGCCTCAAAGTATGAAAAGAAACGATGGCTAGTAGAGATTTTGCAATGTGTACCAGTGTTTGATATCTAAATTAGGTCTTTAAGTGGAAGAATAATTTGGAGAACTACATGGATATGAAAAGAAAATTTTATTTGAAATGTTGAAAATATTTTTGAAACACTCAACTTTTTTTACATGACCAACAACAAATAGGAATGTACATACTAACTCGTGTTAGTTTAGTTTTTAGTTCATCCCATCGGCATGTTCCCAGGTAGTTATCAATGTGATCTATTTACCAGAACCAAGGGATATTTCAGTGGTCATATAAATCGTTGTTTTTTAATGGTTTTTTCGCTTCTCACTGCTGCTCTTTGCACACCTCCAGCTATCTAGTGTCAAATCGTCGCCTCTTTCTTGAATTCTTCGATCATAGAGTTGGTGGTATGGTATATGTGGCATTGATTGTACAAGATCGTGAAGAGGGCTAGACGAGTAGAATGTAGGAGAGTAGTTCGATCGACAAAAAAGAGGAGACCCCCCCCCCCCCCCCCCACAACTAATTAGCCCTACACATTGCCCAAACAACTCAGCAAACAAGTTTAGTGTTGTTAGGTTCATGAGAAAACTCCTAGAAAATCATTTCACATGACTCATCATCATCTCCTTGATCTACACTCAACATGTTGACTTGTTTAGTTTCATATGGGTAAATGGGTCCGTGGATTTACTCATTCTTCATTGTATTTTTTTGCCTATCCCCCTATTAAAAACATAATAGTAAAAAGTCTCCTAATCTTTGGTGAGGGAGATGAGTTTTGTGAGTGTCCTTGTAGTTTTTTCCCTCTCCATAGGGTTTTCCACGTAAACCCCTTTCTTCTTTTTTATGTTTTGCCTATTTGTTTGCAACATGGTATCAGATCCTTGTTAAGGTCATGGTACAGTCTTTCAATGTGATTCATGGTACATTCTTTCAATATGATCCTTTCTCCCCGATACTAGATCCACAACAAGGTTTCAGTGAACCCCTTGTCGTGATGCCCCAGTAAAGCCACTGTGTGCTCCCAACATGAGTGTTGTCTCTCAGTGCATGATAATATCTTTTAATCATGTGTTAATTATGTCGAATGTTAGCAAGTTTGGATATCAAGCAATCATTCAAAAGTCACAAACTTTATGCATTAAGTTTGTGGTGTATATTTATTTTACTTGCGCAAGTCTCAAGGTCAAGTTCAAGGAAGCAATGAAGTTTTAAGTGTTGACTCGATTCGAATTTAGTATATACAATTGCAAGTGATGTGCAATGATTGTGTAGTGCAATTAGGTCTAACATGGTCCATTTACTGAATCCAATTTTAACGTGGAATATAATCTATGGTACTTGATGCAATGTGAAATTAAATGCAACGATGCCAATGCAATCAATGTGAAATGTATAGTAGTGTGGGTGTGTGGTAATTCGTAAATGTTTAATTGGTTTTAAGTTGAAAAAAAGAAAATAAATGTGATACTTAATAAACTATAGGTGATAAAGACAATGGATTTAGAATAAAAGGTGGTAAAATATGATAAATAGGGAAATGAGTATTTTTTGTTTTTTTTATTTTATAGTGTTTAGAGATTTAGATTTACAAAGTAAATTAAAATAAATAAAAGAAAAGTTTTGAAATGATTTAAAACACAAACTTGGGCATTTTATAAAATAGGTTTCTATATGAATTATGACCTGAATTTTTATTTTATCTTTTCCTAATAAATAACTAAAAATGGAATCCATGACATATTTTTTGGGATTTTCGAATTTAAAATGCATTAAATATGCTCAATGCAAGATTATGGGATGTTTTTTGAATTTTATAGATGAAAACTCAATAGTCTTTCAAAATATAAGTAGGGTTACTTTCCTGTTAAAGCTAAAGCAAGTGCGAAGCAATAAGTTGGTAGAATGAGAAACGATTATTTGCCTAAATTAATTTTATGTTGTTGTAGTGGGCCAACTATTCAATCAAAATACAATTGCTTAAATGTATCTCTGTGAAAAGCTGCGGTTATATGTTGTTTATTTAACCTGGACAAGCCCTATGGCCGACACAAGAAAATGATCCTAACTATGTGGCAAACGAATTAACTAATCAAATTCATTCAAGTTCAAGCCTATTCTATCTAAATTGGTGAATGCACAATAAAGGAATGCACAATTTTTATGAATTTGTAATGCAAAATAGATGCAAATTAAATGTAATAATAAAAAGAGATGCATAAAAAATGGATGACAAGGTCCATGCTTTGATCAACAATAATTGAGGTAATAATAGAACAATTAATCATACAAATTATTATGTCAATAATAAATAAGAAGCATTCACTGAAAATTATGCATTTAATTCTATCTCAAAAGTTGAATCATGTACAAGTATAAAGGGAATAATAAGAGCTTCTAAATGAGATAAATTCATAAAAATTAGAGTTCAGGAACTTAAGTTATTAAAGAGACAAGATATGAGCTTAAATGCGGTAAAAACATAATAAAAAACTCTTTAAAAAGTAAAGCCAAGGGCTTATATATAAATATGATAACCCAGAGGGGATTCTATGTAGCTTCCCAAGTGCACAAGGGTATTTTTATAATTTGGATAAATCGGTGGAGCTTAGGCGTAAATATTCCTAGACGCGTGAGGAGGACCTGAGTGCAAATTGCGGAAGTGAAGGGGTCATGCTACAAAATCTCCCAACCAATGTGCCTCCTATTCGCAGGGGCTAGGCACGAAGCGAGGTTTTGTGGTGGGCGGACACATGGCGGAGTAGGGAGGATCTGGAGGAGCCTCGAGCGACACGAGCCTAGAGGCATGGGTGAAGGCTTAGGTTGGGATCTAGGCCATCAGATCCGATGTGATATGATGGTCCAGACAAGGCACGGAGATGGACAACTACGGGACCTCCAAGGAGCTGATCTAACGGTCGAGGATGTTTGCACACATGCATCGTTGGATCAGAATCCAATAGTGCATGCTTTTCATTCTCCTCCACGAGTGGTGGCGGAGAGGCGAGGCTCCGACGAGGCTTCCCTATCTCCTCATGTGTCCTAAAGGTTGACTGATGGACCTGAGAGCTCAGGTAGTTCGAGGCGAAGGTCCTAGTGTCAGTGTGGGGTTGCTGAAGTGGTCAGATCGGTGCACCGATGTGTGCACTTCAGAGGCGAAGGAGGAGATCGAAGCTCTGGTGCGTCATCCAATCAATGGCGTCTACGCGCACCTGCATGGTTAGAAATCGAAGGCGAAGCGAAATGGAGGAGATTGGAGGCTTGTAGCTGGTGAGGAGAGATGAATGCCTAGAGCTCCATGTCTAAGCAAGACCTGGAGGAGGAGCACGATAGAGGGAGGTCATGGAGAAAGGGAAGGTGGTTGTGGATGTGTGGGAGAGGATCGTAGGTGCGAGGTGGAGATTGTGGGGATGTCTAGGAAGCCTGGACGTGCAGTGAGGTGACATGGTAAATTGGAGAAATTGAAAAGGGATAAGGATCGGGACTACCTGGGCTGAGAGACGGAGTGCGGTGAGGTTGGAGGTGATGTGGAGACATAGGCTGGAGCCTAAAGGAGACTTCGAAGGTCGTCACTCGTCAAGGGCATCCGCAGAGCTCTACAATTGCTGGAGAGTGTGGATGTGGTACGATAGTGCACAATGGATCACACCAGGAGAAGTAGCCCTTTTTGGCTCAACAAGGAAGCATGAACCTATCACGACAAAGCTCCCGGAGCTCAGCCCTCTCTCCCTCAATTGGTGGATAATTGTGGAGGTGAAGGGAGATGGTGCTTTACAAGAGGCGATAAAGGTGGTGGAGCTATGGTTTTACATGGCTACCTCAATGGTCGCATGCAAGGGGATTGATGGATGCAGGTTAATCGAGGAGGAGGAATGAAGGGGGCATCGACTGGTAGGGTTCTGATGTGGAGAGGGGTCGTGGGACAGACAGATTAGATGGTCTAAGTGGGCTACCTCGAGTGGTAATGACGAAGTGGATAGGGCATCCAAGGTAGATGACGACCTGGTGGCTATTGGATGCGCAGGAGTGGATGGTCCAGATGAAGCCACGTCAGCGGTCGTGCGACACACGTGAGGGCGAAGAAGAGTTAGGAGGATTGACTTCAACTGTTGGATCATATCTGATCCAACGACCAGGAGCGGGGCATTAAAGTACAAGGGTCGTGGACCAGGTCATGGGTTTGACTGGAGATGAGGTGGGCGAAGGGGCGATGACCACATGGCAAGGGAGGTTGACCAATGTGTTGACCAAGTAAGAAAATAAAAGAAATTAGAAATATAATAGACGGAACGGTCAAATGAAAAGTGTTCAACATAAAAATTGTCGGTTTCAATGAGATCTACAATTTCATGAAGGATCCAAAAACAAAAGAGGTCATCTGTACAAAATATTATTTTTGTATAGTTCTTAATTTGATAATTAATCCCCATATTTTTATGTTTTGTATTTTTGTATTTTTAATCAGATTCTATGCATTATTCGAATTCTTATGGATTTTAATAAGTTAGAAAAAAGTGAAATAAAAATGTCAAGGATAAAATATGTACAATATATACAAAGTCAGTCCTTTTTATTTTCGTTTGATTTTATGATTTTTATGGGTTTTTTTCTTTATGTCAAGTTTAGTGAATGATTTAAATAATATGAATAAAAAAGAATTAAGGTAAAATAGTTAGTTTTTGTACATAAAATAATAAACACAAGTTAATTGAAATCAAGTTTCATTTTACACAATAATAAACTCTAATTTTATACCTTATTATTAGTGTTAATTAGACGAAATTAAAGGGTTTATTTGATGAATTATTATGGGAATTTTGCTAAGATCTTTATATAAAATAGATGAATCATTGAATCATCATAGAACAAACCTAGGTGGATCTAGTTTCACCTATGAGTTCTCTTAGTGGCTTGGATGCTTATTTTTATCAATGGCTGGGTTCCCAGTATAGGCTCGTTAATTGCTTGGAAGATCAAGTCAGCTTGTAACCCTTCTTCCTTTTTCTCTTTCCCAAGTCTGACGAACATGTCTTTGATTTGTCAACATCGATCAAAAGGATAACATTTCTTAGGTTGGCCCCAAGAATTATCTTCTTCCTCTCCTGTCGAGGTCTGCAAAAGAGGTCAGAGCATACCTCATCTGAAACTCTTGTAGGCCCTTGAACTAGTTAGGAAGTGAAAAGGGAGGCCTTTCTTGCTAAATAAAAAGACTTACTTCATATTTTTTGTTTTGTCACGACACAAGTTCCATTATATATTATGCCGCTAATATTTGATCTATGATAAAGAAAGCAAGTGCTAATAAGATAGATTTGAAAAATTAACAATGACCCACCCCCACCCTTAAGGGTGTGTTTGGTTCGTGGGTTATCCAGGGGTGGATAACCCGATTTTGTGTTTGTGTGTTTGGTTGATGGGTTAAGGGTTGGGAGGGTTTGTGTGATGTGATTGTATTGGGATTTGAAAAAGTTGGTAGTTATTATGATATGATTGTATTGAAATTTGAAAAAGTGGGTGGTTGTTGTGATGTGATTGTATTGAAGTTTGGAATAGTGAGTATAAGTTGAGTATTTTATGATTTTTAGATGATATGATGGTATAATATATAAATTTTTTGATGGAAAGGGAGTGTGCCCCATTAGTGGGTTAAAAGTGGAGGTTTTGGGAGGTTACCCACCCAAAGTGGGGGGTAACCCCCCAACCAAACACACCCTAAGCCACTTCTCTTTTTCTTTGATGCTCACCTTAACTCATGATCATAATTTACACAATTCATTACTCAGTGACTCTTGCACACACACATACACACACATAGAGAGAGAGGTTGGGGATCTTATGACAACACAAACGTCCAATTTTTTTTGATTTTTTCTGAAATGAATCCTAGAGGGATTTACTTAAAATTATTAGCGGAATATGTGTAAAATAGACATTCTTAATATTTTCATCTAGAAGGGCTCAATTTCAGCAATTATGAGATTGTTAAAATTTTACAGTCTTGATGGATGGGTTAGAAGCCTCGAAATAAGTTGATTTTTTAGTGGTGATATATACTTATCTAAATCCCACATGATTTTATTTCAAAATCAAAAAAATTGAACTATTGTGGTATCGGTGCATGTAAAATTACATGCACCTTGGTGCAAGCTCTCCAACCTCAAGGCGACACCTCATTTCGATCATCTGATAAAGATCAGTGCCTCTTATTAATATCACTAGGATGTGACAAAACCACTCATCCTATCAGCATATGATTGTCTTTTTTAGTATCTATTACCTCTCTTTCATTTTGAATCTCTTGTTTCAGGCGTAATCATTATTTTTCTCAAATAACTACCAAATTAATCATTCAAAATGCATCAATGGATGAGAGGCGATGGCTGTGTGTGGAGACGATGGTGGTGTGTGACGATGGTGGTTGTGGTGTGTGGCGACAATGACAACGGTGCATGGAGCGACATGAGATGGTTGCGCGTGGAGGATTTTTTAGTAATTTTTTCATATTCTTTGTATTCATCCATTAATCGAGTTTCAGGTTAGTTTGATTTGATTTGGTAGATTTTTTCACATTTTGTTTTGGCTTCGTCTCGATCCAATCTCTGATTTTTCCTCTGTTTTATTTTTGAATCTATGTCTCCAGTCTTCATTTCTATTAAATACACCTCCATTTTCCTATGTTTTAATTCATTTGTTTTGATCAAATTTCCCTTCATTATATACACAAGCATGACATCTCAAATCCTAAAAAAAATTAGGCTCAGAATCCATGTCATGTAGTATAGATAATAGATATGCAATACAAGATGAATGCAAGATACTGTAAATGTTTTTATTATTTTTATAACTAAAATTAGTAAATTAAAATTGAAAATACAGAAATCCTAGATTCGGAGTTTTCTCTATTCCAAGCAAATCACATAGTAAAATCCTCAATAAATCATATATGATAAACAAATCTTTGGGGAATTTAAGGGTATTTTCGATTTCTGGAAATATCTCATGATTTACCACAGAAAAATCAAGCAAGAAAGTCACTCATTAATTTATACAAGGCATAAAAAATGAGGGAATAGCATGCGACATGTGTCCGAAAATTCCTTGTATAATTTGTATATAAAATTCATATTTTGCATGATTTTTTCAAAAAACCTTGAATTGATAATGAATCATCAAGCATAAAACATAGGTTTCAATAGAAAATTAATTTTAATCGATTCTGCATTAGAGTCATGTGTACCAAAGCTCAAAAGAAAGAAGATTTTATGAGCTTTAAAATGATCAATTTGTCAATATTT
Organism: Ottelia alismoides; assembly: GCA_037367405.1. Classification (NCBI taxonomy): domain Eukaryota; kingdom Viridiplantae; phylum Streptophyta; class Magnoliopsida; order Alismatales; family Hydrocharitaceae; genus Ottelia; species Ottelia alismoides. Next base: position 342,297 of record JAZKJV010009616.1, on the reverse strand, counting down.
GGATAAAACTTTACAAAATATGGAGGAAACAGATGAGTGGACAAATTGTAAAGGTTGAATATTAAATTAAAATTTTGAACAAGGGATTATCTATAGATTTGGCAAATGATGATGGGAATATCTTAATAAATTTGACCTAGTGGAGTAGTTTTGAAAAGGCATGAGTGTGTGACAATAAAAACCTGACGAGTCTCCATTTCATCACCTTTATTCTTTCATTTTGACCTTAAATCCCTAGCTAAATGCAGGTATATACTATTAATTTGTACAAAATAACACTTATTAATTGACATGTATAATAATGTATAAAATATTGTATTTAAGACTAAAATAAAGGAATAAAGGAAAGAAAAGAAAAAGAATGAAGTGTCAAATACACGGAGTGACCCTAGACCCTGAGATCTGGTCATTATGATGACTTGGTCGATAAGAAATAGAGTACATGGAGATAGGGCAAAACGGTTGTATATAAAACACACATGAAACCCTAATTCTTTTTCATCAACAATTACATTTTAGGATCTATTTTATTTTCTTATTTTTACACCTCAAATCAATAAACCCTCAACATGAATATTGTACATAAAAACACAAAGAAAAATACAAAATTCATTCCATCCAAATTAATGCACAATGTATCCGGGACATGCATAATAAAAAAATACAAAGAAAAATTTTCAGACCTGTGTCTTCTCCATACAGACTCAACATTGACCAAACTCACCTTTATTATCCATAAAAGTAAATTATTTATTTAATAAAGGTGGTTTCACCTAATTTAGAGTTAAGATACAAAAGACAGCTTTTGGACCCTCATTGTGTAATATACTTGTATATGATATTGATTATATGCATTCTTTATATGTTTATCTTCTTTATATTTTTATATATTTGTAAATATTATACAAAATATATTTCAATAATAAAATTAGAATAAAATCACTAAAAATTCATTAAAATAAATAATCAAAATATATAGGTAAACTATACTTATATACTACATGTACCTAATTATTTATGTGAACAAATAAATTCAGAAAAATAAAAAAATATGTAAATACATATTCAAATATATTATAAATACATAAAATATGTATATAAAATAATAAAATATAAAATACAAATAAAAATCAAATACATCATATATATGTAATTATACCTATATGTATACTTGTAAAAATTAATATATAATAAATAGGTCTATAAAAATAAATAAAAATCACCTAAAATAGTGCATAAAATAAGAAACAACTTTCATGTTTTGAGAAAAAATTAAAAAAAATCATTTGCTTTTTTATTTTCATTTTATTTCTATTTTCATCTCTATTTTGTCCTATAGTGCATGACGTGGACCAATCAGGTACGTGTCTTGGTTGACCCACCAGTCAATTGTACCTACGCATAGGCTTAGGTGTGTCAGAGCGTTGAGACCTCTTCTTCTCCAATTTGTTTCCCCTAATACTTGCAATTTTTGATATTGATTCCTTCTTGAGATCCAATCCTTGATCCATGCTTTTTCACGCTCGTATATTCCTCGATCGAGGGAACATTCGAGCGTAGACCATAGTCAAAGTGGCCCTCTTATTTAAGCTCCTTCTCTTATATTTTTGAATTTTGATTATTTTTTGCCCATCTATCCCATGTTCTTCACATCTAGAGCATCCTAGTGATAGAGGGATCATCTCCTGAAGATTAGGTGCAAAATATAAGGTGGAGGAATGAGATCTAGGGCTTGCCGAAGTTGCTCCGTCGCGACGCCTTCAGCTTCATGATACTCAGGTATGAGCTGCTCTTTTCTTGTTCTTTTTAATTCCTAGGGGTGGTAATAGTGTAGGCATGCATTTTTTGCCATTTAACTGCATCTTTTATTTTATGAAATTCAAAAATCAAAGTTCACTAGAGCTCTGAGCTCCAACCTCTGTTCACCATGATTTACCTGTGCTCCACCTCGACTGACCTTCCACATCTTTCCCTCACCATCTTCTGTCGCCTCGACTCATTTCCACCCCAGATTTTGCAAATATCTGGGAGAAACACACTCCTTCTCTATCGTTCGTCGGAAATGCTTCGCCACACTTCATTTCACCTCGATGTTGACCAAAGAAGCCACCAGACCCTCTATTTTTCTTACACGAAGCCAACCCTGCATGCCCGAAAGCTTAAAGACCCAATGTGGGTCAGATTTTATCCAGAAGAGGCTCTCCAGATGCCATTCTTCCTCAAGCTTTCAGGACCCCATCGATGGGTCCTGGACCATTTTGAAGAAATCAACATGAGCGAAGGAGCCCCAACTCCATTTTGAGCCCCCTACAAGCCTCCCAGGTGGCTGGAGAAGTAAGATATAGCCGATCGAAGCGGCTAAGTCCTCCAGTTCTTCCTTGTTCTTCAAGGGGTTCTCCTAGTCGTCTCATCAAGCTCGAGCATCAGGTGAATAAGCTACCGTTGGATAATCTTGAGTGACAACTGTTAGATGAAGAGCCATATCTGATTAGAGCCCTATGATGAATCTCATATTCATCATGCTAAAATCCACTAATTAAACCCCTGGCTTAATTAATCCAATAAAATACGCTAATAATTCCTCATAATTATAGTGTATTAAATTGTACATACTTAAGCTATAATTAATTGTATTTAATTACTATTATTTGCAATTATTTTCTCATCAAAAACCCCTAAAAATTAGGTTAAACAATTGTCTATAACTTAAACAACTCAAAACCCAAAAATCTGTATTTTTAACCCCTTAAAAATACCCCCAAGAAATGCTTTTTGTACAAATGACCCTTTTTGGCTTTTTATCCAACTTGAAACTTGTAGATCTCATCGAGATCTACAATTTTCATGTTTTTACTTTTTCCTAATTCCACAACTAAATGTTTCTTTTGTATTTTTCTTTGTTTTTAACATTTTTGAATTTTTTGGTGCAGCCACGTGGTGGATGTCTTCTCCTTCTGCCACCCGGCTCCATCCTGGGCCATTGGATCTTCTCATTCCTACCTCCATCTTCACCATTGATTTCTGCTTCATCCCTCAGCCGCCCGATCATCCTCCAGATGCGATCACAGCTACACCTTCGTGCCTCATCCTCAGCCACAAGATCTTTATTCCATCCTATGTCTCCTCTTGCACCAAGATGCCTCACCTCCATCACCTTTGGATCGAGCCTTGCCTTCCATCTCAGCGGTCCTTCGAGCTTCCACTCCCAGCCATCCGATTTGATCATAAGATCAAATCCCAACCGCCTATCATCGCTTGCACCTCCTCTGTCAGATGACATTCCATCTAGCGGCTCCCCGCTTTCCATGTCACTCACACTTCTTCGGCCATTGGACGGGACCCTAAGTTCCATCTGAACCATTTGCCCCAGCCATGATCATGACCGTACGATCAGGTCCCTCATCATATCTCCACCACACATAAAGCGCCTTCATCCGAACCGTTGGATCGAAAGATCCAATGGCTCCTGCTCATCGTCCTTCTCCAGCCCAACCGTTACCCATCGTAACCCCTTCACCCCCTTCCTATTTTCGAAGGCACCTCAGCCATGCTCTTCCTCTCCTAACGGCCGCCCCGTGTAACTGTTTCTTCCTCCATCCTCGTGTGCCACCCCTCGTTCTATCTCCATTACTCCCTGATGAATCCATGATTCATTAACTTTTCTGTCGCATTTTGTCTTAAAACCCTTAACAAATACATGCAAATACCCACTAATTCTCATATTTTAACAAAATACCATTCATGTGTAAATATTCACTTTTAACCACTAAAATCATGTAAATAAATAAAGAACCAGAAAAAGAAAGAAAAAGGCAGATTGAATATATGTATATATATACAATATGACTTAAACTATAAATATAGCTGTAAGATATATTTATAGCCTAACCCCCGAGACCAAGTCAGCATGGATTGGTCGACAAACCAATAAGTAGGGGGAGATAAGGAAAGAAAACCAAATAAAAATAATCTAACACATGTATATACACCTTTCACTATTTATAAAAGAAATACAAAACTTTAAAGAATTTTAATTATTTCATATTAACAAATTTTTCACCAAATCTTTCTCCTAATTATTTCTAAAAATGTACATAAAAATATAAAAATAAGTTAAAAATATTACCCTGTATATTTGCCAAGAAATCCAGCCTACAAATTGTCAAAATCTCAACTTCCGAACGTCATAACTTCCTCATACAAACTCCAATTTCACTCTACTCACCTTTAAAGTTCATAAAATAATATTATCTAATTAATAAATGATTTCATCGAATTCGGAGTCTGTTTGCAAAAAGTCGATTTTGGGACCAAAAGACAAAAGGGTTTCTGGGCTATTTATTTTATGTAACACACATTATTTATCATTTTCTTAATTTTATAATTTTTAAATTATTTCATGATCTTGTGCTTTCACCATAAATTATTTCATAATTTTTGGAGACTATTTATTATTTTAATAAAATCAAAAACCTCAAAATATAGGTATAAATGACATATATAGATACTAACTCTATTTATTAAATTATATAAATTAATTTATAAAAATCTATAAAAATTCGTACAAGTCTTATTTAATACCCTAATAATTAAGAAAATATAAAATTAATTTTTACTTAATTATTTATTAAATTAAAAATCTAAAACCTAAGTATTAATACCTATTTATTAATATAATATTTATATTTAAAATAACATTTATTATTTATTAAAAGTATTTAAACCATAAATTAGAAAATTAATTTATTAACACTTCTTGTATTTATACCTATTTAAAATAATGTAATTTACTATTTTATATATATTTTATAAGTTATTTTCGCTTCTGGGCCAACCAGGTGCTGACACGTGTCAGCACCTGGTTCATCTTCTTCAAGAAGAGGTTGTGTCGGATTCTGTTCGACCGGCCAACTTCGCCTATTTTTCCCGCAGCCATCCAGAACATTCCAGCCGATCTAACCCGTCCATCTTCCTCCCCCAACTACCTTCTCCATCGCCACCCTTCATCTTTACTTGGAGCCCACGCCATTTCTCCTATAAATAAGCTCCAAGGTCCGCCATTACAACTAACTTTTCCCAACTGCATGAAGCTCCAGCTCCAGACTACCGACCCCCTAACTTCCTAGCCATATTCCGGCCAAACCACGGTGGTGGCAGCACCAAGGCGTAGCCCGCGAGGAAGATGAGTCAACGGAGGAGGTTCCAAGGCCAAGCTTGGCCTTGCATCGCCGCCATCGCGCGTCCAGCTCCGGCTCGAAGGTCGACCGTCGAGCAAGTTTTCCAGGTAATACACCTGGATGCCCTAGACCTTTTCCTTCATTTTTTTGCGATTTTGTTTCTCGATCCGCGAACCACGATTAGCATGGCTAATCACACATTTAGAAAGCTTAATCATCCATCTTTAACGCATAGTCAAAATCCCTCTCGATTCGCTTTCAATTTCGTTTCAAATCAATCATCAAACCATCGTTTTCTTCGCATTTCTGAAGTTTGGCTGGAAATTTAATATTTTTCATCGTTTTTGGGACTTGAAATCTTTCATTTGTTGGCCGATTCTACACGAATCGAGCATATCCGTGTATTCATTGCAGATCCAGGACTAACGCGAGGCATTTGCATCGAACTTGGAGCCTTCGTTCAACGCCGATCGTCTTCTCCAAAGTCGGACCCCAGCACAGCTAAAGCTCCAGAAGGACTGAGCCTCCATCTTCATCGAGACGCCACCGCCGACCGGAGCACCCTCAGCCGCCACTCTACCGCGGGTGAGCTCGAGGGGTGGAGGAGCCACCCCTTTGGCCCCGCCGGAGCGTCAGGACCTTCGTCGGCCGACTGGAATAAATCGTGGAAGAAGGTGTCGCCGTCAGCTGCCCAACAACTCCAAGAACAAGAGGAGTACAGGCTTGCGACACGTGGCTAACAGAGGAGCGCCCGATCACGCACTTCAGTTCTAATCTCGGCCGTCAAAAGCGAACCGGTGGAAAATTTACATATTAAGCCCAGCCGACTTCCAGAAACTTCATTCCGCCTCCATACTTTTGCATAATTGCATTTAGGTCCCTCCACAGGGACCTAAATGTAAAGTTTCTTGTATTTTTCTTTCATAACAGTCCTCCAGGACTAATTTGCAAAATTTTTAATAAGTTTTCTTGCGCTTATGCCCCTGGGCTGTAGGGGCTGTTTCTTGTTCTTGTGACCTCGGATTTAGACGATTTCTTGAGGGTAGTTACACAACTACCCCAGCTACTTAGTATAAAATTTTCACAGCTTTTTGACGAGTTTTTGACGTGTTTTGATTTTATCGAAAGCCGCTTCGTTTTGGTTTGTTTTCTTATGTAGTTCGAGTACGTGGCTCGAACCTCGTTCACCCTACTATATAGTATCACCTAGATATTATTCACCTACTATATAATAAGTAAGTCTTTTGAAAAAATATCCCTCTTTGAAAATTAAATAAAAATTTGAAAAGAATAAAATTAACAAAAATAAAACTCAATAAAATGAAGCGTTTTGACTTAGAGAAGAATTCAAATAAGATTACGAATCGGAAAATCTAGGGAATTTATTCTGCCTCCTTGAGTTCGACCCAAGAACACTTGCCTGGTTAAATATTAGTGAACGATTTTCCGATAAGAAAACTGTATTTGTTTGATAGGTTTTAAGGATTGAAATTTGTTTTGCGGCTTTCTGCTACAACCGACAACTTACTTTCTTCAATCAATAAAAAGTGAAAGCCGCGAAACTCGATTTTTAGACCTCATCAAAATGGCGCCGTTACCGGGGATACATCCTGTGCGATACAGAATAAGCTTCCGAAGAAGAAGAAAGACTAAGGTGCACATTATGTTAGATGCGAGATCGCAAAAACCGAATTCGATCGCACTCTATTAGATAACGGTTCCTCGATCAATCTGATACCCGCTTCCTTACTCGAGAAGCTCGAGTTAGGTCCTCTTTACAAATCCCGAGCGATCCTTCAGTTTGCTGATAGATCCGTAAAGAGACCTAAGGGTATACTTAGGAACGTTATCGTAACTGTGCAGGGTTTGCAATTTCCAGTAGACTTTACCGTCTTAGATATGAATTGCCCTACACAGTTACATCTTACCCCGATCATTCTCGGGAGGCCTTTTCTAGAGACCGCAAAGGATCTCTTCGATTATGATACAGGGAAGGTATCTTTTCGCGCCGAGGGCGAAAAGGTACATATAGAGATGGCGAGAGAATCAAACACTTCCAGTGATGCATCTTCAGATTTTCTGAGTTCTTTAGCCTCCTGTGATTACATGGATGAGGTCCTTCTTGACGACCTCGAAAGATATCAGGTAGAGACCCAAGAGTGTTTGACAGAGGACGGGTCCGGGACTTCAGGGGGTAATTCTTCCGATGGGACCTTATATTTCATCTTAGATGATGATGAACAAAGGGATCAGACTTCTGATGAAATCAATGCAGATCTTTCAGATTCAGAAATTCTACACAATTCCTCCGTCTCAGATGAATCAGAATTCTATTTAGCTGACTTATTCTCTTCTGATCATTCCGAGGAGTCGGATGATGTCTTGAACATTTTCTGTAGTCCGAATCTAGAGCACATAGAGATGGTGGATAATCAGAATGCAGACACATCACCTACCGATACAGATCCTCATACAACTACAGATGATGTTTCAGCAGATCCAGATACTACCTTGCCAGAACTTAAGACTTTGCCACCAAACATAAAATATGCTTTCCTTGCGGGTCCACATCAACAGTTTCCGGTCATTATCAACTCAACTTTGACCGATGATCAAGAATCTCGTCTGATGGAGATTCTATAAAGAAACCGCAAGGCTATTGGGTGGACTGTATCCGATCTCCGCGGGATTAATCCTGCTTTGTGTTCACATCATATCTATCTCGATCATGACAGCACACCCTCTAGAGAGTTTCAGCGTAGGCTGAATCCGGTTTTACGAGAAGTTGTCAAGAAAGAGATCACGAAATGGTGCGACGCAGGGTTCATTTATCCCATCTCCAACTCCGAATGGGTTAGCCCATTACATGTTGTCCCGAAAAGTCGGGAATTCAGATGGTGAAAAACGAGAGTGGAGAGGAGATTCCAAAGAGAGTAACCACGTCGTGGCGAGTATGTGTTGATTACAGAAAGCTGAACATCGCGATGAAGAAGGACCACTTCCCTTTGCCTTTCATAGACCAGGTCATAGAACGGTTGGCAGGGAAGGGGTACTTCTGTTTCCTTGACGGTTACTCCGGATACAACCAGGTATCAATTGCTCCTGAAGACCAGGAGAAAATCACCTTCACTTGTCCGTTTGGCACGTATGCTTTTAGACGGATGCCCTTTGGATTGTGCAATGCTCCCGCGACCTTCCAGAGGTGCATGCTTGCTATTTTTGCGGACATGGTCGATGATTTTCTAGAGGTCTTTATGGATGATTTTTCGGTCTATGGTGAGTCCTTTGATGATTGTTTAGCGCACCTAGACCAGGTTCTGAAAAAGTGTTGTGAGGTAGATCTCGTTCTGTCCTGGGAAAAGAGCCATTTTATGGTTACTCACGGGATCGTGTTGGGGCACGTCATCTCCCAACGAGGCATTGAGGTTGACCCTACCAAGGTGGACGTCATCAAGAAACTCGAGCCACCATCCAACATCAAACAGTTACGGTCATTTCTGGGGCACGCCGGCTTTTATCGACGGTTTATTCAAGACTTCTCCAAGATTGCCCGAACGTTAACTGAATTGTTAGGCAAAGACATCGAGTTCGTTTTAAATGACAAATGTCTTCACGCCTTCCTCACATTGAAAGAAAAGATAATCAGTGCTCCTGTCCTACAGCCGCCTGATTGGTCTCTACCCTTCGAGATCATGACAGATGCATCAGATTTTGCGGTCGGGGCTGTATTAGGGCAGAGGAGGAAAGGACTTCCCATAGCTATTCACTATGCCAGCAAGACCTTAGATGATGCTCAGAGAAACTACACAGTGACAGAAAAGGAGATGTTGGCAGTAGTGTTTGCACTAGACAAGTTTCGATCGTATCTGCTTGGCTCAAAAATTACAGTTTACACTGATCATTCAGCTATCAGATTTTTAATGGAAAAGAAGGATGCCAAGGCACGCCTTCTTAGATGGATTCTCTTACTTCAGGAATTCGATTTGGATATCAAGGATAAACCTGGAGTAAAGAATGTGGTAGCTGATCACCTCTCTCGATTGCAATTAGATCATCCTTAAAATGAGTACACGCAAGAGATCGCAGAGAGATTTCCTGATGAAAGCATCTTTGCGGTTACAGAACTTCCGTGGTATGCAGACATAGTGAACTTTCTGGTCACACAGAAAAGTCCTCAGGGTTGGCCGAAGAACAGAGTTGAGAAACTCGTTTCCGAGTTACGATACTACCATTGGGAGGATATGATTCTTTTTCGCGAAGGACCGGATTGTGTTTACAGGCGATGTATTCCTCAGAAGGAATATAATAGTGTCCTCACTTTGTGTCATTCTCTAGAATCAGGAGGACATCATTCAGGGAAGAGGACAGCACAGAAGGTACTACAAAGCGGATTATGGTGGCCGACTCTTACCAGAGATGCTTGCACATTCGTGAAGAGTTGTCCAGATTGTCAGAGAGCTGTTGGGACAGTCAGTGCCAGAGATGCAATGCCGATGCGACCCGTCATTATCTGCGAGATCTTTGACGCATGGGGCATAGATTTTATGGGACCGTTCCCTTCTAGCAGCGGCTTTGAGTACATCCTTCTCGCTGTAGATTATGTTAGCAGATGGGTGGAGGCTGTACCCACACGAACCGCAGACAGCAAGACCATTTGCAAGTTCCTAAGGGAACACATCATTTCGCGGTTCGGGATCCCTCGTATTCTTATCTCTGACGGGGGTAGCCATTTCATTAATAAAGAGGTGAAGAAGCCAGTGAAACAGTACAGCATCGATCATAGAGTAGCTTCTCCTTACCACCCGCAGACGAATGGCATGGCTGAAGTATCGAATAGGGAGGTGAAATCAATTCTCCAGAAACTAGTACGACCGGATAGGAAGAACTGGTCACTTCTTCTAGACCAAGTTCTTTGGGCATATCCTACTGCATACAGACTCCCTTAGGCACTTCATCATTCAGACTAGTTTATGGAAAGTCGTGCCACTTGCCCGTAGAGATCATGCACAAATCTGAGTGGGCAATCCGAGAGATACTGATGGATACGCAGAAAGCAGGAGCCAAGAGAAAGATAGATCTGAATGAGCTGGTAGAAATTCGAAATCAAGCATACGAGAACACACTTATATATAAGGACAAAGTAAAGAAATGGCATGACAGACATATTCGGCACAAGAACTTTGTCCTTGGGCAGAAAGTCTGGCTGTTCAATGCAAGGTTGAGAATTTTTCCCGGCAAATTGAAAAGCAAATGGGAAGGACCGTACATAGTCAAAACGGTGCACGACAATGGCAGTATTGCGATATCAGATGTGTCACCTGGTGCAGAACCGTTCGTGGTTAACGGGCAGATGCTGAAGCACTTCGTAGAAACTACTGATCATCTGGTCCGTACTGAAGTGATCTATTTTGTACAGGAATCTTGATCATTCCTTCACCTCTACCTGTACAAATTCTTTTGAGCCATTCTGGAGATTCACAACACTTGTATATTCTTCGTAGACCACAATCGTCCCCGTTTTTGTTCGTCTTCTATGCTCAGGATAACATATCCTAAGTATAGGGGGGACCGATTGCCCGCTGATTTACGTTTTATTTTTCGTACTAATTCTTTTGTATAGCCATTCTTTTTCACGAATCACTGATCCTCAATTTTTGGCTACACTCTTTTCTATACTTAGGATGCCTTATCCTAAGTATAGGGGGGACCGAGTGATTTCGATGATTTCGTATTCTTTTCCTTTTGAACTTTCGTTATCTATCCTTTTCACCCAGTCATCCCGTTTTTGCTCTCCCGTGATACTTACGATGACCTGATCGTAAGTATAGGGGGGTTGACTGACTTGTGATCGATATCCTTTTTCACCCACTTTTACTTAGCACGAGTTATGTCCTCCTTTTTCTCTTTTGACGCTATGAGGACATAGCTCAAGCTAAGTATAGGGGGGTGCGTATATATTGTATATATACTTTCGGCTATAACTCGTACTTTTATGTATTTTCTATATCTATAAAATCCATAAAAAGTGAGTACGGGTTAATTTAAAATTCACTCTCTTATTTATAAAATCCTGGTAAATAAGTAAAAATATGCTTAAAATTTTTAATTAACACTTGTATTTAAAATATGTACTTAAAACATGTATAATACTTATTTAAAATCCTATTTATTAAAACATGTATAAAAATCATTCAACTCTTGTAAAATACTTTGTAGATAAAACTTGTAAAATACATTAGATATTTAACTTGAATAAAATATATCTTGTAAAATTTGTGAATAAAACCTTGTTTATAAAAATCATAAAAATCCATAAAAAATACAAAGTCCTAAAATTCGTAAAAATTACAAAATCCTTAAAATCCATAAAAATGAGTAAAATTCAGAAAATATACTTCACAAAAACATGGTTGCATTTGCATTCGCATTTTTCAGAATAAGTTTGATTTCCGGAACTAAGGACTGAGTCTAGTCTAAAGGATAGAGCTTGATTACGGCTTTTAACTCTCGTTGTAAGGAGCATGACTAGGATCTAGAATTTAGATTCTTCAGGTCTGGTGACTTAATCTTTGGGTTCCGTAAGCCCATATTCGGGAAATCAAGTCATCTGAGCTTAAGTAGACCATTTGGAGTCATCCGTACAACTCTACACCAGTGAACCAATCTTGAACACATGCACTCTGCACTTAGCTCGACTTGCATAGACTTTTGAAGGGCAGTACATCTTGGTAGTGCGTTCCTATCCTTATCTTTGCGGCATTGACGTCTAAAGACGAGAGAGATTGGAGTTGCAATAGTTGCTTCGGATGAGGGAAGGATCTGCTGACACAATTTTTCTAAGACCTCAAAAAAATGGATGGACTAAAAAGATGCTATATCCGTCGAGGCACAAAAAGATGAATGCAGTGCAAGCAATTTACAAAGTCAAAGCAATACAGAAGCCACCAAATAAGACCACAATGGTCCAAGCTTCCACCAAATATGCCTGCACATCTTAGTGGAGACTCAGCTACACCGGTTGGGCTTCACAAGGAGATGCGTCTACACTGGTCGCACTCCACCTCTTTTCTCATTCTTTTAACTTCTCCCTATATTCAATTGTGGACATAGCAGAACTGAACTCAGAAGGGAATACCTCCCTCCCCGAGGAAAGAGTAGCGGGATGAGGAAGCCATAGGAGTGTATAGCCGGGATTGACGGTTTCTTCGGTTCTCTAAGCAGGAAGAGCTAAATCAATTCACACACTGTACAAGTTGACTTCAAGGATGATAGAGTTTGCGACATGAATAAGTGAGTCTGAACTAGCCGATGAATTGATCTTGAGTAAGGATTATGGAACTTGAAGACTGTTGAGGATAAAATACTAATCCTAGTTAAGGTTCCGACAAAATGCTTGTTTCAGGCCCGATCGAGCTCTGTCCTTTGTCTGTTCTCATGAATTGGTTTAGGAAAACAAATTCATTCTAACTGTCTTTTTTTTCACTTACTTTTTCAAAATAAGTGTTTGCTAAGGGACTAGCAAAGTTTAAGTATAGGGGGTTGATGAATCCATGATTCATTAACTTTTCTGTCGCATTTTGTCTTAAAACCCTTAACAAATACATGCAAATACCCACTAATTCTCATATTTTAACAAAATACCATTCATGTGTAAATATTCACTTTTAACCACTAAAATCATGTAAATAAATAAAGAATCAGAAAAAGAAAGAAAAAGGCAGATTGAATATATGTATATATATACAATATAACTTAAACTATAAATATAGCTGTAAGATATATTTATAGCCTAACCCCCGAGACCAAGTCAGCATGGATTGGTCGACAAACCAATAAGTAGGGGGAGATAAGGAAAGAAAACCAAATAAAAATAATCTAACACATGTATATACACCTTTCATTATTTATAAAAGAAATACAAAACTTTAAAGAATTTTAATTATTTCATATTAACATATTTTTCACCAAATCTTTCTCCTAATTATTTCTAAAAATGTACATAAAAATATAAAAATAAGTTAAAAATATTACCCTATATATATGCCAAGAAATCCAGCCTACAAATTGTCAAAATCTCAACTTCCGAACATCATAATTTCCTCATACGAACTCCAATTTCACTCTACTCACCTTTAAAGTTCATAAAATAATATTATCTAATTAATAAAGGTGATTTCATTGAATTCGGAGTCCGTTTGCAAAAAGTCGGTTTTGGGACCAAAAGACAAAAGGGTTTCTGGGCTATTTATTTTATGTAACACACATTATTTATCATTTTCTTAATTTTATAATTTTTAAACTATTTCATGATCTTGTACTTTCACCATAAATTATTTCATAATTTTTGGAAACTATTTATTATTTTAATAAAATCAAAAACCTCAAAATATAGGTATAAATGACCTATATAGATACTAACTCTTTTTATTAAATTATATAAATTAATTTATAAAAACCTATAAAAATTCGTACAAGTCTTATTTAATACCCTAATAATTAAGAAAATATAAAATTAATTTTTACTTAATTATTTATTAAATTAAAAATCTAAAACCTAAGTATTAATAAATATTTATTAATATAATATTTATATTTTAAATAACATTTATTATTATTAAAAGTATTTAAACCATAAATTAGAAAATTAATTTATTAACACTTCTTGTATTTATACCTATTTAAAATAATGTAATTTACTATTATATATATATTTTATAAGTTATTTTCGCTTCTGGGCCAACCAGGTGCTGACACGTGTCAGCACCTGGTTCATCTTCTTCAAGAAGAGGTTGTGCCGGATTCTGTTCGACCGGCCAACTTCGCCTATTTTTCCAGCAGCCATCCAGAACATTCCAGCCGATCTAACCCGTCCATCTTCCTCCCCCAACTACCTTCTCCATCGCCACCCGTCATCTCTACTTGGAGCCCACGCCATTTCTCCTATAAATAAGCTCCAAGGTCCGCCATTACAACTAACTTTTCCCAACTGCCTGAAGCTCCAGCTCCAGACTACCGACCCCCTAACTTCCTAGCCATATTCCGGCCAAACCACGGTGGTGACAGCACCAAGGCGTAGCCCGCAAGGAAGAGGAGTCGACGGAGGAGGTTCCAAGTCCAAGCTTGGCCTTGCATTGCCGCCATCGCGCGTCCAGCTCCGGCTCGAAGGTCGACCGTCGAGCAAGTTTTCCAGGTAATACACCAGGATGCCTTAGACCTTTTCCTTCATTTTTTTGCGATTTTGTTTCTCGATCCGCGAGCCATGATTAGCGTGGCTAATCATGCATTTAGAAAGCTTAATCATCCATCTTTAACGCATAGTCAAAATCCCTCTCGATTCGCTTTCAATTTCGTTTCAAATCAATCATCAAACCATTGTCTTCTTCGCATTTCTGAAGTTTGGCTGGAAATTTAATATTTTTCATCATTTTTGGGACTTGAAATCTTTCATTTGTTGGCCGATTCTACACGAATCGAGCATATCCGTGTATTCATTGCAGATCCAGGACTAACGCGAGGCATTTGCATCGAACTTGGAGCCTTCGTTCAACGCCGATCGTCTTCTCCAAAGTCGGACCCCAGCACAGCTAAAGCTCCAGAAGGACTGAGCCTCCATCTTCATCGAGACGCCACCACCGACCGGAGCACCCTTAGCCGCCACTCTACTGCGGGCGAGCTCGAGGGGTGGAGGAGCCACCCCTCTGGCCCCGCCGGAGCGTCAGGACCTTCGTCGACCGGCTGGAATAAATCGGGGAAGAAGGTGTCGCCGTCAGCTGCCCAACAACTCCAAGAACAGGAGGAGTACAGGCTTGCGACATGTGGCTAACAGAGGAGCGCCCGATCGCGCACTTCAGTTCTAATCTCGGCCGTCAAAAGCGAACCGGTGGAAAATAAGCCCAGCCGACTTCCAGAAACTTCATTCCGCCTCCATACTTTTGCATAATTGCATTTAGGTCCCTCCGCAGGGACCTAAATGTAAAGTTTCTTGTAATTTTCTTTCAGAACAGTCCTCCAGGACCAATTTGCAAACATTTTTAATAAGTTTTCTTGCACTTATGCTCCTGGGCTGTAGGGGCTGTTTCTTGTTCTTGTGACCTCGAATTTTGACGATTTCTTGAGGGTAGTTACACAACTACCCCAACTACTTAGTATAAAATTTTCGCGGCTTTTTGACGAGTTTTTGACGTGTTTTGATTTTATCGAAAGCCGCTTCGTTTTGCTTTGTTTTCTTGTGTACTTCGAGTACGTGGCTCGAACCTCGTTCACCCTACTATATAGTATCACCTAGATATTATTCACCTACTATATAATAAGTAAATCTTTTGAAAAAATATCCCTCTTTGAAAATTAAATAAAAATTTGAAAAGAATAAAATTAACAAAAATGAAACTCAATAAAAAGAAGCGTTTTGACTTAGAGAAGAATTAAAATAAGATTACAAATCAGAAAATCTAGGGAATTTATTCTGCCTCCTTGAGTTCGACCCAGGAACACTTGCCTGGTTAAATATTAGTCCGTATTTGTTTGATAGGTTTTAAGGATTGAAATTTGTTTCGCGGCTTTCTGCTACAACCGACAACTTACTTTCTTCAATCAATAAAAAGTGAAAGCTGCGAAACTCGATTTTTAGACCTCATCACTCCCCTGCCTTCACTCCTCATTCAAACATCCCCTGCAACCCTTGAAACAACCGAAACACATCCGCATATAAAAGCCTCCACCCGCTGCCATCACCCCATCCACCATCCAAGGGGCTTCGACCCATCTTGCTCTGTCCCTCCAGTGACAGCGGAGGGTGGAAGCCATGGCAAAGATGACCGTAAGCCCCGGTGAGATCCATGCCACCCAACCATTTTAGCTCAGCCTCTCCGGCAGTAGCTGAGCTCCTTGGAACGGTTGCCCGAGTCTGAGTGACGACCCGAGGCTCATCTGAGCCTCAACACAAGTCACTTCCTACGCTGATTGTTGATGAATCCGAGAAAGCCTGTGTTAAAATGTCACGATGGATTATCGTTCGCTTAAAATTAATGTGTCGTTTCGTTGTAGGCGGGTAATCGGAATCGGTCAAGAAATAACCACACAAAATTTAATCAATTTTAATTGATGGTTTTATGTTTATTTTACTTGGGCAAGTCGCAAGGTCAAACACAAGGAGGTAAAGGAACAACCTAGAATTTTGTCTATCAAAATTCGTACGCGGTTTTTGAGGCGGTCTTTTTTTGTAATTTTTAATGCAATATGAGATGCAAAGTGCAGATTTGGCCTATTTTAGGGACTAAAATGCAAAGATCGATCAAACGATGTCCGAAAATATGAAACTTGGCCAAGATGACGGATACGATGAAATGAATGCACTGTAATTTTTTTGGAATTTTTGGATGCAAGGTTAATTTTTTATGAATTTTTGAATGGAAACAAAGTGAATTTTAATAATTAATGATAATAAATATTAAACCAAATTATTTTTAAGTGATAAATTATCCAAGATTTATCACTAGGTGATGGACCTTAGAAAAATCCCAGACCTTAAAAATATCATATATAATACCTATTAAACATTAAAGATCGAAATATGCAAAATGATTTTTACAAGGCAAGCCACCTATCAAATGTAATTCTTTTTAGATACAATGCTAAACACAATTAATTCTATAATAAGTGATTTTTCGATAATTTTTAGAGCAACGGTTAATCAATTATAAATTTCAGAGCTAAAAATGGGCAAAGTATGCAATTTTCCACAAAACAATTAATTATTAATTAACCACTGATCACAAAAATATCCAACATATGCCACGCTGTAGAGAATTCGTTGTATAACAAAATTCCTATTTTTTATCAATAAAATAATGCAATGTAGTAGTTCGAAATAACGAGGGAATACAGGGGTATTTCTGCAATAATTAAAATAAAATGAAAATGTAGTAGAAGGAAAATAAATACCGATAAGTAGGGGTTCTCCGCAAAATTTGCAGAAGGTCACGTACGTAGCACGTGACCTCTGTTAGAGGACTTTTTCGCAATTACACGAAATGCTAGTGGTCTTCTGAAATTGTTCCCAGCGGTCACGTACGGAGCACGTGACCCTGAGGTAGAAATGAAAATGGTAGACGTCCCTGGGGGTCTAATGCAAATGTCCCCTCTCCTCACGTGTGCCTCACGTGGGGAGGGTCTCGGGCCGGCCCCCTGCGTCTTGGCTGACTGCGGAGGACCGGCTGGCGGTGTATGGAGGTTGATGAAGACATGGACGTTGGTGATGGTGTAGCTCTGATGTTAAAGATGAAGGCGGAGGATGGCGAGTCTCGTGGCGGGAGTCGACATCTGACGAGAGTCGACGTTGATCGTGGAGGTGGAGATCAATGGAGCAGCGTTGATGAAGTTGATGGTAGCCGCTGGAGACAAAGGGTTGCCGATGAAGAGCGACATCGGCTACGAAGCTCTGGACGTAGATGGTGAATGCAATTGTAGATGGAACGTCGATGTCGTAGGCATCGGTGAAGCAACAAAGCTTTGTCGATGAAGAGGTCGGCGGTAGTGGCTCCTGGAGACGACCAGCGGAGGAGTAGGCGGTGGAAAGTTGTCGGAGAAGAGCAAGCGTATGTGTGGTGGAAGGCGGAGTCGATGAAGAACATTGGCTCAACGGCAGGCCGGAGCGGAGCAGTACTGGCGGAGCGTCGTGTCTGCAATGAGGTCGAACCTCGGATCTTGCCAGAGATGAAGGAGTCTGGGTTGTCACCCCGACGATCAAATTAGAGAGCAGATCGGTGGATAAGTGGTCGGGGGGGGGGGGTGGGGGGGTGGGGGGGTCGATTTATAGGATCGAAGGGAGGATCACCGGAGATGGTAGGAGATCAGAGAGGAGCTGTGATTTGATTTGGTCGCAGCGACAATTGGGGGAAGATCTGGTGACGAGGAAGCGAAGGGATTCGACGAGGATTCTGAGGGGGGGAGGAGATCGCTGAGGATTAGAGGTGACGGCCGGTGAGATTGAGGGGATTTAATGGAGATCGGAGGAGGGTCGGTGAGGGATTCACAGGCGGAAATTGCGAGGAGGAGGCGGAGCTGCGAATTGGGAAAGGTGGGGAGGAGGGAGACGATGCTGGGGCCGTCCGATCGGCCGAGATCGGACGGCCCAGCTGCCACCACGTGGCAGCAAGAGAGGTATTGGTGAAGCACGTGCAGGGCACATGCGCGGGAGGCACGTGCTCCATATGTGCGGCCTTTTAATTTTTTTTTATAAAAATGAAATAAAAATAAATCCAAAAATGGGTGACATTTGGCGGCTCCAGGAGCTGCCACATGTTAGCCCCACAAAATCAAAAAATAAATGGAAACATAAATAATTAAAAAATAGTAAATTATCTCGGATCGAAAAAGTTTCTTCACGAAAGTTGCTCATCTCGATGAGGTCTACAACTTTAATGAAGGGATCAAAACCAAAATCAAATTTACATAAAGTGATATTTTTGGGGTACTCTATGTGCATAGAATACCTTGATGCTTGGGTTTTATAATTTTTTGTCATTTTTAAACCAGATAAAAATCCGAAAAAAATGATATAAAATCAAAGATAAATATTTAGATATTAATCTATTTTATTGTATTTTTATTAAGTAAGAAAAAGAAGAAATAAAATAAAAGATGAAAAAGATAACTTTTGTACCGGCAGTTAGTGAAGACTCGGACTCAATTAGTTTCTTTGATTTTAAGCTCAATTTGGATTTGATTTTTGCACATTTTAATAAAACTTTCATCAAATAATACAAATGAAAAAGAAATAAAATAAAATAGGTTAATTATGTACAGAAAATACTAGGTCAAAAATCACTAAAATACAAAATGTACAAAAGAGGCCCAAAATCCAACTTTCACATATGAACTCCGATTCACTTGAACTTGGTCTTGTTTTGAAGGTAATTCAATGTACATTAGTTAAAAAATGAGAAGGATCAAAATGGACACTGGATGAGGAAGATATGAGGGTTTTAGTCTGGAAATCGTATAACCAGGGTTTGGGTTTTTGATCCAATTATTTAGGTTAGTGATTTTTTTTGTATTTTTCATTTATTCTTGTTAATGATATGTACAAAGTGAAGGTAGTTTTGGGTCAATTGGAGTTAGCATGAATTAGTTAATAATCACAAAAATTAGGCTATCTACAAGTCAATTTTGGATGGGATTTTTGGCTTCTTATTTTGTGCAAAAATAAGTGATAGAATGAAATTCTTATCAAAACATGTATGAATGCTAATTATGCAGAATAAATGAAGAAATGTCTATTATTTTTAGGGATTTGAGATTAATTAATGACTTTTAGAGTGATGAATCTGAGATTCATCACCCCCTATACTTAAACCATGCTCGTCCCTGAGCATCAAAAGAAATGCCATGAGGTGAAATGAGATTGGGTTCCATACCAAGACCATGAGCTGAAGGTGAAAATGTATCTAGACCCAACCTTTGGATTATTAGTGTGGCGGAACTTCCGTGAGACTTAGAATTTTAAAATCAACAGGCTTCAAGTTCTACACATCATTGTCACAGTTTCAGCTCAGAAGTCATCTTAGATCGATCCTCCTCCCAAAGCATACCCTATGAGCATTGAACAATTGACTCATGTATGTGAAAGGTTTTAGCTCTTCCCATCCAGAATGCTGAACTACAATACTAACCTCCTCTTCAGTAACTCGTCCTCGGGGAGTCAGGTATTTCCTTCTAAGGTTTGTCGTGTTGTGTTCACAATCGAAATGGGGGAGAAGTTAGAAGAAGGAGAAAAGAACTAGAGGGTGGCTAGTGTAGTCACCTCTCCTTGTGAAGCTGGCCAGTGTAGCCGAGCCTCCACCAAGATCTGCAGGTTTTCTTAAAGCTTGGACCTTTTTGGTCTGATATTTATTTGGTAGTGGCTTCTTTGTATTTGGATTTTTAGTGGTTCTGCTTGGATCTTGTTGTGCCCCTACAGTCATAGATTCTTTTTTTTCCATACATGTTTTGGGGTCTTAGAAAAAATTGTGCCTAGTCGTCCATCCCTTTTCCGAAGCTTTATTTCAAACCATACTCCGATCTTTAGATTTCCACGCTACCAGAAAAGAAACTCACACAGTCTTCCAACACCCCGTCTGAGTTGAGCTAAGTACATAGTGTGAGAGTACAAATTAATTCCTTATTCCAGAGTTGTACCCAGAATGAAGAGACCAAGTTAGACACTAAGAGTCAAACGCTGCACATTGTCATGTTGAACTCGAAGAATTAAGTCAAAGACCTGAAGCTTCTAAAATCCTATTTCTCGGTGAAGTTCCTATGAAAATTAGGTGGATTTAGGTCAATTCCATACCACTCTCTGTTTCTGCTCATAACTCGGTTCAGAACCCAAAGGCTTTTCACAAATGCAAATGAATGAAATGCTGGATGAAGTGCAGGTGTGTGAAATGCAGACATATATTTCTTTGACTTTTGTGATTTTTTGATTTTTTTTAATTTTTTATGCAAGGGATTTTTTTGCAAAAATAAATAAGAAGCCATTTTTTTCAAAATTTTTGGGTAGAACACAGTCAGTGTTATTAGCAAAACTCTTTTTCTTTTTCTTTTTCTTTTTAATATTTTGTTGTTTTTTTCACAAATTAGTACGCACCAAGTAAATATATATAGACTTACGTAAAAGTACGAGATATGGGTAAAATATATACATAGTATATATACAGACCCCCCTATACTTAGCGTGTATTGTGTCCTCAGAGCACAAGAAGCATACAGAAGACATAGCTTGGGCTAAGCGTAAGAGAGTGAAAGAAAAAGAAAAGGAACAAGATACATCGGTCCATCCCCTATACATAGGCTATGAACAGTCTAAGTATAGAAGAAGAGCGAAAATGAGGTGGTCGGGATATTTGTATGAAGAAAGTATATACAAATGAGCATTGGTTCCCCCCTATGCTTAGGCTCTGGTCAGCCTAAGCAAGGAAGAAGGGTGGAAATGAGGCGATCATGAGATGGGGAGAATGATATGCACATATGGCATCGATCCCCCCGTATACTTAGGCCTTGGCCTAGGTAGAGGAAGAAGATTCACAAGGAGACCGATGTGGTCGGGAGGGAGGGTGGATAGCCGATGATTAAGGCAGTTTTCGATTGATCTTCTTGTGAGCCTGTGGTGGGAGATCGTAATGATGAGAAGGAGATGAAGCATATGATTCCCAACTATTATCAGTGTTATCCTTGGAGAAATCTTGTTGGATAGTAGATGAAGCGTATGAGTCAGATGAAAGGTAACCATCATTAGAGTTATCCTCAGAGGAATAGTATTTGAAAGTGGACACATTCCAGATATTCTTGTCTTTCTGTTTCTTCAGTTGTTTTCTCAGAATTCGTTCCTTCTTGGGATCAAGCGATTTGTCCTTGGATGAATACTCTGAAGCACTAGTCTCAGTCAGCTCATAAGAAATAATTCCAATGTATTTGATGAGAGCGGGAGCATCGGCTTTGGATGAATAATAGTGCGGAACGGGAGTTGTCCAACATGAATTGAAGTTTGCATCCTTGCAAAGGTAGGGTTTTAAGACTGTCGAACAAACCTCGCTCATGTAGATTACCTTTTCTAGACCGGATGAGGGATCATTAGATGATTCCTCTTCCGGAAGGTCAAAGATGACTTTCTTTTTCGATGAAGGAGTAGTCATTTTATTTCGTGAAGTTGTTGATCCACTTGAGTCTCCAGATGAATAACCATTAAAAATTTTCTCCTTGGTTGGTGTTTGTCCTATGTGTTTGTTCTTAGTCTTCTTAGTGTTGGTGCACTCATGAGTTGGAATGATTTGGTCATGGTATTCAGAGTAGGTTGACCCAGGGTGCGACCATGCATAGGTCTCAGGATCATATAAGAAAGACTTTTCTATTGCGATATCCGCAGGGATTGAAAAAGTGGGGAGAGTCTCTGCATGTTCGTTCTCAATTGATTTAATGTTGGAGCATTCTTGTGTCGAATTGATTTGATCGAGGTAGTCAGAATATGTTGACTCAGGGTGCAACCATGCATAAGTCTTAGGATCGTATGAGTCATATATTTGATTTTCCATGGTGAGAGCAGCTGGGAATAGAGCAGGAGGGAGTGTTTCTAAACCAATAGCCTCATCAACAACTGCTACCTCAGATGTAGCAACGGGGTAGGGCTCTTCTAGCGCTTGGTGGTTACGGTTGTCGAGGACTTCATGGGTTACCTCAGAAAATCGTGGTTCCTCAAAGACTGGGTGAGATCGAAGTGCTCCCAATGCTATAAAATTGATTTACCGAGTCTCACACTTAATAATTGCCTTAGCCAATGCTAAGATGGCTTTACGAGAATAATTGGAGACTAGGTGAATTCTCCTTGATGCTCAATATCAATGATCGTGAAGTCCACTTTGAGCGGAGCACCTTGGAATGTAAGGATGACCAAAATGGTTCCTCTCGGCCGCTTTATCGAACGATCAATCAATTGAACGATCTCTCGTATCTTCCTGATAGGTCCGAGTTTGAGTTCGTGAAATACAGAGGTTGGGAGGATACTAATTGGTGAGTCGTCATCAATTCGAGCATGGGTCAAAATTATGTCTTTGATTCCACTGTCAAATCTGGGCAACCGCTTCACTATGCGGCTCTTGTTTTTTCTCCTCAACACCAAGGTGGAGGCCATTGACAAGATATGTCTTTCAGTCTTAATTCTTATCCTGCCTGACTTTTTCATCATTAATTTATCCATTACAAACCCTTTCAGGTCGGGGATGTGTTCAATGGCATGTACAAAGGGAAGTTCAAAAATCAATCCTTTCTCCAGTGCTTCCCGTAAAGTAGGATCTAAATTCTTCAGATCTTCTTCAGTCTCAATTTTTATGAATTTTTCTGGATTTTTGATTTTTTGGGTGTTTTTGAATATACCATTTTTTTGTATTTTCTGTGTGGTGTGATGATGTGATGTTTTCCGTAGATGAGCAGGGGCTTTGATGTTCCGAGTAAGAGTCAGAGGCATAGTCATCCCTAGGGGAGTAATATGCAGAAGTGTTGCTGTCAAAGTCGTCCCTAGGGTGAACATATCCTCTAGGTTTCTGAATATCCTCAGAATTTTCAACATGAGATCCAATCTTTTCCTCATTCATTTTTATATCTGAGCTCCCATAAAATAAACTCAGTCAGTCAGTAAAATTTCTGAATTTTTCCTCCATTAATTCAAATTTCTTATTTATCCTCGAATTATCATCCTCAAAAATCTGTTCATGATCAATATTGGGAGCAGGTGGTGTATGTTCTTGTTTTTAAGATTCGGTATTTTCATCTTCCATTTTCCTGTATGAGCTGGGAGAATAGTCTTTTGGAATATCCAATTTGTGATCGTTATTTTCTGAAAATTTCTCCTCAAAAATTATGGAAGGAGTCTGCTCAGTGGAAGGATTTTGCGGGAATATGAAGGTCTCATACTCAGCATGCCGTGACTTAGGCATGCGATGCTGGTTCGAGTAGAGTCTACTTCTATGGTCATGATTGATTGTATCCCCGAACAATGGAGTCATACAGGGGTGCATATGTATCGATATCATCCATTTGGTCCTTTGTATGTATAGGCTCATCAAAGGAGTGGTATTCGAGTTGGTCAATAGGGATTTGATCGTCACGGTCAATACAACACTAATGATCATTAAGTGAGAGCCTCTCCATCAGGTGTGATCGGATTTGGTGTCTAGGCCAGACATGAGACTCAAAAGTGATTTGATCTTGAAATGGTTCATTAGTTTCAGCGAGAAATCGAGAATAAGACGGTTCAGTCCAGGATGGTAAGTGGTCATGTGTGGTAGAAGGATTTGAATAGAATGGCTTTGAATTCAATGAGGTGACCGAATTCATCTGAGAGTAAGGATCTTCCTCAAATGTTGGAAGATTATTGAAAGAGGGTGGTTTAGTAGATTTGGAACTGACCGAGACAAATTCATTTTCATAATGTAGCTTTGATGGATTCTTGGATAAATGTTCCGTTATTTTTGAAAGAGCTGAAATGAATGACGATTTGGATCTGATCTAGACGAATTCATTTTCATGATATGGATCTGGAGGGTACTTGGACAAAAGTTGCATAATTTTCGAAGGAGGTTTATCGATTGTCATCATGGATCTTGATCAACGATGTTCAAGTGTACATGATATTCAAAAGAAATTTTTATCAAGGAGATTGATGGCACAAGTGTGCGGCTTTTGATCTTTGAAATCGGCTCACGCACACAAATCAAACACAAATCAAACCCCAGGTTCACCAACTCACACAATGAAGCCGCAAGAGTTCGGGTATTATCTTTTCAATTTTAATTTGATGATAAAACAATCTTGGAAAATAATTTAGCGAGCTGTTAGGTGCCGAAGATTTTCTTAAAGACTGTTCTGAATTCCTACGACTAGTTGCGCCTACTTTCAATCAGTATAGGTGTAAGTACGGACCGTAAAACGACTACCCGTTTACTTAAGGACGGAGGCTTACGTAGTGTCCTTTAAACCACCCACTCTGCTAAGGAAATCCGGACCATTTACCGGCTACCCGTAGATCCTCAATGAGAAGTAACTAATCATTTTTAGAATCAGTAGTCTGAACGAAAATTTTGGAGTTGGGCTCTAACCTTAAATGTCGTCTCTCGCCCACTCAGAAAAGTAAATGCATCCAAGGTCGGGGTTGATCTCCCGCAAAATCTTTATTTTATGGGATAATTTAGTCGGCTATATTTAACAGTCACAATTTTAATTAGGCAATCACTGAAAATTTAAGTGAGCACAAATACACGTCTACCGTGCAGTCCCAATTTCCTTTAATATTATGTGACAAAATAGAGGGAGAAATTCGGGAAAAGTCGATGCACATGAAACAATGATGAAGATTGAAGACTTACAATGATTCCTCGAAATCTTCATGTGGGATGCAATACAAGAATTGATAATTTATTTTATATGAATGCAAGCTGATGAAAAACCGCACCTAGCAGAAAGTTCTATTAGCAGGGAAGAATTGAGTTGAATTTGACTAAATTGAATGATCTACTGTGTGCCTCAATTAAAGTGAAGTGTAGCCCTAGGTTCTACGAGTACAATCAAAAATTTAAATGCTCTAAGAGCCGTATGTGCAGTCTATCCTAAGCACCACTCAAGTCGGGCCCCACCCTCATCGAAGAGTGAAACATGCTATGACACACCATAGAAAAATTTTGAGGTCTTGTTACACACATGAGAGTCCAAACAGACACCGCTATAAATGAGAAATTAATTAAAAATTGCAGAAAATAAATTCTAGACTCTACGCTCTCTCATGACTCGACTCCATCCTAAATTAATTGCGGCTTTTCGGAAGTTGGTGAAGATGCTTCGGTTTCTAAAAATCGCTCCACGTATGCATGTTACCTTGCAAGAAAAATAAGAGAGAGGGTGTAAGAGTGTGACTCAAAAATAAATAAAAAATGAAATAAGAAAATAAATGCTTAAATTAAAATAAAAATAAATGCAGGAAGAAAAATGGAATTTACAGTGAAAAATTCAGGGTTCAGACTACACAAATGCGAAAAACCGAACAAAAAATTTCAGAATAAAAACTAAGACGTTTGCCTCTCCGACAACGACACCATCTGACGAATCCGAGAAAGCCTGTGTTAAAATGTCACGATGGATTATCGTTCGCTTAAAATCAATGCTTCGTTGCATTGTAGGCGGGCAATCAGAATTGGTCAAGAAATAACCACACAAAATTTAGTCAATTTTAATTGATGCAGTTTTATATTTATTTTACTTGGGCAAGTCCCAAGGTCGAAAACAAGGAGACAAATGAACAACCTAGAATTTTGTTTATCAAAATTCGTACGCGGTTTTCGAGGCGGCCTTTTTTGTAATTTTTAATGCAATAAGAGTTGTAAAGTGTAAATTTGGCCTATTTTAGGGACTAAAATGCAAAGATCAATCAAAGGATGTCTGGAAAATATGAAACTTAGCCAAAATGACATATACGATGAAATGAATGCACTGCAATTTTTTTGAAATTTTGAGATGCAAGGTTAAATTTTTTATGAATTTTTGAATGAAAATAAAGTGAATTTAAATAATTAATGATAATAAATATTAAACCTAATTATTTTTAAGGGATAAAATTATTCAAGATCCATCACTTGGTGACGGATCTTGAAAAATCCTAGACCTTAAAAATATCAGATATAATATCTATTAAAAATTAAAGATAAAAATATGCAAAATGATTTTTACAAGGCAAACCATACATGCAAATGCAATTCTTTCGAGACAATGTTAAACACAATTAATTCTATAATACATGATTTTCCACAATTTTTATGGCAACGGTTAATCAATTATAAATTTCAGAACTCAAAATGGGCAAAGTATGCAATTTTTCACAAAATAATTACTTATTAATTAACCACTGATTACAAAAATATCCAACATATGCTAAGATGTAGAGAATTAGTTGTAGAACAAAATGTTTATTTTTGATAAATAAAATAATGCAATGTAGCAGTTCGAAATAAAAAGGGAATACATGGTTATTTCTGCAGTAATAAAAATAAAATGAAGATGCAGTAGAAGGGAAGTAAATACCGATAAGTGGGGGGCCTCTGCAAAAATACCAGAGGGTCACGTGCGTAGCACGTGACCTCTGGTTGGAGGACTTTTTCGTAATTAGATGAAATGCCGGTGGTCTTCTACAATTGTTCCCAGCGGTAACGTGCGGAGCACGTGACCCTGGGGTAGAAATGAAAATAGTAGACGTCCCAGGGGCTCTAATGCAAATGTCCCCTCTCCTCATGTGCGCCTCACATGGGGAGGGTCTCGGGCCGGCCACCGACGGCTTGGCTGACTGCGGAGGACTGGCGAGTTTCTCCTGGCAGTGTATGGAGGTTGATGAAGATGTGGACGTTGGTGGGTGCGTAGCTCTGATGTCGAAGACAAAGGCGGAGGATGGCGAGTCTCCTGGCGGGAGTCGACTGCTGATGAGCGTCGATGGTGATTGTGGAGGTGGAGATCAACGGAGAAGCGTTAATGGTAGCCGCTAGTGACGAAGGGTTGCTAATGAAGAGTGGCGTGAGCTACGAAGCTCTGGACGTAGATGGTGAACGCAATTGTAGATGGAACGTCGATGTCGTAGGCACCGGTGAAGCAGCAAAGCTTTATCGATGAAGAGGCCGCCGGTAGTGGTTCCTGGAGATGACCAGCGGAGGAGTAGACGGTGGAAGGTTGTCGGAGAAGAGCAGGCATATGCGTGGTGGAAGGCGGAGTTGATGAAGAACGCTGCTCAACGGCAGGCCGGAGCAGAGCAGTACTGGTGGAGCGTCGTGTCTGCACCGAACCTCGGATCTCGTTGGAGGTGAAGGAGACCGGGCTGTCACCCCGGCGATCAAATTAGAGAGCAGATCGGTGGATGAGTGGTCGGGGGGGGGGGGGGGCGGTGGTCGATTTATAGGGTCAAAGGGAGGATCACCGGAGATGGTAGGAGATCATAGAGGAGCCGTGATTTGATTTGGTCACGACGACAATGGGGGGAAGATCTGGTGATGAGGAAGCGAAGGGATTCGACGAGGATTCGGGGGGGGGGGGGGGGATCACATAGGATTAGCGGTGGCGGCCGACGAGATTTAGGGGATTTGATGGAGATCGGAGGAGGGCCAACGAGGGATTCACGGGAGGAAATCCCGGGGAGGAGGCAAAGCTGCGAATTGGGAAAGGTGGGGAGGAGGGAGACGATGCTGGGGCCGTCTGATCGGCCGAGATTGGACGGCCCAGCTGCCTCCATGAGGCAGCAAGAGAGGTATTGGCAAAGCACGTGCAAGGAACGCGCGCGGGAGGCACATGCTCCGCACGTGCGACCTTTTAATTATTATTAATATTATTTTATAAATACGAAAAAAATAAATCCAAAAATGGGTGACACGTGGCGGCTCCAGGAGCTGCCACGTGTCAGCCCCACAAAAATACTAAAATAAATGGAAAGATAAATACTTAAAAAAAGTATGACCTCGGATCGAAAAAGTTTCTTCACGAAAGTTGCTTGTCTTGATGAGATCTACAACTTTAATGAAGGGACCAAAACCAAAATCGATCATTTGCACATAATGATATTTTTGGGGTACTCTATGTACATAGAACACTTTGATTTTTTGATTTTATATTTTTTATCATTTTTAAACCAGATAAAAATTCGGCAAAAATATAATAAAATCAAAGAAAATATTTACACATTAATCTATTTTTTATTTTTATTAAGTAAGAAAAAGAAGAAATAAAATAAAAGACGAAAAGACAACTTTTGTACAAACAATTAGTGAAGACTCAGACTCAGTTAGTTTCTTTGATTTCAAGATCAGTTTGTATTTGGTTTTTGTGCATTTTAATAAAACTTTCATCAAAGAAGACAAATGAGAAAGAGATAAAATAAAATGGGTTAGAAAATACTAGGTCAAAAACCGCTAAAATACAAAATGTACAAAAGAGGCCCAAAACTCAACTTTCATATATGAACTCCGATTCACTTGAACTTGGTCTTATTTTGAAGGTAATTGAATGTACATTAGTTCAAAAGTGAGTAGGATCAACACGGATAGTGGATGAGGAAGATATAAGGGTTTTAGTCTGGAAATCCTAGAACTAGGGTTTGGGTTTTTGGTCCAATTATTTAGGTTAGATTTTTTGTATTTTTCATTTATTCTTGTTAGTAATATGTACATAGTGGAGGTAGTTTTGGGTCAATTGGAGTTAACATGAATTAGTTAAAAATTAGGGAAGTTAGTCTATTTATAGGTCAATTTTGGCTGGGATTTTTGGCTTCTTATTTTGTGCAAAAATAAGAGATAAAATGCTATTCTTATCAAAACATGCATGAATGCTAATTGTGCAGAATAAATGAAGAAATGCCAATGATTTTTAGGGATTTGAGCTTAACTAATGACTTTTAGAGTGATGAATCTGAGATTCATCAATCGCCTGGCTCCGACTAGGTAACCTTTTATTTGTTTCTTCCTTATTTCCTTTAATTTTCCCGACCTCCTCACTTGCCGCCACCCTCACTTGACCACCTCATGACCTCTGCCCTACCACAAGCACCTTCGCCCACTACTCCGCTCACCCTCCTTCTCCATAGCCTGACCACCCCTTCCCAACTTCCCTCTAGTCCGCCAAAGTCAAAGACCATGTCTTCCATCTCCTTCCGCTCGCACGAGACCTCGCTTCACTCACCTTGCACAGTCGCACGCTTCGGCTATAAACTAACTCTGCAGGATCTTGATTGGTCGGATTTTGCACTGGAGTCCCTTCGAGCGATTCTCCTCCGATGAAGCTTCGTCAACCTTCACCTCCGACCATCCCCGGAGCCTCTTTACACCTCCAGGATCTCCGCTAGCACTCCGACGAGCTTCCTCGACCTCCAGACGATTCTACAAAGCACGGAGGAGCTACCAGCAGGTTTGCCGGAGCCTCGCCTTCTTTGGTGGCCCGCAGAGGAGCATGATGATACAGCTACCATCCAATCATTTCGATCAGATAGTCCAGATGTCTACAGGTGTCCATACCGAGCCTAAGCAGAACCAACACGTTCGGAGTCACTGAGCCTCTCGACGAGCCACCAGAGCACGACATGTGTCCCCAAGCTTGTCTTGTCACCGAACCTAGCCCATGTGTGCTTTGCACGTGAGGTGCTTGGGAAAATTGTAGGGAAACCCCGGTTATTTTCAAGAATTGCAAGGCAGTCCAGGCACACGTGCCTCACGTGCGCGCCTGGATAATTTACATCTATACTCGACCGATTTCTAAGAACCCCACACTAAATAGAAAAATTATAGAAGGGCTCCAACAGTTTCTACTAATTGTAAATAGGTCCCTCCAAGGACCTATTTGTAATTATTTATCCTTTTATTTCTTGCATTTTTATTACATTTATGCCCCTGCATTATTTTCTTCATAACTTGAGCATCGTAGGTCCATTTTGAAAGATTTTAGTATTGTTTTGTTCCTTGTTTCATTCTCTACTTCATGGCATATTTAATTTTCTAATCTGAAACCATTTTGAATATGGTGAATTTTTAATGTTAGATGATATTCTTGCTCTACATATGTGTGCCCTGAATAGATGATTGCTCATATTTCTGTGTTCAAAATAACTCTGATTTCAATTCATAATTGACGAGTCGCTAAATACGATATTTAATTTGGTCACGTTGTAATACGTGTACTTAGCGAGTCGGTCAGAACCGAGAGAAGATCTCTGTGAAGAGTGTCTCGGCTTAATTTTTATCCCGAGCAAGTCCGGGGTCGAACTCAGGGAGGCAAAGGAACAACTTCGGTTTTAATTCAAAAACTTAGGTCTAGATATCCAATGCGGTATTTTTTAGATTTTTTTTAAATGCAAAAAGAATGTCAAATACAAAATGCGGTGAATTAAGTACTAAGAAATCACACAACTTAGCCAAATGAAATTTAATGTTAAACTAATCCAATTCAGCCAAATTATATTTTTTCTAGAATACTAATCCAGTGATGAACACAAAACACATTTTTTTTAGAATTTTAGGGGTTAAAATGCAACAATGAAAAATGCACACTTTTTATAGGTATTTTCGCAATTTTTCACACAAACAGTAAGTAAAAAATATGAAAAAAATATTGGAATGAAAACATGATGCAAGGAAGCTACAGTAATTTTTTTGGATTTTTTTGACAAAGTATGAATTTTTATGGATTTTTTACAAAAATCAGAGTGACAATGAGTAAATAATTTCTAATAAATCCAATTATCAAATTAATCAGAGTACTAATTATCCCAAAAATATATTTTCATGTAGAATCCACGAGATTTGAAATTTCGCAAAAAGGATATACGTGGATTTAATTAAAAATCAAAAACTAAATTCACTCTATAAATTATTTCAGGCACAAGACATCTTTATTTTAGATGAAATTTGAACAGTAAGTTCATCACATTTTAAGTCATCATTCCTAATTTTTGTAGATTTTTTGGAGCAACCGTGTGTGAGGTATAATTTTAAGAGTCCAGATTGGGTAAAATATGAAGACTTTCAGTTTGATAATTTTAATTAATTCACAACAACTCACAAAAATACAAATAAATATCCACAATGTAGAGAATTAGTTTCTCAACATGAAAACATTTTTCATTGCATAAAATGATGTAAGATGCATGTCCAAATTACTGTACTAACATAGGGGTGTCTTTGCAAATAAAGAAACTGAAATTACAAAGCAAGTTATGTACAAGGACCTTTTTGCAATTACAGAAATATAAAATATTAAATCGTATAATTTTCACAAATAATAATTATTTTTTTTACCTTCTTCTTCTTCGTCCAGGCGCGTCTTGAGAAGGGGAAATGCGGGGCGGCGCCACCGGTGGGAGCTCGCCGCGTGAGGAGGGGCGGCGCGGCCTGGGGTTGCTTAGACGGAGAGGACGGGGGCGCGGCGTCGCAGTGGACGAGGCGGGTGGTGGCGCCGCTGGTGGGAGCTGCGTGGTCGCGGAGGAGGGAGCGGGCGGTGGCGCACAGCTCTGTGCTGCGGAGGAGGCGGCGAGGGCCGCTGCTCCCGGCGGGTGCGCGGTGAATAGCCGCGGAGGCGGCGGCCCTCCGCACGTGAAGGCGGCTTGCCGCCGTTCGGCCGGCAGGCTGGAGAAGGGGGGAGGGGCGGCGGGCGGCACTTGCGCCTGCTGCTCCTTCCGATTTTTTAATTTTTTTAATTTTTTTTCTTTTTTTTGCTGTAATGATAAGGAAAAAAACCTTTTTTTGTTTTAATTTTGTTTGTTTTATATTTTTAATTTTTTTAAATTTTCTTTAAACAGGAGATGAAATGAATGTGGAGTGAGAAAAAATGTGATGATAGTGGTGAATGATTAATATAAACAAATGGAGGATGGGTGGTAAATGTGATGTACTAAAAAAATGCACAAAATGACAAGATAATAAAATGAAGGGAAAATTTACCTACGATGATACGGTCGCTATGGAGTGCCCTCGAAGCACGGTCTTCGCTCGAATCGCCGGCGTGCGATGAGCTCGAGCAGCGCACGGTTGCGGCTGCGATGTTGGCCAAGAGACCAACGGATCTCACCGGAGAGATGGCTGTCGTCGCTCGACCGCGGTTGCGTCGCTGTCACTGATTCAACTCAAGGAACTAAGCTCTCCTCACATAAAGATGGATAAAAGGCAAAAATGAGGAGAATGACATGTATATAAAGATGATGGAATGAGAGGTTATTAAAATGGTGGGAAGTTATTTTATTAATGGTGTTGAATGGGAGGTTTAAGAAATGGTGGGGTTGAACGGAGGTTAGTGGTAGAAGAGAGTTGAATGGTGGTTATTGTAGAGAATGTAAAATAATTAAATAAATAAAATGAAATAAAGTAGGCTACTTTAAATACAACAAAATTAAGTAGGAAAAAATAGTGGTGAATTTACAAGTGAATACAAAACACCATGTACATTTTTTTGTCTTTTTAATAAGAGATATTTACAACGAAAAAATACAATAAAATAGTATAATTAAAATACAACACAAATATGGGTTTTTTATATTTTTAGTATTTAAGAAAGATACAATAAAAATTAAAGAAAGAATGAATATATACAAGGTATACAATGTACATCTAGGTCCCAAAACCCAACTTTTGCAAATGAGCTCCGATTTTAATGAAACCACTTCCGTTGGATAGATAATTTTCTAACTTGAATTTAAAAGTGAGTTTGGTGAATTTGGAGTTCAGACGGAGTGGGAATTTGGCTTGGAAGTTGGACTTTACGGCTTTTTCTCTTTGGGATCTAAGAGCATTTATTTGAGGTGAAATTTGTTTTGTATTTTTGTATTTTTATATACATTTTTATAAACAAGTTAGAGAAAGAATTAGGCAAAAAGAAGTTAAAATGAAATTATTAAAAATACATGAAGTTCTGGGCTATTTACATGTATAAAACTCCTTTATTTTTGCGGCTTTTTATGTGTAATTTATTTTGTACAATCTTATATACAATAATTAATGTATTTTATTTACAAGAGTCATTTTTTTAATTTATGTATTTTATGGATATTTATTTGGAATTTTACTCGGGAATTTTTCTAAGATCAAGATATTGCGATGATGAATCACTGATTCATCAATAATATGTTGCTCAATTTAGTGATCTTTCTAGGGTATATTTGCAATAATCATCTGCATATGTAACCCTTGCATTTCATCATTCATTTTTTTCATGCATCATCTTATAATCGCATGAAAATTAACTAAAAAATGCATGCATCACTTTATTGCATTGTAACCTGCATGAAGACCGTAATGCAGCCTGCATTTGTGCATGGAGATCTGTAATTGAGAAATAATCCACACATTCTCTTAATTGATCAAAATTCGATAAATAGATAGGGTAGCTCGTGTCCCTGTGTTCGACCTTGCTAGATTTGCCAAGTAAAAATAATCCACAACATTTAAAGATTGTAGTTTTACTGAACCATTTTTGCCTCCTATACTAGAATTATCGATTCTTAAAGAGGAGAAATTTACGTTCATCAAATGGCATCGTTGTGGGGACACGACTCACCTTTATTTATTTATTTAATTTTTATTTATTTTTGATGTTGAATATTTTCAATATTCACAGGTCTTCCTTTCATGCATTATTTTTGCATCATTTCTGCTAATTATTTTCCTCTCTATTTTTTGCTAACATTTCTCTTTTGTGCCAGGGCCCATGAAGATCGAGGATGCTTGATCTACATGGAGGCATGGAGTTGGGAGCTCCCGCTGAAGAGATCACAAAAGATTTGGTGGAGAAATTTTAGGAATTTTTATTAGTCTGCTTGCATTTACATCTTGTAAAAAAAGTTATTGCATGTGCATTATTTTAGTAGTCCTCTTTAGAAGGCTTGCATGTTGTAAAAAAAAGAAAAAAAAGATCACTAGATGATCTACTCCCCTCCCCCCCCCCCCCCACACACACTTGCACATATACACTCACCCTTCCCCATTTCTTTCTCTCTGTAGATTTTACATCCCCCCCTCATCTGCCTCCTAGCCATTTGTGAAAATACAATCCTCTCCCTCACCCGCTTATATCTTAGTGTAATTACTCCTCCAAACACAGACCCCCTAACTCAGATACTTTACTTAGGCTATTTGTAGCCTAAGTATAGGGGGACCCGCCTATCCATCCATCCGCCGCGTTGTCTTCTTATACTTGGATCAATTTTTGACCTAAGTATAGGGGGACCCTCCTCCTCATTCCGCTTTATCACCCTATATTTAACCGAGCCATGGCTTCATATCACTTGTGCTATGAGGACATAGAAAAAGTTAAGTATATGGGGGGTATACCGTATATTACTGTATATTTACTTTAGTCATAGCTCATATTTTTAAACTTTTGAAAAATTCTTTTTCGGGCTTGGTTTTAGTAATCATGTGAACTCAGTTTTGTAAAAACCCTATAAAAATTGTTTTCTTAAAAAATTGAGGGATTAAATTTGTGTAAATAACCCCTTTAAAAAACTCCATAAAAATTTAAAACCTTTCTTTGAAGTAGACTTTGACTACTAGGCTTAGTAGATACTTTCAGTGAGGGAACTTTGGTCTCCCTTAGCAGAGTGGGTAGTTTAGAGGACACTGTATATGGCTCCGTTCTCAAGTAACACGGGTCTGTCTAACGGTTTGTACTTACACCCATACTGGCTGAGAGTAGATACTTTTATTCATATGGGCCTGGGCCAGTCATTGTCTCTCCAAAGAATTAAAAAAATTGAGAATTAAAATCCATAAAAATCTGCAAAAACAAAAATAAAAAAAATCACTAAGGAGTTGGTGTAATCCTGACACATTCACATTCACTCAAGGCTTGAAGATCTTGAGGACACTTGATTTCTGTGATCTTGAGAGAGTCTGAATTAACATGCCTTAGTCATTAGGGATTTTAAACTTAATTATCCACACTTCCCTAGTTTGAAAGATTTGAGCGCTATATTGCACTCTTCATCTATACCTTCGAAAGAATATGATCAACACAATCACTTTCACAACTGCATCATTGATGAGATGAGTTGAGATATCACTTGAGGAACTAGGACTAGATATTTGAATTTAGACCCAATCTAATGATATTCGAGGATGGGATGAAGTTAATGAAGGCTTCAAAAAATCTGAGTGTCACCAAACCCTATCCAGTATGTGAACGAGTTCATATGCTATCTTTGATATCTACCTATGTGCCAGGGTGTGATGAAACTTAATGAAAATTGTTGATCAGTATGCGCCAACTTTTGGTAAAAGCAGTGGAGCTAGCCAACAAAAGAAAAGAAAAAGAAATGTCAAAGAAAAGCTCTATCCTCCAAAAGTCAAATTAAAAATGAGCTTCCACCAATGGCGAGCGCTCCCAATATTTTCAAAGTGTCCACTTGGACCAAGCGCTAATTAGGACTAAGGAGTCAGGATAACATCATAAAAGGGCTCTGCATCGTAAGCGATACAAGTATAGGTGTCGAAGGTATCTTAGATACTCAAAAAAGACACACCCTAGTGTACTCCAAAAAAACAAGTGCAGACGACTCCAAATTCTCTTGACAGACACATTGATCAATAAGCTAAAAATCTACTTGTGTTGAGTAAAAGGCACTAGAGAGGACCCTTGTTCCAATGTAAAGAAAAAAATAGACACAATCCTATGCCCTCCATCGTCTGATCGTCCATCTATATTTCAAGTCTGACGAACTAATGAGACGGTTGACTGAAGCAAGAATAGATTTATTCCCTAGTATTGAGGATGAGGTCTAGAGAAGAGTCTCTTGGACTGGAACTTCGAGTGATGCCTCGACTCGACTCTCATGAAATGCAGTACACTTAATTACATATTCTTATATTATATGCACAAAGAGTGAGTCTGATAATTAGAGAAGTTGGATTCCTTCTGACTAAAGCATGAATAAGCCCAGAATTTTATGATCGCATAATTTAGGGGTTTTCGAAAGATTGAGCCTTGAAATCTTCACTTGCACTATCAGGAATTAATCTGACTCCTTCATTCTTTAGATGCCTGAGGACGAGCATGGTTTAAGTATAGGGGTATGATGAATCTCGTATTCATCATACTAAAAACCACTAATTAAATTCCTGGCTTAATTAATCCAATAAAATCTACTAATAAATCCTCATTATTATATTGTATTAAATTGTACATACTTAACCTATAATTAATTGTATTTAATTAATATTATTTGCTTTGTAATTATTTTCTCATCAAAAACCCCTAAAAATTAGGTTAAACAATTGTCTATAATTTCCTAACCCTTAAAAGAACAAAAAAATTGCAAAAAAATAACTCAAAACCCAAAAATCTGTGCTTTTAACCCCTTAAAAAAACCCCAAAATGCTTTTTGTCCAAATGACCTCTTTTGTCTTTTCGTCCAATATGAAACGTAGATCTCATCGAGATCTACAACTTTCATATTTTGACTTTTTCCTAATTCTTCCTCTAACTATTTCTTTCCTATTTTTCTTTATTTTAATATTTTTGAATTTTCTGGTGCAGCCACGTGGCGCCCTCTGCGCCGCCCACGTGGCTGCCTTCTCCTTCCGCCACCCGGCTCCCTCCTGGGCCGTTGGATCTTCTCATTCCCGCCTCCATCTTTACCGTTGATTTCCGCTTCATCCCTCAGCCGCCCGATCCTCCTTTGCATGCGATCACAACCGCACCTTCATGCCTCATCCTCAGCCACAAGATCTTCATTCCATCCTACGTCTCCTCTTGTGCCACGATGCCTCACCTCCATCACCCTTGGATCGAGCCTCGCCTTCCATCTCAACAGTCCTTCGAGCTTCCACTCCCAGCCATCCGATTTGATCATAAGATCAAATCCCAACCGCCTGCCATCGCCCACACCTCCTCCGTCAGATGACATTCCATCTAGCGGCTCCGCGCTTTCCAGGTCACTCACACTTCTTCCGCCGTTAGATGAGACCCTAAGTTCCATCTGAACCATTCACCCCTGCCATGATCATAACCATACGATCATATCCCTGATCAGATCTCCACCACACATAAAGTGCTTTCATCCGAACCGTTGGATCGAAAGATCCAATGGCTCCTGCTCATCGTCCTCCTCCAGCCCGACCATTACCCATCGTAACCCCTTCGCCCCCTTCCTATTTTGGAAGGCACCTCAACCACGCTCTCCCTCTCCTAACGGCTGTCCCATGTAGATTTTTCTTCGTCCATCCTCATGTGCCACCGCTCGTTCTATCTCCATTACTCCCATGCCTTCTCTCCTCATTCAAACATCCCCCGCAACCCTTGAAACAACCGGAATACCTCCGCCTATAAAAGCCTCCGCCCCACCATGCTAGCTCCGCCTCTCCGGTAGTAGCTGAGCTCCTCGGAGCGGCTGCCCGAGTCTGAGTGATGACCCGAGGCACATATGAGCCTCAGCACAAGCCACTTCCTCTGCTGATCGGCTGGCTCCGGCCAGGAAACCTTTTATTTGTTTCTTCTATATTTCCTTTAATTTTCCCGACCTCCTCACTTGCTGCCACCCTCACTTGACCACCTCACGACCTCCACCCTACCACCAACACCATCGCCTACTACTCTGCTCACCCTCCTTCCTTCTCCATAGCCCGACCACCCCGCCCCAGCTTCCCTCTGATCTGCCGGAGTCGAAGACCAGGTCTTCCATCTCCCTCCGCCTGCACGAAACCTCGCTTCACTTACCTTGCACAGTCGCACGCTGTGGCTATAAACTAACTCTACAGGATCTTGATTGGTCGGAGTTTGCACCGGAGTCCTTCGGGCGATTCTCCTTTGGCGAAGCTTCGTCGACCTTCACCTTCGACCATCCCCAAAGCCTCGTTACTCCAGGATCTCCGCTAGTACTCCAGCGAGCTTCCTCGACCTCCAGACGATTCCGGAGCGCGGAGGAGCTACCAGCAGGTTGCTAGAGCCCCGCTTTCTCCGGTGGCCAGCGGAGGAGCATGATGATACAACTACCGTCTGATTGTTTTGTTCGGACAGTCCAGATGTCTACACATGTCCATACCGAGCCTAATGCAGAACCGACAGGTTCGGAGTCGCAGAGCCTCTCGACGAGCCACCGGAGCATGACACGTGTTCCCAAGCATGCCTTGTCCACTGAACCTAGCCCTCATGTGCCCTGCACGTGAGGTGCTTGGGTAAATTGTAGGGACACCCCAGGTATTTTCTAGAATTGCAAGGAGTCCAGGCGCATGTGCCTCGCGTACGCGCCAAGACAATTTACATCTATACCCGACCGGTTTCTGAGATTTGCAAAATGGCCACCATGCTAAATGGAAAAATAATGAAGGGCCCCAGCGATTTTTGCTAATTGCAAATAGGTCCTTTCAAGGACCTATTTGTAATTATTTATCCATTTATTTCTTGCATTTTTATTACATTTATGCCCCTGTATTGTTTTCTTCATAACTTGAGCATCGTAGATCCGATTTGCATGATTTTAGTGTCGTTTTATTCCTTTTTTCATTCTCTACCTCATGGCATATTTAATCTTCTCATCTGACACGATTTTGAATATGATGAATTTTAATGTTAAATGATATTATTGCTCTATATATGAGCGCCCTGAATATATGATTGCTCATATTTCTGTGCTCAAAATGACTCTGATTTCAATTCATAGTCTATTGCTCAATTTAGTTATCTTTCTAGGGTATATTTGCAATAATCATTTGCATACATAAGCCTTGCATTTCATCATTCATTTTTTTCATGCATCATCTTATAATTACATGAAAATCGACTAAAAAATGCATGCATCACTTTATTGCATTGTAATCTGCATGAAGACCGTAATGCATCCTGCATTTCTACATGGAGACCTGTAATTGAGAAATAATTCACACATGCTCTTAATTGATTGAAATTCGATAAATAGATAGGGTAGCCCGTGTCCCTGTGTTTGACCTTGCTAGACTTGCCAAGTAAAAATAATCCACAACATTCAAAGATTGTGGTTTTTGACGAACCAAATTTGCCTCCTATACTACAACATTCTTTGATTATTAAAGAGGCAAATTTGACGATCATCACCCTCCATCGTAGAAGGGGAATCCACCATCAACTGAGTGTCACGTGGATAAGTGGCACCCCATCTGTCGTCCATTAGTGCTTTTTAGGAGTATTTTGCAATATTTCCCCTCTATTGTCGTATTTTCTTTTTGGTCCATAAAATTTCATTTTTTTTTCAAATATTTTTGTAATATTTATACTCTAAACCCCAAGCTTTCTATTAATTATAATTAGGTCCAATCCATGTCACCTCACTTGAGCTTCTTTTATACATATACCCATGTGGGTTTATGTATTTATCTTTAGTCCATAAATTTGAATATTAGTGTAATATTTTTTGGTAAATTTGCATTTTGGGTCCTAGGGTTCTAGATATTCGCATTTATACCCCTATCAGTGCGGATAATGTTTTAAATTATGGATAAACTTCATGTATGCCGCTAGACTTGTTTAATATATTATTAAATGCTTGGAAACTTAAAGAAGTTGCATTTAGATTCCAATATTGCATATCTAATTTGGTTGATGTATTGTAATGCTACAAAATAGAGAAGAAGGAAGCAAAGAAGGTTGTAAGCGAATCTAAGTCAAAAGCTTATGATGTTTTTTTATAGAAATCTCGACTCTAAGGAGGGCCATAAGGATATATTCAGGTTGGCCAAATCAAGAAAAGGAAAGACCAAAGACCTTTCTCAAGTGAGATGCATTAAAGAAGAGGAAGGTCACATGTTTGTTACTCTGAAGAACATAGAGACTAGATGGGAGCAGTACTTTCATAAACTTTTCATTGGGGAAGGAAATAGAGAGAACACTTTGGGTGAACTAGCTAGTAGTGAAAGTTACTTGAACTGTGCAAGCTATAGACAAATACAAAGAAAGGTAGTAGAGGAGGCTTTCAAGGTTTTGAGACCTGGGAAAGGTGTATGACCGGATGACATACCTGTAGAAGTATGGAGAGTTTTAGTGAGCGTGGTTTGACTTGGCTTATGAATCTATTCAATGTTATTTAGCAAAGCAAGAAAATGCATGAAGATTGGAGGAGGAGTATCGTGGTGCCTCTTTATAAGAATAAAGGAGACATTCAAATTTGTTCAAATTACAGAGGTATCAAGCCGATGAGTCACATTATGAAAATTTGGGAACATGTGATCGAACGAAGGCTGAGGCAAGTTTCCAGCGTAAAAGAAAACCAACTCAGATTCATGTCAGGTCGCTCAACTATTGAAGCCATCCATTTGCTAAGGAGAATAATGGAGATTGATAAAGCTAAAAGGAAGAACCTTCATATGATCTTTATTGATTTGGAGAAGGCTTATGATTCTGTCCAACGAGAGATATTGTGAAGACTTTTGGAGAAGAGACAAGTACATGTCCTATACATTAACCTCATAAAGGACATGTATGATAGAGCTTTATCTTATGTAAGGATCATGTTTGGGAAGACAGACTATTTTGACATCAACATTGGTTTACATCAAGGTTCAACTTTGAGTCCATTTCTTTTTACTTTGATCATGGACAAGTTGACAAGTCACATTCAGGATGAGTTGCCTTGGTGTATGTTATTTGTTGATGATATTGTGTTGATTGATGAGACTAGAGATGGAGTAAATGAAAAGCTTAAGGTCTAGAGACATGCATTGGAGACTAAAAGATTTCATATAAGTAGGGCTTAGACAGATTATACGGAGTGCACCTTTGATGGAAGCAGTTGTGAAGGAATTGAGGTAAAGGGTGACAATAACATTGGGAAGAGAGAATCTTTTAGATATCTGGGATCTATTTTGCATCAAGATGAGGAAATTGATGGAGATATTACTAATAGAATAAATGCAGGCTGACTAAAGTGGAGAGGAGCCTCTATTGTTCTCTATGATAAGAAAATTCCTTTAAATATTAAAGGAAAATTTTACAAAGCAGCCATGAGACCTGCTATGCTATATGGATATGAATGTTGGCCTGTGAGCCATAGACATGTGCAGAGAATGGTCGTAGCAGAAATGAAAATGCTAAGGTGGATGTGTGGACACACACGTAAGGATCGGATTCAGAATGATACAATCAGAAAGAAAGTTGGTGTAGCTCCGATCGCGGATAAGATGCGAGAAAACCGCTTAAGATGGTTTGGTCATTTGCAAAGAAGATCAACTGATTTACCAGTTAGATGCGAGTGTTGGGATGTTGAGCTAGCTAAGAGAGGGCGAGGACGGCCCAAGAAGTATTGGAAAGAGACTATACGAAGGGATCTTAATTTTTTGGATATAAGCCCGAGATTGACCCAAGATAGATCTGAATGGAGGCGAAGAATCCATGTAGCTAACCTACTTAATTGTAGGAAAAGTCTTTGTTGTTGTTGTATTGTAATTATTAAAAATAATATTTTGCATCTAAAAATTATAGGAAAATTATCTTACGTGCCTGGAACCATAATATAGCATATATATTTTTCTATTTATAAAAATACAAAATACTGCATATTCAAAAATTAGTTTCCCATTTATAAAAATTAGTTTTTTACTTATAAAAATACAAAATACTGCATTTTCTCCAGTTTAGAATTTAAAATCCATAAAAATATAAAGATGTTTTAAAATTTTCAAAAATTCTTATATGTTTATTTCAGTATATTTGATTTTCTAGTCTTTTATTTTTGCAAAATATTATCAAAAAATTCTAAAAATAAAAATACAAAAAACTATAAAAATTCTAAAAATTAATAGAAAATCACAAAAATGTGTTTTAGATTTCTGAATTTTCTTCGGGTTCTCACTTCTATTAAGGAAATTTAAAATTTGGCTTAATCTGATTAAATAAATATTTATTAAGTCCATTTCAAATCCCTGATTTACTATTTTGTTTATTTTGAGTATTTTCCTAATTTAAAAATAAATAAAAATTCTCAAAATTATCCAAAAATTACCAAAAATAGAGCAAAATTAGAAAAACACAAACCACTTTGTTTTATAAATCTTGAGTATATAACTATATTTATAATTAGAAAACACTATACATACTATTTACACTATATATTACTTATATAATTATTAGTATTATTATTAATTAAAAATACCTATAAATAATTAAGAATCCTTAGAAAAAATAAAAATAATTATTCTTGTTTGTATGTTTATATATTTAGTATGTATATTATAGTATTCCACCTATTACTATTACTATATAGATATATCTACCCTTATATTACTCCTTAAAAATAAGAGGAAATTCAAAAAAATTGGAATAATATAAAAAGAAAATATAAAGTGAAAATTTTAAAACATAAAAAATACATATAACTAGAAATACATAAAACATTCAAACCAAAAATCCCCTTAAAAATTCTAAGTTGTCTACTCATTTTTGTTGCTCTACTCCATGGTCCTCTGTGGTTCGACCCCTACTGCTTGCATTCTATACACATTCTTTGTAGGGTATAATAAGTTTTAGCTTGCTTACATTTATTATGTAATAAATATTGTGGATTAATTGTTGAATATTTCGCTTGAGTTGAATGTCTGGAGATGAGTGAGGCACCGATATAAAGATTGATGGATCCGATTTGTCAGAAACCACATGCTCTCCAAGACTGGATGTTAGACACCTCATCCAAAGCATTTCGTCAAGACCCTAATATGTGAGACTGGGCGTATGAGTTCTTTGCCTGATCGAATGGTGCAGAATCAACCACCTTCTCTTAATCCAAAGGCAAAGAGGGTGGGCATGGGTGGCTGCATGAGGAGCAACTTATATAGATGGATCAGACAGAAGGGGTATATGTTTGATTGAATTGTCGTGATGTGGATTCCCTAAGTGATCTGATGGTGGTTGTACTCTCTAGATCTAATGGTGATTATGAGAGGGGAGAAGCGATTAGTGACGACTGACAGTAGATGCTCGATTGTAGGTTTATCCCCTCCTCTTCCTTGTCTTTTGGAGTAACTTGGTGGCACGAGAAAGGTTAAGCTCTGGCAAAAACACACGATGGAGGTGGAAAGATATTGTTATTGTGTCAAGCGGTAGTGAAAGGATCTTTGATAACATATCTCTAGTGATGAAGGTGCAAAATGGGACAAGTTCTGGTGATATAGCTAAAAGATGGGGTTGATTGATGGAGGTGCCACCGATGTAGCTACAAGGGCTACATTGGTACTCAAGCCTTGAAGGCTTGATCAATGGTTTAGAGAAAAGGCTCGAGGCTACTGTCGGTGTTGGAGGGTCTAGGATCATAGCTCCGATCATGAAGGTGGCCATAGTTGGAGGGTTGTAGAGGATATATATATGTCCTGTAGGCTTTCGTGACTCATCAAGATCAACATGCGAGGAGGGAAAAATTGGGGTCGACTTCTCAGGGCACTTATTCATCTCAAACTTCTTGAAAATCTCCTTACTGTACTTTTGTTAGGAAAATAAAGTACCATGTTCGGTTTGAGTGATATGTAGTCTTAGGAAGAACTACATCTCCACCATCTTGCTAATCTCAAACTGCTCATGCATATTCGTAGAGAATTCCTTGCATAGAGATGCATCAGTAGAAACACAATATATACAACCAAAATTGGTACAATTAAAAGATCAGATAAAACACTCTTAATAAAAAAGTACAATCTACTTTATGTACTTTAAAACTTCGTGAGTAGGAAGTTTCTAAGTCTGCCATAATATGCTCTTGGAGCTTGCTTGAGTTTGTATATAGCTTTCATAAGCTTATGGTATGATCTGATTTAGAGGAGTCTTTAAAGTCAGGGGTTGCTTAACATAGACTTCTTTTTTAATGAAGTAACTCAAAAAAGGGACTCCTTACATCCATTAAAAGCTTGAATCCCTTAAAGCAGGCACATGCTATTAACATTCTAATTGACCCAGTCCTTGCAACAAGTGCATAGGTTTCATCAAAATTGATGCCTTATTGTTGTTTATATCCATGTGCAACAAGCCTTACCTTGTTTCTGATAGCATTCATAGACTTGTCCAACTTATTCTTGAAAATTGGCTTCGTTCCTATAGCTGTGTAGTCTCGGCATCTGGGTAAAAGTTCTCATACCTGATTTCTTTCAATTTATACAAGTTCTTCTGCATTTCTGATGAATATACGATTTTCATTCTTTATTCTTTTATTTTAGCTCTTCTTTTTGGCAAAAACCACCTATAAATACTTGTAAATACAATATCTTAGCATTTTACAAGCCCTTTGTTAATATCTCATATTTAGCATTTATTTTGCAAAAAAAAGAATAAAAGAAAAAGAAAAAGAAGGAGGTATTTAGAATAAATACAGAGCGATCCAAACCCCAAGAGAATGTCAAGTCTTGACCTGATCGCAAAAGAAAATAAGTAAGAGAGATAAGGGTTCACTATGTATTGAACATATCACCTATACTTGTATATAATATTTTTGACAAAATAAATTATTTTTAGAGTCTTGTATATAACCCTAAA
This sequence comes from Ottelia alismoides, assembly GCA_037367405.1. NCBI lineage: Eukaryota > Viridiplantae > Streptophyta > Magnoliopsida > Alismatales > Hydrocharitaceae > Ottelia > Ottelia alismoides. Next base: position 297,613 of record JAZKJV010009616.1, on the reverse strand, counting down.
AGTAATGTAAAAATAAAATAAAATTATAAAAATAAAATGAAAATGAAAATGAAATCATTAAACCCTTGTACAAAATACACATGTATATATCACAACATCTATTTATTTTACACCTCTAATTAATAAATAAAAATAAAATAAAAACTTTTTGTATCCCTTAAATTATTATGTAAATAAATAAAATGTAAAATATAAAGAATTTTTCTAAAAATAATAAAACAAAAATACTTGTACATAATGCATAGGTATATTATGCATGTATATAGTACTATATATTGTATATATCTTATTTCTATTTTCATAAAAATAATTAAAAATCATAGAAAAATAGTTTACAAAATAATAAACATTTTTTATTGTATATACTTTTTATTTTAAAATTCATTTACTATTTTTAATTGAATTTTCTTTTATTTTTGAAAATCATGTTTTCTCATTGGTCCACCTCAGACTTTTGACCTCGATCAACAGTCTCTTCCAGGCCATGTCGGGTCACTCACCTCTTGCCGAAGCCTTTTCTTTGATTTCTTGCGCCTGAACCCGACCAACTCTTGACTTGATTCTTGCACCCGATTGCAACCCCGACTTCCATGATCCTCGTGGATCCCTAGGTACAGCCGGATCTACCTAGAATTCTACGTTATGCTCCGATATTTTGGGATCCTCAAGAAGCCTATATAACATCTCCTCCGGCCTCCACTACTCTCCAGCTTGTCCCTCGCGCCACCACAGACCCTTAGCCACCTTCACCGAAGTGATAGTTGTTGGAGGAGAGGCTTAGAACCATCCGGAGATGCCTAGAGGCTTGTAGCTCATGACGTGGCTGGAGCTCCGCTGCGTGAAACCTCCTAGCCAGCCGCAGCTTGGTCGAGGCCAAGACCCTGTCGACCACCTTCTCTTGGATCTTAGGAGTTCATCTGAACCTTCAATTATTTTTCTTATGTCCCTTCTTTCCGCATTCAATCAATCTATCCATTTCATCGTCGTCGATATTTCCCTTGCTCTGACCAACTGCCCGGAGCCCCGCTACTCACTTCTACATGCATCGATCGACACCTTGACTCGCCCCACACATTCCTCCGCACTCTAATCATCCCGAGGCTTGCCCATCATAGCGAGATTAGGACCCAGATCTCCTTCCTTCATCTCCGCCGGAGGTCGACTCGCATACCACCCCACTTTCCATGTTGTTTTGCTTAAAAAACCCCTGTCGGAGCCTCGTCTTCGAGCATAGGACCCTTTGCAGGTACTAGCACGTACCTAGAGCTTCTTTTGAACCCCCAGCTGCTCAGGTGGAGCAGCTCTAGGAGAGCCTTCACCTTCATGCTCATCTGACCGTCGTCGCCTTCATTAGAGCCCACCACCGGACACGCACCACTTCCATGAGCCTACTGGACTTCTCCGACCCTTCATCGGAGCGTCGGACCTCCTCTGATGCTCGGTTGAAGTTCGACGAGGCCTTGTTCTTGCAGACCCTCCTTCCGCTGTTGGATGAGCTCCCCCTTTTCCAGATTACATCGTAGTTGCCCGACCGCATAGCTTTTGGGCCGTTAGATCTGAGCATCTAACGCATCTGACACGCACGTCCGCGACAAATTCTGGTCCGTCAGATACGATGAAGTGGATGATCAGAGCCGTACGTTACCGCCGGCCCCAGCACGCGCCACGTGCCCCTTCGGGTATATTTCACTTTCAACCCTACATGTTTTGCTATTTTGCTTTAGCCCATTAAATACAAGTTGTAGTTAAGAACACTTACAGTTTGGACCTCGCAGTTTTTCATATTTGCACTTTAGTTCCTCCGAGTCCGAAGCGCATGTGATCTCAAGTGTTCTTTGGGATATTCGCATGTTCTGCCTTGGACTTTTATGTTGTTATGAGTTGAAGGTTGAATTTTTTATATTTGCATCTATAACCCTGTGCGTGGAATATTAAGCATGTACGTAAATTGGCAGGGCTTTTTGTAGATTTGACCCTAGGCTTTTATTGTGTGTTATCCATTTGGTCTGCAAGCTTAAATTATTTGCGATTTGGTCCATATAAACTGTGATTAATTTCTTGCCTTTTATTGTATTTAATAAATATTAAATTTTATTAATTGCCTAAAAATTACTATTAGCTCTTGCTAATGTGTAGTTTTTATTGTGATTTTTGTGGATTAATTTTCTTGCATTTTCTAATTTTAGAAATTCAAAAACCATAAAAATGTCCTATCTAAGTTAGAAAAATTATAAAAATGTGAAAAATGTTTTTAAAATTCTATAAAAATTCATGTTTGCCTTTTATTATGTTTTAATTTTAGTTTTATTTTTTTTGAAAATTCATTACAAAAAGCCTAAAAATCACACAATAACAAAAAACTTATAAAAACCATGTAAAATCAAAGAAAAATCCAAAAATTGTGTTTTTGTTTCTGTTTGTAGGTTTTCATTTATAGTTTATCATAAATATGGCATCCAGGATCGTAGGGCATTTTAAATTTTTTAATTTGTAATTTGGTCCTAGTTGTGCACTGTTTTGTCTTCTGAACATTGTTTGTATTTTATAAAAACACAAAAACATTTGAAAAACCTAGAAAAATTATCAAAAACACTTTAAACCCTAGAAAACCCAAAAATACTTTTAGTTTTATTTTCTGAGTATTTTTTGGTTTTTAGAAAAATCAAAAAGAGTGTTGTAAATGTTGCTTTATTTTTTGCTTGTTTGTTTTCTTATTAAAAATTAAACCCAAAAATACTTTTAGTTTTATTTTCTCAGTATTTTTTGGTTTTTAGAAAAATAAAAAAGAGTGTTGTATATGTTGCTTTATTTTTTGCTTGTTTGTTTTCTTATTAAAAATTAAAAATCTAAAAATTAAAAACCACTAAAAAATATTTTATTTTGAAATTTGACTACGATCTTTTTCATGCTCCTTGTCTTCGACCCTGATAGCTATACCATGTAAATAAAAATAGTAGACCGCTTACATTTGAGTTCTTGATTTTATTGAATGGATTTATTTTCTCGATTGAGTCGACCGATTGATTGGGCTCGCAACGACCTTTATTTTACTTTGATACTTAACCCTAGTCCTTAGGTAGCTCAACAATTTCCATTAACTAAGGTTCACCATTGCACACCTTATTAATGAATTTTGGATCCTGAAGAGATATAAAAATAGATAGAATGAATGTATTGAAGTTTTATTTCCTTTGGAAAACCCTGAGTAACCTTTTTCTCAGGTATACAACGAGGATCATCTAATTGAGCTTCTTCCTTATTTTTCAATTCATGTGGTTGAGTAATTTTTCTCAAGTTCTCATCAAAAGAAACATTGACTACTTCCATAATAATGAATGATTTCTTTTTTAACATCCTATAAGCTTTGTTCTATGATAAGTATCCTATGAAGATACTTTTTCACTCTTCGATTCAAACTTTTCAAGATCTATACTAGTTTTAATAACAAAACATTTACATATAAAAACATGAAAATTACCTATGCTTTTTGAGCGTCCAAAATATAGCTTATAAGGAGTTCCACGGGCAGGTGACAAGGCTTTCCATAGAAGAGGCGGTAGGGAGACATGCTGAGAGGAGACTTGTATGTTGTTTGATATGCCCAAAGAACTGAATCAAGTAGTTGTGATCAATTCTCACGATCTGGACGAACAAGCTTCTGCAATATGGTTTTGATCTCCCTTTTAGAACATTCAACCAAGCCATTTGATTGAGGGTGGTACTGTGTTTCAACACGATGTTCGATATTGTATTCTTGGTCAACTTATTGACCTCTTTGTTGATAAAGTGTCTCCCCCCATTAGAGATGAGAATCTTGGGGATCTCGACCGTGATATGATGTTGTCCTTGAGAAAGCGACAAACTGTGTGGTTGTTTGCGGTTCAGGCGGGGACTGCCTCAACCCATCTACTGACATAGTCAATAGCAAGCATGATGCACTCAAATATTTGGCTATTAGGGAATGATCCCATGAAGTCAATGCCTCAGGCGTCGGATATCTGAATGTATTCTAGAGGTATTGTGTCACGCATGTTGATGTACCCGACCATCCGCTAACAGTCAGTGTATTTCTTTACATAATGATTTGCATCCTTGAATAAGGTTGGCCATGTACACCAGCTTTGAGCTTGTGGTAGTGGTCTAGGACACCCATTACCTCCTCCTGAGGTATATACCTCCTCTAGATGCGATATGTGCCCTTTCAGAATAGATGTGGATCTTCCCACTGGTAGAAATGAAAGTCAGCCAAGAATTTATCAAGTTTGATCTTCGGTAAATCTGGCAGAGTCTTCTTAGAGACGATAATTTATAATGTCAACATACTAGGGGAGAGAGTATATAGACAAGACGACCTCATCTGGAAAGGTCTCTATGATTGGAATTGAATTCTGCTCAGGAGGCTCTGCATTTAATTATTCTAGAAAGACGGTCTTTCGCTACATTCTTGATGCCTAGTTTGTCATGAATTTCCACGTCGAATTCTTGGAGTAGCATGATCTGATGAATTCTTGGCGTCTTTCTTTCTCTAAAGGTATTTGATGGCATAGTGGTTGGTGTAAATTATTACCCTTGATCCGAGGAGATGCGATCTGAACTTTTCCAGCGTAAACACTATGGCTAGCAGTTCTTTCTCTATCACTGTGTAGTTCTTCTAGCCTTCGTCCAGTGTTCTGTTAGCGTAATGAATCACAAATGGAATCTCACCTCATCTTTATCCTAAAACAACACCAATTGCAAAATCCGATGCATCCGTCATGATCTCAAATGGTAGATACCAATCATCTGGCTATAGGACAGGATCATTTGTGATTAGGTATTTTAGTTGGTCGAAGGCTTGGAGAGCATGATCATCCACAATAAAATTTATCTCCTTGCCTAACAGTTTTGTCAACGGTAGGGTGAGCTTGTTGAAGTCTTTGATAAATCATCGGTAGAAACCGACTTGCCTCAAAAATGACCGAACCTATTTCAGATTTGAAGGCGGCTCGAGTTTTGAAATTACTCCACCATGGATGGGTCCACTTCCATTCCACATTTTGATACCACGTGACCCAGCACGATCCTTTCGATCACCATGAAATTGCTCTTCTCCCACGAGAGCACAATGTTCATTTCACAGCACCTCCTCAGAACTCGGTCCAGATAGTCCGGACATTGATCAAATAATCTCCTTAGATCGAGAAATCGTCCATGAAAACCTCAAGGAAACTGCCCACCATGTCTGCAAAAATAGGCAGCATACATCTCTAAAATGTAGCGGGGGCGTTACACAGCCTAAACGGCATTCATCGGAAATTGTATGTCCCAAAAGGATAGGTGAATGTTGTCTTCTCTTGATCTTCAGATGAGATCGCAACTTGATTGTATTCGGAGTAGTCATCCAAGAAATAGAAATATTCCTTCGCGACTAGCCTAAAGGGCAGTGGAAAGTGGTCCTTCTTGGTTGCAAGATTGAGGCATCTGTAGTCCACACAGACATGTCAAGATATCAGTACTATGGTTGGAATCTCCTCTCCTTTATCATTAGTTAAGATGGTGATCCCAGATTTCTTTGGCACTACGTGCAGGGGACTCACCCACTTGGAGTCGGAGATGGGATAAATGAACCCCACATCACACCATTTCTAAATTTCTTTCATCACAACCTTATGAAGGTTTGGATTTGGTCTGCATTAAAATTCATGGGAAGGTTTATTGTCTTCTTCCAGGTAAATGTGATGCAGGCACAATGATGGATTGATCCCATGGAGATCTGATATCTTCCAGCTTATTGCTTTACAATTTTATTCAATAACCTCCATCAGACGAGATTCTTGATCTTCGATTAAATGAGCATCGATGATGACTGCATACATATTGGGTTCTCCTGCAAGGAAGGCATACTTCATATTGGAGGGCAAATGCTTTAGCTTTGGTGGTATAAGACTTGATTCAGTGGCGACCTTTGCGTCAACTGTAGGTGTTAGCTCTTTCATTTGTTGGATGTCAACATCTATCGATTCAACTTCTTCATTCAGAACATCACAAAGATCAGCAATGAAATCCTCATGCTCAGATGAGGGTAATAATTCAAACTTCTCTATTGGCACATCAACAAAAATCTCATCTTTGAATATCTCAGTTAATTGGATGGTGTTTTCCCGTACTTCCTCTGTAAAGAGGAATTCTAGTTTTCTTTGTCATCTAGAAGTAGATATGCATCTCTGATCTCTATTAAAAAGTCACAGTCCTCAGAACATTACGGTGCAAGCACGATCATCTTAGACATAACTTCTATTGGTTTCGGTTCATACACGGTCTTTATCAGGATCTTATCGTTGTTGGAGCAGAATGTGATCTCTCAAGTGCTGTAGTCAACTACTGCCTCGACTTTCTGAAGGAACGACCGTCCAAGGATAATCGAGGTATGGAGCGAAGGTATGGAGGTGTCCATCTCCAAGATAACGAAATCAAAAGGGAATTGCATTCCTTGAATAGTGACGATCACATCCTCCAACGTGCCTCTAGGCCACTTGATGGGTCGATCAATGAACTGCAGAATCATCTTGGTTGGCTTAAGTAGTCCTAGCACAAATTCTATGAGTAGTGATCTAACAAAAGGTTGATAAAAGACCCACTGTCGAGAAAGGTGCACTTGAACTCCTGATTGAACTTGTGCAACTGATGAGCGGTGCTCCCTTGTCTTTCATCTTATGCAGGAGATTGTTGATGGCGTTTATTGTTACCATGGTGAGGATATGCTTCTCAGAATTTTTGTGTCTGATTTTACGGGACTGGCACATCGTTATACGTGTTTCTTTAAGTCCTTTGTTCACAACGGGCATGTACTCCATGGGTTTTAGAAGAGGCATCTCAAGCATAACGTTGCACAATATTTCAATGATGTCAGGATCTGACAATGCATTTTTCATTTTTTTACTATTTCTATTTAATTGTAGAAGAAAAAGACATATATACATCATCAAAAATGTTTTCATTCACATTCGAATTTTTGTGCATGTCTTTCTATACAGGAAGATGGCAAAAAGGTATATATTCATCTATATCTGGTGGACCAAAAATGACAAGCGCGACTCCCTCGGTTGGCATTGGTTCTACTATAAGTGCTAGCATCTCCAAGGCTGGCACGACTTCACTGGGATTGTTGCTTTCTTTTTGTGTTTTTATCATTTCTTCAAATTTTGTATCCGGTGTTGCTCCAAAAAACGATGTTGACCCTGATGTCTGCATGGCTGATGATTCACGTAAGATGCATTATTCTTCCCCTTCGTCATCGTGGATGGCTAAAGTGTCCTACCCCTCCTGAGATTTACAATGTTAGATAAAAAGCATTATTTTCACCTAAATCGTGGGGGGTGCACTGCAGGCTACATGCTCCATGCGACAAAAGTTGCTCGGATTGGCTTCGACCTAAGCCAGAATGACAGTCTTGGTGGCTATTAGGTCATCTATCTTCTGGTTGATCTTAACTATGTTCTTATTAACTGAGCCATACAATCAAGGGTTGGGGTAACCGAGGAAACCTCATAGGGTTCGGCCTACTGTGGCATGTGACTCTGTCGGTACTACGCAGGCTATTGCTAGTAACCCTATGAGTATTGAGGAGGAGGAGAAGGAGGAGGAAGAGAAGAGTACTGCTGATAGGGCTAGCAAGAGTATTGGTGATGATATTGAGCAGCCAGCTGCTAGTACTACTGGTTGCGGTATCCAGACTGTTGTTGATAGTTATTCTGCCTCCATTTGCAACTACGCTGTGAAGGTTGCTGGTGATGGGCCAGGCTGGGTTGAAAATTCTGTCCTCCTTGCTGCTGATGATATGGACGGATGGAAATATGTTGAACCTAGGGTTGTATATAAGGATGGGTCAGCTGTTGATCATTTGTCCATACTCCATTCACCTCTTGAATGTGCAGGGGAGGTGAAAAACAAGGCTCGAGATACTGGGGTTGTGACTTAGGTGGCTGGAAGAGAACCATTTGTGTCTGCGGCTATGACGACGGTTGCTCTGGGGCTTGCACATAATATACGTTGGATTGGAGGTTGATTGGGACTCAGTTGAGGTGGATGTGGGTGTGTCTACTCCTTATTCTCAGCTGGAGGATCAGATGCGGCAGTTACGACGTTGCATCTACTGGTGGTGTTCACCAGCAACTCCAACTTCTTAGTGATAATATCGAGCTTGTCCAATACCTTCATCCTTTGCTTGATCCTAACGAGCTTCTCCTGGTCATGCGATCTCTTCTCAATGATGTTGACTTTCGACAGGTGACTCCCAATGATTCTCAAGTCAGAGTTCTCACACATGTTGACTTCATGTGTATCTACCATGTTGACATTCTTACAGAGGACCTATGGTGGTTGCTGAATCTAGAATGAACAAGATGAGCATAGAGCAACCTCTCCTTCGACCATCTCCTCAAAGATCTACCATACTTTACCTCTACCTTATTAAAATGAGACCCTCCTCATACGGTGTCAACCAGACGTTGATTATTCTATGTCAAACCCCTGAAGAAATGCTGGACAAGCTTGTCTTCGATATGTCATGGTGGAGGCACTTCTCAATCAGATCGTTGAAACGTTCTTAAGTTTCATAGATGGACTCTTGGGGTCCTTGGGAAATGCTAGCAATCTTTGACCGCATGAGATTGAGACATCTGAGAGGATAATACTTGTGCAAGAATGCTTACTTCAGTTCCTCCCAAGTTGTCACCACCTTCCCCAAGTGGTTGATCCAGTAAAGAGCTTTGCTATGAAGGCTGAATGGGAAGGCAGTCATAATGACTACTCCCACCAAGATGTTGGGGGTAGTGCGTCGTGCTGCAGATATGGCCTAACTACTATAGATGGATGTAAGGCTCCACATTTGAGTTCTTGTAGAAGTCGGGGAGGAGCGAAAGGAATTGCGGCTTCAGCTCGAAGTGTCCATGGATCAGTGGAATTTGGATCCACTTAGTAATGTGGCTGACCCTAGGGTCGTATGTCTGCTTGAGGGTTGGCTTGGATCGGCCTCTCCTTGCTTCCACCTCGCCTCTGCGAGCTTCATCTACATAGTGATTGTCTTCATCATCATCGTTGTTATCATCACCTCCTCCTCGAGGTGTTTCCTTCTCTTCATATCTCCTCCTTAAGTCATTCAACGTATCTTGAAAGGCGACCTAAGCTAGATCTTGGTCAGTTAATTGCTGATGAATGGCCTGGATATAGGCCAAGAGTTGATTGTTTGCTTCATTTTGGCTTGGGGTAGTGCCCTGCTCTATGTCCGGCTCTGTGCTTGGTTGCTACAGTCCCTTTCCTATGTCGGATAGAGCCATCACTGAATCTGACTATAACGGAACATGCTTCATATCGAGGTCAAGATCCACAATAGGAAATACACCTTGATAAGTTTGCATGCAGGCACCAGATGGAGAGAATAATTTAGAATTAGGGTTAATTCTGAAATTTATTAGGGATGGATAGGTGTATGGAGTAAATCAATCTCCATCCAGAAGGGGCAAAACTCGGGAAGACAGTTTTCCCGATCTGTGGGAGGAAGAAGAAGCGAGGAGTCTTGAGGGTGGTTCACGGAGTTTGAACCATATACTTGGGAATCACCTCAAATTATTGGAGATGCCGAACTCAAGGAGTCGATGTGGGTGTAGTGGAGTTCAGACTAAGCCGTCCTGGAGTCGACATCTTGAGAGGAAAAGAAGATTGATTTGGATGAAGGATACGATGATGAACAAGAAATAAAGGGAATGTAAAACAGTAGAAGGCTCATAATGAGCGAGGGTCAAAGAGGAAGTAAGAAAAGAAGAATGACAAAAATGTGCAATTACGTGGGACTTTTATCTTTGGACCTAATTCTAAGCAAAAAAAACACTAAACAAAATCAGGCCAACTCAGAACAATGTGAAGCCGTGAGAGTTCAGTTATTTTTATCTTTTTATTTTTAGTGTTGTGATTCAGACAAAAATTATCACGAGTCCTTAATGGCTAGCCTAGAGGAGAGCGTGTACTGCCAGGAAAGTATCCATGTACTTATTCCACCTCCTTTGTATCCTTTGATCTGCACTTTTTAAGGTCCTTATTACAGGTCCTGAGTGGCTACTCAGCCAAAGAAAAGAGAGAGGAAGCTAATGGGCAAAATCATTACTTCCCTCGCAAGTGAGGTACTTGAATGGAAACCAATGAGACAGACACACCCATGAAGTTGTGTCCTAGGCTCAGTACTTCAGACCAAGTTGGATGCTCCACACAAGGTGGGAACACAGTCGTCGACAAGGACCTACTCGTTCACATACGATAGAAGCGCTAATACTTCACCGGTTCCAAGTGGTAGTTAAGGCAACCACAGGTTGGGTTTTATCTCTATTCCTTAAGGCCCCGCTCGGTTGGGGGGTTACCCCCCCACTTTGGGTGGGTAACCCCCCAAAACCCACACTTTTAACCCACTAGTGGGGCCCACTCCCTTCCCATCAAAAAAATATATATATTATACCATCATATCATCTAAAATCATAAAATACTCAACTTCTACTCACTATTCCATACTTTAATACAATCACATCACAACAACTACCCACTTTTTCAAATTTCAATACAATCATACCATAATAACTACCAACGTTTTCAAATTTCAATACAATCACATCACCCAAACCCACACAACCCTTAACCCACCAACCAAACACACTACCAAAAAAATAGGTTATCCACCCCTGGATAACCCACCAGCCGAACACCACCTAAGGGTTGTGCCTTTCTTAGCTTGGAATGTACCTGAATTAAATGAAGGCTTTGAGAATCCCAAACAATGATGTTCATTACAATTTTTATTTAGGTTAAAGTTCAATTAACAAACCTCTTGTTTTAATTTTTGATTTTCACTATTTTTCAGTCTTTTCAATATCAAAACACATAATGATTTTTTGGATTTTTTTAACCCTAAGTGCTCAAAATCAAAGGGAGAGGATGGCGAAGCAATGAAAGGCAACACTAAGATGGAAATCTCACATGTTCCTAGATGATGAATGCTCAGACAGAAGACTTACAATGCTTCCAACGCTCTCCATGTGGGATGCAAGGTAGAAATTTTTAAACCTAATCTACATTAGCAGTATGCAATGAAGGAAATCATCCTAAGTAGGAATAGATATTAGCATAAAGAACCAAATTCTAAACACCTAGAGAAGAAACCTAAGAGTCCGGTCTTAGAGGCTCCTCGATGCCCACCACAACGGGTCCTGCAAGCATTATGTGGAGACCTCTCACAGCACATGATTTCAAGTCCAAGTATTCAACAATTAGTTTTTAACTTAAGTCAAATCGTAGAAGCTAGAGGCACATTTAATATATTAGGTGCGTGGCCTTATATTACCGAGCAAGAAATCCTAAAAATGCTAAAGGCTCATTCCACAAAACAAATAAAAATAAGTCAGAAAGCTTAAATGCGGAAAACAAAGAAATAAATGTGATGAAAACACGAGAAAATCCAGTGAGCCCCCAAGTGAACAAGCACTTGGAAATTGGGAACGGATGTTCAAGTACAAGTCCACCTTATTATTACAAATTAATGATGCAAAATAAAAGTCACTCTCTCACAAAAAAAATAAAAATAAAATGGCTATGTTAAATCTTTCTCTATTTGTCTCCTTCTCTCTCCTCTTGCTCAACCAAGGGAATGACCAAGTCCTCGTTGCTTGGGTGCTCCAACTACCTAAGTGGCTGCCTTCGCCTCGAGGCCCCTAACAAGAAAAATAGAAGAGAAAAGATTAGCCAGGCAAGCAATTATAACAAATAAAGTGAAAATGAAATAAGAAAAATAATGAAACAAAAATAACACCCAAAATCTATTCTACATGTTGCTCCCCAGAAACGGTGCCATTCGAAAACTCAACTTTGGCGAGGGACTAATGTAACCTATACAAGACGAGAACTACATTGTCATTGAAGTGACCACTCACAAAAGTCAAGAAATTCAGCAACTAACACATACAATCAATCAAGCAAGAAATGCAAAATGAATTGTGGAGTTAAAATTTATTATAACTCTAATAAAAATGTGTATAGTGAATAAGTAGTAGAATCGAACTTTGGGAGCACAGAGCAAAAAGACAATAAACATTTTAAATATTTTTATGAATATTTTTTTATTTTTAGTGTGCTTTTAATTATTTAATTTTTTGGAAATTTAATTTATATTTTTTTATTATTTAATTTTTATATATTATTTATATTTTTTTATTGTTGGTTTTCTATTTATTTTTAGTGGGTTATAATATAAGTATATAGAATGTAAGTAGATAATGTATATAACATAGATAATAAATATATAAAAATAAAGACAAAATCTGGATAATACCCTACAGTTCTTTTTATTTTTTAAGGGTAATAAAATTATTTTTGGGATTTGTAATAACTATGATAATATTAATAGTAATATAAGTAAATATAGCTATATAAGTAGAATGGCGCCTTTATATTTGTAGATATAGATATAAATACTCCAAATTCTCAAAATAAAATATTTTTATCTTTTTTTATGATTTTCTTTGTTTTTGTATTTTCTCAAGATTTTGCTAATTTTTTATATTTTAAATTGAATACAATGTCAAAATAATGAGCAAGAATAAATAGCCAAATTATTTTGGATTTCAAAAATAGTTAAATAGCTCAAAAATTTCCAAAACTAATTTTAATGTACATAAAATATAAAAAGGAAAATACATAAATAGAAAACACAATTGTTGGGCTTTTTAATATTTTTTTATAATTTTGTCTAGAGTTAGAGAGTGTTTTTGATTTTTTGGTTTTTCGTTTGAATTTTTTGTGATTTTTGGTCTCAAAGTGCAAAATACAATAATAAAAGTATCTGGGTTTTTTGGATTTTTCAAAATGTTTTTATAACTGTTTTGTATTTTTCAAGATAGGTAATACAAAATGCTCTATTTTTTTAATAAATAGAAAATATTTAGTAAATAACTAAATAAAATATATGTGATAGATATAGATGTTAGGTATTTAGTGACTTTTCTACGGATTTTTAGAGACATGGAGTTATTTTAAATAAACATAAAATGCAACAAAAAGAAAATACAACATGGCAGGGGTATTTAAATAAATATAATAAAAGTTTATCCTATTTCTGAACAAGATACAAAATTCCAGGGCTAAAATTACAAAGCTCAAATATCTTCAAAAAATACACATGTAGGGGCATACATGCAATTATCCAAGAGTTCAGGGGTCACGGAGCAATTTTCCAAAAGATATTACACACAATAATGAAATTTATGGACTAAAATGAAATACAAAAACCCCAACATGTCCCTTGCAAAATGCTCGCCCCCTCACATGCATGGGCACTTGAGATGATGCGGTGAAGGACCTAAATGTAAATACAAGAAGTATAAGGGGATACATGAAAAACAACAAAAAGTTTTTACACTACATTCGAAATTTTATGGACTAAAAATAAAATACAAAAGAACGAGGGGTATAAGGCAAAATTACCGCTGCGATGCGATCCAACGGTAGGTGGCTCATCACTTAACATGTGGCACCTTCTGGACAGTTGATATCCCTTCAACGATCAACAGAACATATCAGAGCTTGGGCTTCATCTGACGGCCAAAGGGAGGCATGATTGGAAGGGAGGATAAGAACTAGAGCTTCGTCTAGACCCAACGGCTGCTGCTTTACAAGAAGAACATTGGCTTCCCTGAGCTTCGATCACCTAATTCTCCCTCCTCTGAGCTCCTTTCTTGAATATCCAGTACCGAACATGCTCAGAAGAATGGTCCGTAGATATTGGATAGCTCAAAAAGGTCTGAGGCTCGTCGGAGGAGCCCTAGAGGTCGGAGACACTTGCAGCTGCTCTTAGGGTTCAAAATCACCTCATTCGATGCTCTAGTCTCCAAGACCTGCATGGTTAGCATATGCAAACAAAAACACACACGTTCTGGGCTCTTATTTTGGGTGGAATGATGTGGAATGGAGTTAGTCAGTGCTCTCTGGCGAACGACAGAGATAGGAAAGACGAGATCCAGATCAAAGCGTAATCTAGTTGAGTAAATATGCTTGGAGCATAGGATGAGCAAAGAGGAACGATATGAGGGCAAAAAATGGGTCGTAGCGCGGTCGGGAAACGGTGAAGAAGGACACCGGAGCTGAGCTCCGACGGACATCAATTTTTTTTATTTTACGGAATCAAAGGCAAGAACAACTGGAAGTAAACTAAGCTACTCTACTCTAGGTTTCAAGGATGAAAAAATGCAAAAGATAGAATCTCACCTGACCTGGGACGGCTGGGAGCAAACCACACGGTGGAGGAGCTCCAGCGAGGCTGGATCGGCTTGATTCACACCCTCTCCTTCTCGTTGGACCCTTGGCAAAACCCTTGTTGTCACCAGGAATCTCAAGCATGTTTAGGGTTAGGGTTTTGAGAGGTGAAGAGTGATTAAAGTCAAAATGGGGTGATGTGGAGGTATATGTACAAGTCGTGGTTCAAAAATGGATTATGCTCGAGGTAATAATCCATTGATCGATGTTTCATGAGCGCATGGAGGAGAAAGATCGAGGGGTAGATGTCAAGAAGGAATCGAGGCTAAATGTAAAAGAATCTCATGGCATACATCGAGGAAGTCGATGGTGTAGACCTGCTAGATACAGACCTAGGGAGGGGTGGAGAGTTGACTGAGATCAACTCAGCCCACCCTCCTATTGGTCCACATAGGTAGGCTACACGACAAAACATATTGGAAAATCATTATTAATTCAAAATAAAATAATAAATGATTTTATTAATTTTAGGTTAAAATATAAAATTATTTATTATTTTATGTAGTATTTTATTATGAATTTTTATTTTTACAAGCAATTTTGTTATGAGTTACTTTTTACAAGTATAAATATAGTATATTTACGTATATAATATGTATTATATTTTTATTTTCTATTTTAGATTGCATTATTTTATACACATAATTTATTTATGTATAACTTATTGAAATACATTTAAATATATTTTTTTTGTTTTATTATTCTAAAGTGACATGTCTTAACTAAATATTTGTTTTTAATATATGGTATGTATATGTATAATTCATATATGTATTTTTGTACCCTTATTTATTTTATTGTATATTTAGTGGTTTTTTATTATAATCGTGCACCTATATTATAATAACATTTACAAAATTGTAAAAGTATAAAATCATGAAAAATATAAATAATAAATAAAATTATTATTTTATTCAAGTATAATGTGCAATAGGGGTCCAAAATCTAACTTTTGCATCCTAAATCCAAATAAATGAAACTACCTTCATTAAATAGCTAATTAAAAGTTATATATAATTAAATGATTTTGGCGAATTTTGAGTTCATATGGAGAAGATACATGTCTATGAAGTTGGGCTTTTGGATTTTTATTGAGTGTAAAAGGCACATTATGCAATATTTTTATGTGAAATAAATTTTATATTTTTCTATATTATATACAACTTTCATGTACAAAGTTTATTGATTTATTGTATAAATAATAAAGAACAAAATAGGTTGCACATTTGAATAATGGAAGATTTGAAAATTAGGGTTTATTGAAACCCCCCTAATGGTCTAGTGGTAGAAGCAGTGGCTCCCACGTTAAAAGACCAGGGTTCGAATCCTCCCTCAACCCTCCCTCCTTCTAGTATTAAAAAATAAGGTTTATTATATTTATTATCCCTTATCTCCCCCAGCTATATTCCTTATCGACCCAGTCATCATGATGCCAAGGTCTCGGGGTTTTAGGGTCATTCAACACCTATGGTATTTCATTTTTTTCTTTTCTTTTTTTATTCTTTTATTTTGACTTTAAATGCAGCGTTTTATGCGATATTTACATAATGAATTATATGAGTTAATTTATGCAATATAATATTCTATACATGCATTTAGCTAGGGTTTAAAGGTTAAAATGAAAGAATAAATGTGATGAAACGAAGATTCATCAATATGTTTCGTCAAAATTGATGCCTCCTTCTTCTCTATACCCTATGCAACAAGCCATGCACTGTTCCTGATAGTATTCCTAGACTCATCCAACTTATTCTTGAAAATCCACTTGGTTCCTATAACTGCATGGTCTCAAGTTCTGGGTACAAGTTCACATACCTGACTTTTTTCATTTTGGACAAGTTCTTCTTGCATTGACATTAACATGTTCATCGTTGCAAGCCCCATCAATAGGTTTTGTTTCCTAAAGAGATACAAAAGCATACAGAGCAAATGTACTAAAGTTTGATCTCGTTTGAACACCTTAGAGACGTCCCCAATTACCAATTCCTTGGGTGATCTTGAGCAAAACTGAAGTCCTTTGGAAAATCATGAGAAGTCACTTTCTCAGGTATACATGAAGGGTTATTTATTTGAGCTTCTTCCCTATTTTTGAATTCATGTTGTTGAGATAAAAGAAACAAGACTACTTCATAATTATCAATATTTTCTTGTTTTATATCCTATAAGCTTTGCTCTATTGAAGAGTACTCTAAGAAGATACTTTCTTCACTCTTTAATTAAAACTTGTCAATCTTTTCCTTGATGTTATGAACAAAACACTTACATCTAAAAACACATAAGTAACATATGATTGGTGAGCATTCGAAATATAAAATAAAAGGAGTCTTCTTAGATCCTGGTTAAATCAAAGTCATGTTTGAAATATCGTAGGTTGTATTTACAGCCTCTGCCCAAACATAAAGTGGCATGTAAGATTCACATAGTATAGTATGAGCGCATTCATGAAGAGTGTGACCTTCCACTCGACTACGCCAATATGAGTTGTTATTCTGGGAGCAAAATGTTTGTGTTATCCCAGCTTTTGTATAGTACTCGTCGAAATTCTCATTCTCAAACTCTCCATCTTGATTACTTCTTAACTTAGTGGTAGCGATTCCTTATTCGTTCTGAATCTATTTGGTTAGGTTTTCAAACTCAGGAAAAGCCAAGTCTTTAGAAGTAAGGAACAAAACCCAAATGAAACGTGAGTAGTCATCTACTATGACAAAATATCAAAGTCAACCACTTAAGCATTCAGATTTTATTGGTCTAGATAAGTCCAAATGTAAAAGCTCTAAGGGTCAAGAGATGCTAATGAACCTTTTATTCTCTTGAAGGATGTTCTATGGAGTTTACATAGTTCACATGTTTAATACATGTCTACCTTTTGTAGAAGAATTTAGGTGGGTCTTTAAATTAAGTCGAGTTTTATATGCCTATCGATTATAGATGCCATAGTAAGAGTTCTTCTTTTCATGCCATAAAGAAGTTTAGCAATGAATAACCATCAAACCTAAGTGTGATTATATTTTTGTACCTATATCCCCTATAAAAAATTTTTGGTTTTCTTATTTTACTACTTTAAAAGCTTTATAATAAATCTGAGAAACATTCAAGATTGTGCTTTAGACCTTTAATAAGATTAACACGATCAAAAGAAGTAAGGGAGTTTCCCAGCTTACCTTTACCAATTATATACATGTATGATTATCCGTAAACATAACGGCTCCACCTTCCTTAGTTTCGATGTGGAGGAATAGGTCTTTGTCTCCAATCACATGCTCGGAACATCTTTTTTCCATGATCTACATACCACATTTTTCTTTCTTGAAGTCCCACAAAATAAAGTTGATCATGTATCGGGGTTTATGATGTCTCCACTTGTAAGGTACATTTTTCTTCTGCAAAACATTTAATTGAGCCTTTTGGTACCCAAATCTTTTAGGTCCTTGGGAGGTTATCATGGTACCTCAAATTTCACCTTGGTTAGGTTACCTTACTAGATTTCTTTTAACTAAGGGATACTTCAACATATTTAGAACTGCCAGTAATAGAGGAGTCATATCCCAGGCCAAACTTAGTTTTAGAGTGGTAGTTAGCATCCAGTAATTTATCTAGATTTTCCTTTCCTTAAATGAACCTAATTAACAAGATCATTTACTAGAGCCTTGATTTTATCTTTGAATTTGGAGATAATATTTTCTAATTTATCTATGCTACTCATTAGAAACTTAATATCATTTTCATGTTGCTTTTTTAGATAAAAACAGACAAATAGTGAGCTCATGAATAATTTATTTAAGCAGAACCTAATTCATGCTTTTTTAAAGAGGTGCGTACATTAGATTTTAGAATTTTATTTTTCTTTTTAAACTAACAAAAATATCATGCGGACTAGTAATATAATCTATTAAATCGTCCTTAGAGCGTTCGTTGGAGAGTACATGATCGTCGAGAACCATCAATTCGAGTAGAGATACCTTACCACTAGAGGCACCCGTGACAGTGTATGATGATTTGGAGGAGTCGGAGGAGGAATCTCATGTAGCTTGTGTTGGAAACATGATCAACCATGCATATAATAAACAGTAAATATACGGATCCAAATGAACGGAAATAAACGTATTACAGATTAATATCATTAACGACATATATTCCCAATCCATTATCCGATTACGAAATACAAGTAGGAACCGATTAACCATACGGAAATAAACAACCGGGCGAGATCCAGAAAAGGGTAAGCAATAAATCAATTGCGGCAAAAATATATAAGAAAAATTAGATTAGAGATCACCGAAGCGTCCATGAAATGGACTGTCCTTAGAGAGGATTTCGCCCCCACAATACCAGTGCATAGGGTATTGGCGATCCGCTCCCAGGATACTACGGTTCACGGTCGTCGTCCGCACACACCGAAGAGACCGTCCTCGAAAGCACCTCTGAGAACTTGCAGCCGAAAGCAACTCCGCAGCAAAAGTATCGAGATCCGAGATCTGAATTGACTCGCCGGTGCCGGTGCCGGTGCCAGAGCCAGTGCCGGAGACGGAGCGGAGCACGCAAGCGCGCGTGTGGTCCTCCATTCCTCCTCTCTACTATTGCTACAAGAACTTGGGGTGTGGACTCATATATAAGTCCACCAAAAGTTTAGATCTCTAAGGTATGGTACTAAACTTCCACCCAAACTCAACAATGTTTCAAATTTGGGAATTCCCAACTTTCCCTCCAAACCATTTGGTTTCCCAATTGAAACCAAATTAATGCCAATTGTAATAAATAAGTTTTCCAATTTAAAACTAAATACAATTTTTAATACAACGGCTTGTACTTCTCTTTAGACACTTGTGATGATGCTTGTAGGGTCCTGTCCTTCTTTATCTATCTACTCCTTTGTTATGATATGATTCAAGTTGCTTGGAGTCCTAATTTTGGCTTCTCTTGAGCAAGAGATATCATTCTGAAAGTGGCCCTTCCTCTTATAGCTGAAGTAAAGCATCTCATTATCCTTCTTTCAAACATATCATCTAATGATTTTCTTGAGTCTTCTTGTTAGCATGGCTAGGTCATCCTCGGAGCTTTCATCTATTAAGGTAGTTTCTGAGGCTTGGAGGGTTATGCTCCTCTTTTTCCTTATCTCCGCTTCATCTGCTCCTATTGGTTGTTTCTTTACTTCATGGAATAGAAGCTTACCTTTGAGATCATCCATCGGGAGACAGTTCACATCCTTTGATTCTTTGATCATCTTAGTAGTGGTCCTCCAGTTTGTCATAAGTGATATAAGGATCTACTTTACTTGGTTAGCTTATTTAACCTTCATGTTCACATTGAGAAGGCTATTGATATTCCTATAGAATATAATATACATTTGTCCAACGGATTCTCCATTCTTTATAGTTACTAGTTCATACCTTTGTTGAAGTAGTCTAACTCGAGTTTCCACCTTTGTAGAACCTTCATAAGTGACAATGAGTTTATTCCATATCTCATAAACGATCTTAGATGCATAAACCCTATAAAACTCTTTGTTTGTGATGGCACATAAGTTGGCATTTTTTACTTTTGAATTGAAAGTGGCAGTCCGCTTACAAGCATCGGAGAGAGGGGCTTTTGTAGTAGGCTTAAGTCTAATATATTTAACTATGTTCACATTATATACCTCATAATTTATAGACTACACGAAGACATGCATTCGAACCTTCCAACAGTTGTAGTTAGCAATGTTATAGTGTAGAATACTGACAATGGATTGTCTTTCAAAGGAGTTGTTGGTGCTTGCAATGTTGTCATGTGTGGTGACAAGGGTGCACTTCATTGCATTAGGACTCACTCTGATACAACTTGTGAGTTTTCTAAGTTCGTGGTACTACTAGAGATGGGCGAATAATAGTATCAATGATAAAATAAAACTTCTTGCATAAATTAACTGAGTAAAGAACAAACCAATCAATCAAGTAACCACGTTGCACATGACATTAACATGGAAACCAAACGAGTAAAAACCATGACCTCGGTCCTTTCGACTTAGGATTTTCGATTAGCCGAACCAATCAACTACTTTATTATTCCTAAGATATTTACATGGATATCTCAACCATTTACAAAGCATCTATCTCTACAACTTTTGACAAAATACCAAAGTCAATACCACATATTTGACACTATGGCTAAGTCAAGGTTGGGTGAACTCCAACTGTCCTTTGACTTCCTTGGATTGGTTTTGATCCTAAGGATCCAATATCAACCTACAAACTTTTATATCTAACACCAAAAGTTCACATGAAAAGTGTTGTGAAAAGTAATATAACAATAATATCTTAAGAATGTCAACAGTAGAAATATTTGTAGAATATATTAGAATATGAGCATGGGAAGTAATATCTTTATTAGTAGACACAAGTGAATAAGATAAACTATCATAATGAATAATATCACCAAGTGATGTCACATGTCAAAATAGTTTTGGCTGCTTGCAAAAGAACTAAAAGATCGGGAGGCGATCAAATACTGCTTTCCGATAGTTTTTTAGAACTAAGCTATATGTTTGACTTTCTTTTAGAAGAAGAGTAGAACTTCAATGAACTAGAGATAGAGAGAGATCTTGGAATATCTTCCTTTCTTTTATAGAGTAATTGAGAGCAGATGTGCCTTCCAAGGTCGGGCATGGGGACCGAAGAAAATATGATCGTTGGAATCATATATGAACAGAAATCATCAAGATTTTATTCAGTTGATTGATCAAGCTATGTTGAATAATTAGTTAGCTTCTGTTAATCGATCATACTATTAAGTAGCCATTGCAGCTTTAAATGTTAAAGTTAAATTGCTAGTGGTCAGGTAAGGCTGGTTGATTGATCATAGAGGAAGCTTAGTCAATCATACGAGTTGGTCGATCAATTTATCGGCATTGGTCGTTCAAGGATGATCGATTACACTGAAAACTCGGTCAGTCAGATTAGTCTTTTGAGTAGAATTGATTTAGCAAATTATTCTTAACATTTGATGCTATGACAATATTACACAAGTTACATTATAATAACAATTCAAATTTGATACAATAAGGAACACATAATTTTTTGGTAAAATTTCTTGAAGATATTTAATTTTTATAAATGGATTAACTTGCCTTCCTGTAAGTTAAACAAACAAAGAAAGAAATGAGCAATCTGCGATATGTGTAAGTCATCTTTAAGATGAACAAGAGGAAAAAGAAAGTAAGAAACAAAGAACTAACCCAAGATTCATTGCATTATCCCAAATCCATTGGAGTTGCACTATTCCTCAATTGAGCAAGAAGGAAGACGAAACTAAGAAGAGGAAGCCACAACCTAATTTGCGGCATGAGAAGCGACTACAATTGCATCATCCGTCTAATATGAATTGTCAAAAGACAAAGGGGTATGAAAATTTCATAGCTTCCCCATTAGGACCCTCCACTTTGTAGGCATGCCCTCTTGTTGAGGTACACAATGCATAACATAGTCGGCCTTGATCAAGCATTCGCACCATACTTATAACCACAGTTGTTGGATGATGGGGTAAAAGAATTGCACAGAAGCCATCAGGCCATTTAAGTATTGCATATACATGCTCTCCTGTCGAGCGGGGTGAAAATAAACTCCACTCCGGTTCTTGATATTTTGTTCACAAAGTCTTGTTGGCATGTTAAAGAAAGACCTATTGGATGCTTTTCGCTTCCAACGAGAGGTTGATAGAATGGACTGACCATTAGGGATGAAACAATCAGATATGGATACAAAATTATGAATTATCATATCCTTATCTTTTTTGAAAAACACGAACAAATACAAACAAGAATATCACATGAATATGTAAAATAGAAAATCATATCCTAAAAATTCAAATACAACAACAACAACAAAACCTTTTCCCACAATTAAGTAGGGTCGGCTACATGGATTTTTTGCCTCACATTCAGATCTATCTTGGGTCAATCCCGAGCTTATATCCACAAAACAAAGATCCCTTCGTGTGGTCTCTTTCCAACACTTCTTGGGTCGTCCCCGCCCTCTCTTAGCCGGCTCAACATCCCAACACTCGCATCTCCTAACTGGTGCATCAATTGATCTTCTTTCCAAATGACCAAACCATCTTAAGCGGTTTTCTCGCATCTTATCCTCGATCGGAGCAACACCAACTTTCTTTCTGATTGCATCATTCCGAATCCGATCTTTACATGTGTGTCCACACATCCACCTTAGCATTTTTATTTCTGCTACAACCATTCTCTGTACATGTCTATGGTTCCCAGGCCAACATTCAGATCTATAGAGCAGGTCTCATGACTGCTTTGTAAAACTTTCCTTTAATTTTTAAAAGAATTTTCTTATCACAGAGAACAGCAGAGGCTCCTCTCCACTTTAGCCAACATGCATTTATTCTATTAGTAACATCTCCATCAATTTCCCCATCATGTTGCAAAATAGATCTCAGATATCTAAAAGAATATCTCTTCCGAATGTTATCATCACCAATCTTCACCTCAATTCCTTCACCATTGCTTCCATCAAAGGTGCACTCCATATATTCTGTCTTAGCCCTGCTTATACGAAACCCTTTACTCTCCAACTCATGTCTCCAGACCTCAAGCTTCTCATTTACTCCATCTCTATTCTCGTCAATCAACACAATATCATCAGCAAATAACATACACCAAGGTAACTCATCCTAAATGTGACTTGTCAACTCGTCCATAATCAAAGTAAAAAGAAATGGACTCAAAGCTGAACCATGATGTAAACCAATGTTGATGTCAAAATAGCCAGTCTTCCAACACGGGATCCTTACACAAGATAAAGCCCTATCATACATGTCCTTTATGAGGTTAATGTATAGGACAGGTACTTGTCTCTTCTCCTAAACTCTCCACAATATCTCTCATGGGATAGAATCATAAGCCTTCTCCAAATCAATAAAGATCATATGGAGGTTCTTCTTTTTAACTTTATAAATCTCCATTGTTCTCCTCATCAAATGGGTGGCTTCAATAGTTGAGCAACCTGGCATGAATCCGAATTGGTTTTCTTTGACGTTGGAAACTTGCCTCAACCTTCTCTCGATTACACGCTCCCAAATTTTCATAGTTTGATTCATCAACTTGATACCTCTATAATTTGAAAAATTTTGAATGTCTCCTTTATTCTTATAAAGAGGCACCACGATATTCCTCCTCCAATCTTTAGGTATTTTCTTGCTTCGCCAAATAACATTGAGTAGATTCGTAAGCCAAGTCAAACCGTGCTCATCTAAAACTTTCCATACTTCTACAGGGATGTCATCCGATCCTACACCTTTCCCAGGTCTCATAACCTTCAAAGCCTCCTCTACTTCCTTTCTTTGTATCCGTCTATAGCTTGCACGATTCAAGTAACTTTCACTACTAGCTAGATCACCCAAAGTGATCTCTCTATTTCCTTCCCCAATGAAAAGTTTATGGAAGTACTGCTCTCATCTAGTCTCTATATCCTTCTGAGTAACAAGCGCGTGACCTTCCTCGTCCTTAATGCATCTCACTTGAGAAAGGTCTTTGGTCTTTCTTTCTATTGCTTTGGCCAACCTGATATATATCCTTCTGGCCCTCCTTAGAGTCGAGATTTTTATACAAAACTTCATAAGCTTTCGACATAGCCTCTCTTACAGCCTTCTTTGCTTCCTTCTTTGCTATTTTGTAGTTTGTGACAGTTTCCTCTGTTCTATCCTTAGACATAGCTTTAAAGCATGCTCTTTTAATTTTTAGCTTCTCTTGCACCCCTTCACTCCACCACTAAGCCTCCTTTTGACCTGGGGCTCCTCCCTTTGACTCGCCTAGCATCTCTTTGGCTACCTTTCGGATACAAGATGCTACTGCCTCCCACATCTCGTTTGCACTTCCACTACAATCCCAAGATAAATCTTCTAAAACCTTCTCCCTGAAGCTCGATTGCTTCAGTGGAAAATTCCACCATCTAGTTCTAGTGATCTTAGGAACCCTCCTTTTCTTTACCAGCCCTTTTATTTGTACATCCAAGACTAACAAGCGATGTTGGGTTGTCAAACTCTCTCTTGGGATTACTTTGCAGTCTTTACAACACAATCGATCTCTTCTCCTTAACGCAAAGTAATCTATCTGTGTTCTCGTTGGCCCACTCTTATAAGTAATTAAATGCTCTCCCTCTTCTTGTAGAGAGTGTTTGCTATGAAAAGATCATATGCCGTTACAAAATCCAGGATGACTTTTCCCTCTTCATTTCTATCCCCAAAACCATGTCCTCCATGAACACTAGCATACCCTGACGCATCTTTTCCCACATGTCCATTAAGATATCCACCTATGCAAATCATCTCTCTTTGTAGGATTCCATGTAAAATCTTATCTAGATCCTCCTAAAAAGCTTGTTTAGTCCTTTCATCTAAACCAATTTGCGGTGCATAAACTGAGATTATATTCAGAATTTCTTCTTCAAGCACCAATTTTAGCAAAATAATCTGGTCCCCGAATCTTTGCACCTCAACCACACAATCCTTCAAATCCTTATGAACAACTACTCCAACACCGTTTCTACCCTTATCTTTACCTGAATACCAAAGTTTAAAGCATGTCTTCTCGATCTCCCTTGCTTTCTCTCCAACCCATTTAGTCTATTGAAGACATAGTATATGAATCTTCCTTCTTTCCATCGTATCCACTATCTCCATCGATTTTCCAGTCAAAGTGCCAATATTCCAACTACCAATCCGCAACTTCCGTTGCAATCTCTTTTGGACTAACTTCTTACTTGCATGCGTCCATTATGCGAGAACCCTTGTAAATTTTGGACTGCACCCGGGTGGTGATGCAGTGGAACTAGCTTAATTACCCGCATGCGTTCCTCATGCGAGAACCCTTGCAAATTTTGAACTACATCCAGGATGCGATGTAGCGGCCCTTGCCAATTTTTCATTGCATTCGGGCGATGCAACGCGCCACAAGTAGGGAACACTCCAATGAAATCTGTATGTTTGCTTAAATCCATGTTGAAAAGATCCGACTGTCATGAGGTAATATCTTAAATAATATTTTTTAAAAAAAAATATTATTTAGGAAGTTGTCTCCGACTGTTTTACGTTGGCTGTCGGCTACCTAACGCAACTCTCCTCATTTACCCGGGCTTGGGACCGGCCATGGCTGAGTAACGTAATCTTGAATATTCAAATACATATGCAAATTGAATATTGAGAATTGGAATACACATATTTGATAAATAAATACGAATTAATTTACAAATATTAGACATGTCCAATTTTACTTAATAGCTTAAGCATTTTAGGTTCACATCAACATCTTATATAAAAGTACATTAAATATATTATTAACGAATATGGACCTAAAAATAACTAAATAATTATAGAATCTTAAAAAATAATAAGATAATAGAAGAAAGCTTACCATATATATTGCTATGTGTATCATATTAGTATTAGTATCCTCCAACATTTGAACATCCACATTCATTTTCGTATTTGTGTTTGTATCCTTATTCTTCAAATACAATTATTCACATTCATATTTTCTAAAATTTGAACATTTGTATTCATATTCGTATTCACCAAAATTAAGGATATCAAGTTCATATTCGTATTACTCGAATATTGAATTTTTATATCCATATGCATATTCGTATTCACTAGAAATAAGAAAATTAGATTCATATCCTCTATTATACGAATGTGAATACAAGCATATAGTAACAAATTTATATTTATTGTCATCCTTACTAACCAGCAGAGATATTCATGTTACTTTGTATGTATTAGTACTAGTTTTTTTATTAAACGAGACTCTTTCATGCATGGTTAGTTTTCAACAATTTTATAAGTTAATTGCTAGGAAATTGATTATTACTTGCTCAAAAATTCATATTGTTTATTTAAGCCTGGAAATTTGGCATGCTTTTGGACATTATGGTTCTTTAATTCATATAAAAAATTCAAGCCTAAACACCAAGTTTTGATCTTGAATTGATTTATTTGATAATTTCACATATCTAAATTTATTAAGCACCTATTTTAATATTTTGTCTCACCAATTTTACTAGGCATCATCTCACATTACATTCACGATAATTTTATTTTCATTCTTATTTCTCTTTATTATTTATTAAAAATCAAAATCCACAAGACTGATTTATTATCTTGAAAATTTTAAAAAATAAAAAGTATTTGAAAAATTACCCAAGTTTGTGATTTTCTTTTTGTTTCACAACATACCCAAAAATCTTCGAAAAATATTGCATATTTTTCTTAAAATCTCAAAATCAATGAAAAGCTTGTAAAAAGTATAAAAAATCATGAAAATTCAGATAAATATAAAATAGCTTCATTTAGAGATAAATAGGTCTATCTACCCTAAAAATACCTCAATTGAACTTTATTATTATTTGTAATTTTTATGGTTTTTGATATCTATGTTTTTTATACAATTTGTTGTTAAAATAATCCTTTTTAAAATACAGTAAAAAATTTAAAAATTCATAAAAGTTGCAAAAATATTTTAAAATATTAAAAACGACAAAATATTTTTGCACTTTATTTTCCATATTTTTATACATATATTAACCTAATCTGTATTTCTACACCTGCATAGTTTTCAAAATATCATATTTTTGAATTTAAAATTATTTAATAAAAAAAGAAATAAAAAACATCAAAATGTATGAGTAGTTGTCCAGTGACCCTAAGTTCAGTTCAACCTCAAGTGATCCAATTTGGTAGTTGCTTCACTAAGTTTGACCTTTGACCACGATCACCTAAAAAAATAAGATCGATTCATTTTTGTTTACTAATTACATTTCCTAAGTACTGCAACTGGCTAATTTTAGCTAAATAGGATTTTGCCTCATCAGATGGCTATAAGGGTGGTGGTCTTGAGGAGGTTGTGAGTGGTGGCTGCGAGGGGTGGTTGTAAGGGTTGGGGTGGTGGTTGGCTATGTCAGTGGTGGTTATGATGCTGAGTGCTTTTTTATACTTTTAAATGATGATTTATATATGATTGTTTAGTTCATTTTACCCGTTCGTTTCTTATGACGTTCACATATCTTATAGTTATAAATGTAATGATATTCGAATGGCATTCGCGTACATGATATATTTCTTGTGATGTTATAATGGTGATATTCACACCACTTATCACAATCACACCCCACACAACCACCCTCACAACCACCCTTAACACATTGCATGCACCTATTGTCACTCTTTCTTATTTATTGGGTGGAAAATTAAATGATATAACAAATTAGGGATGTCTTTTTAGGAACCGTCTTGCAACATTTTAGGATTCTCAGAAGAACTGGTTTAAATGAACGAAAGCATGAGCCGCAATTAACTTTTTACATGTTTCCCCTTAAATGAGTTATATTTTTTATTCTAGTATAATACATGTGATAATTTACCACATTAACTTTAAAATTAATTCAAACTTAAGTCACATTAATCTATAATTAATTGGAAAATCGGTTCTATTCAATTTAGAATCGCATTAAACAACTGACATGCAATGCAACACCTTAGAAGATTTGACACCTTCTCAAGTATTTTTTTCCTATTTCATAAGTTATTGGACCTACGGGTATTTGTTATGTTTGAATTTCGGTGATTATGATTACTACATATATAATAAAGTAAACTATAACTATGAGGAATCTTATTAACTAGGATAAAGATATGTTAATTTCATCGATGATTATCGCTGCTCATGTTATCTCTAGTCTCACCAACCATCACTTTATCTGCCAGCATCAGATCTTCATTGTAAAAAATATATAGATAAGATAAGCTAAAAGTGCTAAAATAGTTTAATAAAAAAACTTTAATAATAAATACCGCATCCTGTAGAAAACGCATGATATATATACAGTAAATTTTGACATGTAAACGTCATGGTAGGCTACCTCAAAATCATTTGTGGGTCATTAGAATATAATCAAAACAAGGTCATGGAGATTACCACTACACAGTCGGATGGTGGAAGGTCCTACCCATTTTGTGAGCAAGTTGCCCTCATGTCCTTGGGAAATATGTACGTAGGAGATAATGTAACGAGGGAGATAATATAAGTTGCAATAACGTCCATGGGAATTGTTGGTCATGTTGGTATGGTCCTGTCCGAAAATGTTAATAACCAACATCTCCTCTAATTAAGCAAGCTTCTAGAGAAATTCTTTTGTTGGCTTCTTTGATAAGTCACTTCTAGGTTGTCTTCTTTGAGAAGCTACGATTGGTTTCCTTAAGAAGTCATCTCCAAACTTAACTTCTTTAGAAAGCCATCACTTGTTCTAATGTACTCTATTAGCCTCTATAAATAGAGACCTTGAGCTTGGAGTGTAATCAACCAAGAAGGAAGAGAGAAGAATAGTGTGTGAGTGTAGAGAGCTAAGAGCTACCAAGTATATTAGAGAAGAAAGTATAGAGAGCTTGAGTGGTGTATAGTTAGAGAGTATATGTGAGTGTATATATGTAAAGTGGTGTATTATTAACGTATATTTCAGTGTATCATTAAATTGTCCTTATAGTCTGATTCCAACAACTGGTATCAACACCAGATATGGCCCTAATTAGTAAGGGTACAGTCCCCACATTTTAAAAAGTCAGGTCCATCTAGTTGCAGTAAAGGTCTCTAAATAACTTAGGGGAGCCTATGTTTGTGTGTCTGGTCAAGTTTCGAGTTTCTTTTGGTAAGGGGAAATTATGTCCGCATGTAGTCAAGGATTGTAATCGACATAGGTATGGGGCCAACATTGTCTGGCAAAGGAAAATATAGTTTTCCCCAAAATTATGGCGGATACCTTCAACCCAACCTTCGAGATCAAGAAGCTGAATGGACAAAATTACAACTATTGGAGGACTTGCATCGAATCTAATCTACAAGGATAGGATCTCCATGAGATTTTCGAAGGAGACGATACAACACCACCACCAAGGAGAATGTCATTGTCTTGAGAAAATGGAAGTTCAAGGTTGGTAAGGTAATATTCATATTAGAGACCACGATCGAGGAGGAGCTGATCAAGCATATCCGAGAAGTCACTATACCAAGGGATGCATGGGAAATACTTGCCACATTATCTCTCACACAAGAATGATGATCGGCTTCGATTTCTAGAGAACGAGGTGATGTCTCTCAAACAAGGAGAGATTGCAATCAATCAGTATTTCAACCAAGTATGCTTTATATGTCATGAAATCTCTCAATTAGATCCAGAATCAAAGATTAGCGAGTTACAAATGAGAAGGATCATCAATCATAGATTACAACCAGAATATGGAGCTCTCGTAATGGCCATATCTAGTTGGTCTAAACAACCAACTCTGTTGTAGTTAAAGAATCTCGTAGTTAACCAAGAGACTCTGATAAAACAAATTGTCAGCGTTTCATTAAAAAGATAAGAAGAAGCTCTCTTTACTACAAAAGAAAAGGTAATCAACAAATATCGATCCATTACACACTAAGGAAGTGTGGGTCATCTATAAGGAACAGAGATCCAAAGAGGAGCTTTAAGATAGTGGGAGCTCAATCAGATCGTAGAAAGAGTTCTGATCTCAGCGCGCGAAAGAAAAATGGAAAATGCTTCAACTGTGGATGAAAGGGGCATTCTGCACGAGACTATATAATCAAGAAAAAGACAATATAGAGTAATGCGGCAGTGTTAAATGATCGCAAAAAGGATCTTAGTGAAGAAGATTGGGAGCAACAAGCTTCGATGACGATTATCGAATCGGAAGAAATGCTGTTGGCATCAACAATGACTAAAGGAGTCGATTATGACAATGGTTGGGCTCCAATTATATGCCCAGAGATAAAAGCAACCTTAGCAACATGTCCGAGTACAAAGGAGGGTGAGTTGTTGTGATAGTCAACAACTCAAAGCTACCAATATCCCATATTGGCACTACAACTATAGTCCCACGCTTCAGCTCCAAGGAGGTGTAATTAGAGCATGTGTACCATGTACTGGGTGATTAACCGAGAATCCAAGGATCAATCTTGTGTGGTCTACACAAAGCGAGACCTACATTGTCATTGAAGTGACAACTCACGAAGACCTCAATTAAATCAACAGTCAACCTACAATCAATAATAATCAAGCAATCAAATGTAGAGGGGCTCAAAATATTATTATAAACCCAGATAAAAACGTGTATATGGTACAAGTATTTTGGGTGTCGAGCCACAGAGACCAAGCTAGTGTAGCAGGTTTATTATTTATTTCTAAATAATAATGTATATGTGTATATATTTATCTGCATAATATTTACCTAATGTTTTGTGGGTTTTTAAATAATTAATTTTTTATTTTTATAATATTATTTAATTTTAATTTAAATTTAAAATTCTTTATATTTTTTATTTTTTATGATTTTTAATTTCTTTTCTTTTTAATATATAATAAGTGTATATATATAACTCTATATAAAATAGTAAGTATAATAAACGGTGTATATATAGAAATTATAAAATACAAACAAGAACATTCCTTTTTCTTTTTTAAAGGATTTAAATATATATTTACGGTACTTATAATAACTAATATTAATAATAGGTATATATAGCTATATATTTATATAATACAATATAGAGTATTCTATTTATAAATATAACTATAATAATCGAAAATTATAAAATAAAATATTTTTGTATTTTTAAATATTCTTCTATTTTTGTTATTTTTATGATTTTTAATAATTTTTATGTATTTTTAAAATCCAAAATATACAAAATCAAGCACTTAATAAATAAGCCCAATTGTTTTGAGAACTAAAAATAGTAAATAGGTTCAAAATTTCTCAAAAGTAATTTTAATATATAATAATATGTATATATAAAAATATAGAACAAAAAACTAATGTTTAGGACTTTTGAAAATATTTTGTAATTTTTTAGGGTTAGGAAGGGTTTGTGTTTTTTTATTTTTCTTTTATTTTTTGTGATTTTTGGTCTATAGTTATAATATATAGTAATAAATAGTACATATTTTTTTGGATTTTTGTGATGGTTATATTTTTTTATATTCTTTAAGTGTTCTTTTTATTTTTTAATAAATAGAAAATACAAATTAAATGCTAAATAAATTATGTGGCGTGAATAAGCATATCCTCAGACTTTTCCCTTATTTTTGCACATTTTTTGGAGCACAACAACTAATTCTAGAAATTAGAAATGCAAAATTAAAAAACAAAAAACCAATCGAGGCATATATGCAATATTAAATTAAAGGCACGGGTACATGCAAAAACATCATAACTTTTTAACTTCAACTTGATTTTTTATACTAAATCGCAATTACAAAAGCAGGGGGTTACACATGAAATTTTCCCAACTCACATTGGGGGCCACGTGAGCTGAGCTGGCAATGCACTAAAGTATAATATATGATTAATACAAAGGATCCTTTGCAAATTTTCTTGAAACTTTTGAACTTAATAAAATATTTACAATACTTTTTATGAAATACATAAATATGAAGGGGTATGAGCAAACTAACCACTTGTGCCTTTGATCCGAGTGCTCCATGTGGAGGATCCGACGCTTCTGGTAGTGTACAACTTCAAAAAGAACGGACACCCAAGATTAGATATGGGTCATGTCTTGGTCCAACGACAAGTAGAGGTCTGGAAGAACATCGAATGAAATCCTATCATACTGACTTCGATTTGGCTTTTCTCTGTGCTCTAGCAGTGGATCTTCGCTCCGATAGGACCAACAGCTTGCTGGCGGTGCTCCGCTCGTGAAGATGGTCTTCGTTGAGGCCAAGTTGACGTCGATGAACATTTGGGCTCGATGTTCACTTCAGGTGGACTAGAGTAGCTCCAGCTGTATTACATGACTGCAGATGGGTCGTTGAAGGACTAGACCTACACCAAAAGATTCCAAGGCACGAGGAGGAGGTCCTCTGCCATTGGTTGAAGCAGGAGGATGAAAGGTGAACGTGATGACAAAGTTCTAACGGAGGGTGGCGGAGGCGAACTTTGTTTTGCCAGATCCATGAGGAATCTGGGTTGGAACAATGTGGAATCTACGGAGAACATGGTGGGGAGTCAGATGGGATGAAAATCGGGCGAGGGAACGGTCTAATCACAAGTGATTTAGCCTGGAGCTCAAGCTCTAAGATATAAGGGGAATTCGATTACTCCTAATCTATGGGATTAAATGTAGAATATAAATAGTAGAAATGAAATTAGAGTGAAAAAATTACTTAAAAATGGATGGGATGGGACTCAATTCGATCGGAGTCAAAGAGACAGAACCTGCTGATGAGTTTGATCAGTGGTGGTTTGGATCTTCTCAGAAGTCGCTCCTCCTCACTGCAGACAGCCACCCTTGACTTCTGTCACCAGCCAAGAGCATCAAGTGTCAGGTTTGAGGGGATAAGAGCTCTGAGAGAGATATCAACGCAAAAAGGTGGAGAAGAATGGAGTTTTATATAAGGATGGACGATGACTTTTGAGGAGCGATTGCGTGAACAGGAGAGGGAGTTGGTGAGCAGGGCAAGGTCTGTGTGGTTGGTGCATGTACGAGAATTAGAGGGATGGAGGTCTAGAGGTGAAGGACGGTGTTGTTGTTGGATGAAAATTTGGAGAAAATGGGGGGGGGGGGGTTTGAGGTCTGACATGGACGGTTGGGCGAGTCAGTACAGTTGACTGTCGGTCAATGAATGAAGAGCCCTAGTTAGTCCACGTGGACCAATAAGGAAAAAGATGATAAGAAATTATTTTTAAATTCATTTAAAAATATTAAGTGAATTAATTATTTTTTTGGTTAAAAAATATTCCTAATTTTATGTAATATTTAATTGAAATTTTATTTATTTTTTTGTGGCTATTTATTATATGTTAATATTTACACGTATAACATATGTAAATATACCTCTATTTTGGTATTTTTATTTTTAATTTGTATTATATATTTTACTAATATATAGGTATCTTATATATTTTTAATTTATTTAATTACATTTTGGATATTTTAACTATATTTTTCTGAATTTATTTGTACACTTAATTAATTATATACATATTCTTTATAGGTATATGTAGGTATATTCCATCTATATATTGAAGTAGTTGATTTATTTTATTTAATTTTTGATGGTTTTATTTTATTTTAATTGTGGACATGTGTTTTGAATAATATTTACAATTTTATAAAAATAAAATAATGTCAAAAATACGAATAAATATATTGAATATAATATACACATATATTGCACAATGAGGGCCCAAAAACTTGACTTTTGCATCTTAACTTCAAATTGAGTGAAAATACCTTCATTAAATAGCTTATTTAATTTTATAAACAATAAACGTTAGTTTAGTCAATTTTAATACAGTATGGAGAAGATACATGTCTGCAATGTTTTCTTTGTAGTTTTTTATTTTGTGTGTCCCAAGCGCACTGTGCATTATTTTTGTGAAATCAATTTTGTATTTCTTTATTTTTTTATGTACAATATTCTGTTGAGGATTTTATTATTTGAGATGTAAAAATAATAAAATAAAATAGGTCCCAAAATACATTTATTGGGCAAAATAAATAGGGTTTTATTGTGTGTTTCTGTGTATTTTTGTACAGTTCTTCTACCCTATCTCCCCTTACTTTATTCTTTGTTGACCAAGTCATCATGATAATTAGGTCTCGGGGTCTAAGGTCACTCAGTGTCTTTGACACTTCATTCTTCTTCTTTTATTTCCTTTCTTATTTTATTTTGGAATTAAATATAGTATTTATACAGTTTTTAGTACATTATTTTGTGTAATTTACAAAGTATTTATTTTAATAAAATAATGATATATAATGCATTTAGCTAGGGATTTAAGGCCAGAATGAAAGAATAAAGATGATGAAATGAGGATTCATCACAGGTATAAAGAAAAATCTCCTCTTTGCATATAGACTTACATCTAAAGGATATTATGTGGTATTTGAGCCAGAGGATGTGCAATGTATCGAAACTTCAAGTTACCTGATACTTCCATCATGGAGGGAAGAAGAGTTGAGTCTATCAACGTTATGTTAGTAGAATATGCATACATAGATAAGACAAAGAAAAATGAGATTGTGGATATCTGGCATCCTAGGATTCGACATGCGAGCTATCACAAGCTTAAGATAATGATGTAGAAATCAATGCTCAAGGATCTCCCGTAACTGGATGTTTGAAAAGACACAATATGAGCTAGATGTCAGTTCAGTATGGTCCGTCAATTGCCTTACAAGGAGTCAAAGTATCAATCCAAGAGGCCATTAGAGCTGATCCATTCATATGTGTTCAGGCCAGTCAAGACACCATCGGTCAATGGCATGCGATATATGGTAACATTTATCGACGACTACTCAAGGTACGTCTGGAGAGAAAGCAAGGGAGATCGAGAAGACATGCTTTAAACTTTGGTATTCAAGTAAAGATAAGGGTGGAAACAGTGTTGGAGTGGTTGTTCATAAGGATTAGAATTATTGTGTGGTTGAGGTGCAAAGATTCGGAGATCGGATTATTTTGCTAAAGTTAGTGCTTGAAGAAGAAATTCTGAATATAATCTCAGTTTATGCACCACAAATTGGTTTAGATGAAAGGACTAAACAAGCTTTTCGTGAGGATTTAGATAAGATTTTACAAGGAATCCTACAAAGAGAGATGATTTGCATAGGTGGAGATCTTAATGGACATGTGGGAAAAGATGCTTCAGGGTATGCTAGTGTTCATGGAGGACATGGTTTTGGGGATAGAGATGAAGAGGGAAAAGTCATCCTGGATTTTGTAACAGCATATGATCTTTTCATAGCAAACACTCTCTTCAAGAAGAGGGAGGAGCATTTAATTACTTATAAGAGTGGGCCAATGAGAACACAGATAGATTACTTTGCGTTGAGGAGAAGAGATTGGTTGTGTTGTAAAGACTGCAAAGTAATCCCAGTAGAGAGTTTGACAACCCAACATCGCTTGTTAGTCTTGGATGTACAAATAAAAGGGTTGGTAAAGAAAAGGAGGGTTCCTAAGATCACTAGAACTAGATGGTGGAATCTTCCACGGAAGCAATCGAGCTTCAGGGAGAAGGTTTTAGAAGATTTATCTGGGGATTGTAGTGGAAGTGCAAACGAGATGTGGGAGGCAGTAGCATCTTGTATCCGAAAGGTAGCCAAAGAGATGCTCGGCGAGTCAAAGAGAGGAGCCCCAGGTCAAGAGGAGGCTTGGTGGTGGAGTGAAGGGGTGCAAGAGAAGCTAAAAATTAAAAGAGCATGCTTTAAAGCTATGTCTAAGGATAGAACAGAGGAAACTGTCACAAACTACAAAATAGCAAAGAAGGAAGCAAAGAAGGCTGTAAGCGAGGCAAAGTCGGAAGCTTACGAAGTTTTGTATAAAAATCTCGACTCTAAGGAGGGCCAGAAGGATTTATTCAGGTTGGCCAAAACAAGAGAAAGAAAGACCAAAGACCTTTCTCAAGTGAGATGCATTAAGGACGAGGAAGGTCACGTGCTTGTTACTCAGAAGGATATAGAGACTAGATGGGAGCAGTACTTCCATAAACTTTTCATTGGGGAAGGAAATAGAGAGATCACTTTGGGTGATCTAGCTAGTAGTGAAAGTTATTTGAATCATGCAAGCTATAGACGGATACAAAGAAAGGAAGTAGAGGAGGCTTTGAAGGTTATGAGACCTGGGAAATGTGTAGGACTGGATGACATCCCTGTAGAAGTATGGAAAGTTTTAGGTGAGCGTGGTTTGACTTGGCTTACGAATCTATTCAATGTTATTTGGCGAAGCAAGAAAATTCCTGATGATTGGAGGAGGAGTATCGTGGTGCCTCTTTATAAGAATAAAGAAGACATTAAAATAGTTCAAATTATAGAGGTATCAAGCTGATGAGTCACACTATGAAAATTTGGGAGCGTGTGATCGAGAGAAGGTTGAGGCAAGTTTCCAACGTCAAAGAAAACCAATTCGGATTCATGCCAGGTCTCTCAACTATTGAAGCCATCCATTTACTGAGGTGAACAATGGAGAATTATAGAGCTAAAAGGAAGAACCTCCATATGATCTTTATTGATTTGGAGAAGGCTTATGATTCTGTCCCACAAGAGATATTGTGGGGAGTTTTGGAGAAGAGACAAGTGCATGTCCTATACATTAACCTCATAAAGGACATGTATGATGGGGCTTTATCTTGTGTAAGGACCCCGTCTGGGAAGACTGGCTATTTTGACATCAACATTGGTTTACATCAAGGTTCAGCTTTGAGTCCATTTCTTTTTACTTTGATTATGGACGAGTTGACAAGTCACATTCAGGATGAGTTACCTTGGTGTATGTTATTTGCTGATGATATTGTGTTGATTGACGAGAATAGAGATGGAGTAAATGAGAAGCTTGAGGTATGGAGACATGAGTTGGAGAGTAAAGGATTTCGTATAAGTAGGGCTAAGACAGAATATATGGAGTGCACCTTTGATGGAAGCAATGGTGAAGGAATAGAGGTGAAGATTGATGATGATAACATTCAGAAGAGAGATTCTTTTAGATATCTGGGATCTATTTTGCAACATGATGGGGAAATTGATGGAGATGTTACTAATAGAATAAATGCAGGTTGGCTAAAGTGGAGAGGAGCCTCTGATGTTCTCTGTGATAAGAAAATTCCTTTAAAAATCAAAGGAAAGTTTTACAAAGCAACCGTGAGACCTGCTATGCTTTATGGATCTGAATGTTGGCCTGTGAACCATATACATGTGCAGAGAATGGCTGTAGCAGAAATGAAAATGCTAAGGTGGATGTGTGGACACACACACATGTAAAGATCAGATTCGGAATGATGCAATCAGAAAGAAAGTTGGTGTTGCTCCGATCGAGGATAAGATGCGAGAAAACCCGCTTAAGATGGTTTGGTCATTTGCAAAGAAGATCAGCTGATGCACCAGTTTGGAGATGCGAGTGTTGGGATGTTGAGCCGGCTAAGAGAGGGCGGGGACGGCCCAAGAAGTGTTGGAAAGAGACCATACGAAGGGATCTTTGTTTTGTGGATATAAGCCCGGGATTGACCCAAGATAGATCTGAATGGAGGCGAAGAATCCATGTAGCCGACCCTACTTAATTATGGGAAAAGGCTTTGTTGTTGTTGTTGTTGTACTCAAGGTACGTCTGGCTTTACTTTCATAAAGAAAAGTATGAGGTTCTCTCTAAGTTCAAGTAATTTAGAGAAAAAGTTGAGAAAGAAATAAAAAATAAGGATCCAATGCTTACAATCAGATAACAATGGAGAATATATCTTGAAGGAATTTAGCAATTATGTAAAGCAAGATGAAATAAGAAGGCAACTAACATGTCTAAGCATGCCACAACAAAACGGAGTAGCGAAAAGGAAGAATCTCTATCTTGCAGAAATCTACTGAAACATATTGCATGCAAAGAGCATTCTGCAAAGGTTTTGGGCAGAATGCATGAGACAATAGCTGATGTGACTAATCAACTACCTTAGGCAAAGTTGGGATTCTCTTGTCCTTTTGAGAAGATAACAGGACCTAAGCCGACTATAAGACACTTTCGTGTATTTGGATCTGTATGTCTTCATTCTTGGCCACCTTTGTAGTAAGTTAGATAAAGAAGTAGTAACTACATTTGTCGGTTGTGATTATCAAAGGAAAGGTTGGAGACGTTGTGATTCAATCATCGACAAGTGTTATGCATCAGGAAATGTTGTCTTTGATGAAGCATCATCATGGTGGCCATCTCAAGAAACCATCTTATGGGACATAAAGGCTTCG
Source organism: Ottelia alismoides (assembly GCA_037367405.1). Lineage (NCBI taxonomy): Eukaryota > Viridiplantae > Streptophyta > Magnoliopsida > Alismatales > Hydrocharitaceae > Ottelia > Ottelia alismoides. The sequence goes on along the minus strand of JAZKJV010009616.1, from coordinate 259,524 downwards.
AAAGATCAACTAGAATAAAGGCTCAATGAGATCCAACAATAAGATAAGACATTCAAGACACAAAAAACACCAAACAAGATGGTGAGTTCTTGGAGGAGTGGAGTTCATCATCCAACTGTAGAAGAAGTTCACCCCTGCCAGTATGAGATAAAAGAGGATCCAGTTGTACATCTAAGAAAAACCGACAGACTCAGGAGCTAAATCCCAAGTATGCAAATGCTATAGTCGCTCAAGAAGAAGCACTAAAAGAACCCTTTCATTTGAGGCATTTGGAAACACTAAATGGAAACAAGCAATGGAGGAGGGAAATGAAGTCCCTACAAAAGAATCAAACTTGGGATCACATATCAAAGCCTCAAGATGTGAATCCAATATCATAAAAGTGGGTCTATAAGGTAAAGACTCAGCTTTATGGAACTGTGGAAAGATAAAGGCTCGTCTAGTCACCCGAGGATTATCTCAATAGTATGGGTTGAATTATGATGAGACATTTAGAATAGTTATAAAAATGACCATAGTTAGAGTATTTCCATCATTGGAAACTAGCAAATCTTGGAAGTTGTGGCAAATGGATGTAAAGGATGCATTCCTTCATGGAGCTAGATCACGATATCTATATGGAGCAGTCAAGAGGATTCGAAGATAAGAGTCATCCTCAATATGTTTGCAGGCTGAGGAAGATGCTCTATGGTCTGAAGTAGGCACCTAGATCATGGTATGGGAAGATTGCAAAGTTTCTATTGCAGTGCAGATATCATGTTGCTCCATTGGGTTCCAGTCTCTTTGAAAGGTTAAGTGATTATAAGTTAACCATAGTACTCATATACATGTATGACTTGATCATTACAAGAAATGATGTGGAAGAGATTAAGAAAACTTGGGATAATCTATTCAGCATATTCTAAATGAAAGAGTTGGGCGAGCTCAAGCATTTTCTTGGTCTCAAAGTAAAGTGTGTCGATGAAGGGATTCTTCTACGTCAACACAAATATGCTAAAGATCTTCTACAAAGATATGATATGCTACACTACAAGCCTATACCAACCCCAATGGAGCCAAGTACTAAATTTTGTGCTGCAGAAGGCAAGGTATTATAAGATATGATTATGTATAGGAAACTGGTTGGTAGCTTGGTCTACCTAACCATGACTAGGATATATAGCCTTTGTCGTTGGAGTAGTTAGTTGATTCATGCAAAATCCTAGGAGGCATCATCTATAAGCAATAATATGAATAATGGGTATATAAGTGGAACTATGGATTATGGGATCTTCTATAAGAAAGGAGAGCAGTACAATCTTAAGGGCTATTTGTGGTGTGATGAGCTCGAAAATCGCCTCTTTAATTGTCGATAATTGTATTATAGGAGGTGATTTACGATTGATCAAAAATAACAAATTCAAAGATGTGAAAGTTATTTTACTTGGAAAGTCTACCAAGGTCGAACACAGGGACATGAGCCTCTTAGTCTATTTATCGAAAATTATTGCTTAATTAATGTGTGATTACTTTCGAAACCTAGGTCTTCATGCAGATGTGATATGCAAAATGATATGCTAATAAAATGATGCAAGGACTGATACAATTAATGCAAATAAAGTCACCAGAAATAATACATGTATTTTTTTATTTTTAAAATGCAATTAAAAGATGCAATTATCGCAATAGATGATGAGATGCAAAAGACAAGCATGCAAGAGAAGATATACAAATATGCCCTAAAGATGCCAAATCATTGAGCAACAAATAATGGATTATTTAGAGTCAAAATGAACAATAAGAATTAATAATGGCATGTAAATCGTGAGAAGAATACACTATTTATCTCATCAAAAATTAGCCCCATTAAGTGTCAAATCAAAATTTATTTATGCCATTAGAAAGACAATGAAACAAGCTTCAAAATGAAACTCAAATCATGCAATTTGGAGTTAAAATGCTCAAGATATGAATAAAACAATGATATGAGCATAAATGTAATAAAAATGCATGAGTAATGAAGGTAAAGATTACAAATCGATCCCTAGAGGGACCCATTTGTAATTTCATAAAATCGAAGGGGACTCAATGAAATTTTCCTTTTACGTGCAGGGGGCATTTGTAATTATGAAAAACCGACAGGGTGTCCCTGAAATTTACTCTAGACGCGCACATGAGGCATGTGCCTGGAGGACCTAGATGTAATTCTTGAAAGTCATGAGGTCCTTCGTGTAATTAACCCACCCGACACATTGTGTGGAACGCAAGGGAGGCTAGGCTCAGGAGGTTGCCCAGGCTCGGGCCATGTGGCGGTTGATGGCGGTTCGGCTATTGGCTCGATCAACGGCTCGAAAGTCCCGAAAATATAGCTTTGGTGACGTGACGTGGCATCATCTGAGCCATTGGATAAGGTAGCGGCGCGAATGGAGCTCCGACGAGGTTGCCAGAGCTCCACTACCTTTGCACGAGGTCGTAGAAGACCATGGAAGCCCCATGATCTCTTGGCGATGATGAATGATGCGTGGAGAAGCCACTAGGGTAGCGGAAGATGGTTGTCGACGATGTATCACCGAAGGCGGAGGGGGCGATCGGAGCAAAGGCATAACGTCCGACCATTGAAGACCATCAAGCATTAGGATAGGCGAAGCGTGTTTTGTGTGTGTGTGAGAGAGTGAGCTAAGTGATATGGGGTCATGTAGGAAAGAGGGATGGAGGACTGGAGCTCCTTCTCCAACGTGCCAAAGAGGAAGTGGGGCAGAGTTGATCGTGACTCTAGAGAAGAGAGGAAGGCAAGCGGAGCAGTTGGCTAAGATCGAGGATGAGAGTGGAGCTTGGATCATGGTCTGAGTGAAGTGGGGTGGTGTGTATGCGTGGGATAAAATCATAGAAATATCAAAAAAAGATATGAAGGTATTTACCTAGTCAGAGAAGGTTGTCGGATGGAGGAGGTGATCTAGGCTGAACACCGGAGGTGCTTGGGTCTTCGCTCAACCTAGATGATTGTTCCGGGGGGCTCAATGGTGGCAGAGCCAACCGTGACATGGCCATGGAGGTCGTAGGTCAACATCGAAGCTGAGGCGCCATTGTGGCCCTCACTCCAACCTTCGTCTATCACAAGGAGGCGGAGGAGGCTAGGGCTTAGGCTCATATTGGTGGATGGGGAATAAGTGAGGCGGAGGGAAGGTTTTAATAGGTGGCGGAGATCGGTGGTTTCATGGTGTAATGGCAGCACTTGTAACGGTTGGTGGAGTGATGGAAGGAGGAGCTAGGGGTTACGCGAGGGAGAGGGATGTGCGGGCTACTCTGAGGTGGCGTTAGGACAAGGAGGGAGGGTCGGAGGCGATGGGAAAAATGGAAGGGGGTGATGGTGGTGCAAATCGTAACGGATGGGGAGAGGGTTATGTGAGTAGAAGATCGGGTGATGAGGTTTCCACCGTTGGATCATGCGATCCAACATGTAGAGATGCGGGTACACGGTGGTGATCTGATCCATCAGATCAGATCCAGCGGTGCGGGGAGCGGCGGAAGCGTGCGATCTGGATGAGATCTGGGGATCTCATCCAAGGGTAGAGGGAATAGTGGTTGCATGGGGGATGAGGAGCTGTTGGATGGAAGAGTCATCCAATGGTTGAGATGTTGGCAGAAATGAACGGTGGAGATGCGATCGGGCTATGTGATCTAATAGTTGAGAAGCTCGCGGGAGTGGGCGGTTGAGATGGAGCATGCTAGAGTTGATCCAAAGGAGGAAGGCGGCTATGGGTGGCGCAAGGAGATGCGGTCGCGTGGTGGCTCCAGAGAGCGCCACGTGGTCGCTCCATAAAAAAATTCAAAATGATAAAAATAAAGAAAATCGAAAAGAAATAGTAGGAGGTTGAATTGGAAAAAGGTCAAAACATGAAAGTTGTACATCTCGATGAGATCTACAAGTTTTATGTTGGTCAAAAATCCAAAAGATGTCATTTGTATAATGAAGGATTTTTGCAAGTATTTTTAATGATTAAAAACACTTAATTTTATGGGTTTTATTATTTCTTTTCATTTTAATTTCTTTTTGAAACCAAAATAAATATATACAATATTTAATTTAATTTTAAGGGGTTTTTAATAAAATAAAAAAAAACAAAAAAATGTTAGTAATAAATATAATAAAATTAGGGTTAGCTTTATTTACAGAATATATGTTAACTAAAGGTGTTTGGTTTATTTGACGAAGATGCGGAATAAATGAAGATTTCTCATGAGGTTCTTATTTTCGAGGATAAAAATAGAGAATAATGATGATCCATCAGGGATTCATCATGGTGCTAATTATGATGGCGACCATGATGTAAGTTGTATGACCACATTCTATGTTTTCAGCATTTGCTCCAGAGTAATTTCATGGTGTAGTAAGAAATGACCAATTGTTTCCTATCAACAACTGAAATCGAGTATAGACCTGTAGCTATGGCAGCACAAGAAAGTACTTAGTTAAAGCACCTACTGGAGGATCTTCATCAACCAGTTGATGATCCAGTCCATTTATACTATGATTCAGGATAGCTGAGAATCCGATATTTCTTGCAAGAACTAAGCACATAGAAGTTCACTATCACTTCTTGAGAGAGAAGGTGCTAGAAGAAGATATTGAGATGAAATCGATAGTGACGGAAGACCAAGTAGCAAATATATTTATGAAAGGACTACGTACAATGAAGATCGGATATTTTTTAAGAGAATTTGGATTGCGAAAAGTCGATGTTGAGGGAGAGTGTCAATAACAAACTGTTGAACAGGGTTTTTGCCAGTCTGATGTTATACAATAGGTGAGAACATCATCGTTGAGGCGACCGAACAAGAACCATTGATTCAAACAATAATTAACCTACAAAATAAATCAAAAAATGTGAAGCAAAAATGTGGAGTTAAAAGTTATTATAACACTACAAAAGATGTGTATATGTGCAAGTATGTAGAGTGTCGAACACAGGGAGCACACAAGATAGATAGGGAAAATTAATTACAAAAATGTCCTCTTAATCTCTTTTTATTGTATCTTTGTAAGGGTTTTCAATTAATATTTTTTTTTGAAAATTTGTTTTCATAATTTTTTGTTTGTTTTTAGTTTTAAATTTTTATTTTCTTTATTTTCAATTTTTTATTTCTTTTTCTTTTTTTCCTAATTCTAATTTCAGTATATATAATATATATATAGATAATATAGATAATAAAAATATAAAATGAATACAAAACTAGGAAAATACCCTAAGGTATAGTCATTTCATTTTTAAAAGGAAATATATTTTTTAAGATTTTTAATAATTGAAATAATAATAATATAAGTAAATATAGCAATATATATAGAATATAAGTTTTTTTATTTATAAATATAGCTATAAGTACTCAAAAATCACAAAATATAATGTTTTTTCTTTTTATGTTTTTCTCTATTTTGCTATTTTCGTTTAATTTTTACTATATTTTTTGTTTTTAATTTCATTAAAATGTCAAAATAGTGACTTATAATAATATCCTGATGTTTTTTAAAATTTAAAAATAGTTAAAAGTTCCAAAAATTTCCAAACTATTTTTAATATATACATAAATAAAATTCAGAGATAGAAAGGAATATTTTTGGATTTTTTAAAAGTTTTTTTAGAATTTTATAAGGATTTTGGAGCTTTTTAATTTTTAGTGTTTTTCTTTTGTTATTTTTAGTGATTTTTGCTCTAAGACTGTAAAATATAATAATAAACAAAATATATATTTTTTATTTTTTTTCAAAAGATTTTTATAATTTTTATGTATTTTTTAATGCAAACAGAATAAAATGCAAGGTTTGGATTTTTATAAATAGGAAAATTAAATTAGAAACCCACAAAAAATATGTGCAATTTATAGAACTATAAGGCACTTAATATAATTATCCTAAAATTTTTAGATGTAATTTGATATTTTTAATAAAGAAAACAAAAATAAATTTCATGGCAGGGATCTACCCACAAAGTCTAGGGCCCAATATGCAAAATGCCCCAAATATCCAATAAATAATGCTAACATGGGTATAAATGCAATATTCAAAAAGTGCAAGGCCTCTGTGCAATTTAACCAAAAGATATTACACTATAACTGGAATTTAATAAACTAAAATGAAATACAATAAAAGACAAGCCCCCCTGCAAAATGTCTACACTTAACGCGTACAGGTACATGAGGTGACGTATCAAGGGACCTAAGTTCAAATATGATAGGTATAGGGTCCAAACTGTAAATTTTACAAAATATATTATACTACATATGAAAGTTTATGAATTAAAAAGAAATTACAAAATAGGCATGGGTATATAGAAAAATTACCCCCGCTAAGCGATATCCAACGGCTCTGATCTCTTCACCTTAAATGCGTTGGCCAGAGGAGAGACGATGGCGGTTCGCAGATGAAGCGCTAGGATTAGATCCGAGCCGATGATCGGGCGGTCAAGGTCTTCTTCATTTGACGATGGTTGTTGCACCTGGACGAGGTTATTGATTGAATGGTAGAGGCAAAGGCTGGAAGAGCAGGGAGAAAGCTCTACCTGGGCGAGCTTCCTCTGATGATATCCCTCTCCTGCGACGGTCCCTGTCATTGATAAGTGGTGCAAAATGTGCGCAAGGTGGCTCCGCAACGGTTGGCATGCTCATAGGATTTCTAGACCCTAGCGATAGGGCTTAGAAGCTCGAAGAAAAGGCTTTGCACCTGGAACCATGTCCATGACAAAACTCAAACCAGATGGGGTCTTTGGCCTCCACTCCCTGCAAAGACAGCACAACCAAGGAAAAAGAAGGATCCTGGGGGCCGTATTGGGTGGAAATGGGTGGAGATTAGGTCGAAGTAGAGCTCTCCGACGAGCGGTGGAGGAGACGAGCTGGACTCCTGATCCAGATAGGATCGGGTTTAGTGGAGGAGCCTAGGGCATAGGTGAAGCGAAAGGGCATGAAATGAAAGTGGCCGGTGGGTCGGAGAACATACGATGGACAATGGAAGGCTTGCTAGAGCAGAGCTCTGGCGAACTACGGGAGGACAAATCTTTATGCTATTGAGGTCAACTAAAATGCAAATAAATGTAGGAAATAGAAATTGATGTTAAAAACTACCTAGAAAACAAAGAAAAGTGAGCTCAAACCTGCCGGAATAGGGAGCTCAAAATCTCATGGCAGCGGGTGGCCGACGGAGTGGTATCAACCACTCTCATGCCTACAACATGTTGTAGACCGGCCAAGAAGAGAGTTGTCACATCTCTTAACTCAACTCGCAAGGATCTGAGGGGTTCGGAATAGGGAAAGGGGATCAAGGAATGAAGGAGCTCCGGCGAAGGGTTATGTACATGGGAGAGTTTGATCCTGAAGGATGCTCAATAAAATGGACCTCATATCAAAAAATCAAGAGCACGTGAAAGAGTATTGGTGGAGGTATAAAACTCAAAGAGGAATCTATCTAAAAATGAAAGAATCGATGGCAAAAAATAGATGAAGTCGGGGGTGTAGCTCCTAACTTGCTCACGCTTAGGGAGGCCGGAGAGTTGATCGGGGTCAAATCTGATCGGTCTCCCATTGGTCCACGTGGCCAGGAAAAGGACAAAACAGAAAATAAAGTCTTTATCAATTCAAAATAAAATAATAATAATAAAATATTTTGATATTTTTGGATTAAACATAAAAATATTTAATATTTTATGTGGTAATTTATTATGATTTTTATTTAATTTTACAAGTCATTTTATTGGGTTTTTATTTTTACAAGTATAAATATAGGTATATTCATCTATATAATATGCATTTTATTTTATATTTTAGATATCATTATGTTATCTACATAATTATATAGTTATAATATAATTAAATACAAATAAATATATTTTTATTTTATTTTTTGATATACTATGTAATTAAAGCTATTTATTATATATGTATATTTAAGTATAATTCATCTATGTATTTTGTATGCTTATTTATTTTAGTGTATTTTTAATGATTTTATTTTATTTTATTTATTTATATAATTTATAAATAATATTTACAAAATTCTAAAAATATAAAATAATGAAGAATATAAAGAATAATTAAAATGAATATTTTATTCAGGTATAAGGTATAATAGGGGTCCAAAACCTAACTTTTATATCTTAACTCCAAATTAAATGAAAATTCCTTAGTTAAATAGCTAATAAAAAGTTATATACATTTAAAGGTGATTTTGATGAATTTTTAGTCCATATGGAGAAGACACATGTCTATGATGTTTGGATTTCGGATTTTTATTTTTATGTACAAAGCACAAACTTTTATGTGAAATAGAGTTTTTATTTCTTTTCCCTATATTTTTATCTACAACTTTCATGTACAAAGTTTATTGATTTCAGGTATAAATAATAAAGAATAAAATAGATCCCAAAATTGACTTATTGGGGATGTATAAATTAGGGTTTTCTTGTATTTTTGGCCCTCATTTCCTCCTACTTTATTCCTTGTTGACCCAGTCATCATGATACCTAAGTCTCGGGGTTCAGGATCATTCTATACCTATGGTATTTCATTTCTTTTTCTTTTTCTTTTCTTTTCTTTATTCTTTTATTTTGGATTTAAAGATAGTATTTTATATAATATCTACACAATAAATAATGTATGTTATTTCATGCAAAATAATACAATTTGCACATGCATTTAGCTAGGGTTTAAATGCCAAAAAGAAAGAATAAAGGTGATGAAATGGAGATTCATCATCAACATCTCCTCTAATTAAGCAAGATTCTACAGAAATCCTATTGTTGGCTTCGTTGAGAAGTCACTTCTAAGTTGTCTTCTTTGAGAAGCTATTGTTGGCTTCCTTGAGAAGCCATCTCCAAAGTTGGCTTCTTTAAGAAGTTATCACTTGTTCTAATGTACTCCATTGGCCTCTATAAATAGGATCCTTGAGGTTGGAGTGTAATCAATCGAGAAAGAAGAGAGAAAAGTAGATTGTTTAAGTGTAGAGAATTAGAGAGAGGCACCAATTATATTATAGAAGAAAGTGTAGAGAGCTTGAGTGATGTATAGTTAAAGAGTATACATGAGTGTATGTATGTGAAATGGCGTATTGTTAATGTATGTTTCAATGTATCATTATATTATCCTTCTACTATGATTTCAATAGAAAACACATGCAATAGCGAGGCCTTTGATAATATCAGTATATATTCTCCCACCGGTGTCACATATTTATACAAACAGAAAAGCTCCTTGACATCTTGACTATAATCATAACAGTGTCATCCCACTTGAACACATACATGTTTAAATGTATTGTCTTCTCATCTTGTTAGTTCATGCATCAGAGATTAGCATAATGTTGTTATTGAAGTGGGTGCAAATGCACGAACTTCTGCAAGTTAAGAGACTTCGGTGTTGACTTATGATTGCAAATGATTTGTCGCCTCCCTTTTTTCTAATGCAGTCAATCTGTCATGCACCCTCAATCTTGCTTTGATTTGATTGAGTAACATGATTGAGGAGATGATCATATGCAAGACATATTGGGTGTACGAACCTGATTAATTAATATTTGTGAGGCTGGATTTGGATAAAGATTAGATTGTTAGCGGTGGAAGCTATCTTTAGTGGAGTGAGTAAACTGCTTGTTTTTTTCTTGTCGTTTGAAGTACCGAGGATTTAGTGGAGGGGAGGAGTTTGGTTTTATTTGATTTGAACTTCTTGTTTTTTTCTTGTTGTTTGAAGCACCAAGGATTTGTTGCAGAGGAGGACATAACAATTTACGATGCCTTTTCAGGAATCACCTTGCAACATTATAGGATTCACTAAAGAACCGGGATGTCTTGCCTCCATCTATAACAGGGATGTCTAAACATTGTTGTAATCAACATGTTCTAGATGAAGGCTATTTCTATAAAAATTCGAATGACATATAGGAGAGATATATAGATGAATTTACATAGTGATATTTAAAAAAATAAAAAACATCCGAAAATGGGGCAGGGGCAGCCCCATTTTATCTAATATATATAGGGTTGATCCTGCGAAAGCCAAAAACTCTGAGAGCGTGAGGGGAATGATTCTAGACCACTAGATTCTGCTCTTCTCTCTCCTCCTGCAATCAATGAGGAGAGAGGTGACAGAATCTAGAGGTCCAGATTCACTGCTCTCATGCTCTCACAGATTTTGACTCTCACAGGATCAGCTATATATATATAGGGAGCTGGGAGCCTACACCCGAGGGTGTAGGTAACTCCCTGCACCCGACCTTTTTTCTCATTATTTTTCGTATTTTTCGAAAAACTCTTTTGGGGATTTACTTAATATATTAAAGGAAATATGTGTTTCATGTTTCATGCAAAACAAACATTCCTAACATGTTCATCTAGAATGGGTCCTTTTCAACAATTCTAGACCGTTTAAATTTGATGACCTTGATGGAGATGATAGAAGTCTCAAACTAAGTTGAAATTGGAATGACACCATGGTGATATATAGTGATCTAATTACCGCAAGGTTTCATTTCAAAAATATATGAAAAATCATGAAAAAAATGACTCAGGTGTAGGTAGTTACCTACACCCCCAGGTGTAGGATCCCTTTTCTCATATATATATATATATATACACACACCAATGGGTCAGTCTTTCCTGAAATTCAGAAAGCCATTGCTAAATTTGTAAATCGCATAATAATTTTGTAAATTTAAACTGCACATTGTAAAATAATGATGATCATACAGTTTTATAAAATATATCATCCATATTGTAACAAACATTTTTTGTCAAATATACTGATATTTCCATAAATCTTTCATGATATACACATTATGTTAATATTTGACGTGGCTTTCCATGCATTCCGGAAATGTCCATCTTATTTGAAGTTTCTCCTATATATATATATATGGTTGATCCTATGAGAGCCAAAATCTGTAAAAGCATGAGAATAGTGAATCTGGACCACTAGATTGTGCTCTTCTCTCTCATCCTACAATCAATGAGGAGAGAGATTAATGGACCACTAAATGCAGGAGAGAAGAGTATAATCTAGTGGTCCAGATTTACTGCTCTCATGCTCTCACAGATTTTGGCTCTCACATGATCAACCATATATATATAATGGAGCCTATACCCGGAAACATAGGTAACTACCTACACCTGACTCATTTTATCGTTATTTTTTGATTTTTTTCGAAATGAAACTGTGGGGGAATTAGATAAATATATTTCACCATGGTGTCATTCGAAATCAACTTAATTCGAGACTCCTATCATCTCCATCAAGACTATCAAATTTAACGATCTCAAAATTGCTGAAATTGACCCATTCTAGATGAATGTATTGGAAATGTTTGTTTTGCATGAAACTTGAACACATATTCCTCTCAATATATTAAGTAAATCCCCAAAGGTTTCCTTAAAAAATGTAAAAATCATGAAAAAAAAGGTCGGGTGTAGGTAATTACCTACAACCTTGGGTGCAGGCTCCCAGCTCCCATGTGTGTGTGTGTGTGTGTGTGTGTGTATCTGTGTGTGTGTATAGTTAAATGAGGCTACACCATGGGTGTAGCGAATTCGCTACTCCCACCCCCATTTCCTCCTATTTTTTATTTTTTTGGAAAATGAAAATATATATATTCATCACTATACTCCCCTAACATGTCATTCTAATTTCGTCGAAAACATAGACTCTTATGCCATCCATCTGAAGGGGGTTAATTTCAGCAATTCTGAGACCGTTAAAATTTAACAGTTTTGATGAAAGGGATAGAAGTCTCGATTAAGTCGAATTTTTAATGACACCATGGTGACACGGTGTGATCTAAATTTCAATAGGTTCCACTTCAGAAAAATAAAAAAATACAGATGAAGAGGGGTGAGAGTTTGTAAGTTAGCTACACCCAGGGAGCATATTCCTTATATATATATATACTTTGGCTCCTCCCACCTCATTTTCCCGGTATCTTTTATTGTTTTGAAAAATACTTTCATATATTTTCATTATTATGTCCCTATAGTATGTCATTCAAATTTCGTGCGAAACAAAGACTCCTATGGCTCCATCCAAGCAGGGTCGATTTCAACAATTCTGGGATCATTAAAAATGACTGTATAGATGGAGATCGTAGGAGTTTATGTTTCTCACGAAACATGAAATACATAATACATGGATATATTGATGAATTTCCACAGAATTTATTTTTCAAAAAAATAAAAAAAATATAAGGAAAATGATGTGGGGGGGGAGCCAAGTTAGCTCCCCCCAAGAAGGCAGCCCCATTTTCCCCTATATATAGTGTTAAATGGGGTTGCCCCCTAAAGGAGATAACTTAATCCCACCCCCCTCATTTTCCCAATTTTTTTATTTTTTTGAAAAATGCTTCCATAGAAATTCATCACTATATCCCTTATTATGCCATTAAAGTTTCGTGCAAAATAGAGACTCATATGGACACCATCTAGATAGCCATTTTTTAACAGTTGCAGAATAGTTGAAATCGAACATATCTGGATGGATGTCGTATGATTCTTTGTTTCACTTGAAATTTTAATGACATAGTATAGAGATATATTTATGAAAATCCACGGAAGCATTTTAAAAAAATAAAAAAATTTATGGAAAATAAGGCAAGGGGAGCTAAGTTAGCTCCCCTCAAGGGGCTGTCATATATATATATATATATATATATATATATATGGAAGGGGGATAGGGTTTCCCTCAGGGGGGAGCTAACTTGGCTCCCCCAACCCATTTCTCCTATATTTTTTTATTTTTTTTGAAAAATTTATCTTTGAAAATTAATCACTATATCTCTATATTATGTCATTCAAATTTTGCGAGAAACAGAGACTCCTACGACCTCCATCTAGATAGTCATTTTTAACAGTCACAGAACTATTGAAATCGACCTTTTCTGGATAGAGGTTGTATGATTCTCTGTTTCGTATGAAATTTGAATGACATAATATAGGGATATAATAATAAAAATGCACTGAAGAAATTTTCAAAACAATTAAAAACAATATGAGAAAAATAGGGTGGGGAGAGCTAAGTTAGTTCCCCATATGGGCAACACCCCCCCCCCCACACACACACACGTGGGAAAAAGGAGTATGCTCCCTGGGTGTATCCAACTTACACGCTTCCACCCCTTTTCCTCTTTATTTTTTTCTGAAATGAAACTTGTTGGAATTTAGATCACAATATGTCACCATGATGTCATTAAAAATTCGACTTAATTTGAGATTTCTATCCCCTCCAATCAAGACTGTCAAATTTTAAGTCTTAGAATTACTGAAATTGACCCCCTTCAGATGGAGGGTATAGGAGTCTTCATTTCTGACGAAATTAGAATGACATGTTAGGGGGATATAGTGATGAATATACATTTTTTTTTTCCAAAAAGAAATTAAATCGGAGGAAAATGGGGGCGGGCTAGTTAATTGGCTACACCCAAGGTGTAGCCTCATTTAACCCCTATATATAGTGAAAAGGGAGGCCGCTACATGTGGCAGTTTCCCCAAATTTTTTATTTTTTTTTCAAAATTAAATCATATATATTCATCTATATATTCCCCCTACATTCTATTACAATTTCGTAAGAAACAAAGCCTCCTATGCCCTCCATCTAGAACAGGTAATTTTAACGGTCTGAAATTTGCTATAATCAACCTATTCTAGATGGAGGGCATAGGAGTCTTCGTTTCTTACGAAATTTTAATAGAATGTAGGAGGGGTATATAGATGAATATATATGATTTAATTTTGAATAAAAAATAAAAAATTGGAGAAACTGCCACATGTAGCAGTCACATTGGCTGCTACATGTAGCAGCCTCCCCAGCCTCACATACATACATACATACATGCATGCATACATACATACACACACATATGGGGTTGCCCATGGGGAGATCTAACTTGACTCCCCGCTCCATTTCTCTCGTATTTTTTTTGAAAAATATATCCGTGGATTTTTCATTTTATATCCATATAAACATAGACTCCTACAGCCTCCATCCAGACGGGATCGATTTCAACAATTCTGTGACCGTTAAAAAAACGATGTTCTAGATGAAGGTTGTAGGAGTCTCTGTTTCTCACGAAACTTGAATGACTTCAAAAAAATAAAAAAATATATGGAAAATAGGTCAGGGGGAGCCGAGTTAGCTCCTCCTAGGAGACAGTCCCATCCCCCCCACCCACGCACACACATGTATGTATGTATGTATGTACGTACGTACGTACGAATGTAGGTATGTATGTATATATGTATGTATGTATGTCTCTCTATATATGTATGTATGTATGTATGTATGTATGTGTGTGTGTGTATGTATGTATGTATGTATATATGTGTATACATATATGGGGCCCTTCCAATGAGATGGGCCTTTCGTGAATGTATGGAAAGTCAACCATCTCATCCATTAGATCACAATCTAACGGATCTTTATCCAAAAGGGTATTTTAGTCTATGCGTTTTTATTTTGAATTTGAATTCCGTTTTGAATTTGAATTCTATTTTGAGTTCGAATTTCATTTAATCCTTTTTTTGCCTTTTTAGCCCGCCTGAATTGGCACTTTTTTGTTGCTATTTATGCAATGAGGTTTCACCAACGTGGTAGCATTTTCGTGATATATAGAATGGCAGAATTCTTTGAAAAATACTCACTGTCGTTGTAAGATTGTAACCTGCTTTGTAAAATAAAATCAAGGTTAGTAATTCGTTTATTGTTGTAATTGTAATTTACGTAATGCCTCTATAAAATTTCATACTTGTTTGTAATATTCGTTTGGAGATACACAAAAAAATAGATAGTTAGTAATTCAACAATTATTACGTGTAAAGAGATAAATGTAAAAAAATTAAAGTTGGTAAAAAATAGATTGTGTTCTGTAACAAAAATATATTGTTAGAAATACAAAACAAAATAATAAAGGTAAAAAGACAATCTAAAATTGCATGAAACGTACTGAGATTTGTAAGAAATGATCTCTGATTGTAAAAAATGATCGGGGGTTTATAGAAAAATATGAGGTTATTAGAAATTTATAAAAGAAAAATAAATGTAAAAAAATGAGATTGTAAAAATGACATGCGAATTGTAAAAACAATATCTTATATTGTAAAAAAGGATCCGAGATTGTAAAAAACGATCTCAGATTGTGAAAACTAATCACGTATTCCCTCACGTGCATCCCCCTCCACCTGCACCTCCTCCGCCCTTCTCCTCCATGACCCATCTCCTCCATGCTCACCCTCCTTGGTGTAAAAACGATATCTATCCTTGCCTCGCCACAGCCGACCATCTAGAGAATAGCCACCTGTCCGTTGATCCACCTTCACTGCACCTTCTCCGCCTTAAACGGCAGGAGCCTCGTCCCCGCGAGCTCCTTCAGCAGCCGACACCGCCTATCTACTTCGCAACGCCAGCATCCTCGTACCTCAGGCCGACCTCTGCATGCCGCAGCCGCCATCCAGATCCGCCCGTAAGAGCACCCGCCCGCGTCAGGACCCTTATCCACCTAGCGCAGCCCCTTCCGTCGTCGACCGCCAAACCAGACCTACGTTCCATCATCACCTCTGTGTCACCCTACATGCCGCCGTTGATCGAGAGAGAGAGAGAGGAGAGAGCGAGACGGAAGAGAGAGAGAGAGACCGGAGATAATTTAGGAGATATTTGTTGCATTTTAAATATAGAATATGCCAAAATGACTATGATGGGTTTCTCAATATTAAAAAATATAGATAATGGGTCATTAATGGCAGCCAACGGATTTATTACGAATGGATAAGATGGTTGACTTTCCATGCATCCTGGAAAGGAGTGTCTTATCTGAAGTTTTCCCTATATATATATATTGGAAAAAGGATCCATGGGGGAATGTAACTTACATGCTCCCACCTTTTTTACCTCATATTTTTTTATTTTTTCTGAAATAAAACATAGTGGAATTTAGATCACAATATATCACAATGGTGTCATTTAAAATTCGACTTAATTTGAGACTTCTATCCCCTCCATTAAGACTTTCAAATTTTAACAATATCAGAATTGCTGAAATTGACCCCATCCAGATGTAAGTGTTAGGGACGTCTGTTTTACATAAAATCTAAAACACTTATTCCACTTATTAATTTAAGTAAATCTCGCTAGATTTCATTTCAAAAAAATAAAAAAATAGTGGAAAAAAATGTGGGAGTCTTATAGGATCCCATTTAACAAACTCATTTAACCATATATATGTGTGTGTGTGTGTGTGTGTGTGTGTGTGTGTGTGTGTTTGTGCGTGCGTGTGCGTGTGTGTGGTGGCCTCCTTGGCTGCACCTGCCTCATTTTCTGGCGATTTTTTTCAAAAATACTTCCATGTATTTTAATCACTATATACCTCCAATATGTCATTCTAATTTTGTCGAAAATAGACTCATATGCCCTTCATGTAGAACATGTAATTTTAACTATCTATTAATTATTGTAATCGATCGACACGTTCTAGATGGAGGGTATCAGATCTCTCTTTCTGACAAAATTGGAATAGAGGGATATAATGATGAAAATACATGATGTTATGAAAGAAACTCAAAAAAACTTCATCGGAAAAAGGGGCGGGGGCAACCCCATTGAACCTTATATATAGGGGAAAATGAGGTTGTAATCTTCGGAAGCTAACTTGGCTCCCCGCTTCATTTTTCTATTTTTTAAATTGAGTCTGTGAGTTTTCATCATTATATCGATAAATTATTGATGAATCCCTGAATCTCACTCTTTATTATTTTTTTTTAGCTATTTATCTTGACAAATCATCATGTAAATAGGTGTAAATACAATAACATAACATTCGGCATCCATGTGTTAATATGGCATAATTAGCAAGTATTTGTGCAAAAATAAAAGAATAAAGAAAAAAAGAAAGGAGATATTTAGAATAAATACAGAGTGACCCGAACCCCAAGAGAAGGAAAAGCCTTGACGTGACACTAAATAAAATAAGTAGGGAGAGATAAGGCCTACTCTATGTTGTACATATTACCTAGATATATGTAAATAATTATTTTTGATAAAATAAAAATAAAATATTCTTTTTACCTCCTTGCATATAGTCTTAGAAACAAAAATAAAATAAAAATCACAAAAAATAAAATAAAAATAAAAATAAAAATAAAATCCTTCTTACTTGTACAAAATTCATGTATATAAGTGACCTCCCCTATTTTTTCTATACCTGTAAATAAATCATAAAAATAAAATAAAAATTATTTTGAACTCCTAAAATTATGTTGAAAATAAACAAAATATAAAATTAGGGATATTTGTGTAAAAATAATAAAATAAAAATACTTGTACAAAATACATAGGTATATCATACCAGTATATAATACTATATACTATATATACACTATTTTATTTTTCATAACAATAATTAAAAATCATAGAAAAATCCTTGAAGAAATAAACATTTTTCATTTTATTCATTTTTCATTTAAATTCATTTATTATTTTTAATGTAATTATCTTTAATTTTCTCTTCTATTTTGTCATGTAGCGTAGCTTGTCCTTATTCTACAGCCCTTCTGATTGGGCCACGTCAGGGATGTTGACTCAGGTCAACATTGCCTCCCTAGGCTGACCTGACCCGACTCGTTTCGCCAGACTTCCTTCTCCCCTTTTTACAGCCTTATTCCAGCCGCCTCTCACCCCGATTTCTCGCCCATTGCTCCTCCTAGGATCCCTCGACAAACGCCTCAACTTCCCTCGCTACCTATCCATCTCGATTCGGGCTCTCCTGCGCGTGATGGAGCTCGATCTCCATCCTCCTTGTACGCCAGAGATCAACCACCTGCCTCACCGCCACTTCCCTTATCTTTTGCAGCAATAACCCGGTTCTGAGCATAGCCTCGAACCCCCTCTTCCTTTTGCAGGTACCCGCGCACGCAAAAGGACCCTTATGAGATGCTCACTTCCCCGACGGAGTAGCTCCAGGTAGAGGCTCCGACCAGCCCATCCGACCGCCCGATTCTCCATCAGAACCTCCCTCATGACACGGAGTCATTCTGCAACTGCACCGGACTTTTCGGGAGCTTCATCAGTAGCGTGGATTATCTCCCACGCCTGGTCGAAGTTCGGTTGGGCCTTGTTCTTCGAGCTTTATCTTCCATACGATCTGGTCAGGAGCCCTAGTTTCCATGCCTGACAGCAGCCCCCCTGCAGATCGTTGGATCAGCCTTTGCAGGCGTCATCTGACGCGCACATCCTCGACCAAATATGCATCGTCAGATACTTTCCATAAGAGGATCAAAACCATCACGACCTCTACGCGCCACACACGTGCCCCGAAGGGTATATTGCTCTTTTACCCTCGTGTTTTTATGCTTTGATGTTTAGTTCATTAAATAAACATGTAGTTCATATATTTTGCATATGGACCCTTGCTGATTCCCGTATTTGCACTTTCAGTCCATTTTGAGTGAACCCACGTGCTGTCCCACGTGGAGTTGGGGTGTATTTGAACTATTTTCCATGAAACTATGCTATGTTATCTTTTGAATAAAATATTTCTAATATTTGCATATATGCCCTTGTACGTGGTTCATTGAGCATGTGCGTGAATATATTGGATAAATTGCAAGATTCGTCCTGAGTTTTTTATGTATGTTATCGTTTGGCCTGGAAACTTTTTAATAATTGCAGTTGAGTCCCTACATGTTGTGTGCTTTGTTTTTTATCAAATAATTACCAAATTTACTCCAAAAATCCCACAAAAATTATTGTTAGCTCCTGATAACACCTAATATTTATGGTATTTTTGGTGAATTAATTTAGTTTTATTTGATATTTTCTAAAAATCAAAAACACCTAAAAGTTGTTCTATCTATGTTCTTTAATACCAAAAAATGCAAAAATTATTTTAAAAATTCCAAAAAAAATTAATGTATGCTTGTCTTTTTGTGTTTTAAATTCAGTACCATTTTTGTTGCATTATCTCTTATAAAAATCCTAAAAACTCTAAAAAACATATAAAAATCAATAAAAATTCTAAAAAAAATAGAAAAAAATAGAATCTCAGTTTCTATAGTTAGATTTTTTACTTTTTCATAAAAATCTCAACCAAGACATTAGGGCATTTTTAATATTTTAAATTTTCCTTTTAGTCCAGGTTGTACAATATTTTCCATGTTTACCTTTATTTGATTTTTATAAAATCATATAAAAATAAAAAAAATCCTATAAAATTAACAGAAACATCTGAATATTTAAAAAATATAAAAATATATTGTTTCTGATTTTTGAGCCTTTTCGACCTCTAATAAAAATTGTTCAAGCATGCTTGTTCCTTATTTCTTTCTCTTGTTTTCTTATTGTGGAAATATAAAAAATTTGCAAAATAAAAAATAAATAAAAATTAGCTTTTATTTCTTTGATTAGGACTACTTCATAGGTTTCACTCGTGCTCCTTGTGTTCGACCCTGGTCGCTATACCAGGTTAAATAAATAGCAGAGACCGTTATCATTGGATTTTGTGCTTTGATTATCTTATTTGTGTGGTCTTGATTTTTCATGTTGAGCTCCGGCCTACTGATTGGGGTTTCTGATTGGGGTGGCAATGACCCGTGATTATTCTTGATACTTAACCTAGTCGATATGTGGCTCATCAGAATGGAGCCGTTGTCAGGTATCGAACTTGGGTCACCAGCATGACAGGCGAGAACACTCACCACTATACCACTACCAGTCGGGACACCCAATATTCCCAGCAGCCACCATACCACTACCATTTGAGTCCTCAACCCTACCAGCAGGGACAACAGTGGAGGCAGCAGCCTCAACGGCAGTATTCTCAGCCTCCCCCTCACCAGTTCCAGTAGCAGCAACCTCATTTCCAGCGAGGCAACCCATCCGATTCTCATGGGCCAGCCTATGAGAACCCAACCCTTGATGATCTAGCCAGCCTACTCTCAGACCAGCAGGCATCCTTTAGGCGGGAGATGGACTAGTTTCGCCAGGAGATAAGGGAGATCATTAAGGGCAAGGGTGCCATACCTGCTCAGATTGAGCCCAACCCAAACAACCTCAAGAGAAAAATCTGAGCAGTTACAGTTCATAGAGACCACCACTCCTACTGATTTATTGGGTGGCATTGCTTCATACACATTTGATGCTGATTTTGTATCACTTAGGAGCGGTAGGATGCTAGCCAGCGGCGCCTTGTCTGAGCGACAACCCCACGAGGATCCAGGAGCGCCAGACGAGGAAGATAGTGGTACTGATGTCGCTAATGATGTTGATGACGGTGGCGCTAACTCCACCAAGGATGATGATGATCCAATCGACGGTACTGAGGTTGTCGCTTCTCCAGATGCAAATGGTGGTACAGACGCCACCATATTACAAGATGCTAAACCAGAGTGTGGTGTTCATGCCGTGAAGACAGATGTCGTGGGTGGTACTGAGGCCACCACTTCTATTCTAGTTGTGTTTTCTACAGTTTCTTTACCTCAGGACCATATGAAAAACACCCAAAAATCTAATAAAGGAAAGGTTTCTCTATCTACTGTGGGTCCATCTATTTGCATGATGATTCTTGTATGGGCTCCATTCCTTCACAGCAGCAGGAACCTCTTCCTAGCCCTCTATCTGAGGAGGGCTCAGCCATCCCCCTCCCTCAAGCACCCCGCTTGGCTAAGGGAAATAGAAAAGAAAATCCAAAAAGAGACTAGTAGTTAGAGTTCATCCAGCAAATGGTAGATAGATTCCACATTCAGCTGACTCTACAGGAGGCACTTGAGCACATCCCTCTCTTCCAGAGGAACTTGAGAGAGAAGACCACTATCCGTAGGAAGAAGAGGAAGCATCAGGTAGAAATCCATGTACTGACCCGTGCCACCTACTTCGCCATCCAGAACTGTTTGCCAGCCAAGAGGCCAGATGCAGGAGCTCCATACATCAGATGCCACATTCATGAGTAGAGATTTGATCGTACTCTATTAGACAGTGGTTCTTTCATCAACCTCCTTCCAGCAGCCTTACTCGACTGATTCGAGTTTGGCCCTCTTCGACAGAGCAGGACAATCCTTCAGTTTGCTAATCGATCTGTCAAGAGGCTGAAGGGGTTGTTGAAGGACATGGTTGTAACAATTCAGGGCCTGAAATTCCCCGTGGACTTCGTTGTGTTGGACATGGAGATCCCGGAGTCTTTGACCGATACCCCCATCATTCTAGGACGTCTACTCTTGGCCACAACCAAGGCATTGTCCGACCATGATAGAGGGAAGGTGTACTTTCGCATCAAGGGTGAGAGTATACAAATAGAGACGATCGACGAGACTAGAGCACGAGACTCAGCTTGCTCAGAGCAGTTTAGTGACACAGAGCAGACAACAGAGGCAGAGCGAGACGTCCTCCAGGAGTGCGAATTTGTGATCACTGATGATGAAGCCGCTTGGTCTAACCCTATGTCACGAGCCCTTCTCTCACCTTTAGATGCTGCAGATTTACAGCTTCCAGCAGAGGAGAGTTCAGAGAGCACATTCCTGACAGAGGACACTTTTGAGGCTGACGAACGTGTTCAGGATAGCGAGGCAGAGTATATATCGTGTGATTCTGATTTAGATCCCTCAGATTCAGACATAGATTGGGACGATTTTGATGATTATTTGCCATGTATGATTCCCATAGAGCCGGCAGCTAGGGTGGAGAGTGAGCCAGCACTGAGCATTGATACACCAGCAGAGCCGTCTTCACCAGTTTTTCATGATCAGTGAGAGTTCTCACATTTAGATCTGGTTGCCTTCACTCAGACCTTTCAGAGGCCAGATTTTCCAGCACCCAGTAGTCCAGAACTGAAGCCTTTGCCGCAGTCGTTGAAGTATAGGTTCCTTGCGGGTGAGCATGAGATGTACTCAATCATTATCTCAGCAGATTTGTCTGGAGAGTAAGAATCTCAATTGATGAAGGTTCTTGAAAAAAATCCCAAGACAATAGAATGGAGTGTAGCTGATCTCCAAGGGATAAGTCCGACCCTATGCTCCCACCATATCTATCTAGAGGAGGACGCCAAGATGTCACGTGAGTTCCAGCGACGGCTGAACCCGAATTTTCGAGAGGTGGTCATGAAAGAGATATCCAAATGGTGGAGCACCGATTTTATCTACCCCATCTCCGACTCCAAGTGGGTTAGTGCATTACATGGATGCCCAAGAAGATGGGCATCACTACAGTTGTGAGTGAGTCTGGAGAGGAGATAGCTACCCGGGTACCCACTTCTTGGAGGGTTTGTGTGGACTATAGACGATTTAATCGGGCCACCAAGAAGGATCATTTCCCACTACCTTTTATTCATCAGATTATAGCAAGGCTAGCTAGGAAGAGTCACTATTGTTTCCTTGACGGGTACTCCGGATACAATCAGGTGGCCATAGCGCCCGAAGACCAGGATAAGATGACATTCACCTTTAGGTACGTCTACCTTTCAAGACTCCTTTGGGTACATCTCCTTTTCATCTCATTTATGGCAAGCCATGCCATTTACCTATTGAGATTAAGCAGAAGTCACTATGGGTTGTCATTGAGATATTATTGGATCCAGGGAGTATAGGTCATCAAAGAAAGGTAGAATTGGCTGCCCTGGAGGAGCTTAGAGATACAATCTTTTTAAGCAGCCTACAGTATAAGGAGCGATAAAGATATGGCATGATTCTCATATCAGCCATAAATAGTTTGAGCCAGATCAGAGAGTATGGTCGTTTGATGCCAGGCTTAGATTATTTCTAGGGAAATTGCAGAGTAAATGGAAGGGACCATACATGGTCCGAAAGGTGCATGACAATGGTAGTATCGACATATCTGAGATGTCATCTGAGTCCACCTTTCGCGTCAATGGTCAGTGCCTCAAGCCATATCTAGATCATGATCCGTTGATTGTTGACATCGCCTCTATTCATTTTGCATGATATGTGGTGTTTTGGCTCACATCATTTGCATCTCATGCCTGATTATCATTATCTTCCGCCCTTGTATAAATCCAGATGTCCATATCACACATTCTTTTGTCTAACACCCCATTTGCATCTTATGATTATGATATACTTAGGGTGTGCTTTACCCTAAGTATAGGGGAGGTGTCATATTTTTTATTACTTATTTGATTCTTTTTCCTCTGTTTTGATGCCTATACTTAGGGATATTTTACCCTAAGTATAGGGGAGGTATACCATGTACATTCTATCACTCGGTTTTCCCTTTGTGTACAGTCTTCTATACTAAGGATTACTTGATCCTAAGTATGGGGGGATCACCGATCACTCATCTATTTTTTATTTGTTGTTGTAGTATAGTCATTCTTTTCACTTCCCAATACTAAGCATGAGTTATTCTTCTTTATCTTTTTTTGATCACTCTGAGGACATCGTTCGAGCTAAGTATAGGGGGTGTCGTATATATTGTATATATACTTTAGGCATAACTCGTACTTTGTGTGAGTATGGTAATAAATAAAATGGCTAAAAATCACTTACTAAAAATAACAAAAAAATTAAAATTTCTTCCTTGTACATAAAATTCTTTCTTGCACATACATGGCTATTTATAAAAATTATTTTTGTACAAAGGTTTGTAAAAATGTATTATTTGTAAAATGTTTGTAAATATTTTTATATCAAAATTATGTATATAGTATAAAGTTTTTGTAAAATTTTTGAAAAATAAAAGTTTGCAAAAATCCTTGTGTAAATATTTGTAAATAGTTTGCAAAACTTCTGCATTCATGCATGCAATCAAACATTGTCAAAAATGTTGCACATTTTCAAAAATTTTGCATAAAAATACTTTTGTATATATTTGTATTTTCTTCTGAATCATAGTTGACATTTAAACTAGTCTGGAATTAATACACCTAATTTTCAGAGGAACCTTATAGGATTTGGGGTTAAGACTTTTCAGGTCCATTAGTGACTTAATTCTTTGAGTCCACTAGGCTATGTTCACATGTCATCTTGATGAGCCTAATTAGAATACTTAACAATGCATACATGACTCTCACAGACAATGGCTTTACTTGGACCAGCACTTTACACTCAGTTCCATACAGATGAGGTGGTGAGGAGGCAGTTTTCCTTGGCATGGGGTAGCATACGAGGGTAGTATTTCTAGGTGGAACCTCTCGTCTTCCTTTAGGGAGGGAAGTACGCCTCAACTTTGTCTGGCAGTGTCGAAGTCTAAAGACAAGAGTTGTGGGTTGCAATAATGCTTCAAAAGAGAGATAGTCTACTGGCTCAGGAAGGAAAAGTCGTTATGTATATATTTTGCACCATGTAGATATGTTGTACATATGCACATCAAAAAATGTGCAAAAGAAAGAAAAACTCAAAAAGGTGGATAGGCCTGATAGAAATAAAATATTTGTCGGAGTGTATATAGTCAAATAAAGCAAAGTTTATGTTACACCATCTCATCTCACGAAGCTTGCAGCGGGAGACTTAGCTACACTGGTTGGGCTCCCAAGGATACGTGGCTACATTGGCCACGGTCCATTCTCTTCTTTCCCCCTCTTCTTTAGTCGGATGAATTTGAACTTAGAAGGGAATACCCCGCTCCTCGAGGAAAGAGCTGCTAGACTAGGGAACTAGAGTTACCTTGTTGAGGGAGGTTGTTGCCTTGTATTTCTGAGGTGGGGAGCTACATATCACTTACACCATACAAGGAAAGATACATGGTCATCAGAGTTTGTGTATTTTGACTTGTTCTGATCTGGATTATTGAGGAGTCTTGACCATAGATTGGTGGAACATAGAGGTTGTTGAGTCTCAAACCTAGATCCAAATAAGGTTCCGACAAACTAATAATCCAAAGGTCTGACTGAGCTTCATACTTCAATTTAATGAAGACAAGTTTAATAGTCAACCTTGATTCTCCTTCTTTTTCTTTTCTTTTCTTTTTCACTTCTTTTTCAAATAAGTGTTTGCTAAGGGACTAGTAAAGGTAAAGTATAGGGGTGATGAATCCTTAATTCTCACTCTTTATTCTTTTATTTTAGCTATTTATCTTGGAAAATCAGCATGTAAATAGGTGTAAATACAATAACATAGCATTCAGCATGCATGTATTATTATTGCATAATTAGCATGTATTTGTGAAAAAATAAAAGAATAAGGAAAAAAGAAAAAGGAAGGAGGTATTTAGAATAAATATAGAGTGATCCGAACCCCAAGAGAATGTCAAGCCTTGACCTGATCGCCAAATAAAATAAGAAGAGAGAGATAGAGCCTACTCTATGTTGTACATAGTACCTATATATGTAAATATTTATTTTTGATAAAATAAAATATTCTTTTAACCTCTTTGCATATAGTCTTAGAAATAAAACAAAAATAAAATAAAAATAGGAAAAATGAAATAAAAATAAAAAATAAAATCCTTCTTACTTGTACAAAATACATGCATATATCTCACCTCCCCTATTTATACTATACATGTAAATAAATCATAAAAATAAAATAAAAATTTTTTGAATCCTAAAATAATGTTGAAAATAAATAAAATATAAAATTGGGATATTTGTGTAAAAATAATAAAATAAAAATACATGTACAAAAAACATAGGTATATTATACTTGTATATAATACTATATATTGCATATTATTTTATTCATCAGAAAAATAATTAAAAATCACTGAAAAATTCCTTGAAATATAATAATCATTTTTCATTTTACTCATTTTTCAATTAAATAATTTTACTTGTTTTTTAGTGTAATTATCTTTATTTTTCTCTTCTATTTTGTCCTATAGCGTATTGTCCTTATTCTACACCCCTTCTGATTGGGCCACGTCAGGGATGTTGACCCAGGTCAACGTCGCCTCCCTAGGCTGACCCGACCCGACTCGCCTCGCCAGACTTCCTTCTCCCCTTCTTCCAGCTCGATTCCATCCGCCTCTCGCCCTGATTTCTCGCTCGTTGCTTCTCTTAGGATCTGTGATCCTCGCGAATCCCTAGGAAGGCGCGGATCTTCCTAGGGTTGCGTGCTACCGCTCGATCTTTGGAGGCACCTGGAGTCGGCTATATAAGCTCGCCTTCGCTTCCCACCGCCGCAGCTCATGCCTCGCCCCTTATATCATCCCTAGGTGTCTTCAGTGTAGTGACAGCAACCGGAGGGTGCCTTTGGATCGAGTTTTGGTGGCCTGAAGCAGCAGCTCAGCTACGTTGCCGGAAAGCTCACCGCGTTTAGCCTCCTCGCCTTCCGCAGCGAGGTTGAGGCCACGACTCCGACTCCCATCTTCATCGGAAGTTCCTTAGTTCATCCAGACCCTCGGGTACTGCCCATTTCACTCCCATTTCCCAGTTCGATTCAATCTATTCCATTCTTCTCTGCCTACGTTCATCTGCTCCATCTACCTGGTCGGAGCCTCATCTCCCCCTCACATCCGTACTGATCGATCCCTCGACGAATGCCTCACCTTCCCTCGCTACCTATCCATCTCGAATCGGACTCACCAGAGCACGATGGAGCTCGATCTCCATCCTCCCTGTACGCCGGAGATAAACTACCCGTGTCACTGCCGCTTCCCTTATCCTTTGCAGCAATAACCCGGGTCAGAGTGTAGCCCCGAACCCCCTCTTCCTTTCATAGGTACCCGCGCGCGCAAAGGACCCTTCTGAGATGCTCACTGCCCCGGCGGAGTAGCTTCAGGTAGAGGTCCTCTGACCAGCCCATCCAACCGCCCGATTCTCCATCAGAACCTCCCTCTGGACGCGGAGTCGTTCTGCGACTGCACCAGACTTTTCGGGAGCCTCATCAGTAGCAGGGATCATCTCCCACGCCCGATCGATTTTCGCCAGGCCTTGTTCTTCCAGCCTTATCCTCCATCGTACGATCTGGTTAGGAGACCCAGTTTCCATCAGAGCAGCCCGACAGCAACCCCTTGTAGACCGTTGGATCAGTCTTTGTAGGAGTCATCTAACGCGCACGTCCCTGACCAAATCTACACCGTTAGATAATTTCCAAGAGAGTATCAGAACCTTCAGGACCCCCACGTGTCAGCACGTGCCCCGAAGGGTATATTGTTATTTTACCCTCATGTTTTTATGCTTTGCTATTTAGTTCAGTAAATAAACCTGTAGTTCATATATTTTACATATGGACCCTAGTTGTTTCCCGTATTTCCACTTCAGTCCATTTTGAGTGAACTCATGTGCCGTCCCACGTGGAGTTGTGGTGTATTTGAACTATTTGCCCTGAAACTCTGCTATATTATCTTTTGAATGGAATATTTCTGATATTTGCATGTATGCCCTTGTGTATGGTTCATTGAGCATGTGCATGAATATATTGGATAAATTGAAAGATTCACCATGAGTTATTTATGTATGTTATCGTTTGGCCCGAAAACTTTTGAATAATTGCATTTGGGTCCCTGTCTGATGTATGCTTTGTTTTTAATCAAATAATTACCAAATTAACTCCAAAAATCTCACAAAAATCACTATTAGCTCATGCTAACACGTAATATTTATGGTGATTTTTGCTAATTAATTTAGTTTTATTTGATATTTTCTAAAATTCGAAAACACCTAAAAACTGTTATGTCTATGTTCTAAAAAACCAAAAAAATATAAAAAATATTTTAAAAAATTACAAAAATTATTGTGTGCTTGTCTTTGTGTATTTTAATTTCAGTACCATTTTTGTTGCATTATCTCTTATAGAAATCTTAAAAAGTTAAAAACTCTAAAAAACTTATAAAAATCACTAAAAAAACTAAAAAAATAGAATCTTAGTTTCTATAGTTAGATATTTTTATTTACTTTTTCATAAAAGCTCAACAAGGACATGAGGGTATTTTTAAATATTTTAAATTTGCCTTCTAGTCCAGGTTGTACATTGTTTTACTTGTTTGCCTTTGTTTGATTTTTATAAAATCATGTAAAAATTAAAGAAATCCCATAAAATTATCAAAAAAAAATGAAAAATATAAAAATATTTTTGTTTCCGTTTTTTAGCCTTTTTTAGCCTTAATAAAAATTGTTCAAGCTTGCTTGTTCCTTATTTCTTTCTCTTTTTTCTTATTGTGGAAATATAAAAATTTGCAAAATAAAAAATAAATAAATATTACCTTTTATTTCTCTGATTCGGACTATTTCGTAGGTTTCACTCGTGCTCCTTATGTTCGACCTTGGTCGCTATACTAGGTTAAATAAATAGTAGAGACCGCTAACATTGGATTTTGTGCTTTGATTGTCTTATTTGTGTGGTCTTGATTTTTCATGTTGAGCTTCGGCCTACTGATTGGGGATGCAATGACCTGTGATTATTCTTGATATTTAACTATGGTCGGTAGGCCGCTCATCAGAATGGCACTGTTGCCGGGGATCGAACCCGGGTCACCCACGTGACAGGCGGGAATACTCACCACTATACTACTACCAGTCATGTCACCTAGTATTCCTAGCAGCCACCATACCACTACCAGTTGGGTCCTCGTCCCTACCAGCAGGGACAGCAGTGGAGGCAGCAGCCTCAGCAGCGGAAGTATTCTCAACCTCCCTCTCACCAGTTCCAGCAGCAATAACCTCATTTCCAACGAGGCAACCTCCCTGGGTTGACCCGACCCGACTCGTTTCGTCGGACTTCCTTCTCCCCTTTTTTTGCAGCTCGATTCCAGCTGCCTCTCACCCCGATTTCGCGCTCGTTGCTTCTCCTAGGATCCATGATCCTCACAGATCCCTAGGAAGGCGTGCATCTTCTTAGGGTTGCGCATCAACGCTCGACCTTTGGAGGCACCTGGAGTCGGCTATATAAGTTCGCCTTCACTTCCCACTGCCGTATCTCATGCCTCGCCCCTTCTCTCATCCCTAGGTGTCTTCAGTGGAGTGACAGCAACCAGAGGGTGCGTTTGGATCGGGCTTCGGTGACCTGAAGCAGCAGCTCAGCTATGTGGCCGGAAAGCTCCACCGCATTTAGCCTTCCCGCATTCCGCAGCGAGGTCGAAGCCATGACTCCGACTCCCATCTTCGCTGGAAGTTCCTGAATTCATCCAGACCCTCAAGTGCTGCCCATTTCACTCTTATTTCCCAGTACGATTCAATCTATTACATTCAGCTTCGCTTACGTTAATCTGCTCCGTCTACCTGGTCGGAGCCTCATCTCCCCCTCACATCCGTACCAATCGATCCCTCGATAAATGCCTCACCTTCCCTTGCTACCTATCCATCTCGAATTAGGCTCACCTGAGCGAGATGGAGCTCGATCTCCATCCTCCCTGTACGTCGGAGATCAACCACCCGCCTCACCGTCGCTTCCCATATCCTTTGCAGCAATAACCCGGATCGGAGCATAGCCTCGAACCCCGTCTTCCTTTCGCAGGTACCCGTGTGCACAAAAGGACCCTTCTGAGATGCTCACTTCCCCGGCAGAGTAGCTCCAGGTGGAGGCTCCGACTAGCCCATCCGACCACCCGATTCTCCATCAGAACCTCCCTCAAGACACGGAGTCATTCCGCAACTGCACAGGAATTTTCGGGAGCCTCGTCAATTGACGATCCGCTAAATCGGCCCTTTAATAGTGTGGTTTTAACACTTGTAATTTGTCATCGCAGTCGGGCCGAAATGGGTCATCAAAGACCATCTGCTTGATAACTTAATAAGAATCAGATGGTTCAATTTATTTTACTTGGCAAGAAACCAAGGTCGAACTCAGGGACACGAGCCTCTCTCGTATTATCCAGATTTTTATCTATCTAATTTAAGTGTTGAATTAAAAATCAATAGGTCAAAGTATGCAATGCGATGAGACAATGCATTAAAGAAAAGAAGAAACATGCATTTTTTATTTTATTTTATCAAGCAAATAAACTCGATGAAATGCATCAAGAATATGCCCGAGACCATAAGCAAATGAGCGATTAAATTACACGTCCAATCAGGGTAAATTAAAAAGCAAACTTTATTCATGTAAAAATAGGCATAAGGATCAAGACACTTAGTCAATAAAATACTTCTTCAAATTTCGTAGTGTCTAATGTGAAATGAAAGCATGCCATAAGGAAGACAATAAAAAGGGCTTCAAAATGCCACTGAAATCACCTGAAACGGAGTTACAAAGCTCAAGATATGCAACAATGAAGACAAGGGCATAAATGAAAGAAAACATGAAATGATAACTACAAACAGGTCCCTGGGAGGGACTAAAATGTAAATATGAAAAAGATCGGGACTTCCCTGTAAATGGTCCACACACACCGGGGCATTTTTGCAATTTTGAAAACCCGCAAGGGTATCAATGCAAAATATCCAAGATACACGTGAGCTGCACGTGATGCTGGACCTGTCTGCAAATTGGAGAAGTCGACGGAGCCTCATTGCAATTTACCCAGAGTCGCACGTGCTATGCACGTGCTCTTCCAGGCTCGGGACAGCTAGGAGGCTCGGAGAAGGCTCGGGTTGCTTCGGCTAGGTTCGGAGGTTGGCTTGGGCTCGATGCAGGCTCGGCGGAGGCCCAGAGCATACGACCCTCCAGGCTTTGGCTCGGGCTAGGTTCAGAGCATCCGAACCTCCTGGTCTGTTGCTGAGGCTCGGAGATCCTTGGATGTTGACGCGTGGCCGAATGAAGGCCATTGGATTGTGAGGATCCAATGGCTACTGGAGTTGTTGGGGGACTCATCTCGACCGTCGGATGGTCGCTGAGAGAGGACCATCCAACGACAGCTGCACCTCCGTCTTCATCTGCGGCTGGCGGCGGAAACCGAGCTCCGGAGAAGGAGCTCCTTCTCCGTCGCTCCATCTCGTGCATGGTGGAGCTCCCCAAGACCTCTTCAAAGGTTGGCGATGAAGCTCAGGTCTTGGTCGAGCTGCAGCTGTCGATGGCGAAGGTACTCGTCACACCAGGGACGTATACGGCGCTCGCGAAGCCCAGTCCGGCGAGAATTCCGATCATTTAGGAACTAATCACCTGCATGGTTAGAGGCAAGCCGAAACAAGGGAAATATGTGCGTGGACGGAATGGGAGCTTTTGTGGGCGATGAAATGAGCAGCTCGGAGCCCCTCCGCTGTGAGTGGCAGAGGAGATGTGTCGGAGGTGGTATAGGGTCTGGAGGAAGAAGAAGATGGTCTGGAGATGGCGCGTGAATCGTGGATGAGAGGTGGAGCTAAGGGAGTGAGCAATGAGGGTCAAGAAGGAGGGGAACGACCTAATTAATTAAGGGAAATCGAGAAAAAATGCAAAGGAAGAAGAAGGAACTTTACCTAGTCGGAGATGGAGCGGAGGCTTGGGCTGGGGCTCGATTCGAGCCTCGGGTCGTCGCTGGACACCTGCAGTCGGTCGGTGCAGCTCGAGCAGGCTTGGAGCTCCGCAACTCCACCATGAACGGCGAAGGGTCGTCACCAGAAGGGCAGGTCGTCATCGCTCGATCCGCCATCTCCCCCTGTCACAGGAAGATGGTGGAGGGCTGGGCCTCCCTTCGTATAAAGGTGGACAAGGAAATACGGAGGAGGAGGTGGTGTTTTTAAAGTTTCGAAGTTGGCGGTTCCGGTGATGGAGATCGTGGTTTGGCTGAGTGCTACGGAGTGGCTGGGAGTTCAACGTGGGTTGAGGGATGACTCGCGAAGGTGGTGGATGATCAGGGAAGGACGTGGGCTCTTCAGGTAGTGGAGGTGATGGTTGGAGATGGCGAAATAATAGGAAGGGCGAGCGTGGTTTGCGTGGTGGAAATCGTGGAGGAGAAGGCTGACCAGAGGTTGACGACGACCTAGTGGCCGTTGGATCTGGAGATCCAACGGCTGTCGATTGGGCACGAAGCGACGGGTGCGATTAGATCCGAGGTGACGTGATCAAAGGCCGATGAATGCGCCACATGTTGAGCGCCTGGGTCAGCGGAAGCGGACGATCCAGATCGGGCTAAGGGATAAATCAGAGGGTTGGAGGCTTAGGCGGCAATGTGAGGTGGAGATTAAAGCTCAAACACTGATCTGATGGTGAAGACCCTGACACGTGGCGCAAGCAGAGTAAGGCGGGAACGAGTGGCGGAGATGAAAAGTGAGGGAAGATCAGACGGTGGATATCATAGTGGTAGTGAACGGCGATGATCGAAGATCTAAAGACTAGATCTGAAGGCGCAAGTGCCGCCACGTAGCGTGAGGAGGGAAAGGCAGATACATACGGTGATGATGAAATCTTGGGGATGATCTGATGGCTGGGAAGAGGGGTGTACGTGGAGAAAGCGCAACCGTTGGATCGAGATGAAGATCCAACATCCCAGGGCGACGGCGGATAAGACAAAGGAGACCGGGCCACATGGCCCAATCTGATTATTCCGAGCAAGAAACTGAAATATAAGGGTGAAGATGGCCGAATTTGAGAAAACTCAAAACATGAAAGTTGTAGATCTTAATGAGATCTACAAGTTTTATGTTGACCGAAAGTGGAGAAGAGATCATCTGATGATACCAAATATTTTTAAGGGTATTTTTAAGGATAAAAATACCACGGATTTTAGTTTTGTGATTTTTTTGTGATTTTTAATTTATTCAAGACTCTATAATTACAGGACATTATCTGGATTTTATTGACACAAAGCTAAGCAAGGGGGTTGATAATTGGAAATTGTGATGATGAAATCGGATTTCATCACCCCCCTATACTTAAACTATGCTCGTCCTCGAGCATCAAAGAGAATGAGTAAGTTGGATTAACCCCCTTGTGCATGTGAGTACAGGATCTGATCCGGTCAAGTTTACTCAACTTTAGAGGTCCAAAATCCTAGAGTTCAACCCAGCCTTAACCAAGAGGCACCCAATTCCTCTAATTCTCCAGACTCTCTCTGATGTACATATATACTAAGGATGTGACATTTTAGTGTTGACTGCGATTCTGAGAGTAGAGTCAAATCGTCACCCAAAGTCTTTGTCCGAGAAATTCTCCTAAGGACTCAATCCTCAACACTAGGGAATAATCAAATCTTGCATTCAATCCACCGTCTCTTTAGTTGTCAGACTTAGAAAATGTAGATGGAAGGCCAGTAATGGAGGGTATGGGATTGTGTCATTTCTTCTCTCCCTCTCATTGGAACAAGGATTCTCTCTAGTGCCTTTTACGCAACACATTTTTTTGGTGTTGATCAGTGTGTCCGTCAAGAGAAATTGGAGCCGTCTGCTCTTGTTTTCCTGGGAGTACACCGGGGTGTGCCTTTTTTGAGTACCTATCG
The DNA here is from genome assembly GCA_037367405.1 of Ottelia alismoides. NCBI lineage: Eukaryota > Viridiplantae > Streptophyta > Magnoliopsida > Alismatales > Hydrocharitaceae > Ottelia > Ottelia alismoides. Next base: position 226,364 of record JAZKJV010009616.1, on the reverse strand, counting down.
TACCTTCTACACCCAGACTTGTAGCATTTACGATGCAGAGCCCTTTTTTGGTGCAAGCCCGACTCCTGGTCCTAATAGTGGTGGTCCAAGTGGACACTTTGAAATGTTTGGGAGCGCTCGCCTTTGGTGGAAGCTCTCTGATAATTGACTTTGTGAAATGAGAGCTTTTCTTTGAAATTTCATTGATTTGTATAATTTTTGGCTAGCTCCACTGCTTTTACCAAGAGTTGGTGCACACTGATCAACATTTTAAATTTAATTCACACCCAGGCACTTAGGTCAATGTCAAGAGATTAGTATAAGAACAAGTTCTCATACTGGTTATGATTGCTGACACTCAGGTTTCATGAAGCTTTCAAAGATTTTATCCCATCCTCGAGCATCATTAGATCAAATCCATACTCGAATCCCTCATCCCAATCCCTCACGTGAAATGTCAACTCATCTCATCAAAAACCGCAGTCGTGCATGTGATGTGCTGATCATATTCTTTTTGTCTGAGACTAAGCACGAAATATAGCATGCAAATCTAGAAATCTAGGGAGATGTGGATGATTAAGTCTATGACCCTGATGGCTAAGGCTGGTTAACCTAAAATCTCAAAGTCCTCATAAAACTAAGTCTCCTCGATCATTTCAGATCCTTGGTGGAAGTGTAAGTGTAGAGGATTAATCCAACTCCTTCATTTAGAAACTTTTTTTTGAGATGTCAAGAGATATTAGGACTACCTAAACTCAATTAAGCATCTACATTCAGCCACTATGGATGTAAGTACAGGCCGAAGCCCGTTGCTTGAGTACGAGGCCTTACGCCATGTCCTCTAAACCATCCAATCTGCTAAGGGCGAACCCTCACTGAACGTGGATACTTAATTGGGCTTAGTAGTCACTAACGGCTCCTAAAAGATTTTGGGTTTTTCTCGTTTTTATGGATTTTAATTTAAAGGTTAAAACACAGGTTAGACTCAACTTTCCTTGAGAAGGGATAGAAAATGTTCAAAACCATGTCACACAAATAAAAAGTTTTCAAAACATTTTCAAAAGAATTTTTCAAAACAAGGAAAAATCATTTTCGAAAATATTTTTATCAAAATAGCGTAACATAGTATAGAAAAGCCGTGAAAAACATTTGAGTCCTCTTAGTCCAAAGAATTTTACTTTAGCCAAAAAGTTTTAAATTTTTCAAATTTTTCAGATTATAGCTAAAGTAAGTATACGGTATATACGGTATACCCCCTATACTTAAACTTTGTTATGTCCTCATAGCACTAGATGATACAAGTACATAGGTCCATTTAAATATAAAGGAATATACGGGAGCTAAGAGGGGCTCCCCCTATACTTAGGTTAGAAATAACCTAAATATAAAGGCAAGGAAAGGAGAGTAGAGAAAATCACAGGGACTCGGATCCCTCTTATACTTAGGCTGAGATTAGCCTAAGTATAAAGATGGAATTTGATGATGGAGAGACCCAAGGTGAACGAAGAATATGGATGGATTTACAAGTGATCGGATGAATATACGGAGATGGATGGAGTGACTAAGGCTCCGGAAAGTGTATCGAAGCAAACATGGCTCAATCAAGCAAGCAAGACCCTCAAATTCACCAACTCACACATGAAACCAACCGAGGTTGGTTTTTTATCTTGTCGATTTTATTGGTGATAAAACATTTGATGTTTACGTGGAAAAAAATGTTAAGTGAAAATCAATGCGTAAACGAGGGTGTTTCTCTCCCAAAACCAAAATTTTACTCCATTTTAGGTTGACTTGCAATTAACAGTCCCAATTTTTCTTAAGGTTGTCACTGATTAATGCGAGCACATAAACCAAGCATTCATTCCCATTTTTCATTAATCCCAGGTGATCAAGCTAGGAAGGGAAACCGAGAAAAATATGTATTCGATAAAAACCGTGATTTAGGCTAAGCGATAAAACATGCAGTGACTTGGCGAAAATCCGTGAAAAACTTGGGTTGTTTTGAAAACTAAAACTCATGTATGCAAGTCGATCAGAAAGCTGCACCTAATCATGCTTCTATTAGCGGGGAATGATATCCATTAATTTTGGCTAAGTGAGGCGAGATTATGTGCGTCTATATATTAGTGTGTCCTACATACGAGAAAGCACGTAAAAAATGGAAAATAGAATAAGCTCGGAGAGGTGCGTGCCTGGTCCTAGGTCGACACTCAAGTGGGGACGATCCCCACACAACCACAATCGTTCGATTACAATCACGAGCATTCGATCGAAGACCGCTGTAAAAGACGAATTATTACAAGAATGGAAAATACGAGACATTTTTTTCTTTCTTTTCTATTATCTCCAAGAAAGCTTCGGCGGCCCCTCGCAATGGGAAGCGCCAGCTCCTCGCCTCCTTGAGTGATCAAGGGACCTGCCACAGCGACAAAAGATTAGAGATCAAATATAAAAGAAAAAAAATTTTAATGCAACATAAATGAACAAGTTGACCTAAAAAAATGAAACACTTAATTAACTAAACAAAATTCCAAATAATATAAGAAATGAGTCGTGTCCCCAGCAACGGCGCCATTTGACGATCCGCTAAATCGGCCCTTTAATAGTGTGGTTTTAACTCTTGAAATTGTTATCGCAGTCGGGCCGAAATGGGTCATCAAAGACCATCTGATTGTAACTCAATAAGAATCAGATGGTTCAATTTATTTTACTTGGCAAGAAACCAAGGTCAAACTCAGGGACACGAGCCTCTCTCGTATTTTCCTGATTTTTATCTATCTAATTTAAGTGTTGAATTAAAAATCAATAGGTCAAAGTATGCAATGCGATGATACAATGCATTAAAGAAAAGAAGAAACATGTATTTTTTTATTTTATTTTATCATGCAAATAAACTCGATGAAATGCATCAAGAATATGTCCGAGACCATAAGAAAATGAGCCATTAAATTACACGTCCAATCAGAGTTAAATTAAGAAGCAATCTTTATTCATGTAAAAATAGGCATAAGGATCAAGACACTTAGTCAATAAAATACTTCTTCAAATTTCGTAGTGTCTAATGTGAAATGAAAGAATGCCATAAGGAAGACAATAAAGAGAGCTTCAAAATGCCACTGAAATCACCTGAAACGGAGTTACAAAGCTCAAGATATGCAACAATGAAGACAAGGGCATAAATGAAAGAAAACATGAAATGATAACTACAAACATGTCCCTGGGAGGGACTAAAATGTAAATATGAAAAAGATCAAGACTTCCCTGTAAATGGTCCACACGCACAAGGGCATTTTTGTAATTTTGAAAACCCGCGAGGGTATCAATGCAAAATACCCAAGATACACGTGAGTTGCACGTGATGCCGGACCTATCTGCAAATTGGAGAAGTTGGCGGGGGCTCATTGCAATTTACCCAGAGTCGCACGTGCTATGCACGTGCTCTTCGAGGCTCGGAACAGCTCAGAGACTCGGAGAAGGCTCGGGTTGCTTCGGCTAGGTTCGGAGGTTGGCTTAGGCTCGATGTAGGCTCGGCGGAGGCCCAAAGCATACGACCCTCCAAGCTTTGGCTCGGGCTAGGTTCGGAGCATCCGAACCTCCTGGTCTGTTGCTGAGGCTCGGAGATCCTTGGATGTTGGCGCGTGGCCGAATGAAGGCCATTGGATTGTGAGGATCCAATGGCTACTGGAGTTATTGCGTGGACTCATCTGGACCGTCGGATGGTCGCTGAGAGAGGACCATCCAACGGCAGCTGTACCTCCGTCTTCATCTGCGGCTGGCGGCGGAAACCGAGCTCTGGTGAAGGAGCTCCTTCTCTGCCGCTCCATCTCGTGCATGGTGGAGCTCCCCAAGACCTCTTCGAAGGTTGGCGATGAAGCTCAGGTCTTGGTCGAGCTGTAGCTGTCGATGGCGAAGGTACTCGTCACACCAGTGACGTATACAGCGCTCGCGAAGCCCAGTCCGGCGAGAATTCTGATCATTTAGGAACTAATCACCTGCATGGTTAGAGGCAACCGAAACAAGGGAAATACGTGCGTGTACAGAATGGGAGCTTTTGTGGGCGACGAAATGAGCAGCTCGGAGCTCCTCCGCTGTGAGTGGCGGAGGAGATGGGTCGGAGGTGGTATAGGGTCTGGAGGAAGAAGAAGATGGTCTGGAGATGGCGCGTGAATCGTGGATGAGAGGTGGAGCTAAGGGAGTGAGCGATGAGGGTGGAGAAGGAGGGGAACGACCTAATTAATTAAGGGAAATCGAGAAAAAATGCAAAGGAAGAAGAAGGAACTTTACCTGGTCGGAGATGGAGCGGAGGCTTGGGCTGGGGCTCGATTCGAGCCCCGGGTCGTCGATGGACACCTGCATCCAGTCGGTGCAGCTCGAGCGGGCTTGGAGCTCCGCAACTCCGCCATGAACGGCGGAGGGTCGTCACCAGAAGGGCAGGTCGTCAACGCTCGATCCGCCATCTCTTCTGTCACAAGAAGATGGAGGAGGGTTGGGCCTCCCTTCGTATAAAGGTGGACAAGGAAATACGGAGGAGGAGGCGGCGTTTTTAAAGTTTCGAAGTTGGCGGTTCCGGTGATGGAGATCGTGGTTTGGCTGAGTGCTACGGAGTGGTTGGGAGTTCAACGTGGGTTGAGGGATGACTTGCGAAGGTGGTGGATGATCGGCGAAGGACGTGGGCTCTTCAGGTACTGGAGGTGATGGCTGGAGATGGCAAAATAATAGGAAGGGCGAGCGTGCTTTGCGTGATGGAAATCATGGAGGAGAAGGCTGACCAGAGGTTGACGACGACCTAGTGGCCGTTGGATCTGGAGATCCAACGGTTATCGATTGGGCGCGAAGCGACGGGTGCGATTAGATCCGAGGTGACGTGATCAAAGGCCGATGAATGCGCCACGTTTTGAGCGCATGGGTCAGTGGAAGCGGATGATCCAGATCGGGCTAAGGGATAAATCGGAGGGTTGGAGGCTTAGGCGGCAACGTGAGGTCGGGATTAAAGCCCCAAAAGCTGATCTGATGGTGAAGACCCTGACACGTGGCGCAAGCAGAGTAAGGCGGGAACGAGTGGCGGAGATGAAAAGTAAGGGAAGATCGGACGGTGGATATCAGAGTGGTAGTGAACGGCGATGATCGAAGAGCTAAAGGCTAGATCTGAAGGCGCAAGTGCCGCCACATGGCGTGAGGAGGGAAAGGCGGATACGTGCGGTGATGATGAAATCCTGGGGATGATCTGATGGCTGGGAAGAGGGGCGTACGTGGAGAAAGCGCAACCGTTGGATCGAGATGAAGATCCAATGGCCCAGGCCGACGGCGGATAAGACAAAGGAGATCGGGCCACGTGGCTCACCCAGAACGGGCCACGTGGCCCAATCAGATTATTCCGAGCAAGAAACTGAAATATAAGGGTGAAGATGGCCGAATTTGAGAAAACTCAAAACATGAAAGTTGTAGATCTCGATGAGATCTACAAGTTTCATGTTGACCAAAAGTTGAGAAGAGATAATCTGTAGACACCAAATATTTTTAAGGGTATTTTTAAGGCTAAAAATACCGCAGATTTTAGTTTTGTGATTTTTTTGTGGTTTTTAATTTATTCAAGACTCTGATAATTATAGGACATTATCTGGATTTTATTGATACAGATCTAAGCAAGGGGGTTAATAATTGGAAGTTGTGATGATGAAATCGGGTTTCATCAGTAGCGTGGATCATCTCCCACGCCCGGTCGAAGTTCGGTTGGGCCTTGTTCTTCGAGCCTTATCCTCCACAGTACGATCTAGTCAGGAGCCCCAGTTTCCATGCCTGACAACAGCCCCCCTGCAGATCGTTGGATCAGCCTTTGCAGGCGTCATCTGACACGCACATCCTCGACCAAATCTGCACCGTTAGATACTTTCCAGTAGAGGATCAGAACCGTCAGGACCCCCACGTGCCACACATGTGCCCCGAAGGGTATATTATTCTTTTACCCTCGTGTTTTTATGCTTTGCTATTTAGTTATTAAATAAACTTGTAGTTAAGATATTTTGCATATGGATCCTTGTTGATTCCCGTATTTGCACTTCAGTCCATTTTGAGTGAACCCACGTGTCGTCCCATGTGGAGTTGTGGTGTATTTGAACTATATGCTATGAAACTCTACTATGTTATCTTTTGAATGAAATATTTCTCATATTTGCATATATGCCCCTGTGCGTGGTTCATTGAGCATGTGCATGAATATATTGGATAAATTGCAAGATTCGCCTTGAGCTTTTTATGTATGTTATCGTTTGGCCTGGAAACTTTTGAATGATTGCATTTGAGTCCCTACATGCTATGTGCTTTATTTTTAATTAAATAATTACCAAATTTACTCTAAAAATCCCACAAAAATTATTGTTAGCTCCTACTAACATGTAATATTTATGGTGATTTTTGCGAATTAATTTAGTTTTATTTGATATTTTCTAAAAATCAGAAACATCTAAAAGATGTTCTGTCTATGTTATTTAATACCAAAAAATGTAAAATTATTTTAAAAATTACAAAAAAAATTAATGTGCGCGTGTCTTTGTGTGTTTTAATTTCAGCACCATTTTGTTGCATTGTCTCTTATAAAAACCCTAAAAAGCTAAAAACTCTAAAAAATTTATAAAAATCATTTAAATTTATAAAAAATAAAAAAAATTAGAATCTCAGTTTCTGTAGTTAGATATTTTTTACTTTTTCATAAAAATCTCAACCAGGACATTAGGGCATTTTTAATATTTTAAATTTGCATTTTAGTCCAAGTTGTACATTATTTTCTCTATTTGCCTTTGTTTGATTTTTATAAAATCAATAGATATTAAAAAATCCTATAAAATTACCCAAAATATCTAAATATTTGAAAAATATAAAAATATTTTTGTTTCTGATTTTTGAGCCTTTTTGACCCTTAATAGAAATTGTTCAAGATTGCTTGTTCTTTATTTCTTTCTCTTGTTTTCTTATTGTGGAAATATAAAAAAATTGTAAAATAAAAAATAAATAAATATTATCTTTTATTTCTCTGATTCGGACTACTTCGTAGGTGCCACTCATGCTCCTTACGTTCGACCCTGGTCGCTATACTAGGTTAAATAAATAGCGGAGCCCGCTAACATTGGATTTTGTGCTTTGATTGTCTTTTTTGTGTGGTCTTGATTTTTCTTGTTGAGCTCTGGCCTACTAATTGGGGTCACAACGACTCATGACTATTCTTGGTATTTAACCCTGGTCGGTAGGTCGCTCATCAGAATGGCATCGTTGCCGGGGATCGAACTCGGGTCACCCACGTGACAGGCGGGAATACTCACCACTATACCACTACCAGTCGGGTCACCCAGTATTCCCAGCAACCACCATACCACTACTAGTCAGGTCATCTTCCCTACCAGCAGGGATATCAGTGGAGGAAGCAGCCTCGACAGCAACAGTATTCTCAGCCTCCCCCTCACCAGTTCCAGCAGCAACAACCTCATTTCCAGCGAGGCAACCCATCCGATTCTCATGGGCCATCCTATGAGAACCCCGCCCTTGATGATCTAGCCCGCCTACTCTCAGACCAGCATGCATCCTTTAGGAGGGAGATGAACGAGTTTTGCAAGGAGATGTGGGAGATCATTAAGGGCAAGGCAGTCATACCCGCTCAGATTGAGCCCAACCCGAACAACCTTGAGAGAAAATCTGAGCAGTTACAATTCACAGAGACCGCCACTCCTAATGATTTATTGGGTGACATTGCTTCAGACACATTTGATGTTGATTTTGTGTCACTTAGGAATGGTAGGATGCCAGGTGGCGGCGCCTTGTCTTAACGACGACCCCACGAGGATCCAGGAACGCCAGACGAGGAGGATAGCAGTACTGATGCTGTTGATTATGTTGATGACAGTGGCGCTAACGCCACCAAGGATGATGCTGATCCAGTCGACGGTACTGAGGTTGTCGCTTCTCCAGATGCAAATGGTGGTACAGATGCCACCAGATTACCAAATGCTGAGCCAGAGTGCGGTGTTGATGCTGCGAAGACAGATGTCGTGGGTGGTACTGAGGCCACCACTTCTATTCCAGTTGTGTTTTCTCCAGTTTCTTTACCTCGGGATCATACGAAAGACACCCAAAAATCTAACAAAGGAAAGGTTTCTCTATCTATTGCGAGTCCATCTATGTTGCATGATGATTCTTGTATGGGCTTCATTCCTTCACAGCAGCAGGAACCTCTTCCTATCCCTCTATCTGAGGAGGGCTCAACCATCCCCTTCCCTCAAGCACTCCGCTTGGCTAAGGGGAATAGAAAAGAAAATCCAAAAAGAGACTAGTAGTTAGAGTTCATCCATCAAATGGTAGATAGATTCCACATTCAGCTGACTCTACATGAGGCACTTGAGCACGTCGCTCTCTTCTAGAGGAACTTGAGAGAGAAAACCACTATCCGCAGGAAGAAGAGGAACCATCAGGTAGAAATCCATGTACTAACTCATGCCACCTGCTTCGCCATCCAGAACTGTCTGCCAGCCAAGAGGCCATATTGACGTTTCCGTATTTGCTGCTTTTAATAATGTGTTTTTATCGTGTCGTGCGTTGTAGGCGGCAATCGGAAACGGTCAAGAAAATACCACAAATGATTTTCAATTTTTAATCTCGTGGTTTTATGTTTATTTTACTTGGGCAAGTCCCAAGGTCGATCACAAGGAGGCAAAGGAACAACCTAGAATTAAGTCTATCAAAGTTCGTGTTCGGTTTTCGAAGCGGTCTTTTTTTGGAATTTTTCAATGAATTAGGGGTGCACGTGCAAATTTGGCCTTATTTTAGGGACTAAAATGTAAATTACGTTCAAATGATGTCCGAAAAATACAAAACTTGGCCGAGATGTCAACTATAATGAAATGGATGCACTGCAATTTTTTTGGAATTTTTGGATGCAATATGAATTTTTTATGAATTTTTAAATGCAAACCAATTGATTTTTAATATTTAATTTTAATAAATATCAAACCTACTTATTTTCGAGAATCAAAATTATCCTAGATCTATCACTAGGTGACGGATCTCAGAAAAATCCTAAACCTCTAAAATGTGGGGTTTAATACCTACTAAAAATTAAATACTAAAATGTGCAAAATAATTTTTACAGGACAAAATATGCATGCAAATGCAAATCTTTTTGGGCATAATGTTAATAATAGTTAACTCTACGAGATGTGATTTTTCGAGAATTTTTAAAGCCACGGTTAATCAACTATCAATTTTAGAGCAAGAGATGGGTAAAATATGCAAATTTTCACTAAATAAATATTTATTAATTAACCGTCCGTCACAAAATTAACCACAATATGTCAAAGTGTAGAGAATTAATTAACCAACATCATGCTATTTTTGGATTAATAAAATAATGTAAAGAGAGGGTCCAAAATCACAGGGGAACACAGGGATACAGATGCAAATATTATAAATAAATATAAAGGCAGAGGGGGGATTTTTTTGTGATTACCAATAATCAGAGGGGTCTTCTGCAAATTTCCCAAGGGAGCACGTGCCTTACGCGTGCTCCTTGGGCGGCTGGACTGAAGCGCGAATATGGGAATGTTTGGGGGCGTCTCTGCAATTTGCCCCAAAGTCACGTGCGTCGCACGTGACTGGGCTGACGTCAGCACTGACGTTCCCTCCGCACGTGCGCCTCACGTGCGGAGGGTCTCGGGTCGGACCCGGCCGGCGGAGGAGCTCCTTCAGCGATGCTGTAGAGGGTCGATGCTCGGTGGAGGGGGCGGTGGTGGCCGAAGGCGAAGATGCGGCCGACACACGGCCGTGGGGCAGCGGCTGATGTGATGGCTGGAGGCGGAGATGGAAGCTGTTGTCGGAGTAGAACGGTGGCTTGACGGCGACGAGGCTGGAGTAGAGGGGCGGAGATGTCGACGCGCGGAGGAGCACCGGAGCTGAGCGAGGATCTCGGTGGCGTGGTAAAGGAGCAGCCCAGGTGCGGTTGGTGGTTGACGTTGGCGATGAAGATGATGTCGCAGACGGTGCAGAAGCGTTGGCTGGAGGCGTGGTTGTCGATGATGGCGATGTCGTTGGCTCGATGTTGAAGAACAGAGCTGGGGCAGTACGGCCAGAACGGCGCTGCGACGAGGGCGAGGGCGCCTCGGATCTCGCCGAGGAAGAAGACCCACCGGGCTGTCACCCCGGTGTGCGTGAAAGTGCGATTCGGCGGATGGCTTGGAGGAGGGCCGGCGGAGCTCTTAAATAAGAGAGGGGAATGGGTTTGGTCGGGGGGGTTTGATTGGAGATCGGGGAGATCTGGGATCGGCCGATCTGATTGACGAGGATCGCGGGGGAAAGGGGAAGGCGGCGCCGGAGATGGAAGGAGATCGGGGCGACGCGCGCAAATCGCGGAGGAGATCGTCGGGGCGGCGGAGTTCCTGATTGGGAAAGAGGGGAGAGGAGGAGGACGACGCGCAGGCGCCGTCCGATCGCGCGTGATCGGACGGTGCCCGTTGCGCCACGTGGCAGCGAGATGGGGACCGGTGGAGGCACGTGCGGAGCACGTGCCTGGGGAGGCACGTGCGACGCACGTGCTTCGTATTTAATATATTTTTTTTTAATAAAACGAATATATAAAAGTGCCAAAAATGGTTGACACGTGGCGGCACCAGGTGCTGCCACGTGTCAGCACCACAAAATTCGAGAATAAATCTTTTGTAAAATCGATAAAAAATAGTAAACGACCTCGGATCGAAAAAGTTTCTTCACGAAAGTTGCTCGTCTCGATGAGATCTACAATTTTCATGAAGACATCAAAACCAAAATCGATCTTTTGAACAAAGTGAATTTTTTGGGGTATCCTATGTACATAGAATACCTTGATTTTTGGGTTTTATAAATTTTTTTGTCATTTTTAAACACGATAAAAATCCGGAAAAATTATGGTAAAATCAAAGATAAATAAAGACACATTAATCTAATTTTTTTGGATTTTTATTGATTAAGAAAATCTATACATAAAATACAAGGTCAAAAACCGCGAAAATATACAATGTACAAAAGAGGCCCAAAACCCAACTTTCACGTACGAGCTCCGATTCACTTGAACTTGGTCTTGTTTTGAAGGTAATTGAATGTACATTAGTTCAAAAGTGAGTAGGATTAAATCAAACACTGGATGTGGGAGATATGTGGCTTTTAGTCCGAAAATCCTGAAATTAGGGTTTGGGTTTTTGGTCCACTTATTTGAGTTAGTTAATTTTTTGTATTTTTCCTTTATTCTTGTTAGTACTATGTACACAATGGAAGTGGTTTTGAGTTATTCGGAGTTAGCATGAATGAGTTAAAAATCCAGGAAGTTAGGCTTATTTACAGGTCATTTTGGCTTGGATTTTTGGCTTCTTATTTTGTGCAGATTTTTGTGCTAAAATGCAATTCTTATGAAAACATGCATGAATGCTAATTATGCAAAATAGATGCCAGAATGCTGTTGATTTTTAGAGATTTGAGCTTAATAAATGAGATTTAGAGTGATGAATACGAGATTCATCATCCCCCTATACTTAAACCATGCTCGTCCCTGAGCATAAAAAGAAATGCCATGAGGTGAAATGAGATTGGGTTCCATACCAAGACTATGAGCTGAAGGTGAAAGTAAGCCTAAACTCAACCTTTGGATTATTTGTGTGTCGGAACTTCTGTGAGACTTAGAATTTTACAATCAACAGCCCTCAAGTTCTACACATCATTGCTACAGTTTCGGCTCAGAAGTCATCTTAGATCAATCATCTTCCCAAAGTATACTCTTTGAACATTGAATAACCGACTCTTGTGTGTGAAATATTTTAGCTCTTCCCACCCAGAATGTCGGACTACTGCACAAGCCTCCTCTCCAATAACTCGTCCTCGGGGAGTCAGGTATTTCCTTCTAAGGTCTGTCGCGCTGTGTTCACAATCGAATTGGGGGGAGAAGATAGAAGAATGAGAAAAGAATTGGAGGGCGGCCAGTGTAGTCACCTCTCCTTGTGAAGATGGCCAGTGTAGCCGAGTCTTCACCAAGATCTGCAGGTTTCTGGAAGCTTGGACCTTTTTGGTCAGATTTTATTTGGTAGTTGCTTCTTTGTATTTGGAATTTTTTGGTGGTTCTGCTTGGATCTTGTTGTGCCCCTACGGATATAGAATCTTTTGTTTCCGTACATTTTTTGGGGTCTTAGAAAAAATTGTGCCCAGCCGTCCATCCCTTTTCCGAAGCTTTATTTCAACCCGTACTCCGGTCTTTAGATTTCCACGCTACCAGAAAAGAAACTTACACAGTCTTCCGACATATGTTTGAGTTGAGCTAAGTGCATAGTGCGAGAGTACACATTAATTCCCTATTCCAGAGTTGTACCCAGAATGAAGAGACCAGGTTAGACACTAAGAGTCAAACGCTGTACATTGTCATGTGGAACTCAAAGAATTAAGTCAAAGACCTGAAGACTCTAAAATCCTATTTCTCGGTGAAGTTCCTCTGAAAATTAGGTGGATTAAGGTTAAGTCCAGACCACTCTCGGTTTCGGCTCATAACTCGGTTCAGAACCCAAAGACTTTTCACATATGCAAATGCGATGCTTGATGAAATGCGAGTGTGTGAAATGCAGACACATTTTTTTGATTTGATTTTTTTTTGTTTTGTTTTTTTTTTATGCAAAGGATTTTTTTTTGTTTGTTTGTTTGTTTTCTCTTTTTTTTTATGCAAAAAATGAATAAGAAGCCTTTTTTTTTTCAAAGATTTTGGGTGTAGTCAGTGTTAGTGGAAAAAACACATTTTTTTTTGTTTTTAAGAAAAACCCACCCCGTAAATACATATAGACTTACGCGAAAGTACGAGGTATGGCTAAAATATATACAAAGTATATATACAGACCCCCCTATACTTAGCGAGTGCTGTGTCCTCAAAGCACAAGAAGCGTAAAGAAGACATAGCTCGGGCTAAGCGTAAGAGAGTGAAAAAGAAAATGAAAAAGATTTACAAAAATCGCCCCCCTATACTTAGACTGTGAGTCTGAGTATAGAAGAAGGGTGGAAAAGAAAAAGAAAAAATGAAGCGGTCAGGGTATGTGAATGAGGAGAGTATATACAGGTGGGCGTCAGTTCCCCCTATACTTAGGCTTTGGTCAGCCTAAGTACAGAAGAAGGGTGGAAGCGAGTCGATCTGGAAGAGTATGATAGGGGAAATGAAATATACAGATGGCATCGGTCCCCCCTATACTTAGGCCTTGACCTAAGTAGAGGAAGAAGCTGTACAAGGAAACCGATGTGGTCGGGAGGGAGGGTGGTAGCCGATGATTAAGGTGGTTTACGGCTGATCTTCTTGTGAGCCTGCGGTGGGAGATCGTAATGATGAGTCGGAGATGAGGCATATGATTCCCAACTATTATCAGTGTCATCCTCAGAAATATCATGATGGATAGTGGACGAAATATTTGAGTCAGATGAAAAGTACCCATCATCAGAGTTATCCTCAGAGGAATAGTATTTGAAAGTGGACATACTCCAGATGTTCATGTCTTTTTGTTTCTTCAATTGTTTCCTCAAGCTTCGTTCCTTTTTAAGATCAATCGATTTGTCCTCAGATGAATATTCAGATGCTCCGGTCTTAGTCAGCTCATAAGAAATAATTCCAGTGTATTTGAAGAATGCAGGAGCATCAGCTTTGGATGAGTAATAATTAGGAACGGGAGTTGTCCAACGAGAATCGAATTTTGGATCCTTTCGAAGATATGGTTTTAGAGATGTCGAACATACTTCACTCATGTAGACTATCTTTTCCGGACCTGATGAGGGATCATCAACCGATTCCTTCTCCGAAAGATCAAAGGTGACTTTCTTTTTCTTGTTTCGTGAAGATGTCGGTTCACTTGAGTACCCAGATGAATAGCCATTAAAATTCTTCTCCTTGGTCGGTGTTCGGGCTACGTGTTCATTCTTTGTTTCCTGAATGTTGGTGCACTCTTGATTTGGGAGGATTTGGTCAAGATAATCAGAATATGTTGCTCCAGGGTGCGACCATGCAAATGTCTCAGGATCGTAGTAGAAAGCTGCGGGAATTGAGATATCGGGGAGAGTCTCTAAACCAATAGTCTCATTAACAAACGCAATCTCAGGTGTAGCAGTGGGGTAGGGCTCTTCTACCATTTCATGGTTGCGGTTGTTGGGGACTTCGTGGGTTACCTCAGAAAATCATGGTTCCTCAAAGACCGTATCGGATCGTAGTGATTCCAATGCCGTAAAATTTATTTCCCGAGTCTCACAGTCGATACTCGCCTTGGCCAATGCCAAGAATGGTTTTCCGAGAATGATTGGAGACTGGGTGAATTCTCCTTGATGCTCAATATCAATGATCGTGAATTCTACCTTGAGCGGAGCACCTTGGAATTTCATGATGACAGAAATGGTTCCTCTCGGCCTTTTTATCGATCGGTCCGCTAATTGTACAATCTCTCGTATCTTTCGAATCGGTCCGAGTTTGAGTTCCTGAAATACAGAGGTCGGGAGGATATTGATCGGTGAATCGTCATCAATACAAGCATGTGTGAAAATTGTGTCTTTGATTCCACAGTCAAATCTGGGTAACCGCTTCACTATGCGGCTCTTGGTTTTTCTCCTCAACACCAAGGAGGAGGCCATTGACAAGATATGTCTTTCAGTTTTTGTTCTAATCCTTCCTGACTTTTTGACGATTAATTTGTCCATTAGAAATTTCTTAAGGTCAGGGAAGTGTTCTATGGCCTTTATAATGGGATGTTCAAAAATCAAGTATTTTTCCAATGCTTCCCGTAAAGCAGGATCCAAATTCCTCAGATCTTCTTCAGATTCAATTTTTATGAGCTTTTCTGGATTTTCAAATTTTTTTGTATTTTCTGTGTGGTGTGGCGATGTTGTGTCTTCCTTAGATGAGAAAGGGCCTTGATGTTCAGAGTTTGGGTCAGAGGCGTAGTCATTCCTAGGGGAATAATGAGCAGAAGTTTTGATATTAGAGTCATCCCTAGGTCTTTGGATATCCTCAAAATTTTCATCATGGAATCCAATCATTTCCTCATTTAGTTTAACACCCGATCCACCATAGAATGAGATTACTCGGTCGGCAAATTTTTGAAATCTATCCTCCATCAATTCAAATCTTGTTTTTATCCTCGAAACATTATCCTCACAATTTTGTTCATGATCAATCATGGGCGCACTCGGATTCTTTTCAATGATTTCGTCTTCCATTTTTCTGTACGTGCGGAGAGGAGAATTTCTTGGAATATCCATTATACGATCATTTCTTGAAAATTTCTCCTCAAAAATTATGGAAGGAGGCTGCTCATATGGTACAGGCATGTGTATTTGATCAGAGTATAGTTCAGTCCTTTGATCATGATTGGACAGATCCTGATATTGTGGAGTCAGCATACAGGGTCTATATGTGTCTAGGAGTTCAGTCCAGTCCTCTGTATGAGTATCATGTCTGACAAGGGATCTGTCATGGTCAATCCAACGATGATGATCATTAAGCGCATGTCTTTCCATCTGTGTTTGGGTTCTCTGCCAGTCATGGGAGTTAAAGAGATTTTGATCTTGAAATGTTTTATTGGCGAGAGAGTGAGAATAAGACGGTTCAGTCCAAGATGGTGTGGTTGGATGATTTGAGAAAGGATTTAATGAGGTCGAAGTCATCTGTGGTTGAACGCTTCCCGCAAATGTTGGAGGATTAAACGAAGAGGAAGTAGTGGATTTGGGCCAAACCGACATAGATTTGTTTTCATAGTGGTGTTCGATCATTTTTGAAGGAGTTGAGAGAAATGATGGGTTGGATCTGAAATTTGGAAAAATTTCCATGATGAGATTAAAATCAAGAGATGGGAGAGATGATTGTATGGGATAGAAAATTTTATCAAATGTGCGGCTATTGATCTTTGATATCGGTTCACGCACACCAACACAAACACAAATCAAACCCCGGGTTCACCAACTCACACAGTGAAGCCGCAAGATTTCGGCTATTATCTTTTCAATTTTAGTTGATGATAATTTCAATCTTGCAAATCGTTTAGACGAGCTGTTTAGGTTTGGAGCTGGGCTCTATCCTAGTGTGCGTTTCTCTCCTCGCTGCAAGATAAATCAAACAATGTCGGGGTTGCTCTCCCGCAAAAATTCTTGATTTTATGGGTTATTTGAGATCAGATATATTTAGCAGTCCCGGTTTTAATGAGGTGATCACTGAAAAATTAGATGAGCACAAATACACGTCTACCATCCAGTCCCAATTTCCTTTAGAGTTATGTTATAAAACAAGAGGGAGGAATTCGAGAAAAGCCGATGCACGCGGAAAACTATGATGAATGCTCAGTCAGAAGACTTACAGTGAATCCTCGCAATCTCCATGTGGGATGCTAGACAGAATTTAAAAATTATTCTAAATGAATTGCAAGCCGATGGAAAAACCGCACCTAAGCAGAAAGTTCTATTAGCGGGAAGAATTGATTTAAATTTTTGGCTAAATTGAACGATCTATGTGCGTCTCGATTAAAGTGAAGTGTGGCTTAAGATCCTACGAGCACAAGCAAGAATATAAATGCTCTGAGAGCCGTCTGTGCAGGTCTATCCTAATCGCCACTCAAGTCGGGCCCCACCCTCGCCGGAGAGTGAAACAGGCCACGACACACCACAGAATAAAGTTTAGAGGTCTTTCTACACACGCGAGAGTCCAAACGGACACCGCTGTAAAATTGCAGAAATTAAAAGTGCAGAAATTAAAATCCTAGACTCTACTCTCTCTCACGACTCGACTCGATCTTAAATTATTTGCGGTTTTTGGTGAAGTTGCGTCGGTTATTGAAAACCGCTCCACGTACAAGGTACCTCGCAAAAAAAATAAGAGAGAAAATGTAAGAGAGTGACTCAAGAATATATCAAAAAAAAATAAAGGCTGAAAAATAAATTGCAGGAAAATAAAAATGAAATTTACAATGAAAAATTCGGGGGTCAGACTACCCGAATGTGAAAAACCGAACAAAAAAATTTTTTAGACAAAAATCTAAGCCGTTTGCCTCCCCGGCAATGGCGCCATCTGACGTTTCCGTATTTGCTGCTTTTAATAATGTGTTTTTATCGTGTCGTGCATTGTAGGCGGCAATCGGAAACGGTCAAGAAAATACCACAAATGATTTTCAATTTTTAATCTCGTGGTTTTATGTTTATTTTACTTGGGCAAGTCCCAAGGTCGATCACAAGGAGGCAAAGGAACAACCTAGAATTAAGTCTATCAAAGTTCGTGTTCGGTTTTCGAAGCGGTCTTTTTTTGGAATTTTTCAATGAATTAGGGGTGCACGTGCAAATTTGGCCTTATTTTAGGGACTAAAATGTAAATTACGTTCAAATGATGTCCGAAAAATACAAAACTTGGCTGAGATGTCAACTATAATGAAATGGATGCACTGCAATTGTTTTGGAATTTTTGGATGCAATATGAATTTTTTATGAATTTTTAAATGCAAACCAAATGATTTTTAATATTTAATTTTAATAAATATCAAACCTACTTATTTTCGAGAATCAAAATTATCCTAGATCTATCACTAGGTGACGGATCTCAGAAAAATCCTAAACCTCTAAAATGTGAGGTTTAATACCTACTAAAAATTAAATACTAAAATGTGCAAAATAATTTTTACAGGACAAAATATGCATGCAAATGCAAATCTTTTTGGGCATAATGTTAATAATAGTTAACTCTACGAGATGTGATTTTTCGAGAATTTTTAAAGCCACGGTTAATCAACTATCAATTTTAGAGCAAGAGATGGGTAAAATATGCAAATTTTCACCAAATAAATATTTATTAATTAACCGTTCGTCACAAAATTAACCACAATATGTCAAAGTGTAGAGAATTAATTAACCAACATCATACTATTTTTGGATTAATAAAATAATGTAAAGAGAGGGTCCAAAATCACAGGGGAACACAGGGATACAGATGCAAATATTATAAATAAATATAAAGGCAGAGGGGGGATTTTTTTGTGATTACCAATAATCAGAGGGGTCTTCTGCAAATTTCCCAAGGGAGCACGTGCCTTACGCGTGCTCCTTGGGCGGCTGGACTGAAGCGCGAATATGGGAATGTTTGGGGGCGTCTCTGCAATTTGCCCCAAAGTCACGTGCGTCGCACGTGACTGGGCTGACGTCAGCACTGACGTTCCCTCCGCACGTGCGCCTCACGTGCGGAGGGTCTCGGGTCGGACCCGGCCGACGGAGGAGCTCCTTCAGCGATGCTGTAGAGGGTCGATGCTCGGTGGAGGGGGCGGTGGTGGCCGAAGGCGAAGATGCGGCCGACACACGGCCGTGGGGCAGCGGCTGATGTGATGGCTGGAGGCGGAGATGGAAGCTGTTGTCGGAGTAGAACGGTGGCTCGATGGCGACGAGGCTGGAGTAGAGGGGCGGAGATGTCGACGCGCGGAGGAGCACCGGAGCTGAGCGAGGATCTCGGTGGCGTGGTAAAGGAGCAGCCCAGGTGCGGTTGGTGGTTGACGTTGGCGATGAAGATGATGTCGCAGACGGTGCAGAAGCGTTGGCTGGAGGCGTGGTTGTCGATGATGGCGATGTCGTTGGCTCGATGTTGAAGAACAGAGCTGGGGCAGTACGGCCAGAACGGCGCTGCGACGAGGGCGAGGGCGCCTCGGATCTCGTCGAGGAAGAAGACCCACCGGGCTGTCACCCCGGTGTGCGTGAAAGTGCGATTCGGCGGATGGCTTGGAGGAGGGCCGGCGGAGCTCTTAAATAAGAGAGGGGAATGGGTTTGGTCGGGGGGGTTTGATTGGAGATCGGGGAGATCTGGGATCGGCCGATCTGATTGACGAGGATCGCGGGGGAAAGGGGAAGGCGGCGCCGGAGATGGAAGGAGATCGGGGCGACGCGCGCAAATCGCGGAGGAGATCGTCGGGGCGGCGGAGTTCCTGATTGGGAAAGAGGGGAGAGGAGGAGGACGACGCGCAGGCGCCGTCCGATCGCGCGTGATCGGACGGTGCCCGTTGCGCCACGTGGCAGCGAGATGGGGACCGGTGGAGGCACGTGCGGAGCACGTGCCTGGGGAGGCACGTGCGACGCACGTGCTTCGTATTTAATATATTTTTTTTTAATAAAACGAATATATAAAAGTGCCAAAAATGGTTGACACGTGGCGGCACCAGGTGCTGCCACGTGTCAGCACCACAAAATTCGAGAATAAATCTTTTGTAAAATCGATAAAAAATAGTAAACGACCTCGGATCGAAAAAGTTTCTTCACGAAAGTTGCTCGTCTCGATGAGATCTACAATTTTCATGAAGACATCAAAACCAAAATCGATCTTTTGAACAAAGTGAATTTTTTGGGGTATCCTATGTACATAGAATACCTTGATTTTTGGGTTTTATAAATTTTTTTGTCATTTTTAAACACGATAAAAATCCGGAAAAATTATGGTAAAATCAAAGATAAATAAAGACACATTAATCTAATTTTTTTGGATTTTTATTGATTAAGAAAATCTATACATAAAATACAAGGTCAAAAACCGCGAAAATATACAATGTACAAAAGAGGCCCAAAACCCAACTTTCACGTACGAGCTCCGATTCACTTGAACTTGGTCTTGTTTTGAAGGTAATTGAATGTACATTAGTTCAAAAGTGAGTAGGATTAAATCAAACACTGGATGTGGGAGATATGTGGCTTTTAGTCCGAAAATCCTGAAATTAGGGTTTGGGTTTTTGGTCCACTTATTTGAGTTAGTTAATTTTTTGTATTTTTCCTTTATTCTTGTTAGTACTATGTACACAATGGAAGTGGTTTTGAGTTATTCGGAGTTAGCATGAATGAGTTAAAAATCCAGGAAGTTAGGCTTATTTACAGGTCATTTTGGCTTGGATTTTTGGCTTCTTATTTTGTGCAGATTTTTGTGCTAAAATGCAATTCTTATGAAAACATGCATGAATGCTAATTATGCAAAATAGATGCCAGAATGCTGTTGATTTTTAGAGATTTGAGCTTAATAAATGAGATTTAGAGTGATGAATACGAGATTCATCATCCCCCTATACTTAAACCATGCTCGTCCCTGAGCATAAAAAGAAATGCCATGAGGTGAAATGAGATTGGGTTCCATACCAAGACTATGAGCTGAAGGTGAAAGTAAGCCTAAACTCAACCTTTGGATTATTTGTGTGTCGGAACTTCTGTGAGACTTAGAATTTTACAATCAACAGCCCTCAAGTTCTACACATCATTGCTACAGTTTCGGCTCAGAAGTCATCTTAGATCAATCATCTTCCCAAAGTATACTCTTTGAACATTGAATAACCGACTCTTGTGTGTGAAATATTTTAGCTCTTCCCACCCAGAATGTCGGACTACTGCACAAGCCTCCTCTCCAATAACTCGTCCTCGGGGAGTCAGGTATTTCCTTCTAAGGTCTGTCGCGCTGTGTTCACAATCGAATTGGGGGGAGAAGATAGAAGAATGAGAAAAGAATTGGAGGGCGGCCAGTGTAGTCACCTCTCCTTGTGAAGATGGCCAGTGTAGCCGAGTCTTCACCAAGATCTGCAGGTTTCTGGAAGCTTGGACCTTTTTGGTCAGATTTTATTTGGTAGTTGCTTCTTTGTATTTGGAATTTTTTGGTGGTTCTGCTTGGATCTTGTTGTGCCCCTACGGATATAGAATCTTTTGTTTCCGTACATTTTTTGGGGTCTTAGAAAAAATTGTGCCCAGCCGTCCATCCCTTTTCCGAAGCTTTATTTCAACCCGTACTCCGGTCTTTAGATTTCCACGCTACCAGAAAAGAAACTTACACAGTCTTCCGACATATGTTTGAGTTGAGCTAAGTGCATAGTGCGAGAGTACACATTAATTCCCTATTCCAGAGTTGTACCCAGAATGAAGAGACCAGGTTAGACACTAAGAGTCAAACGCTGTACATTGTCATGTGGAACTCAAAGAATTAAGTCAAAGACCTGAAGACTCTAAAATCCTATTTCTCGGTGAAGTTCCTCTGAAAATTAGGTGGATTAAGGTTAAGTCCAGACCACTCTCGGTTTCGGCTCATAACTCGGTTCAGAACCCAAAGACTTTTCACATATGCAAATGCGATGCTTGATGAAATGCGAGTGTGTGAAATGCAGACACATTTTTTTTGATTTGATTTTTTTTTGTTTTGTTTTTTTTTTATGCAAAGGATTTTTTTTTGTTTGTTTGTTTGTTTTCTCTTTTTTTTATGCAAAAAATGAATAAGAAGCCTTTTTTTTTTCAAAGATTTTGGGTGTAGTCAGTGTTAGTGGAAAAAACACATTTTTTTTGTTTTTAAGAAAAACCCACCCCGTAAATACATATAGACTTACGCGAAAGTACGAGGTATGGCTAAAATATATACAAAGTATATATACAGACCCCCCTATACTTAGCGAGTGCTGTGTCCTCAAAGCACAAGAAGCGTAAAGAAGACATAGCTCGGGCTAAGCGTAAGAGAGTGAAAAAGAAAATGAAAAAGATTTACAAAAATCGCCCCCCTATACTTAGACTGTGAATAGTCTAAGTATAGAAGAAGGGTGGAAAAGAAAAAGAAAAAATGAAGCGGTCAGGGTATGTGAATGAGGAGAGTATATACAGGTGGGCGTCGGTTCCCCCTATACTTAGGCTTTGGTCAGCCTAAGTACAGAAGAAGGGTGGAAGCGAGTCGATCTGGAAGAGTATGATAGGGGAAATGAAATATACAGATGGCATCGGTCCCCCCTATACTTAGGCCTTGACCTAAGTAGAGGAAGAAGCTGTACAAGGAAACCGATGTGGTCGGGAGGGAGGGTGGTAGCCGATGATTAAGGTGGTTTACGGCTGATCTTCTTGTGAGCCTGCGGTGGGAGATCGTAATGATGAGTCGGAGATGAGGCATATGATTCCCAACTATTATCAGTGTCATCCTCAGAAATATCATGATGGATAGTGGACGAAATATTTGAGTCAGATGAAAAGTACCCATCATCAGAGTTATCCTCAGAGGAATAGTATTTGAAAGTGGACATACTCCAGATGTTCATGTCTTTTTGTTTCTTCAATTGTTTCCTCAAGCTTCGTTCCTTTTTAAGATCAATCGATTTGTCCTCAGATGAATATTCAGATGCTCCGGTCTCAGTCAGCTCATAAGAAATAATTCCAGTGTATTTGAAGAATGCAGGAGCATCAGCTTTGGATGAGTAATAATTAGGAGCGGGAGTTGTCCAACGAGAATCGAATTTTGGATCCTTTCGATGATATGGTTTTAGAGATGCCGAACATACTTCACTCATGTAGACTATCTTTTCCGGACCTGATGAGGGATCATCAACCGATTCCTTCTCCGAAAGATCAAAGGTGACTTTCTTTTTCTTGTTTCGTGAAGATGTCGGTTCACTTGAGTACGCAGATGAATAGCCATTAAAATTCTTCTCCTTGGTCGGTGTTCGGGCTACGTGTTCATTCTTTGTTTCCTGAATGTTGGTGCACTCTTGATTTGGGAGGATTTGGTCAAGATAATCAGAATATGTTGCTCCAGGGTGCGACCATGCAAATGTCTCAGGATCGTAGTAGAAAGCTGCGGGAATTGAGATATCGGGGAGAGTCTCTAAACCAATAGTCTCATTAACAAACGCAATCTCAGGTGTAGCAGTGGGGTAGGGCTCTTCTACCATTTCATGGTTGCGGTTGTTGGGGACTTCGTGGGTTACCTCAGAAAATCGTGGTTCCTCAAAGACCGTATCGGATCGTAGTGATTCCAATGCCGTAAAATTTATTTCCCGAGTCTCACAATCGATACTCGCCTTGGCCAATGCCAAGAATGGTTTTCCGAGAATGATTGGAGACTGGGTGAATTCTCCTTGATGCTCAATATCAATGATCGTGAATTCTACCTTGAGCGGAGCACCTTGGAATTTCATGATGACAGAAATGGTTCCTCTCGGCCTTTTTATCGATCGGTCCGCTAATTGTACAATCTCTCGTATCTTTCGAATCGGTCTGAGTTTGAGTTCCTGAAATACAGAGGTCGGTAGGATATTGATCGGTGAATCGTCATCAATACAAGCATGTGTGAAAATTGTGTCTTTGATTCCACAGTCAAATCTGGGTAACCGCTTCACTATGCGGCTCTTGGTTTTTCTCCTCAACACCAAGGAGGAGGCCATTGACAAGATATGTCTTTCAGTTTTTGTTCTAATCCTTCCTGACTTTTTGACGATTAATCTGTCCATTAGAAATTTCTTAAGGTCAGGGAAGTGTTCTATGGCCTTTATAATGGGAAGTTCAAAAATCAAGTATTTTTCCAGTGCTTCCCGTAAAGCAGGATCCAAATTCCTCAGATCTTCTTCAGATTCAATTTTTATGAGCTTTTCTGGATTTTCAAATTTTTTTGTATTTTCTGTGTGGTGTGGCGATGTGGTGTCTTCCTTAGATGAGAAAGGGCCTTGATGTTCAGAGTTTGGGTCAGAGGCGTAGTCATTCCTAGGGGAATAATGAGCAGAAGTTTTGATATTAGAGTCATCCCTAGGTCTTTGGATATCCTCAAAATTTTCATCATGGAATCCAATCATTTCCTCATTTAGTTTAACACCCGATCCACCATAGAATGAGATTACTCGGTCGGCAAATTTTTGAAATCTATCCTCCATCAATTCAAATCTTGTTTTTATCCTCGAAACATTATCCTCACAATTTTGTTCATGATCAATCATGGGCGCACTCGGATTCTTTTCAATGATTTCGTCTTCCATTTTTCTGTACGTGCGGAGAGGAGAATTTCTTGGAATATCCATTATACGATCATTTCTTGAAAATTTCTCCTCAAAAATTATGGAAGGAGGCTGCTCATATGGTACAGGCATGTGTATTTGATCAGAGTATAGTTCAGTCCTTTGATCATGATTGGACAGATCTTGATATTGTGGAGTCAGCATACAGGGTCTATATGTGTCTAGGAGTTCAGTCCAGTCCTCTGTATGAGTATCATGTCTGACAAGGGATCTGTCATGGTCAATCCAACGATGATGATCATTAAGCGCATGTCTTTCCATCTGTGTTTGGGTTCTCTGCCAGTCATGGGAGTTAAAGAGATTTTGATCTTGAAATGTTTCATTGGCGAGAGAGTGAGAATAAGACGGTTCAGTCCAAGATGGTGTGGTTGGATGATTTGAGAAAGGATTTAATGAGGTCGAAGTCATCTGTGGTTGAACGCTTCCCGCAAATGTTGGAGGATTAAACGAAGAGGAAGTAGTGGATTTGGGCCAAACCGACATAGATTTGTTTTCATAGTGGTGTTCGGTCATTTTTGAAGGAGTTGAGAGAAATGATGGGTTGGATCTGAAATTTGGAAAAATTTCCATGATGAGATTAAAATCAAGAGATGGGAGAGATGATTGTATGGGATAGAAAATTTTATCAAATGTGCGGCTATTGATCTTTGATATCGGTTCACGCACACCAACACAAACACAAATCAAACCCCGGGTTCACCAACTCACACAGTGAAGCCGCAAGATTTCGGCTATTATCTTTTCAATTTTAGTTGATGATAATTTCAATCTTGCAAATCGTTTAGACGAGCTGTTTAGGTTTGGAGCTGGGCTCTATCCTAGTGTGCGTTTCTCTCCTCGCTGCAAGATAAATCAAACAATGTCGGGGTTGCTCTCCCGCAAAAATTCTTGATTTTATGGGTTATTTGAGATCAGATATATTTAGCAGTCCCGGTTTTAATGAGGTGATCACTGAAAAATTAGATGAGCACAAATACACGTCTACCATCCAGTCCCAATTTCCTTTAGAGTTATGTTATAAAACAAGAGGGAGGAATTCGAGAAAAGCCGATGCACGCGGAAAACTATGATGAATGCTCAGTCAGAAGACTTACAGTGAATCCTCGCAATCTCCATGTGGGATGCTAGACAGAATTTAAAAATTATTCTAAATGAATTGCAAGCCGATGGAAAAACCACACCTAAGCAGAAAGTTCTATTAGCGGGAAGAATTGATTTAAATTTTTGGCTAAATTGAACGATCTATGTGCGTCTCGATTAAAGTGAAGTGTGGCTTAAGATCCTACGAGCACAAGCAAGAATATAAATGCTCTGAGAGCCGTATGTGCAGGTCTATCCTAATCGCCACTCAAGTCGGGCCCCACCCTCGCCGGAGAGTGAAACAGGCCACGACACACCACAGAATAAAGTTTAGAGGTCTTTCTACACACGCGAGAGTCCAAACGGACACCGCTGTAAAATTGCAGAAATTAAAAGTGCAGAAATTAAAATCCTAGACTCTACTCTCTCTCACGACTCGACTCGATCTTAAATTATTTGCGGTTTTTGGTGAAGTTGCGTCGGTTATTGAAAACCGCTCCACGTACAAGGTACCTCGCAAAAAAAATAAGAGAGAAAATGTAAGAGAGTGACTCAAGAATATATCAAAAAAAAAATAAAGGCTGAAAAATAAATTGCAGGAAAATAAAAATGAAATTTACAATGAAAAATTCGGGGGTCAGACTACCCGAATGTGAAAAACCGAACAAAAAAATTTTTTAGACAAAAATCTAAGCCGTTTGCCTCCCCGGCAACGGCGCCATCTGACGTTTCCGTATTTGCTGCTTTTAATAATGTGTTTTTATCGTGTCGTGCGTTGTAGGCGGCAATCGGAAACGGTCAAGAAAATACCACAAATGATTTTCAATTTTTAATCTCGTGGTTTTATATTTATTTTACTTGGGCAAGTCCCAAGGTCGATCACAAGGAGGCAAAGGAACAACCTAGAATTAAGTCTATCAAAGTTCGTGTTCGGTTTTCGAAGCGGTCTTTTTTTGGAATTTTTCAATGAATTAGGGGTGCACGTGCAAATTTGGCCTTATTTTAGGGACTAAAATGTAAATTACGTTCAAATGATGTCCGAAAAATACAAAACTTGGCCGAGATGTCAACTATAATGAAATGGATGCACTGCAATTGTTTTGGAATTTTTGGATGCAATATGAATTTTTTATGAATTTTTAAATGCAAACCAAATGATTTTTAATATTTAATTTTAATAAATATCAAACCTACTTATTTTCGAGAATCAAAATTATCCTAGATCTATCACTAGGTGACGGATCTCAGAAAAATCCTAAACCTCTAAAATGTGGGGTTTAATACCTACTAAAAATTAAATACTAAAATGTGCAAAATAATTTTTACAGGACAAAATATGCATGCAAATGCAAATCTTTTTGGGCATAATGTTAATAATAGTTAACTCTACGAGATGTGATTTTTCGAGAATTTTTAAAGCCACGGTTAATCAACTATCAATTTTAGAGCAAGAGATGGGTAAAATATGCAAATTTTCACCAAATAAATATTTATTAATTAACCGTCCGTCACAAAATTAACCACAATATGTCAAAGTGTAGAGAATTAATTAACCAACATCATGCTATTTTTGGATTAATAAAATAATGTAAAGAGAGGGTCCAAAATCACAGGGGAACACAGGGATACAGATGCAAATATTATAAATAAATATAAAGGCAGAGGGGGGATTTTTTTGTGATTACCAATAATCAGAGGGGTCTTCTGCAAATTTCCCAAGGGAGCACGTGCCTTACGCGTGCTCCTTGGGCGGCTGGACTGAAGCGCGAATATGGGAATGTTTGGGGGCGTCTCTGCAATTTGCCCCAAAGTCACGTGCGTCGCACGTGACTGGGCTGACGTCAGCACTGACGTTCCCTCCGCACGTGCGCCTCACGTGCAGAGGGTCTCGGGTCGGACCCGGCCGGCGGAGGAGCTCCTTCAGCGATGCTGTAGAGGGCCGATGCTCGGTGGAGGGGGCGGTGGTGGCCGAAGGCGAAGATGCGGCCGACACACGGCCGTGGGGCAGCAGCTGATGTGATGGCTGGAGGCGGAGATGGAAGCTGTTATCGGAGTAGAACGGTGGCTCGACGGCGACGAGGCTGGAGTAGAGGGGCGGAGATGTCGACGCGCGGAGGAGCACCGGAGCTGAGCGAGGATCTCGGTGGCGTGGTAAAGGAGCAGCCCAGGTGCGGTTGGTGGTTGACGTTGGCGATGAAGATGATGTCGCAGACGGTGCAGAAGCGTTGGCTGGAGGCGTGGTTGTCGATGATGGCGATGTCGTTGGCTCGATGTTGAAGAACAGAGCTGGGGCAGTACGGCCAGAACGGCGCTGCGACGAGGGCGAGGGCGCCTCGGATCTCGCCGAGGAAGAAGACCCACCGGGCTGTCACCCCGGTGTGCGTGAAAGTGCGATTCGGCGGATGGCTTGGAGGAGGGCCGGCGGAGCTCTTAAATAAGAGAGGGGAATGGGTTTGGTCGGGGGGGTTTGATTGGAGATCGGGGAGATCTGGGATCGGCCGATCTGATTGACGAGGATCGCGGGGGAAAGGGGAAGGCGGCGCCGGAGATGGAAGGAGATCGGGGCGACGCGCGCAAATCGCGGAGGAGATCGTCGGGGCGGCGGAGTTCCTGATTGGGAAAGAGGGGAGAGGAGGAGGACGACGCGCAGGCGCCGTCCGATCGTGCGTGATCGGACGGTGCCCGTTGCGCCACGTGGCAGCGAGATGGGGACCGGTGGAGGCACGTGCGGAGCACGTGCCTGGGGAGGCACGTGCGACGCACGTGCTTCGTATTTAATATTTTTTTTTAATAAAACGAATATATAAAAGTGCCAAAAATGGTTGACACGTGGCGGCACCAGGTGCGGCCACGTGTCAGCACCACAAAATTCGAGAATAAATCTTTTGTAAAATCGATAAAAAATAGTAAACGACCTCGGATCGAAAAAGTTTCTTCACGAAAGTTGCTCGTCTCGATGAGATCTACAATTTTCATGAAGACATCAAAACCAAAATCGATCTTTTGAACAAAGTGAATTTTTTGGGGTATCCTATGTACATAGAATACCTTGATTTTTGGGTTTTATAAATTTTTTTGTCATTTTTAAACACGATAAAAATCCGGAAAAATTATGGTAAAATCAAAGATAAATAAAGACACATTAATCTAATTTTTTTGGATTTTTATTGATTAAGAAAATCTATACATAAAATACAAGGTCAAAAACCGCGAAAATATACAATGTACAAAAGAGGCCCAAAACCCAACTTTCACGTACGAGCTCCGATTCACTTGAACTTGGTCTTGTTTTGAAGGTAATTGAATGTACATTAGTTCAAAAGTGAGTAGGATTAAATCAAACACTGGATGTGGGAGATATGTGGCTTTTAGTCCGAAAATCCTGAAATTAGGGTTTGGGTTTTTGGTCCACTTATTTGAGTTAGTTAATTTTTTGTATTTTTCCTTTATTCTTGTTAGTACTATGTACACAGTGGAAGTGGTTTTGAGTTATTCGGAGTTAGCATGAATGAGTTAAAAATCCAGGAAGTTAGGCTTATTTACAGGTCATTTTGGCTTGGATTTTTGGCTTCTTATTTTGTGCAGATTTTTGTGCTAAAATGCAATTCTTATGAAAACATGCATGAATGCTAATTATGCAAAATAGATGCCAGAATGCTGTTGATTTTTAGAGATTTAAGCTTAATAAATGAGATTTAGAGTGATGAATACGAGATTCATCACATATGTAGGAGCTCCCTACGTCAGATGCCACATTCATGAGTAGAGATTGATCGTACTCTATTAGACAGCGGTTCTTCCATCAACCTCCTTCCGGCAGCCTTGCTCGACCGATTCGAGTTTGGCCCTCTTCAATAGAGCAGGACAATCCTTCTGTTTAGTGATCGATCTTTCAAGAGGATGAAGGGGTTGTTGAATGATGTGGCCGTCACAATTCAGGGCCTGAAATTCCCCGCGAACTTCATTGTGTTGGACATGGAGATCCCTGATTCTGTGACCGATACCCCCATCATTCTAGGACGTCTATTCTTGGCCACAGCCAAGGCGGTGTCCCACCATGATAGAGGGAAGGTGTACTTTCACATAGAGGGTGAGAGTATACAAATAGAGACGATCGACGAGACTAGAGAGCGAGACTCAGCTTGCTCAGAGCAGTTTTGTGATGTAGAGAAGACGACAGAGGTAGAGCGAGACGTCCACCAGGAGTGCGACTTTGTGATCAGTGGTGATGAAACCTCTTGGTCTAACCATATTTCATGAGCCCTTTTCTCAGCTTCAGATGCTGCAGATTCATAGCTTCCAGCAGAGGAGAGTTCGGAGAGCACATTCCTGACAGAGGACACTCTTGAGGCTGACGATCGTGTTCAGGATAGCGAGGCAGAGTATATATCGTGTGATTTTGATTTAGATCCCTCGGATTCAGACATAGACTGGGATGATTTTGATGATTATTTGCCATGTTTGATTCCCACAGAGCCAACAAGTAGGGTGGAGAGTGAGCCAACACCGAGCACAGATACACCAACAGAGCCGTCTTCACCAATTTTTCATGATCAGTGAGAGTTCTCACATTCAGATCTAGTTGCCTTCACTCAGACCTTTCAAAGGCCAGATTTTCCAGCTCCCAGTTATCCAGAACTGAAGCCTTTGTCGTAGTCGTTGAAGTATAGGTTCCTTGTGAGTGAGCATGAGATGTACCCAGTCATTATCTCAACAGATTTGACTGGAGAGCAAGAATCTCAATTGATGGAGGTTATTGAAAAAACTGCAAGGCAATAGGATGGAGTGTAACTGATCTCCAGAGGATAAGTCTGGCCCTGTGCTCCCACCATATCTATCTCGAAGAGGACGCCAAGCTGTCGCATGAGTTTCAACGACGGCTGAACACGCATCTTCGAGAGGTGGTTATGAATGAGATATCCAAATGGTGGAGCATCAATTTTATCTACCCCATCTCTGACTCCAAGTGAATTAGTCCATTACATGTGGTGCCCAAGAAGATGGGCATCACTACAGTTGTGAGTGAGTCTGGAGAGGAGATAGCTACCTGGGTACCCACGGCGAGGCTAGCTAGGAAGAGTCACTATTGTTTCCTTGACGGATACTCCAGATACAATCAGGTGGCCATAGTGCCTGAAGACTGAGATAAGACGACATTCACCTGTCCGTTTGGGATATATGCTTTCAGACGGATGCCCTTTGGTGTATGTAACGCCCCGACGACATTCCAAAGGTGCATGTTTTCCATCTTCTCGTACATGTTGGGTGACTGTTCTTTGTGGACGATTTCTCGATCTACGGCGATAGGTTTGATGCTTGTCTTGATTGCCTAGACCGAGTGCTTCAACGCTGCATAGAGGTCCATCTTGTTCTTTCTTGGGAGAAGAGTCATTTCATGGTGACTCAGGGGATGGTGCTTGGTCATATAATCTCTAACAGAGGCATGGAGGTTGATCTGGCCAAGGTGGATATCATCAGGAAAATCAATCCACCATCCAACCTGCGGTAGTTGCGGTCTTTTCTGGGGCATGTCGGTTTTCACCGACATTTTATTCACGACTTCAGCAGGATTGCCTGACCGCTCACTGATCTGTTGACAAAGGACACCGAGTTCATTGTAGATGATAAGTGTCTTGCGTATTTTGAGACTCTCAAGCACCTAGTTGTTGAGGCTCATGTCCTTTAGCCGCTTGATTGGTCTCTCCCATTCGAGATCATGACGGATGCCTCTGATTTTGCCGTAGGGGTTGTGCTAGGATAGAGGAGGGACGGTTTACCCTTTTCCATTCACTACGCTAGCTATACATTGGACATCACTCAGCGGAACTACACAGTCACGGAGAAAGAGATGCTAGATGTAGTTTTCTCCTTGGATAAATTCAGATCATATATTCTTGGATCTAAAGTGACAATTTATACTAATCACACCGCCATCAGGTACCATATGGAAAGAAGGGTGCCAAAGCTCGATTGAATAGATGGATCCTTCTGCTCCAGGAGTTTGATATTAATATTAAGGATAAGCCTGAAGTCAAGAATGTGGTGGCGGATCATCTCTCATGTTTCGAAGATCTTGAGGAATCTGACAGATTGATCCTATTGCTGAGACCTTCCCAGATGAGGCGATCCTTGCTATCGCCTCGCTCTCATGGTATGTCGACATTGTGAACTATCTTGTTGCCAAGAAAATTCCACAAGGGTGGCCCAGGAAGCGACTCGAGACCTTCCTTGCGAAGGCCAAGTCTTACCATTGAGAGGATCCCATCCTTTATTATGAAGGAGGGGATAGCGTCTAGCGTCGGTGCATTCCTCATGAGGAGCACCATAGCGTCCTCACATACTACGACAAGCTTGAGGCAGGAGGACATCATTCTGGGAGGAGGATAGCACGGAAAGTGCTCCAGTCTGATATATGGTGGCCTACCCTCTTCAAGGATTCTGATGAATGCTTGAAGAGGTGTACTAACTGTCAGAGGATGGGGACCTGTGGATAATGTGATATGATGCCGATGCAGCCTATTCACTTCTGTGAGGTCTTTGATGCATGGGATATTGATTTCATAGGTCCATTCCCTAAGAGTCAGGGATTTGAGTACATTCTATTGGTTGTTGATTATGTGAGTTGTTGGGTTGAGGCCATTCCTGCCCAACCGTAGATGCCAAGACTATTTGCATATTTTTGAGGAAGAATATCATTTCACGATTCAGGGTGCCTAGAGTTTTGATTTCTGATGGGGAGTCTCATTTTATCAATGACAAGGTAAAGGCCCTTGCTAACGAGTTCAGCATAGACCATCGAGTTGCCACTCCATATCATCCTCGGACCAATGGTCTTCCTGAAGTATCGAATAAGGAGATCAAGATGATACTGCATAAGGTAGTCTGTCCAGACTGAAAGGATTGGTCACAACTTTTGGACTCGGTCTTATAATCATATCGGATTTCCTTCAAGGCTCCTTTAGGTACGTCTCCCTTTCGTCTCGTTTATGGCAAGCCATGCCATTTACCTTTTGAGATTAAGCATAAGTCACTATGGGTTGTCACTGAGATATTATTGGATCCAGGGAGTATAGGTGATCAAAGAAAGGCAGAATTGGCAGCCCTGGAGAATCTTAGAGATACAGCCTTTTCAAGCAGCCTACAGTATAAGAGCGAGTAAAGATATGGCATGATTCCCATATCAGCAATATATAGTTTGAGCAAGATGGTTATTTTATGCCAGGATTAGATTATTTCCAGGGAAATTGCAGAGTAACTGGAAGGAACCATACCTAGTGCGAAAGGTGCATGACAATGGTAGTATCGACATATTTGAGACGTCATCTAAGTCCACCTTCCGCGTCAATGGTCAGTGCCTTAAGCCATATCTAGATGATGATCTGTTGATTGTTGATATCACCCTGATTCATTTTGCATGAGATGTGGTGTTTTGACTCACATCATTTGCATCTGATGGCTGATTATCATTGTCTCCCGCCCTTGTATAGATCCAGATGTCTACATCACACATTCTTTTGTCTAACACGCCATTTGCATCTTATGATTATGTTATACTTAGGGTGTGCTTTACCCTAAGTATAGGGGGGTTTTAGATTTTTTATTACTTTTCTGATTC
This sequence comes from Ottelia alismoides, assembly GCA_037367405.1. Taxonomy (NCBI): domain Eukaryota; kingdom Viridiplantae; phylum Streptophyta; class Magnoliopsida; order Alismatales; family Hydrocharitaceae; genus Ottelia; species Ottelia alismoides. The sequence goes on along the minus strand of JAZKJV010009616.1, from coordinate 193,874 downwards.
TTTTTACCTCTGTTTTGCTGCCTATACTTAGGGATATTTTACCCTAAGTATAGGGGAGGTAAACCCAGTACATTCTACCACTCAGTTTTCCCTTGCGTACAATCTTCTATAATGAGGATTACTTGATCCTAAATATGGGGGGATCACCGATCACTCATCTATTCTTCTATTCATCATTGTAGTATAGTCTTTCTTTTTACTTCCCAATACTAAGAACAAGTTATGTCTTCTTCATTGCTCTTTGATCACTCTGAGGATGTCATCCGAGCTAAGCATAGGGGATGTCGTATATATTGTAGATATGCTTTATCCATAACTTGTACTTTGTATGAGTATGTTAATAAATAAATGGCTAAAAATCACTTATTAAAAATCATAAAAAAATTATATTTTCTTCCGTGTACATAAAATTATTTCTTGCGCGTACATAGCTATTTAAAAAATTTATTTTTGTACAAAGGTTTGTAAAAATGTTTTGATTGTAAAATGTTTGTAAATATTTTTGTATCAAAATTATGTATATAGTATAAAGTTTTTGTAAAATGTTTGAAAAATAAAAGTTTGCAAAAATCCTTGTGTAAATGATTGTAAATAGTTTGCAAAACTTCTGCTTTATGCATGCATTCAAACATTTTCAAAAATTTTGCACATTTTCAAAAATTTTACATAAAAAGATTTTTGTATATATTTGTATTTTCTTCTGAATCATAGTTGACATTTAACTAGTTTGGAATTAAATTGGAAAATGGAGCTTTGTTAAGACCTTAATCCACCTAATTTTAAGAGGAACCTTATAGGATCTGGGGTTAAGACTTTTCAAGTCCATTAGTGACTTAATTCTTTGAGTCCACTAGGCTATGTTCACATGTCATCTTGATGAGCCTAAGTAGAACACTTAACAACACACACATGACTCTCATAGACAATGGCTTTACTTGCACCAGCACTTTACACTCAGCTCCTCACGCATGAGGTGGTGAGGAGGCAGTTTTCCTTGGCTTGGGGTAGCATATGAGTGTAGTACTTCTAGGTGGAACCTCTCATCTTCCTTTAGGGAGGGAAGTACACCTCAACTTGGTCTGGCAGTGTTGAGGTCTAAAGACAGGAGTTCTGGGTTGCAATAATGCTTCAAAAGAGGGATAGCCTACTGGCTCAAGAAGGAAAAGTCCTTATGTATATATGTTGCACCATGTAGATATGTTGTACATATGCACATCAAAAAAATATGCAAAATAAAGAAAAACTAAAAAAAAGTGGATAGGCCTGATAGAAAATAAAATGCATGTCGGAGTGTATATAGTCAAATAAAGCAAAGCTTATGTTACACCTTCTCATCTCATGAAGCTTGCAGCGGGAGACTTAGCTACACTGGTTGGGCTCCCAGGTATACGTGGCTACACTGGCCACGGTACATTCTCTTCTTTCCCCCCTCTTCTTGAGCTGGTTGAACTTGAACTTCGAAGGGAATACTCCGCTCCTCGAGGAAAGAGCTGCTAGACTAGGGAATTAGAGTTACCTTGTTGAGGGAGGTTGTTGCCTTGTCATTTCTGAGATGGGGAGCTACATATCACTTACACCGTACAAGGAAAGATACATGGTCATCAGAGTTTGTGTATGTAGACTTATTTTTATCTATATTATTGAGGAGTCTTGACCATAGAATGGTGGAACATAGAGGTTGTTGAGTCTCAAAGCTAGATCCAATTAAGGTTCCGACAAACTAATAATCCAAAGGTCTGACTGAGCTCCATACTTCAATTTAATGAAGATAAGTTTAATAATCAACCTTGATTCTCCTTCTTTTTCTTTTCTTTTCTTTTTCACTTCTTTTTCAAATAAGTATTTGCTAAGGGACTAGCAAACGTAAAGTATAGGGGGTGATGATTCCATGATTCTCACTCTTTATTTTTTTATTTTAGCTATTTATCTTGGCAAATCAGCATGTAAATAGGTGTAAATACAATAACATAACATTCAGCATCCATGTGTTAATATTGCATAATTAGCATGTATTTATGCAAAAATAAAAGAAAAAAGAAAAAGGAAGGAGTATTTAGAATAAATATAGAGTGACCCGAACCCCGAGGGAAGGACAAGCCTTGACCTGATCGCCAAATAAAATAAGTAGAGAGAGATAGGGTCTACTCTATGTTGTACATATTACCTATATATGTAAATAATTATTTTTGACAAAATAAAAATAAAATATTCTTTTTACATCCTTGCATATAGTCTTAGAAACAAAATAAAAATAAAATAAAAAATCAGGAAAAAAATAAAAATAAAAATAAAATCCTTCTTACTTGTACAAAATACATGTATATATGTTACCTCCCTTATTTATTCTATACATGTAAATAAATCATAAAAATAAAAAATAAACTCTTAAAATTATTTTGAAAATAAATATAATATAAAATTAGGATAGTTTTGTAAAAATAGTAAAATAAAAATACTTGTACAAAATACATAGGTATATTATACCTGTATATAATACTATATACTGTATATACACTATTTTATTTATCAGAAAAATAATTAAAAATCAGAGAAAAATTCCTTGAAAAATAATAAACATTGTCATATTATTCATTTTTTATTTAGATTCATTTATTAATTTTAATGTAATTATCTTTATTTTTCTCTTCTATTTTGTCATGTAGCGTAGCTTGTCCTTACTCTATAGCCCTTCTGATTGGGCCACGTCAGGGATGTTGACCCAGGTCAACGTCGCCTCCTTGGGCTGACCTGACCTGACTCGTTTCGCCGGATTTCCTTCTCCCCTTTTTCCAGCCCGATTCCAGCCGCCTCTTGCCCTGATTTCTCGCTCGTTGCTTCTCCTAGGATTTGTGATCCTCGCGGATCCCTAGGAAGGCACGGATCTTCCTAAGGTTGCGCGCTACGGCTCGATCTTTAGAGGGCCCTAGAGTCGGCTATATAAGCTCGCCTTCACTTCCCACCGCCGCAGCTCGTGCCTCGCCCCTTCTCTCATCCCTAGGTGTCTTCAGTGGAGTGACAACAGCCGGAGGGAGCCTTTGATCAGGTTTTGGTGGCCTGAAGCAGCAGCTCAGCTACGTGGCTGGAAAGCTCCACCGCGTTTAGCCTCCCTGCCTTCTGCATCGAGGTCGAGGCCATGACTCCGACTCCCATCTTCGTCAGAAATTCCTGAGTTCATCCAGACCATCAGGTACTGCCCATTTCACTTCCATGTCCCAGTTCGATTCAATCTATTCCATTCCGCTCCGCCTATGTTCATCTGCTCTGTCTACCTGGTCGGAGCCTCATCTCCCCCTCACATTTATACCGATCGATCCCTCGACAAATGCCTCACCATCCCTCGCTACCTATCCATCTCGAATCGAGCTCAACTGAGCGCGATGAAGCTCGGTCTCCATCCTCCTTGTACGCCGGAGATCAACCACCCACCTCACCACTGCTTCCCTTATCCTTTGCAACAATAACCCAGGTCGGAGCGTATCCCTGAACCCCCTCTTCCTTTCGCAGGTACCCACACACGCAAAAGGACCCTTCTGAGATGCTCACTTCCCCGATGGAGTAGCTCCAGGTGGAGGTCCTCCGACCAGCCCATCCAATCGCCCGATTCTCCATTAGAACCTCCCTCTTTGACGCGGAGTCATTCCGCAACTGCACCGAACTTTTCGAGAGCCTCATCAATAGCGTGATCATCTGCCACGCCCGATTGAAGTTCGATTGGGCCTTGTTCTTCCAGTTTTATCCTCTACCATATGATCTGATCAGGAGCCCCAGTTTCCATCAGAGCCACCCGACAGCAGCCCCCTGCAGACCGTTAAATCAGCCTTTGCAGGCGTCCTCTAACACGCACGTCCCCAACCAAATCTGTATTGTCAGATACTTTCCAGGAGAGGATCAGAACCGTCAGGACCCGCATGCGACAGCACGTGACCCGAAGGATATATTGTTCTTTTACCCTCGTGTTTTTATGCTTTGTTGTTTAGTTCATTAAAAAAACATGTGGTTCAGATATTTTGCATATGGACCCTTGTTGTTTCCCGTATTTGCACTTCAGTCCATTTTGAGTGAACTCACATGCCGTCCCACGTGGAGTTGTGGTGTATTTGAACTATTTGCCCTGAAACTCTGCTATGTTATCTTTTGAATGAAATATTTCTGATGTTTGCATATATGCCCCTGTGTGTGGTTCATTGAGCATGTGCGTGAATATATTGGGTAACCTGCAAGATTCTACTTGAGCTTTTTATGTATGTTATCATTTGGCCTGGAAACGTTTGAATAATTGCACTTGGATCCCTACTTATCGTGTGATTTATTTTTAATCAAATAATTACCAAATTAACTCCAAAAATCCCACAAAAATTATTATTAGCTTATGCTAACACGTAATATTTATGGTGATTTTTGTAAATTAATTTTGTTTTATTTGAGATTTTCCAAAAATTAAAAACACCTAAAAATTGTTCTGACTATGTTTTAAAATACCAAAAAATATAAAAAAATAAAAATTACAAAAAATAATATGTGCTTTTCTTTGTGTGTTTTAATTTCGTTACCATTTTTGTTGCATTATCCCTTATAAAAATACTAAAAATCTAAAAACTTTAAAAAAATTATAAAATTAATTAAAAATTCTAAAAAAATCGAAAAAAAAGAATCTCAGTTTCTATATTTAGATATTTTTATTTACTTTATCATAAAAATCTCAACCAGAACATTAATACATTTTTAATATTTTAAATTTGCCTTTTAGTCGAGGTTGTACATTGTTTTCCTTGTTTGCCTTTGTTTGTTTTTTATAAAATCATATAAAAATTAGAAAAATCCCATAAAATTATCAAAAATATATGAATATTTGAAAAATATGAAAATATTTTTGTTTCTAATTTTTGAATCTTTTTGGCCCTTAATAAAAATTGTTGAAGCGTGTTTGTTCCTTATTTCTTTCTCTTGTTTTCTTATTGTGGAAATATAAAAATTTTGCAAAATAAAAAATAAATAAAAATTAGCTTTTATATCTCTGATTAGGATTACTTCGTAGGTTTCACTCGTGCTCCTTGTGTTCGACCCTGGTCGCTATACTGGGTTACATAAATAGCGGAGACCGCTAACATTGGATTTTGTGCTTTGATTGTCTTATTTGTGTGGTCTTGATTTTTCTTGTTGAGCTCTGGCCTATTGATTGGGGTCGCAATGACCCATGATTATTCTTGATACTTAACCCTAGTCGGTAGGCCACTCATCAATTAAGTTATTCAAGTTTCGTACGAAACAGAGACTCATATAGCCTCCATCCATACATTCATTTTTCCCGGCCACATACTTATTTAAATTAATCACATCTGTATGGAGGTCATAGGTGTCTCGATTTTGTGCGAAACTTGAATGATATAATATAGGGATATAGTTATGAAAATAATGGAAGTATTTTAAAAAAAATAGGAAAAATAGGACGGAGAGTCAAGTTAGCTCATCACCATTTAACCCATATATATGTGGGGAAAATGGGACTGCCCCATCCCAATTTTTCGGTTAATTTTTTTGTGTTTTTTGAATAATACTGTCATCTATTTTCATCATTATATCCCTCTAATATGTCATTCTAATTCGTCAGAAACAAAGACTCCTATGTCATCCATTCAGAATGGGTCAATTACATCAATTCTAAGACTGTTAAAATTACTTATTCTAGATGGAATGACATAGGAGTCTCTGTTTCGGACAAAAATGGAATGACATAGTAGAGGGATATAGTGATAAAAATTCATTATGGTATTTTTAAAAAGCAACAAAAAAATTATCAAAAAATGGGGCGAGGATAGCCAACGAGACAACCTTGATTATATATATATAATGAGGAAAGGGATCCTACTCCATTCTCATTTTTTACCGCTTCTTTTTTTTAAAAAAAAATGCTTCCATGGATTTTTCATAACTATATCCCTCAAATATGTCATTCAAATTTCATCAGAAATAGAGACTCTTATGTCCTCCATCCAGAATAGGTAATTTTAGTGGTCTTAGATTTGTTGTAATTGACCTTTTCTGGGTGGAGGGTATCAGAGTCTTTGTTTCTAACGAAATCTGAATGACATATTAGAGGGTATAGTTATGAAAAACCACGGAAGTGTTTTTCAAAAAAATAAAAAGAAGTGGTAAAAATTGAGAATGGAGTAGGTAAGTTACCTACTCCATGGAGTAGGATCCCTTACCTATCTCTCTCTCTCTCTCTCTCTCTCTCTATATATATATATATATATATGGAAAAAGGGCTAGGGTGCTGGTAACTACCTACACCCAGCTTATTTTTTTGAAATGAAACCGTGGAAAAGTTAGATCACTATATATCACCAAGGTGTCATTCAAAATTCAACTTAATTCGAGACTCCTATCATCTCCATCAAGACTACCAAATTTTAACGATCTCAGAATTACTGAAATTGACATATTCTAGATGAAAGTGTTAGGAATGTTTGTTTTGCATGAAACTTGAAACACATATTCTCCTTAATATATTAAGCAAATACCCTGAAGGTTTCCTTTAAAAAATTCCAAAAATCTTGAAAAAAATCCGGGGTGCTCCCCCTGATGAATCCACATTCATCATTCTTTATTCTATCATTTTGGTCTTAAAAATCCTAGCTAATGCTTGTAAATAACATCTGTTTGTGTATATTAACACTCTTTATTTATTGTATTATTTGTGTATAAAATAAGGTTTTTAATGCCAAAATTATATATAAAGAGAAGAAAAGAAAAGGGAATAAAATATTGAAGATATTTTAAGACCCAAAACCCCGAGACCAAGTCAAGAATTGAGTTGGTTGACAAGGAATAAAGTAGGGGGAGATAAGGGCCGAAATTAGAATAAAAACCCAGTTCTTTTATTCATTATTTATGCATTTTTGACACCTATTTTATTCTTTATTATATGTTTATAGAATGAAGAAACTTTGTACATAAAAGTTGTAGATAATAATGTAAATAAAAATACAAAATTGAGTTTGTACAAAATAATACAGTGTTCATTTTATACACAAAATATGAAGCCAAAAAACCCAACTTCCCAGACCCATATCTTTCAAATAAAAACTCAAAACATATCAAAATCACATCTAATTATATATAACTTTTCAGAAGCTATTTAATGGTGGTGGTTTTATATTTTTTCCGGGTTACTGTGTAAAAGTTAGTTTTTTAGGCTCATTGTATATTATACTGATTAAAATATTTAATTTATTCATTATTCATTATTTTTACAAAATCATATTTTTATGTTTTTTATTTATTATTTATAACATATGAGCATATTGAAACTAAAATAAAACCAAAAAGAAAAATAAAATAAAATAAGTCTATGTAAACATAGGCAAAATACCTATGTTATTATTTGTATATATATATATAAAGGGAACCCCATTCTTATTATTTATTTTTTATATTTTTATAATATTGTAAATAATATCTATATTCTATTAAAAATATAAACTGAAAATAAAACTCATTAAAATACATTAAAATGAAAAGATGCATATAAAATATAAGTAAAATACCTATAAATATACCTAGAGAATATACATATCTATTTATTTAAGCATACAAATAACATCATAAAAATAAAACAAAAATTATTTATACTCACAAAAATAAGTTATAAATATATAAAAAGGATAAAATAATAAAATAAAATATACAAAATAAAAATAAAAATGTACACAATATAGGCAAATGTACCTATAAATACACTATTGAAAATAAACTACTAATAAAATACACCCAAAAATAAATAAAAATCATAAAAAATATTACATTAAATAATAAAAAAAATTTAATAATTGAAAAATAATAAAATCATTTATTATTTTTAAATTTTTTTCGAATAACCTAGCTGTTATGTCCTGTAGTGGACCTACTTGGACCAATCAGTGCGCGTCAAAAGTTGACCACCAGTCAATTGCCTCCCCCACCTTCTGTTTGATGTGATATGTCTAATCCTGCGTTTTCTTGCCATTTTCTCGCACGTTACATCCATCTTTCGCCCTCACTCTCTTCGCAAGATTTGCTCTTCGTTCATCCGAGATCCAGTCCAGACCTAGAAATAGCTTGTATATAGCGCCATTTCATTGTTTTTCCCCGATTAATAAGGGTGCTCTATATTGTATATAAATAACTCCATCTTCTCCTCCAGGCAATTCTGGGCCATCTCTAAACCCTAGACACCCTACACCTCGGCCAAGAACGTCTCTACGTGACAAGTGGTGTATCCCTGAGGTGCTGGCGTGTCCCCGAGGAGGAGGTGTACCCAAGGCCGCCATCACCGGCGACCTCTGCTCCTTGGCATTGAAACCAGGTATGAGTTGCGCATTTTACTTATTTGTAGGTAGGTTTTAATTCCAGCATTTCACTTATGCCATTAGTTTAGTAGATAGATTAGTGTGTTAGCATAATTAGGTTAAGTCACGAACCCCTCCACTTGTTTTCCACATGTTTCACGACTAGCCATGGCCACCATTTCCTTCTCTAGTCGCTTCCCTTCATCCAACCACCTCCCATTCACCTCGAACCCCCTGGGATAGAGATTTGGCCGCTCCAACTCCGCCACCACCACCGAAGCAGCTCCGCCCACTTCCCCTTCGCCCATTTTACACTAAATAGGGCCTAGGTCCTTTTTTCGTGCTTAAGTTTTATTGCAGGGTATGGAGGGCCAAAGGACTCCAAAAGGAGTCGATTTTTGCAGGAGAAAATGTTCCTGGAGCTCCCAACTTCACCGGGCTCGCCAGCCGTCGCCTGAGCTCTAGCGAACCTCCTAGTGACGCCATCTAAAGCGGAGGAACCCTAGCTCCCTTTTTCCCCTAGCTCGAGCCTTCCAGACGGTCGGATGTGCTCAAGAGGACGGATCGAAACTCTCCCCATGAGAGTTCTTGATCTGTTCTTCCTGACCTTCTCGTAGCCGTTCGATTCGTTAGCCATTTTAGATCGATCGAAGACTGTCGGATCGAGCCACGCCATCATCGTTCGATCGTGCCCAGCGATCTAATCCATGCCGTCTGACGCGAACTGTCATCGTCGAACTAGAAGGCGATGCGTGTCAAGTGAAGACGCTGGAAATGTTGGATGGCGTGCGTTTTAGGGTAATTTGCATATTCTTGCCCCGTATTTTTGTCTTTTAATATTTAATCCTATAAATAAAAGTTAACGTTATAAATAATTTGGATATTTTGCAAATAGGCCCTTGTATTTATTTAAATTACATTTACGTCTAGTCCAGCTCAACTCACGTGATGTCCCATTGCAGGGATGCCCCTGCAGGTTTTTGTATATATATTTAGTCTAATAAATTGTGGATAACGTTGTATATTTTTTGTAAAAATTGCTAGAAAGCCCATGAACTTTCTGATATTTGCACTTTGGTCCTTCCCAGGCTGTGTCACGTGTAGTCCCATGTGATCTTCCCGATCTGATTGACGAGGATCGCGGGGGAAAGGGGAAGGCGGCGCCGGAGATGGAAGGAGATCGGGGCGACGCGCGTAAATCGCGGAGGAGATCGTCGGGGCGGCGGAGTTCCTGATTGGGAAAGAGGGGAGAGGAGGAGGACGACGCGCAGGCGCCGTCTGATCGCGCGTGATCGGACGGTGCCCGTTGCGCCACGTGGCAACGAGATGGGGAGCCGCTGGAGGCACGTGCGGAGCACGTGCCTGGGGAGGCACGTGCGACGCACGTGCTTCGTATTTATTTTTTTTTTTAAATTTTTTTTTTATAAAACGGATATATAAAAGTGCCAAAAACGGCTGACACGTGGCGGCACCAGGTGCTGCCACGTGTCAGCACCACAAAAATCCGAATATAAATCATTTAAAAAATCGGTAAAAAATAGTAAACGACCTCGGATCGAAAAACTTTCTTCACGAAAATTGCTCGTCTCGATAAGATCTACAACTTTCATGAAGACATCAAAACCAAAATCGGTCAAATATAAAAAGTGAATTTTTGGGGTATCCTATGTACATAGAATACCTTGATTTTTGGGTTTTATAATTTTTATGTCATTTTTAATCAAGATAAAAAATCCGGAAAAATCACGGAAAAATCAAAGATAAATAAAGACACATTAATCTATTTTTTTGGATTTTTATTGATTAAGAAAATATATACATAAAATAAAGGTCAAAAGCCGCGAAAATATACAATGTACAAAAGAGGCCCAAAACCCAACTTTCACATATGAGCTCCGATTCACTTGAACTTGGTCTTGTTTTAAAGGTAATTGAATGTACATTAGTTCAAAAGTGAGTAGGATTAAATCGGACACTGGATGGAGAAGATATGTGGCTTTTAGTCCGAAAATCCTGAAATTAGGGTTTGGGTTCTTGGTCCACTTATTTGGGTTAGTTATTTTTTTGTATTTTTCCTTTATTCTTGTTAATGATATGTACACAGTGGAAGTGGTTTTGAGTTATTCGGAGTTAGCATGAATGTGTCAAAAATCTGGGAAGTTAGGCTTTTTTACAGGTCAATTTGGCTTGGATTTTTGGCTTCTTATTTTGTGCAGATTTTTGTGCTAAAATGCAATTCTTATGGAAACATACATGAATGCTAATTATGCAAAATAGATTCCTAAATGCTGTTGATTTTTAGGGATTTGAGCTTAATAAATGAGATTTAGAGTGATGAATACGAGATTCATCAGATGGGCATTTTGCATGTGTACCTGATGAATCCATGTTCATCACTCTTTATTCTTTTATTCTAGCTAATTATCTTAGCAAAGCATCATGTAAATAGGTGTAAATACAATAACTTAGCAATATGCATGCATTTGTTAATAATACATAATTAGCATGTATTTGTGCAAAAATAAAAGAATAAAGAAAAAAGGAATGAGGTATTTAGAATAAATACAGAGTGACCCAAACCCCAAGAGAGGGCCAAGCATTGGCTTGATCGCCAAATAAAACAAGTAGAGAGAGATAGGGCTCACTCTATATTGTGCATATCATGGATGTAAATAAATATATTATTTTTGCTAAAATAAAAATAAAAATATGGTTTTACCTCCTTGTACACATTTCTAAAAATACAATAAAAATTATAAAAAGAAAATAAAAATCTCTCTCCCTTGTACATAATACATGTATATAGATTTCCTTCTCTATTTATTTTATACATGTAGATAATTAATAAAAATAAAATAAAAAATTATTTTGTACTCCAAAAATTATTTTGTAAATAAATAAAATATAAAATTAGGGTACTTTGTAAAAATAATAAATTAAAAATAATTGTACAAAATACATAGGTATAATATACATGTATATAATACTCTATATTGTATATAGATTAAATTATTTTTCATAAAAATAAATAAAAATCACAGAAAAATTCCTTGAAAAATAATAAACATTTTTCATTTTATTCATTTTTAAATTTAAATTTGTTTACTTTTTTAATTTATTTATCTTTTATCTTCCTTGTTATTTTGTCCTGTAGTGGTTTTTGTCTTCTTTCCCCGCCGTTCCTGATTGGGCCACGTCGGAATATTGACCCGGGTCAACACCCTCTTCTAAGGCTTAACCCGACACGATTGTGTGGGTGGACCTCTTTCTCCCATTTCTTTCGGGAAGATCACGCGTGCCTTTGCCCCGATTGTTCTCTCGTGGACCCTCCAAGGATCCAAGACCCTCGCAGATCCCTAGGAGGGCGTGGATCCTTCTCGGTTCGCGTGGTCTCGCCCGTTTCTTCCAGCCACCTAGAGACGCTATAAAGTCTCTCATCCTCTTCACCAGGAAGGTAGCTCGTGCCTCACTCCTTGTGATACCCTATCCACCTCCAGCTGAGTGACAACTACCTGGAGCGTCGCTCAGCGATCGACTTGGTGCAGCGAAGCCGTAGCTCAACCATCGTGGCCGAAGTTCTGCCGCGAGCAACCTCCCTTGCCTTCTGTAGCTCAATAGGCACCCTCTCCTGGAGATCAGGAGTCAATCCAGACCTTCAGGTGACCCGTTTATCTTTCGCTTTTGTCCATTCGATCCGATCTTCCATTTCATAGTCGCTGCACCTTTGTTTGATCCGACCAGCCGGTCGGAGCTCCATCCCACATTCCCAGCTGCTCTGATATCACCGCAAGCTCACCTTTCATCTCGCTTTGCATCCTGATCACCCTGATCTTCGTCCATCTAGTCAAGATTATGTTCGAGATCTCATCCATCACCTTCGCCGGAGATCGACCAGCACCCCACCTCGCTTCTTTGCTTTTTAGTCCAAATAACCCAGACAGGAGCGTAGCTCCAAGTCAGAGCTACACTTTGCAGGACTTTACGTGCGTTGGAAGCCCTCATTCCATCCATACCAGGGCTCGTCGGAGTAGCCCCAGGTGCTCGGCGTCGTCATGCCTATCAAGCCGTTAGAGCATCCATCTGAGTTGTGCATCGATGCGGAAGCCTTCAACGATCCATCCGGCGCTTCTTGATCGATCATCGGGGTTGAGGATCTTTTCCTTGGCTCCGATGAATTCCACCCAGGAGTTGTTCTTCCAGGTTGAGCCACCACCATTGGATCGACCCCGCACTTCTAGATATCATCCGGACCGCAGCCATCGCAGAGGAGTCAGGCCACTGGATGTCAGATCTGACGTCCACACGCGTTCCACGTTCCCGATAGTCCCTGACCGCCAGATCTAACACCTGACATCCATCAGAGCCGCGCGTCCAAGCATTCATCAGCGGCTGCCACGTACTTCCCTCCGCGCGCGTCTCACATGTTGCAAAGGTATATATCTCTTTTACCCTACATTTTCATTACTTTACGTTTTAGTCTGTAAAATAAAGTTGTAGTTGAAATTATTTGCATTCTAGTCCCAGTAGTTTCTGTTATTTGCGATTTGGCCCTCCTTGTCTAGAGGCACGTGTGTCATCACGTGATCTTTGGTGATTTTGCAGTTTTAGTCTTGGACCTTTTATATGTTAATGTTTGGCTGAAAGTTTTCTTAAATTGCAAAGATGCCCCTATGAGTGTGGAATTGATGCATGTGTTGTACTTAATTGGAGAAATTGCTTATTTGACCCTGGACTTTTAGAGCTTGTTAATGTTTAGTACAAAAACTTAAATAAATTACGTTTAAGTCCCTACGACCTGTGTTTAGTTTTTAATTAAATAAATATCAAAACTACTCCAAAAATTCCCAAAAAAATATTAATAGCTCCTGCTAATGTGTAATACTTTTGGTAATTTTTGAGACGCATTTTGATTTTGTTGGTTATTTTCTAAAATTAAAAACCCTAAAAGTTAACTCCGTCTAATTTAGAAAACTCATAAAAAAATAGAAAAATACCTGTAAAAATTCTAAAAAATTTGTGAGTGTTTGTTTTGTGTTGTTTTAATTTCTTTAGCATTTTCATTTTATTATCTTTTGTAAAAACCTAAAAATTACAAAAGACTAAAAACCTTATAAAAATCATTAAAAATTCCTTAAAAATCAATAAATTGTGTTTTCAAGTTTTTAGTTAGATTTTATTTTCTACTTTCATATAAAATTGCTGCCAAGATTTTAGAGGCATTTAAATATTTTTAAATTGCCTTTCTATCATGTCTGTACATTGTTTGTTGATTTTGCGCTTATCTTATTTTTAGAAAATCATATAAAAATCAGAAAAATCCCATCAAATACACAAAAATACTTGATATTAAAACCTAAAAGTAATTTTAGTTTGATTTTTTTACTTTTTTAGACCTTAGAAATAATTGTTGGAGTGCGATTTTGCTCTTTTCCTTATTCTTTTTCTTAAAAGAAAATATAAAAATTAAAAATTAAAAACCACCAAAAAATTTTATTTCATTTTGGATTTCTTGACTACTTCTAGGACTTTCTCGTGCTCCTTATGTTTAACCCTGGTGGCTATACCAGGTTAAATAGATACGAGACTACTTGCCTTGATTTTCGTGTTCGATTTTGATTGGTGGTCTGATTTTTTTTCTTGTTGTTTGTGCCTCGCGATTCAGGTCGCAACGACTCTAGATATTCCTTAACCCGAGTTGCATTAGGCAGTGTCAACAGAATGGCACCGTTGCCGGGGAGCACGACTTAGTAGTCAGCTTTGAGTTTTTGTTTTTCTTTTGCTTTTTATTTTCCTTTTTCTTTATTTGTTTATTTTTCATTTTTATTTTTCTTTATTTATTTCTAATTTTATTTTTCATAACTATGATATAACAACTCTTTTGTTTCTCTATTTCTTACGAGGAGCCCGACGAGCGAGGGTGGCATTCCTAGGAGCACCGACGCACCCGAGCGAAGCGGAGGCGGTTCGTTTCTTCATCGAGCAATATAAGAGCGTAGGAGAAGAGGAGCAGAGGATTTGGAGGACCTTGGAGGATTTTTAGCATTTAATTTTCATTTTAGTCTATTATTATTGTAATTATACAGGACTCAGAGACTCTTGGACTTGGCATTTATCGGGGTCTGATTCGCCGAGCACCGGTGTGCTCGGGGGACCTCACCGCAGTTTTCGCCGGTTTTGCTTTTTCGACTTTTCTTTTATTTTGATTCTCAAAGGATTTGGCCCCTAGACGTAGGATTTTATATATGATTGTGACGTAATTAATTAAGGTATGCAACTTGTACTAGCTGGGAAAGATCTAGCTTCGGGGTCGGGCCAGTCTCCTAAGAGCATCGGGTTCCTACCAGCTCGCTTAATCGCTCTGATAGACTGAATTATCACCTAATAAAATCGACAAGATAAAAGACCGAGCCTTTACGGTCATTAGCTCAGTGTTGAGTAGGTGAATTGGGGGTTTGTTTTTCCTGATCTTATTTGTTTCTAGATCCCATCTGCCTTCCTCTCTACATCACGATGATGGGCCGAAGGTCCCTTAGGCAGCCTTTGGTTGCACCGCTTTCGAGCATTCTGCCCCATTCATCTAGGTTGGTTCACGAGAGCCCAGACCCGCTCTCCGAACTCAAGTTTTACTCCGCCCAATTCCCCCTCGAGCACCCTTCTACCAGTCCCGAGGTGCCAGAGCATAGACTACAGTAGATATTTGTACATTTGACGACACTTGAGTTCGGGTCTTTTGCCTTTGCAGAGACCATGGACAGCAACGAGGAGCGCACTGATGGACCCAACTAGACTCACACATATGTTCTTGATCAGGTGCCAGCAACAACACTCTGTTAGCTTCTTTGGAGACCATGCAGCACCAGATATGAGACCAGGGAGCTTTCATGGCAAATATGCGTAGGGAGATGGCTCAGATGCGAGTAGACAGAGGAGAGTCGAATAGAGCCAGTGGTGGAGATATTCCAAAGCTAGGAGGAGGAGATGGACCACATCTCGATGAGACATAGGAGCCAGTCTGACCAGCACGCCTGATGAGAGAGTTGCACAACCCTGGTGCAACTCTGATGCACTGTTGGATCCAGCTACCTGCGATTCTGGGAGATTTCAAGCTCCCTCCTCAGATGATTCATTTGCTGCCCTGATTTCACGGGCTAGCCACCGAGGAACCGCACCTCCATCTTCAGGAGTTTGAGATGATCTGCAACACGTCCACGATAGATTCTTGGATGAGGATACCATCAAGATGATGGTTTTTCCATTCTCCCTTGTCGACAGAGCAGCCTATTGGCTGAAGCATTTGGGGAGGTACGTGACGTCGTAGGAACAGCTCCGGAATGAGTACTTGAATAAGTACTATCCACTCGGCCGGATGAATGCAGCGAGAGCCCTTATCAACAACTTCTCCATGCTTCCCAACGAGCAGTTTCATGAGGCATGGGACCTCTTCAGAGAGCTTATCGACCAATGTCCACATCATGATATATCCAAGCCCAACCTAGTGCAGAGTTTCTTTTGTGGGCTGACACCGGAGCTGCAGGGGCTCGTGAACGCATCTTGTAGGGGATCCTATTTTGCGAAGGATGAGGACCAGGTCTGGGCTATCTACGAGGAGATGGCAGAGAACTATAAAGTCATGTGACAGACCAGCCTATACACCCAAGGGAAGCCCCCACCACAGGCCGTGTCCTATCAGAGGATAGCACGGGTCGATGTCGGTCCATCCACATCTTTAGCAGCCACAGCACAGGTAGAGTCATCGGCCGCTGATATGGGTATTATCAGTGAGAAGTTGGACCGCATCGAGATCATAGAGAAGAAGTAGTGACAGGGCATGTCACAGATATATCAGATGGAAAAGACGTTGAGTGACCTGAAGACCCAGATCATGTGTCTCCAGGAGGCACAGACAGCTTCTCAGCCATGTCTCAGGTCACAGGCTAGCCCCCAGCAGCAGCAGCTCAACCCAGCCCTCCGCCCACTACAGACAGGTTCACCACATTAGGCAGAGCCGTTCCAGCAGCCACAGCACAATTATGTACAACCACCACCATCTCGGGACACTCAGATGGTGGTGTACTAGCAGGAGCAACCCCTGGTAGTCCTTCCTCCACCCCCGTTTGAGCAGGAGATGTTGATGGAAGTCAACGAGATTTGGTACAACCGACCACAACCCGGGATCCGCTGAGATCACCCGGATTCCGATGGTCGACCGGAGGTGCCTCATCTGAGCAGCAACCTCCAGTTCAGGGTGGGTATTATAGCCAGCAGCAGCCCCAGTTCCTACACTAGCAGCCGCATTACCTGCATGTTCCTCGTCCCTACCAGCAAGGACAATCGTGGAGGCAGCACCAGCAACAGCCTCAATAGTACTCTCAGCAGTACCCTCCTCATCCTTCCCAGCAGCAGCCTCACTTCCAGAGAGGCAACCCGTCTAGTTCTCATGGTCCATCCTATGAGAACCCAGCACTAGATGACTTAGCCGGCCTTCTTTCTGAGCAGCATGCCACTTTTAGACGGGAGATGGACGAGTTCCATCGGGAGATGAGGGAGATCATCAAGGGCAAGGTCGCCATACCCGCTCAGATAGAGCCGAATCCGAACAACCTGAAGAGAAAGTCTGAGTAGGTACAGTTTACAGAGGTTACCACTCCTAGTGACTCATTGGGTGATATTACTGCATATACATCTGATGCTGACTTTGTTACACTTAGGAGCGATAGGATTCCAGCCAGCGGTGCCTCGTCTGAGCGACGACACCACGAGGACGCAAGAGCGCCAGACGAGGAGGAGAGCGATGATGATGCTGCTCATGATAATGATTATGACAGTGGTACTGATGCCACCAAGGATGTAGATCCAGCCGACGGTACTGAGACCGTCGCTTCACCAGATTTAGGAGGTGGTGTTGATGCCACCAGCTACTCAGATGTTGAGCCAGAGTGTGGTGTTGATGCCACGATTCCAGATGTCGTGGGTAGTACCGAGGCCACCTCTTCTATTCATGTTGCAGTTCCATCAGTTTTTGTATCTCGAGACTTTTCAGAAAAATCCAAAAAAATAGTAAAGGAAAGGGTTCTTTATCTTCGAGTCCATATGCGATGCCTTGTGATGTTTGTATGGATTCCATTTTGTCTCAGCAGCAGGAACCAGTCCCTAACCCTCTATCTGAGGAGGGCCCAGCCATCCCCTTCCCTCAAGCACTCTGCTTGGCTAAGGGGAATAAAAAAGAAAATCCAAAAAAGAGCCAGCAGTTAGAGTTCAGACAACAGATGATAGACAAATTCCAGATTCAGTTGACTCTACAGGAGGTACTTGAGCACATTCCTCTCTTCCAGAGGTAAGAGAGAAGACTACCAAAAGAAGAGGAACCATCATGCAGAGATCCATGTGCTCACTCGTGCCACCTGCTTCACCATTCAGAACCATCTGCCAGCTAAGAGGCCAGATGTAAGAGCTCCCTATGTCATATATCATATCCATGAGCAGAGGTTCGATCGGACTCTTTTAAACAGCGGCTCTTTCATCAACCTCATTCCGGCAGCCTTACTCGATCGATTCAAGTTTGGTCCTCTCCGACAGAGCAGGACAGTCCTTCAATTTACTAATCGATCTGTCAAGAGGCCGAAGGGGTTGTTGAAGGACGTGGTCGTCACAATTTAGGGCCTGAAATTCCACATAGACTTCATTGTGCTGGACATGGAGATCCCTGAGTTTGTGACCGATACCCCCATCATCCTACAGCGCTCATTCTTGGCCACATCCAAGGAAGTATCTGATCATGATAGCGAGAAGGTGTATTTTCGTGTCAAGGGCGAGAGTATACAAATAGAGATGATCGATGAGACCAGAGCACGAGATTCAACCTTTTTAGAGTAGCTCAGTGATTCAGTGCAGATGACAGAGGCAGAGCGAGACGTTCACCATGAGTGCGACTTTGTGATTACAGATGATGAAGCCGCTTGGTCTGATCCCATTTCACAAGCCATCCTCTCACATTTAGGCTCTACAGATTCCCATATTCCAACAGAGGAGAGATTGAAGAGCACACTCTTGGAAGGAGGATACATTAGAGGCTGCAGACCGCATTCCGGATAGTGAGGCGGTTTATATTCCTTGTGATTCAGATTTAGATCCCTCAGAGTCAAACATAGATTGGGCATAGTTTGATGAGTTGATACTGTGTCTGATTCCTACTGAGCTAGCTGCTAGGGTGGAGACTGGTCCGATGCAGAGTACAGATACATCAGCAGGGCAGTCTACACCAGATTTCCATGATCAGTGAGAGTTCTCCCATGTAGATTTGGTCACCTTCACTCAGACATTTTAGAGGCCAAATTTGCCAACTCCCAGTTGCCTAGAGCTGAAGCCCTTGCCGCAGTCTCTGAAGTATAGGTTCCTTGTGGGCGAGCATGAGATGCACCCGGTCATTATCTCAGCAGATTTGATCGAAGATCAAGAATCTCGTTTGATGGAGGTTCTTGAAAAGAACTGCAAGGTGATAGGATGGAGCGTAGCTGATCTCCAGGGGATAAGTCTGGCCCGGTGCTCCCACCATATCTATCTTGAAGAGGACGCTAGGTCATCGCGTGAGTTCCAGCGATGGCTGAACCTGAACCTTCGAGAGGTTATCATGAAGGAAATCTCGAAATGGTGGAGCGTCGATTTTATCTACCCCATCTCCGACTCCAAGTGGGTTAGTCCATTACATGTGGTGCCCAAGAAGACGGGCATCACTACAGTTGTGAGCGAGTCTGGAGAGGAGATAGCTAATCGGATACCCACTTCTTGGAGGGTCTATGTGGACTACAGACGATTGAACTAGGCCACCAAGAAAGATCATTTCCCACTGCCTTTTATTGATCAGATTATAGAGAGGCTAGCTGGGAAGAGTCATTATTGCTTCCTTGACGGGTACTCCATCTACAACCAGGTGGCCATTGTGCATGAAGACTACGACAAGACTACATTCACCTGTCCGTTTAAGACATATGCTTTCAGACGGATGCCATTTAGTCTATGTAACGCCCCGGTGACATTCCAAAGGTTCATGTTGTCCATCTTCTCAGACATGTTGGGTGATTGCTTAGAGGTCTTCATGGATGACTTCTCGGTCTATGGTGATGGGTTTGATGCTTGTCTTGACTGCCTAGATCGTGTCCTTCAGCGTTGCATCGAGGTCCATCTTGTTTTATCCTGGGAGAAGAGTCACTTCATGGTGACTCAAGGGACGGTGCTTGGTCATATCATATCCAACAGGGGCATGGAGGTTGATCCGGCCAAGGTGGATATCATCAGGAAACTCAATCCACCGTCCAACCTGCGATAGTTACGGTCTTTTCTGGGGCATGTCGGTTTCTACCGACAATTCATTCATGATTTCAATAGGATTGCCTAATCGTTGACTGATTTGCTGACCAAGGACATCGAGTTCATTGTATATGATAAGTGTCTTACGTCATTTGTGACTCTCAAGAGTCTAGTTGTTGAGGCTCCTGTCCTTCAGCTGCCTGATTCGTCTCTCCCATTCGAGATCATGACGGATGCCTCTGATTTTGTCGTAGGGGTCGTGCTGGGACAGAGGAGGGATGGAGTGCCTTTTGCCATTCACTACGCTAGCCGTACATTGGACATCGTGCAGCGAAACTATACTATTACTGAGAAGGAGATGCTAGCCATAGTTTTTGCCTTGGACAAGTTCAGATCGTACATCATTGGATCCAAAGTGACTATCTTTACTAATCATACCTCCATCAGGTACCTCATAGCAAAGAAGGATGCCAAAGCGAGATTGACTAGATGGATCCTTCTACTCCAGGAGTTTGATATTGAAATTAAGGATAAACCTGGAGTCAAGAATGTGGTGGCGAATCATCTCTCCCGATTAGAGCATCTTGAGGAATCTTAGCAAACTGATCCCATTTCTAAGACCTTCCCAGATGAGGCGATCCTTGTTATCGCCTTGCTCCTATGGTACGCCGACATTGTGAACTATCTTGTTGCCAGGAAAGTTCCACAAGGTTGACACAGGCAGCGACTTGAGACCTTCCTTACAAAGGCCAAGTTCTACCACTGGGAGGATCCCATCCTTTATCATGAAGGAGGGATAGCGTCTGGTATCGATGCATTCCTCAGGAGGAGCACCATAGCGTCCTCACATACTGCCACAAGCTTGAGGCAGGAGGACATCACTCTGGGAGGAGAACGGCACAGAAAGTGCTCCAATCCAGCCTAGGTGGCCTACCCTCTTCAAGGATTCTAATGAATTTGTGAAGAGGTGTACTGACTGTCAGAGGATGGGCACTTGTGCATAGCGTGATATGATGCCGATGCAGCCCATTCACTTCTGTGAGGTTTTTGACGCATGGGGCATGGATTTCACGGGTCCAATCCCTAAGAGTCAGGGATTCGAGTACATTCTGTTGGTCGTGGATTGTGTTAGTTGTTGGGTTGAGGCCATCCCCGCCCGAACTGCAGATGCTACGACTGTTTGCAAGTTTTTTAGAAAGAATATCATTTCACGGTTCAGGGTGCCTAGAGTTTTAATATATGACGGGGGGGTCTCATTTCGTCAACGACAAGGTAAAGGCCCTTGCTAGTGAGTTCAGCATAGACCATCGAGTTGCCACTCCATATCATCCTCAAACCCATGGTCTTGCTAAGTGTCGAATAGGGAGATCAAGATGATATTGCAGAAGGTAGTTCGCCTAGACCGAAAGGATTGGTCACAACTTTTGGACTCGGTCTTATGGGCATATCGGACTTCCTTCAAGACCCCTTTGGGTACATCTCCCTTTCGCCTCGTTTATGGAAAGCCCTGCCATTTACCTGTTGAGATTAGGCACAAGTCACTTTGGGCTATCACAGATATACTATTGGATCCAGTGAGTGTAGGAAATCAAAGGAAGGCAGAATTGGCAGCCCTGGAGGAGCTTAGAGACACAGCCTTTTCGAGCAGCCTACAGTACAAGGAGAGAGTGAAGGAATGGCATGATTCTCATATCAGCCATAAGTAGTTTGAGCCAGATCAGAGAGCATGGTTGTTTGATGCCAGGCTTAGATTATTTCCAAGGAAGTTGCAGAGCAAGTGGAAGGGGCCATACCTGGTCCGAAAGGTACATGACAATGGGAGTATTGACATATCTGAGATGCCATCAGAGTCTACCTTTCGTGTTAACGGTCAGCGGCTCAAACCATATCTAGATCATGAGCCGTTGGTCGTTGACGTCGCCTTGATTCATTTTGCATGATATGTGGTCTTTGACTCACATCTGTTGCATCTCATGCCTGATTATCACTATCTTCCGCCTTGTATAGATCCAGATGTCCATATCATCTCATTCTTTAGTCCAACACCCCATCTGCATCTTGTGATTATGTTATACTTAGGGTGCACTTTACCCTAAGTATGGGTGTCACACTCTAGATTTTTCTTTTGATTCTTTTTACATATGTTTTGATGCATATACTTAGGGATATTTTACCCTAAGTATGGGGGAGGTAGACCCTGTACAGTCTTTCACTCAGATTTCCCTTTATGTACAGTCTGCTATACTAAGGATTACTTGATCCTAAGTATAGGTGGAAACATTGAGTCCTCTTCATTATATTCTTTGATTCGTCATTGTAGTATAGATTTCCTTTTCCCTTCCATATACTAATCACGAGTTATGTCTTCTTCATCGCTCTTGATCCACTCTGAGGACATCGTTCGAGCCAAGTATAGGGGGTGTCGTATATATTACATATATACTTCAGCCATAACTCGTACTTTGTGTGAGTGTGTTAATATATAAAATAGCTAAAATCCTTTATCTAAAAACCGTAAAAATTTTAAAAATTTTCTTGTACATAAAATTCTTTCTTGCACATACATAGCTATGTATAAAATCATTTTTGTACAAATGTTTGTAAAAACTTTTTGTTTGTAAAATTTTGTGTAAATATTTTGGTATCAAAATTATATAAACAGTACAAATTTTTTTGTAAAATGTTTGCAAAATAAAAATTTGCAAAAGTCTTTGTGTAAATGTGTGTAAATAGTTTGCGAAACTTCTGCATCCTTGCATTCATTCAACTAAACATTTTCAAAAAAATCTTGCACATTTTCAAAAATTTGCATAAAAAGATTTTTGTATATTATTGTACATTCTTATGAATCATAGATTGACATTTAAAACTAGCCTAGAATTAAATTGGAAATAGAGCTTGGTTAAGACCTTAATCCACCTAATTATAAGAGGAACCATATAGGACTTAGGGTTAAGACTTTTCAGGTCCATTGGCGACTTAATTCTTTGAGTCCACTAGGCTATGATCACATGTCATCTTGATGAGCCTAAGTAGAACATTTAACAACGCACACATGACTCTCACAGACAATGGCTTTACTTGCACCAGCACCTTACACATAGCTCTCTACGGATGAGGTGGTGAGGAGGCAGTTTCCTTTGGCATGGGGTGCATACGATGGTAGTACTTCTAGGCAGAACCGCTCGTCTTCTTTTAGTGAAGGAAGTGCGTCTCAACTTGGTCTGGTGGTATTGAGGTCCTAAAGACATGAGTTATGGGTTGCAATAATGCTTCAAAAGAGGGATAGTCTACTGGCTCAAGAGGAAAAAGTCCTTATGCATATATGCTACACCATGTAGATATGTTGTACATATGCACATCGAAAAAAAATGTGCAAAAGAAAGAAAAACCCCAAAAAGTTGTGGGTCTGATAGAAAATGAAATACCCACCGTAGTGTATATAGCCAAATAAATCAAAGCTTATGTCACCCATTCTCATCTCTTGAAGCTTGCAGCAGGGAGACTTAGGTACACTGGTTGGACTCTCAAGGATACATGGCTACACTGGTCATGGTTCGTTCTCTTCTTCCTCCTCTTCTTGAGCCGGTTGAACTTGAACTTAGAAGGGAATACCCTGCTCCTCGAGGAAAGAGATGTCAGACTAGGGCATTAGAGTTACCTTGTTGAGGGGGGTTGTTACTTTGCCATTTCTGAGGTGGGGAGCAACATATCACTTACACAGTACAAGAAAAGAATTCATGGTTATTAGAGTTTGTGTATGTAGACTTGTTCTGATATGGATTATTGAGGAGTCTTGACCATAGATTGGTGGAACTTGGAGGATGTTGAGTTTTAAACCTAGGTCCGAATAAGGTTCCGACAAACTAATAATCCAAAGGTCTGACTAAGGTCCATACTCCAATTTAATGAAGACAAGTTTAATAATCAACCTTGATTCTCCTTCTTTTTCTTTTCTCTCTTTTCACTTCTTTTTCAAATAAGTGTTTGCTATAGGGGGTGATGAATCCATGTTCATTACACTTTATTCGTTTATTCTAGCTAATTATCTTAGTAAAGCATCACGTAAATAGGTGTAAGTACAATAACTTAGCAATATGCATGCATTTGTTAATAATATATAATTAGCATGTATTTGTGCAAAAATAAAAGAATAAAGAGAAAGAAAAAGGAAGGAGGTATTTAGAATAATCACGGAGTGACCCAAACCCCAAGAGAGGGCCAAGCATTGGCCTGATTGCCAAATAAAACAAGTAGAGAGAGATAGGGTTCACTCTATATTGTACATATCATGGATGTAAATAAATAATTTTTTTCCAAAATAAAAATAAAAATATGTTTTACCTCCTTGTACATATTTCTAAAAATACAATAAAAATTAGAAAAAGAAAATAAAAAGAAAATAAAAATTTCTCTCCCTTATACATAATACATGTATATAGATTTCCTTCTCTATTTATTTTATACATGTAGATAATTAATAAAAATAAAATAAAAAATTATTTTGTACTCTAAAAATTATGTTGTAAATAAATAAAATATAAAATTAAGATATTTTTATAAAAAAAATAAATTAAAAATAATTGTACAAAATACATAGGTATAATATACATGTATATAATACTCTATACTGTATATAGATTAATTTATTTTTCATAAAAATATATAAATATCACACAAAAAATCCTTATTTAAATTCATTTATATTTTTAATTTATTTATCTTTTATTTTATTTGCTATTTTGTCCTGTAGCGGTTTTTATCTTCTTCCCCCGTCGCTCCTGATTGGGCCATGTCGAAATATTGACCCGGGTCAACCCCCTCTTCCATGGCATGACCCGATCCGACTATGTGGTCGGATCTCTTTCTCCCATTTCTTCTGGGCAGATCACATATGCCTTCGCCTTGATTTTTCTCCCGTGGACCCTCCTAGGATCCAAGACCCTCGTGGATCCCTAGGAGGGCGTGGATCCTTCTCGGTTCATGTGCTCTCGCCCGCTTCTTCCAGCCACCTGGGGACGCTATAAAGTCTCTCATCTTCTTCCCTAGGAAGGTAGATCATGCCTCGCTCCCTTATGATACCCTAGCCACCTCCAGCTGAGTGACAGCTGCTTGGAGCACCGCTCGGCGAACGATTTGGTGCAGCGAAGTCATAGCTCGACCATCGTAGTCGAAGTTCTACCGCGAGCAGCCTCCCTTGCCTTCTGCAGCTCGGTCGAGGCCATCACCCCGACGACCACCCTCGCCTTGAGCTCAAGAGTTGATCCAGACCTTTAGGTGATCCGTTTATCTTTTGCTTTTATCCATTCGATTCCATCTTCCATTTCACACCGCCACACCTTTGGCTGGTCGGAGCTCCATCCCACATTCCCAGCCGCTCTGATATCATTGCAAGCTCACCTTTCATCTCGCTCCGCATCCTGATCACCCTGATCTTTGTCCATCTAGTCGAGATTAGGTTCGAGATCTCCTCCATCGCCTTCACTGGAGATTGACCAGCACCCCACCTCACTTCTTTGCTTTTTAGTCCAAATAACCCAGATCAGAGCGTAGCTCCGAGTCAGAGCTACCCTTTGTAGGACTTTGCGTGTCTTGGGAGTGATTAATCCCGCATTCATTATGCTAAAATTGGTCAATTAGGCTCTATTCCCCAACATTCACATGCATTTAAGCAACAATAGCGCATCATTAGCATGCATACATGTGTAAATAATATTTGCATTTCATCATGTATAATTGCATTATAAAATCCAAGTTTAAATTAGCCCAAAAAGCTGCTAACTTCTCATATTTTTAATTAACTCATCCTAATTCTGATTGACCCCAAATCACCTCCATTGTGTATATATTACTAACAATATTAAATAAAAATACAAAAAAATTACTTACTCAATTAAGTGTCAAATAATCCCAAAGTCTAATTTCACATCTGATGGACTAAAATGAGCATATCTCCCTCATACAGTGTCTGATTTTGGTCTACTCACTTTTAAAGTACTCCATATTCAAATACCTTCAAAATAAGACCAATTTCGTAAAATTCGGAGCTCATATGCGAAAGTTGGGTTTTGGGCCTCTTTTGCGCATTTTAACTTTTTGTTATTTTTAACCGAAGTTTTTATGTACATAATTAACCAAACATTAATTAATTATTTAATTTAATTTAAAATCACGCAACTAAGAATCATCGTTCCCTGTGTTCGACCTTGGTAGACTTGCCAAGTAAAAATATTCCACAACATTCAAAAGATTATGGTTTTTGATCGACCAAAATCCATCTCTTATACTACAATTTTCCTTTATTAAAGAGGTGGATTTCACTGTCACCAAATGGCGTCGTTGTCGGGGAATGATGAATTTTTAGGGTAATAAATCATTTTTTGTAATTAATTTTTGTGAAAATTATTTTTATGTCTTTTTTCTCTCTTTTCTGCATTTTATTTTGCATTTTCCTCTTACTTCTGATACTAACCGTAATTTCTCTCTTTGCAGAACAGTCAGAGTGAATTTTAGGAGATATATCAAGGATCTGCAAGGACAGAGATTGAATTTTAATTTTTGTGAGAGAGAGCTTAGTCTAGGTTAAATTTTCTGCATTATTCACATGGTCCCTCTCTCTTTGTACCTTGTTAATTTGTAATATTCAGGACTAGACTTTCTGTGGCATGACATAATTTAGGAGCACATACGCTAGATTAGAATTATTTTTGCTCGTGCTCGTAAATTTTAGGACACACATTATTCACTAACTATACGCACTGGTAGATCGTTCAACTTAGCCAAATTTTTAAATTAATTCTTTCCCGCTAATAGAACTATCTGTGTAGGGCGATTTCATCTATGCATATCATTTAGTGTAAATTTTAAAATTCCTTGTACTGCATCCCGCATGAAAAGCGCGAGGAGTCACTGTAAGTCTTCTTCTTAAGCATGCATCATTGATTCATGTTTGCATTGGCTTTTTCGATTCTCCCTCCTCGAGTTTTACAACTTAGGAATTAACAAAATTAGGACTGCTCGTAGGGCGCGAATATCTGTGCTCACATAAACTTTAGTGATAACCTTAATTTAAAATTGGGACTGCAAATCAAGGTGACTGTAAATAAAACTGATCTAAAATTAACCTGTGTCTGGTGGAGAGAAACCCACTCATTGTTTGTAAGGACAAGATCACACACCTTAGGACAGAGCCAAAAACTGAAAAGTTTCATTCAGACTACTGATTTTAAAAAAAAAACAATTAGCTACCTTTCAGTGAGGGCATCAGGTAGCCGTTTCACGGTCTGACTTCCCTTAGTAGAGTAGGTGGTTTAGAGGACACTACGGAAGGCTCTGTCCTCAAGTATCACGGGTAGCAGTTTAAATGGTCCGTACTTACACCTATACTGGTTGAAAGTAGCTGCAACTAGTTGTATGAACTCGGGACAGTCTTTATGAAATATTTCGGTACGTGATAGCTCCGCTTAATTTTCAAGATTGTTTTGTCATTAAATTAAAATTGAAAAGATAAGCGGTCGAACGCTAACGTGCCTTCACCATTGTTGAGTGGGTGAATCTACGTGTTTGTTTTGTGTTTGATTTGTATGCGTCAAAGACCTTGCCATCACAAGCAAATCGTGGTTCGCAGATCATTCCATCCATCTCTTGAGAAGATGTTGGCACAATGGTCTTCTTTCTCGATTTCCACGACCATGTCCTGATATCCTTCTTCTCACACTTCTCAGGGAAACCTGCTCTTCAAATTAGGTCTCCCTTAGCCATCATTCTCTTCCCTCCCATACATCCTACCCTATGACTACACTTCTTCATGCAATAGACCTCTCTCACATTCTGACAATTTTATAGACATGAGAGAGCGAGACGAATTGAGGATGAACAATAGAGTAACCGATATTGACAGTAGAACACGATTTCCGGTTACTATGATCTCACAGCCTCTTGAACCATCCCCTACTCATGATGACTATCCTCCTGAGTACAATCAATTTTCCTTCGACAATCCATGAGAAAAACATAGTCAAGGAAATATAACTCATGACCAGACCATAATGACTATGAACAATCAATACTCTACTCGAGGTTACATGATAGAATCACGACGTATGAATGATTATTCAATCACAAGTCACGAGATGTTTGAGGATGAGATTGCTCAGATCAATCATAGAGCAGACACTTTAACTGAGATATACGATCTCATCCAATCTATGCAGAATTCATAAGAAGTGAGGCCACCACCATGTGAACCACGGAATCATCATGTGACTCACAATCAGGCACAGCCACTGCTGACCTCTGACCCCTATACTGACCATATCATAGAAAATACCAAAAAATGAAAAAAATAGAAAATTCAAAAAAATTGGACAATTCTGAAATGGAAGCATTTTGCAAAAGCCTGATCTTAGAACTTCTATTGATCAAGGCCATAGAATATGTGCCCGATCTTAAGCAATTTGTGAAAAGTCAACTTAATCCTAAAAAGACGGGCAAGAAATGATCTAGGACGGAATATCATGTCATATCTATGGCCAGTTCTTTGGTGATGAATCGAAAAACCAAGAGCCGCAAAGTCAAGCGGTTGACTCGGATCACATGTGAAATTGAGGATTTTACATTCACTCATGTTCGGTTAGACGATGACTCCACATTAAACATCCTCCCCAAGTCCATCTTTGACAAACTCAAACTCGGACAACTGAAAAGACTAGGGTGATAGTCCAATTGCCTAATCGATCCACCAAAAGGCCACGGGGGATCATTTCGCTCGTCGTAAACTTTGGGGTAATTGACATAAAGTGGACTTTATTGTCCTTGACATTGACTACCTCAGAATGTTGTCTGAGTCTCCTATCATTTTATGAAAGCCGTTCTTAGCCTCCGCTAAGGCGATCGTCGATTGAAAGACTCAGGAAATCAAGTTCCCGAACTCGGACCACAATGAACAAACCCCCAATGACACGACCTGCTGTGAGGAAAACCAACTTGAAACCGACAGTTGTGATCAAGAGACCAACATTCCACATTATCAGACATATCCTCATGGCACACAGATACAAACCTTAGGAGAGTCACATGAAAGACTGACTGTTGGACAAACCTCGGATTATCACCACCTTATCACTGCTCCTAGGAGAAATCGAGATTTTGGAGCTTATGATGAATTGGACCGTATTTCTGAGGAATGTCACGATTATTTAAGTGGTCCAATTTTCGAGTCGGCGGTAATTCACGAGATACTTGAACCATACATGGCACCGACTCCAGAAACATCTGATGTCACCAAAATTCACGATCATCGGGAAATAACATCAACATCCCCAGCCATAACTCATAAAACCATCAGGAACAATCTCCCTCGCCCAAAGCAGTGCATGACCCTACAAGAATTGGTCGACTTTTACGGTGATTCTTCTGATGAGGAACTCATGAATGCCACAACGGTTACTCAAGAAAGGGAGATGAAGATTGTCCAACTTCCTCCCAATACTTCTCAAGGAAACAAACCGAACAAGAAAGTCACCTTTGACCTTATACACCAGGTTATTTCTGAAGAGTCCTTGTCCGGTCCTGAAGTGGTTCATCAAGTAAGTGCAATAGATACAACTTTGATCCAAGGGCACCTACCTCTGATCGATAATAGTTGTAGATCCTCTGCATACGATTACTATTCTCCTGAGGACGACTCCGACGATGGCTGGTCATCTTCACCCTCCCCCTCTTCATACCCTCCACATCTCCATACTATCTCCCGCCACACTCTCGCAAGAAGCTCCGTCGCAAACCTCCTTGACCTGTACATTCATAAATCTACCCAGTTCCCCACGTGTTATTATCCGATTATGCTTAGACTAACCAGAGCCTAAGTATAGGGGGACCTGTATCATTGTTTATATATCACTTCTCTTATGTTGTTTTTGACCCATCTATACTTGGTACGAGCTATGCCTGCATTTCACTTTGTGCGATGAGGACATAGCACACGCTAAGTATGGGGGGGTGTTTGCATATATTCTATCTACTTTATCCATAGCTCGTACTTTAATCGTTTTTATCTAACATCGGAGATGGATACAAGTAGTGTATATTATGTATATAATACCTATTTTTCAAAAAAAACTTTTTTGCACAAAAAAAACTTTTTGCATAGAAAAATAACTCATGGTCTTGCATTTCATTAAACATCTCATGCATTCCTTGGTTTATATATTCCTGACACATTCACTACCACTCAAGGCTTGAGGATTTTGAAGACACTTGATTTCTGAGATCTTGAGAATTTGAACTAGCCAGCCTTAGTCATTAGGATTTTGAACTTAATAATCCACACTTCCCTAGTTTGAAAGATTTGAGCGCTATATTGCACTCTTCATCTCTACCCTCAAAAAGAATATGATCAGCACAATCACTTTCACAACTGCATGATTGATGAGATGAGTTGAGATATCACGTGAGGAACTAGGACTAGAGATTTCAGTTTAGACCTGATCTAATGATATTCGAGGATGGGATAAAGTTAATGAAGGCTTCAGAAAACCTGAGCGTCAGCAAAATCCTAGCTAGTTTGTGAGCAAGTTCATATGCTATCTTTTTGATATTTACCTATATGCCAGGGTGTGATAAAACTTAATGAAAATTGTTGATCAGTGTACGCCAACTTTTGGTAAAAGTAGTGGAGCTAGCCAATAAAAGAAAAGAAAAATAAATATCAAAGAAAAGCTCTTTTATCCAAAGTCGAATTACAAATGACAGCAATGGCGAGCGCTCCCAAACATTTTCAAAGTGTCCACTTGGACCAAGCGCTAATTAGGACCATCGAGTCGGGCTGACACCATAAAAGGGCTCTGCATCGTAAGCGATACAAGTATGGGTGTCGAAGGTATCTTAGATACTCAAAAGAGACACCCCGGTGTACTCCTAGGAAAATAAGTGCAGATGACTCCAAATTCTCTTGACAGACTCATTGATCAATAAAATAAAAATATACCTGTGTTGAGTAAAAAGGCACTCGAGAGGCACCTTGTTCCAATGTGAGGGAGAGAAAATTAGACACAATCCTATGCCCTCCATCATCTGGCCGTCCATCTACCCTTTCAAGTCTGAAAAACTAATGAGACGGTTGACTGAAGCTAGAATAGACTTATTCTCTAGTGTTGAGGATTAGGTCTAGAGGAGAGTCTCTTGGATTGGAACTTTGGGTGATGTTTCGACTTGACTCTCATGAATGCGGTACACTAAAAATCATATCCTTATATTATATGTACAAACAGAGAGTCTGAAAATTAGAAAAGTTGGATTCCTTCTGATTAAAGCATGGTTGAGCCCATAATTTTAGGATCACTCAAATAAAGGGTCTTTTATGAATTGGGCCTTGAAAATTCACATGCACAGTCAGGGATGTATTCAACTAAATCATTCATTCATTGATGCTCGGGGAAGAGCATGGTTTAAGTATAGGGGTATGATGAATCCCGTATTCATCATGTTAAAACTGGTCAATTAGGCTCTATTCCCCAAAATTCACAAGCATTTAAGCAATAATAGCACATCATTAGCATACATACATGTGTAAATAATATTTGCATTTCATCATGCATAATTGCATTAAACAATTCCAAGTGTAAATTAGCCCGAAATGCCGCTAACTTCTCATATTTTTAATTAATTCATCCTAACTCCGATAGACCCCAAATCACCTCCATTGTGTAGATGTTACTAACAATATTAAATAAAAAATACAAAAAAATTACTAACTCAATTAAGTGTCAAATAATCCCAAAGTCTAA
Organism: Ottelia alismoides; assembly: GCA_037367405.1. Classification (NCBI taxonomy): domain Eukaryota; kingdom Viridiplantae; phylum Streptophyta; class Magnoliopsida; order Alismatales; family Hydrocharitaceae; genus Ottelia; species Ottelia alismoides. Next base: position 162,457 of record JAZKJV010009616.1, on the reverse strand, counting down.
TTTCACATCCGACGAACTAAAACAAGTATATCTCCCTCATACAGTGTCCGATTTTGGTCACTCACTTTTAAAGTACTCCATTTTTCAAATACCTTCAAAACAAGACCAATTTCGTAATATTCGGAGCTCATATGTGAAAGTTGGGTTTTGGGCCTCTTTTACACATTTTAACTTTTTGCTATTTTTGACTGAAGTTTTTATGTACATAATTAACCAAACATTAATTAATTATTTAATTTAATTTAAAACCACGCAAATAAGAATCACCCTTCCTTATGTTCGACCTTGGTAGACTTGCCAAGTAAAAATATTCCACAACATTCAAAAGATTATGGTTTTTGATCGACCGAAATCCGTCTCCTATACTACAATTTCCCTTTATTAAAGAGGTGGATTTGGTGCTCATCAGGGAGCCCTCATTCCATCCATCCCAGGGCTCCCCGGAGTAGCTCCAGATACTCGTCGTCGTCACACCTATCCAGCTGTTGGAGCCTCCATCCGAGCCGTCCAGTCGACGCGGAAGCCTTCCACGATCCATCCGACGCTTCCCGATCGATCATCGGGGCCGAGGATCTCTTCCTTGGCTCTGGTGAAGTCCACCCAGGAGTTGTTCTTCCAGGTTGAGTCATCATCGTTGGATCGACCCGGCACTTCCAGATATTATTCAGACCGCAGCCATCGTAGAGGAGTCAGGCTGTTGGATGTCAAATACGATGTCCACGTGTGTTCCACGTCCCCGACAGTCCCTGATCGCCAGATCTGACACCTGACATCCATCAGAGCCGCACGTCCAAGCATTCACCAGTGGCTGCCGTGTGCCCCCCTCCACGCACGCCTCACGTTCTGCAAGGGTATATATCCCTTTATACCCTACATTTTCTTTAGTTTACGTTTTAGTCTGTAAAATAAAGTTGTAGTTGAATTATTTGCATTCCAGTCTCTATAGTTTTTGTTATTTGCGATTTGGTCCTTCATGTCTGGAGGCATGTGCGCCGTCACGTGATCTTTGTTGTTTTTGCAGTTTTAGTCTTGGACCTTTTATATGTTAATGTTCGGCTGAAAGTTTTTTTAAATTGCAAAGATGACCTTGTGAGTGTGGAATTGACGATGTGCTGTATTTAATTAGAGAAATTGCTTATTTGACCCTAGACTTTTAGAGCTTGTTAATGTTTAGTACAGAAACTAAAATAAATTGCATTTAAGTCCCTACGACCTGTGTTTTTAGTTTTTAATTAAATAAATAACAAAACTACTTCAAAACTTCCCAAAAAATTACCAGTAGCTCCTACTACTGTGTAATATTTTTGATAATTTTTTAGACATATTTTGATTTCGTTTGTTATTTTCTAAATTTCAAAAACCCTAAAATTGCCTCTGCCTAATTTAGAAAATCATAAAAAATAGAAAAATACCTGTAAAAATTCCAAAAAATTGTGAGTGTTTGTTTTGTGTTGTTTTAATTCTTATAGCATTTTCATTTTATTGTCTTTTGTAAAACACTAAAAAGTACAAAAGACTAAAAACCTTATAAAAATCATTAAAAATTCCTTAAAAATCAAAAAATTGTGTTTTCAAGTTTTGTAGTTAGATTTTTTCTACTTTCACATAAAATTGCTGCCAAGATTTTAGAGGCATTGTAAATATTTTTAAATTACCTTTCTATCATGTATATATATTATTTGTTGATTTTGCCCTTCTCTTATTTTTAGAAAATCATATAAAAGTCAGAAAAATCCCATAAATTCCCAAAAACACTTGAATATATTAAAAACCTAAAATAATTTTAGTTTGAATTTTTGAGCGTTTTAGACCTTAGAAATAATTGTTGGAGTGCGGTTTTGCTCTTTTCCTTATCCTTTTTCTTAAAAGAAAATATAAAAAATTAAAAATTAAAAACCACCAAAAATATTTTTATTTCTTTTTGGATTTCTCGACTACTTCGTAGGACTTTCCTGTGCTCCTTGTGTTCGACCCTGGTGGCAATACCAGGTTAAATAAATAGCGTGATTGCTTGCCTTGATTTTCGTGTTCGATGTTGATTGGTGGTCTGATTTTTTTTCTTGTTGATTGTGCCTTACGATTCGGGTCGCAACGACTCTAGATATTCCTTAACCCGAGTTGCATTGGGCACGTCAATAGTACCCTGGTGGGTTTTGTAATTGTAAAACTATCTTTAGAAATTAAATAAATGTTTTATTACATGGCAAATTTGCACCTATGCCCCTGGAATTTATTTTTAATGCAAAAATGCCCCTGCTAGGACTTTGATTTTTGTGGGTTTTATCTATTTATTAAATACAGCTAATGTGCTCCTAAAAATCCACAAAATAGGGTTAGATGATTCATACCATCTACTTTCATGCCTATATTTTTAATTGACATTTTTTGAATATAATCCATTTATTAAAAATTGAAAGGAGCCTATATATTCCCTATTTAACTTAGAAAATACCAAAAAATATAAAAACATCCTAAAAATTCCAAAAAATATATATAGTATAATTGGACCTATTTTATATACAGACCAAAAATCATTAAAAATGGAAAAACAAAAACCCTAGAAATCTAAAAACCCCAAAATCCTTTATAAAAATTTAAAAATTCTTAAAAAAAACCAAAAATATCTTTTTCTATTTTATATTTTATTTATATAAATATTTATATATTAAAATTGATTTGAATAATTTTGGAGTTTATTTACTATTTTTAAAATCCAATTCAATTTCGGGGATATATTTAATCTTTTCTTTGGGATATTTTTAGACTTTAAAAAATATATAAAAATTAGTAAAATTTCAGAAAAATATAAAAATATTAAAAATATTAAAAATCAAAAACCATTTATTATTTGTATTTTATTTCTATTTATTACTTTTTATAAATGTACTACTATATATTGTATGTATTAAGCCCTATAAATGCTATATTGAATACATAAAATAAAATAATATTAAATATATATAAAGAAAATATAAAATTCAGAAAATTAAAAATCAAAATATAAAAATATAAATCAAAAAATATAAAATTAAAAACCCACAAAAACAATAACTTGGACAAGAGATAAAAGATGAATCTTTGTGCATCTTTTTGACTCCTTCTACCGTTTGCTCCCAGTGTTCGACCTCTGCACATGCTTACACCTATATACATTTACTGTAGAGTTATAATAAATTTTAACTCCACATTTTTTATATTTATTACTTTATTCATATTGTGAGTTATTTGTTGATTAACTGAGGTTTATTGAGCGGTCAACGCATCGACTGGATCTCTCGCCTTGTGAGATTTCTAGACCCTCGGCAAATATTAGTTATCAAATGGTGCCACTATCGGGGAGCAACGTCGCGTAGTTGGAGCTTATTTTGTTTTGTCTATTATCTCTTGTTCAACTATTTATTGCATTTTGTTATTTTTGATTATTCATTCATTTATTCTACATTTATTATTTGATATTATTGTTGATTGTTCTGACCACTATCATTGTTTGTACTTGATGCGAGGGACCGCAGCGTGAAGGAGGACCTCCTAGGAGGGCCAATGCACCCAAGCAAGCCGGAGCCGGGCTTCTGAACCAACCGGTAGGAGAGAGCATTAAGGTGAAGCAGAGGAGAATTTTGCAGAGCATACCATGATTTTTTGCATTTTTACTACCATGAATATTTATGTGAGAGAGAGTGGCATCTATGTAAAATAACTTGGAATCTTGGACTCTTTGACTTTGCAAGGTCCATTGCCCGAGGGATTCCCTTGGGGGCCTCGTCGTTTTCTCACTTTATTTTTTGTTTTTCGCTTTTTGTTTTATTTATTTTTTGTAAATGAGCCTTAGCTTAGGAATTGCTTGCTCGATAGATTAAGGTCCAAAGCCCCTAATATGTTTGCATGTACCTATAGACCCATGCTTGGACTTAGTCAAATAAGAATTTCTATTTATTTGGATTTGAGATCCAACGTCGAGAGAAGTGATATACAACGTTTGCAGGATCCGCTGTGGCGGACACCGATGCACTTCAGAGATCGGACTTTTGGATCTCATCTCTAGATACTTAGCATGTGGTTCTTCACAATAATAACAATTATTATCCTAGGGCAGTTTCATCGGATTGCATCTAATATAGCATAGGTTTTCAATTCTACCTTGCATCCCGCATCGACAGAGCTAGGAAGCACTGTAAGTATTCTGACTTTGCATGCATCATCAATTTCTGACTTGCATGGCTTTTCTGACCTTCTCCACCTGATTTTGCTTGCCTAGGATGCTAAATGGAATTGGAAACCCCGTTAGGCACCTGCATTGAATAATAACCAAAAAAAGTGACAACATAAATAAAACCGGGACTGCTAACTCTACTTGATCTCTAAAATAAAAAGTAATGGATTCCTTGTCTTGGGGAGAGCAACCCCCTCATTGTATGCGCATTTTATTTTCACGTACACGCTGAGGATTAGTGCCCCGATCACAAGCCTGTCTGTAGTATGTACAACTCTTTGGATGAACACCTAACTCTAAAATTGACAAGATAAAAAGACTACATCTTGATCTTCACTGTGTTGAGTAGGTGAATGATGACCACAAAACCGAGCGAGCGAGGTAAATCAGGTATATCTCAAGCGGTCGTTGCGACCTCAATCACTCGGGTGGTCAATCGAGAAAAATAGACCACCAAATCGGATAAAAATCAGAGAAACTCAAGCAGCGGTCTCGCTATTATATTAACCTGGTATAGCGACCAGGGTCGAACACAAGGAGCACGTAATGGCCTTGCGGCCTACGAAGTAGTCTAAAAAGAAATAAAATAAAAGAAATGTATTTTTGGTGGATTTTAAATTTTTTTATATTTTTTGGATTTTTTTAATTAATAAAACAAATAGAAAAGCAATCAAATAAGCCAATACAAACAATTATTAAAGCACTCAAAAAACACTCAAAAATTCAAATAAAATATTTTTATGTTTTTTATATTTTTTAATGTTTTTAGTTAATTTTTGGTATTTTTCTGATGTTTATTGAATTTTATAAAAATCAAACAAGATGGAAAAATGAAGGTGATGTCCAGTAGACTATCCCTCTTTTGAAGCTTTATTGCAACCCACAACTCCCGTCGTTAGACCTCATGGCAACCAGACCAAGTTGAGACGCACTTCCTTCACTAAAAGAAGAAGAGAGGTTCCGCCTAGAAGTACTACCCTCATATGCTACCCCAAGTCAAAGAAGACTGCCTCCTCACCACCTCATCCGTAGAGAGCTCGGTGCATAGTGCTGGTGTCCAAGTAAAGCCATTGTCCCTATGAGTCATGTGTTGTTGTTAAGTGCTCTACTTAGGCTCATTGAGATGACATGTGATCAAAGCCTAGTGGACTCAAAGAATTAAGTCACCATGGACCTGAAAAGCCTTAAACCTAAGCCCTATAAGGTTCCTCTTAGAAATTAGGTGGATTAAGATCTTAATCAAGCTCCATTTCCCAATTTAATTCTAGGCTAGTTTAAATGTCAACTATCATCCAGGAAAACTATATACATATATACAAAGATGCTATTTACACAATTTTTACACACATGCAAAATTTTTGAAAAATGTTTTGAAATCATGAATGGATGAATGCATGAAATGCAAGTTTTGCAAAAGTATTTACACACATTTACACAAGATTTTTGCAAACTTTTGATTTTCAAAACATTTTGGAAAAATTTTGTATTATATACATAATTTTGATAAGAAAATATTTACACAAGCTTTACACAAAAGATTTTTGAAAACATTTTTACAAAAATAATTTGTACCCTAGCTATGTATGTGCAATAAAAGGATGATTATTTACAGGAAAAATTTTTAATTTTTGTGATTTTTAGGGTTTTTTAGCCATTTTATTTATTAACACACTCACACAAAGTACGAGTTATGGCTAAAGTATATATGAAATATATACACACACCCCTATACTTAGCTCGAACGACGTCCTCAGAGTCAAGAGCGATGAAGAAGACATAACTCGTGCTTAGTATAGGAAAGTGAAAAAGGAAGGCTATATACAAAGACGAATGAATGAATAGAAAGTCAAGAAGATCTCGGCTTTTCCCCCTATACTTAGGATCAAGTAATCCTAAGTATAGCAGGTTGTACACAAAGGGAAAATCGAGTGGAGAATGTACAGGGTCTACCCCCCTATACTTAGGGTAAAATATCCCTAAGTATAGGTAGCAAAAACATGGGTAGAAAGAAACAAAAGAAATACTCAAAGGTCCTACATCCCCCCTATACTTAGGGTAAAGTACACCCTAAGTATAGCATAATCAAAAGATGAATAAAGGGATGTGGGACTAAAGAATGTGATGATATGGACATCTGGATCTATACAGGTCGGAAGATCAGTGATAATCAGGTGCGAGATGCAATAGATGTGAGTCAAGAGACCACATCTCACGCAAAATGAATCAGGGCAACATCAACGACCCGCGGCTCATGATCTAGAAATGGCTTGAGCCGCTGGCCGTTCACTCGAAAGGTACTCTCAGAAGATAACTCGGATATATCAATGCTACCGTTGTCGTGTACCTTTCTCACCAAGTAGGGTCCCTTCCATTTGCTCTATAGCTTCCCTGGAAATAGACGAAGCCTCGCATCAAACAACCATACTCTCTGTCCAGGCTCAAAATGTTTGTGGCTGATGTGAGAATCATGCCACTCCTTCACTCTCTCCTTGTAATGTAGGCTGTTTGAGAAGGCGGTATCTCTAAGCTCCTCCAAGGCTACTAACTCTGCCCTCCTCTAGTCTCCTACACTATCTGGATCTATAAGTATCTCAGTGACTACCCAAAGTGACCTGTGTCTCAGCTCAACTAGTAAATGGCACAGCTTGCCATATACGAGGCGAAAGGGAGATGTACCCAATGGTGTCTTGAAAGACGTCCTATATGCCCACAAGACCGAGTCCAAAAGCTGTGACCAATCCTTTCGGTCAGGGCAGACGACTTTCTGCAATATAGTCTTGATCTCCCTGTTCGACACCTCGGCTAGACCATTCGCCTGTGGATGGTATGGAGTGGCAACTCGATGGTCTATACCGAACTCGCTAGCAAGGGCCTTCACCTGGTCGTTGATGAAATGAGACCCCCCATCTGAAATCAATACTCGAGGTACCCCGAACCGCGTGATGATGTGTTTCCTCAAAAATCTGCAAATTGTCCTCGCATCAGCGGCTCGGGCGGGGATAGCCTCAACCCAACGACTAACATAGTCAACGGCCAACAGAATGTACTCAAATCCCTGACTCTTAGGGAATGGACCCATGAAATCGATGCCCCATGCGTCAAAAACCTCACAGAAGTGAATGGGCTGCATCGGCATCATATCACGCTGTCCACAAGTGCCCATCCTCTGACAGTCAGTACACCTCTTCACGAACTCATCAGAGTCCTTGAAGAGGGTAGGCCACCACAAGCCGGATTGGAGCACTTTCTGTGCCGTTCTCCTCCCAGAATAATGTCCTCCTGCCTCAAGCTTGTGGCAGTAAGTGAGGACGCTATGGTGCTCCTCCTGAGGAATGCACCTACGCCAGACGCTATCCCCTCCTTCGTGGTAAAGGATGGGCTCCTCCCAGTGGTAGGACTTGGCCTTCGTGAGGAAGATCTCAAGCCTCTGCCTGGGCCAACCTTGTGGGACATTCTTAGCAACAAGAAAGTTCACAATGTCAACATACCACGGGAGTGAGGAGATAGCAAGGATCGCCTCATCTGGGAAGGTCTCACAAATGGGATCAATCTGCTCAGTATCCTCAGGCAGCTCTAAACAGGAGAGATGATCCGCCACCACATTCTTGACTCCAGGCTTATCCTTGATCTCAATGTCGAACTCCTGGAGTAGAAGGATCCATCTAGTCAGTCTGACCTTGGCATCCTTCTTTGCCATGAGGTATCGGATGGCGGTGTGATCAGTAAACAGGGTCACTCTAGATCCAATGATGTAAGATCTGAACTTATCTAGGGCGAACACTACTGCTAGCATCTCCTTCTCTGTGACTGCATAATTCCGCTGCGTGGAATCCAATGTGCGGCTAGCGTAGTGGATAGCAAAGGGGACTCCATCCCTCCTCTGTCCCAGCACGGCCCCCACGGAAAAATCGGAGGCATCCGTCATGATCTCGAATGGGAGAGACCAATCAGGAGGTTGGAGAACAGGAGCCTCTTTAACACACTACTTGAGAGTCTCGAAGGACGAAAGATACTTGTCATCGATAAGGAACTCGGTGTCTTTCGTCAGCAGGTCAGTCAATGGCCGGGCAATCCTGCTGAAATCATGAATAAATCGTCGGTAGAAACTAACGTGCCCTAGGAATGACAGTAACTGCCTCAAATTGGACGGCAGTGCGAGTTTTCTAATGACATCTACCTTGGCCGGATTAACCTCCATGCCCATGTTGGAGATGATGTGGCCAAGCACCGTCCCTTGAGTCACCATGAAGTGACTCTTCTCCCAAGATAGCACCAAGTGAACCTCTATACATCGCTGGAGTACTCGGTCTAGGCAGTCAAGACAGGAGTCGAATCCGTCACCGTAAACCGTGAAATCATCCATGAAGACCTCCAAACACTCCCCTACCATGTCCGAAAAGATCGACAGCATGCATCTCTGAAAGGTCGCAGGGGCATTGCATAGCCCAAATGCATGCGTCGGAAGGCGTATGTGCCGAAGGGACAGGTAAAGGTGGTCTTCTCCTGGTCCTCAGGAGCGATGGCCACCTGGTTGTATCCCGAGTACCCATCCAGAAAACAATAGTGGCTCTTCCCTGCCAGTCTCTCAATGATCTGATCAATAAAGGGCAGGGGAAATGATCCTTCTTAGTGGCCTGGTTGAGTCTCCTGTAGTCAACACAGACACGCCAAGAAGTGGGTACTCGTGTAGCAATCTCCTCTCCAGACTCGCTAATCACTGTAGTGATGCCCGTCTTCTTGGGCACCACATGCAAAGGGCTGACCCACTTGGAGTCGGAGATGGGGTAGATAAAATCGGCGCTCCGCCATTTCGAGATTTCCTTCATGACAACCTCTCTCAGATTTGGGTTCAGCCGCCGCTGGAACTCACGCGACGGCTTCGCCTCATCCTCGAGATAGATATGGTGGGAGCATAGGGCCGGACTTATCCCCTGGATATCTGCTACGCTCCATCCGATTGCCTTACGGTTCTTTTCAAGAACCCCCATCAAACGGGATTCTTGCTCTCCAATCAGATCGGCAGAGATGATGACTGGGTACATCTCAGGCTCACCCGCAAGGAATCGATACTTCAGCGAAGTAGGGAGCGGCTTCAGCTCTGGACAGCTGGGTGCTGGTGGATCTGGCCTCTGGAATGTATGCGTGAACACTTCCAAATCTGCATGGGAGAACTGAAACTCTCTCTCAATCTCAGAAACTGGAGAAGGCTTCCCTGATGGACTGTCTCTGCTCTGCTCTGCATCTACCTCCTCCTCAGTTGTAGGCTCAGTGGAACTCAGGTCTGGCACGTAATCCTCACAATCTGCCCAATCAGACTCTGAATCCGAGGGATCTGCATCATCTGTAGTGGCGTCAGTACCACCATCACACAAGGTGGCCTCAGTACCACCATCATCACAAAACTCAGTGTCGCAGTTGAGAACCGGCTCTGTTGCCTCTAAGGTATCCTGAACCAGAAATGTGCTCTCCAAGCTCTCCTCTGATGTCGTCTCTGCATCAGCGGGGTCTGAAAATGAGAGGATGGCCTGTGCTACTGGGTCTGTCCAAACTGCCTCATCGTCTGTGATCACAAAGTCACAGTCCTGGTGGATGTCTAGCCTGGCATCTGTCAGCTGCTCTATGTCTGAAGTGGTCTCTGAGCATGATCTCTCTCTGGCTCGGTTGTCCTCGACCGTCTCTATTTTTACACTTTCACCCTCGATGCGAAAGTATACCATCCCGCTATCCTGGTCAGTCACTGCCTTGGTTGTGGCCAAGAACGGACGACCGAGGATGATGGGGGTATCGGTCACTGAATCAGGGATCTCCATGTCCAACACTACGAAGTCCACGGGGAACTGCAGGCCCTGAATAGTGACGACAACGTCTCGCAACAACCCCTTCGGCCTCTTGACAGATCGATCAGCAAACTGAAGGACTGTCCTGCTCTGTCTAAGAGTGCCCAACTCGAAGCGGTCGAGAAGGGCTGCCGGAAGGAGGTTGATAGACGATCTGCTATCTAATAGAGTCCGCTCTTCTCTCTAATGTGACATCTGACATAAGGGGCTCCTGAATCTGGCCTCTTGGTCTGCAGTCGGTTCTGGATCGTGAAACACGTGGCTTTCGTCAGCACATGGATCTCTGAGTGGTGGTTCCTCCTCTTCCTCCTGACTGTGGTCCTGTCTCTCAACGAACGCTGAAGAAGGGGGATGTGATGCAAAACCTCCTGAAGAGTCAGTTGTATGTGAAATCTATCTATCATCTGCTGGCTGAACTCTTCCTGCTCTCTCTTTTTTGGATTTTCTTTTTTCTTCCCCTTCCCCATCTGAAGGGCTCTAGGGAAGAGGATCACTGGGTCCTTCTCAGATGAAGGACTAGGAAAAGGTCTAGACGGCTCGACGGCCGGATCCGCACATACATCACGCACCACAGTGGGACCAGAAAAAACCAAACCTTTTCCTTTATTCACAACAGAGTTCCGAGATACATACAAAGTAGGAAAAACAATAGATCTCTCTATATGAACATGGGTGGCCTCAGCACCACCATCGGCTGGATCAACTGGAAGACTCACGGCCTCAGTACCGTGCTCTGGCTCGGCATAGTGGGTGGCATCAGTACCACCTCCTCGAACTGGTGAAATGGCGGCCTCAGCACCGCCTGTGGAGTCAGCATCCTTGGTGGCATCAGTACCACCGTCATCATCTCTAGCGGCCTCAGTACCGCTCTCCTCCTCCTCGTCAGGCGCTCTGGGTAGATCCTCATGATGTAGCTCAGACGAGGCACCGCCTGCTGGCATCCTACCGCTCCTAAGTGTGATAAAATCAGTATCAAACAGATATCCAGTCATATCACCAAATGCATCATTAGGAGTGGTATACTCAGTACAAGCCACCTGCTCAGATTTCCGCTTCAGGCTGTTGGGGTTCGGCTCGATCTGGGCAGGGATGGCGGCCTTCCCTCTCACAATGTCCCGCATCTCCTGGCGGAACTCGTCCATCTCCCATCTGAAAGTAGCCTGTTGATCCGTGAGGAGGTAGGCTATATCATCCAAGGCGGGGCTCTCGTGGGAGCCCGACGGGTAGCCTCTCTGGTAGTGAGGCTGCTAGAACTAGTGTTGTGGCTGAGAGGGGTATGGGTAATGCTGCTGCTGCTGCTGAGGCTGATCTCGCCTCCAAGACTGTCCCTGCTGATAGGGACGAGGACCATAGGACGACTGCTGCTACTGTGGTGGTGGGTACACTGGGGGTTGTTGCTGCGGGTGGTGCTCTCTCTGATGGTCGTACTAGCCTCCATGTCCTGACGGCTGCTGCTGGGGCTGGGTACCTCCGGTCCCCCACCGGAATCTGGGATGGTCTCGTCGGATACCGGGCTGAGGGCGGTCATACCAAATCCCGTTGACATCCATCAACGGCTCTGCATCATATTGGGGTGGAGGGAGTACTGCCAGAGGCTGATCCAGCTGGTATATCACCATCTGCAAGTCTGGAGATGGTGGTGACTAGTAGGTGGGCTGCTGCTGCTGGTACGGCTCCGCCTGTACAAGGTGAACCTGTCTGGGCTGCTGGTGTGAGCTGGAGCGCTGGGACGAGCTATTGTTGCTGCCGTGATCGCCTCGCGACTGAAGACGGGGCTGGGAAGCCGTCTGTGCCTCCTGGAGACACATGAGCTGGGTCTTCATGTCGCTCAGAGTCTGTGCCATCTGCTCCATCTGAGTGATGCCTTGGCACTGCTTCTTCTCAATCAGCTCCATCTGATCCAACTTCTCGCTAATGATGCCCATGTCCGCAGCTGATGACTCTGCCTGTGCTGCTGCTACTGCGGACGAACTGGAAGGACCGACGTCGACCCGTGCGATCCTCTGGTACTGCACGGGTTGTGGCTGCTGGGGTCTGCCCTAAGTGTACAACCGGGTATGGGACATCACCATGTAGTTCTCGGTCATCTCCTCGTAGATGGCCCAGACCTGGTCGTGATTCTTGGCGACGTAAGACCCGCCACAAGAAGCGTTCACCAAGCCCTGAAGCTCTGGTGTCAGCCCGCTAAAAAAGCTCTGCACGAGGTTGGGCTTAGAAATGTCGTGGTGCGGGCATCTATCAGTCAGCTCTCGGAACCTCTCTCATGCCTCATGGAACTGCTCATTGGGGAGCATGGAGAAGTTGCTGATCAGGGCTCTCGCGGCATTGGTCCACCCGAGTGGATAGTACATATGCAAGTACTCGGTGCGGAGCTGCTCCAAAGTGTAAACGAACTTCCCCAGATGCTTCAGCCAGGTGGCTGCTCTGTCTGCCAAAGAGAAGGGGAAGGCAATCATCCTGATGGTGTCCTGGTCCACCTGACGATCGTGGATAGTACTGCAAATCATCAAAAACTCCTGGAGGTGGAGATGGGGCTCCTCGGTGGCGAGCCCGTGGAAGCGGGGAAGGAGCTGCAAGGTGTTCTGGGGGAACTTGAAGTCCCCCACGATAGCTGGTAAAACAATCCAGTGATGCATCAGTGTCGATCCGGGGTTGTGCAACTCCCGCATCGGTCTCGGTGGCTCTCCTGCTCCTGCCGCGGCGGCTGCCGCTGCGGCGGCGGCTACTGCGGCTGCTGCTGCTGCATCATCTGGGATCCTCAACCCGTCTCTCCGTTGCTCTCTCTCTGCTCTCATCTGCTCCATCTCTCTCCTCATGTCTAACATGAATGCTCCCTGATCTCTCAGCTACTGCTGTACCGTCTCAAGGGAGGCGATCAGGGTGGAGTTGATCGCACCCTGGTCCAAAACAAAGTGCTCGGGCTGTGGACCTCTAGAGTGATCATCGGAACTGCCGGCCATGGTGTCTGCAAAATTAAACGATCCAAACTCAGGTGCCGATAAATCTGCTAATCTCTCCTCTGGCACTGGTCTCTCGGAATCGAAAGAAAGGGGGTCGAGGGGGAACAGGGTGGAATCATACTCGGGTTCGGAGAGCGGCTCTCGGCTCTCGCGAACCAACCTAGATGAATGGGTAGACGCGCCCGAAAGCGGTGCAGCCAGAGGTTGCCTAAGAGATCGTCTGCCCATCATCTTGATGTGGCGAGTAAGGCGGATGAGATCTGGAGAAACTATGATCACAAGCAAACCCCAAGTTCACCAACGCAACGCGAGCTGATGACCGTAAAGGCTCGATCAAATTATCTTGTCAAATTTTATTTTGGTGAACAATCAAAATATCAGAGCGATTACGTGACCTGCTGGGATACCCGATACCTTCCCAACCGACTGTCCCGCAAGAAGAGTCGGAAATTAGTCGAGAATGGTACCGGAGGGCTCTACCTAGTGTTCGGGTCACTCTCTCGCGCAATCAAACCAAGCAATGAGGGGGTTGCTCTCCCCGAGACAGATTTTTAGGTCAAGTGTCTTTTAGGGTCAATAGCTTAAACAGTCCCAATTTTATTGTTTTTCTTTTTAGATATTTTTCAATAAAAACAAAAGGCCTAACGAATTTTTCGGTTCTCCTGGTTATTAAGTCAAAAACAGAGGGAGAAGATGAAAAAGTCAATGCGCGATGAAATCAATGATGCATGCAAAGTCAGAAATGCGTACCTGTCTCCATCACTCTACATGCAATATGATCCGTGCATAATGTAAAGACAGAAAAGTAAACTACCTATATGGTGCAGCGGGAAAAGCTGAGTCCTAAGAAAGCAACTTCTACACGACAAAATCGTCTAGATGGTCACTAGACTTCGATCCAGAGAGTCCGGTCTTGGTCTACCCCTCCTCCTCCCAACACATCGGGTTCAGGAGCAGCGCTTGGCAGGGCAGGCTACGGCACGTAGGCTCGAAGGGAGTGAGTCAGCTATTTTTATTATCCTTTTATTGGTAGGTCCAATTAACGATCTATAGGTGCAGGCAATCTATTAGGTGTTTGGATCCTACTCAGTACGGTACAGTCAAGCAGACAGTCCTAAGTCTAGGGGCTCGAGAAAAACCGCGTAAAACCGTAAAAGGCAGCGAAAAACCAAAAGCCGTGAAAAAGCCACGAAAAACCTAAGGGTCCCCCGAGCACACCGGTGCTCGGCGAAACAGACCCGAAAAAGTCTCAAGTCCAAGCTGAGTGTCCCTGTATTATTACAATAATTCTGAATGAAATAAAAGTCTAAGCTACTCCTCGCCCACTCAGTCTCTCTCTCACGCTCTCCTGCGGCTCCGTGCAGAAGGGAGCCTCCTCCGAATCCCGTGGTTGTGCCGGCTTCGCGAGAGTCGCCGCCTTGGTCCTCGGGCCCTCGCAAGAAAGAAACAAAGTGTCAAACCAAGAATAATAAGCAAATGAAGCAGAAAAACTAAACAGGTGTATATATGCAAAAATGGCAAATAAAATAAACAGGCAAAAACAAAAATAAAAGAAAAGAAAAGAAAAGAAAGTAAAACAAAAATAAATGAAAAATAAAAAGCCGCGAAAAGCCGCGGACTCAGAAAGAGCCGCGGAAAGCCGCGAAAAAGAAAATAAAAAGAAAATGAAAAATAAAGAAAATGACTACTAAGCCGTGCTCCCCAACAACGGCGCCATTCTGATGACCACAAAACCGAGCGAGCGAGGTAAATCAGGTATATCTCAAGCGGTCGTTGCGACCTCAATCACTCGGGTGGTCAATCGAGAAAAATAGACCACCAAATCAGATAAAAATCAGAGAAACTCAAGTAGCGGTCTCGCTATTATATTAACCTGGTATAGCGACCAGGGTCGAACACAAGGAGCACGTAATGGACTTGAGGCCTACGAAGTAGTCTAAAAAGAAATAAAATAAAAGAAATGTATTTTTGGTGGATTTTAAATTTTTTTTATATTTTTTTGGATTTTTTTAATTAATAAAACAAATAGAAAAGCAATCAAATAAGCCAAATCAAACAATTATTAAAGCACTCAAAAAACACTCAAAAATTCAAATAAAAATATTTTTATGTTTTTTATATTTTTTAATGTTTTTGGTTAATTTTTGGTATTTTTCTGATGTTTATTGAATTTTATAAAATCAAACAAGATGGAAAAATGAAGGTGATGTCCAGTCAAACTTGGAGGGCCAATATAAAAAAATAAATAAAGGCCCTATCAAGATCTGAAGGTAATTTTCCTAGAAACTAGAAGATATAAGGAAAATTTAGGCACTGGAATTATTATTTTTGGATTTTTCAATTAATTATTAGAATTTTTATGGGGTTTTTAGTGTTTTTCAATTTTTATGAGTTTTATATATTCAAAAATGACCAGAATCGGTCAAAAAATCAAACAAGGTAAAACAAACACTAAATAATTTTTTTGTAATTTTTAGAGGTGTTTTATTATTTTTTTATGATTTTAAAACTTAGACAGTAAAGAAAATGCATGTTTTTGATTTTTAAAAATAGTAAATGAAATCAAAAATGTCCCCAAAAATAGGAGAAAATTTTACACTATGGCAGGAGCCATGTATCCAATTTTCATCACATTTGGAGTTGGTTTGATATTTTATTAAAAATCAAAACTAAGGTATAGTACATAGGGACCTGTACGCAAATAGTAGAAGTTCCAGGGGTCAGGTGCAAAATTTCCCAGAAAACACGCACGGGGCACGTGACTTGGGCACTCAAGGACCTAATTGCAAAGAAAAAAAGGTTCCTGGACCATTTAATAACAGGTATTAAAAGTCCAGGGGCCTTATTGTAAAATACCCACTAATTTCAACACATGTTCTAAAAAACCACGCACATGGGTATATATGTAATTAATAAAAACTTTCATTTCATTCAGTAACACCCTAGAACAGCAAGGCTAAACATGCAAATAACCCAGATACGCATGTGTCGACGCACGTGGTCCACTACAAGCAGGGGCATACATGTAAATACCAGATAAGACAAGGTCCACTATGCAATTTACCCAACGCAAATAAAAGTTTAAAACTATTTATAGGACTAAAAACAAACTACTAAAAAGAGAAGGGCCTAAGGGTAAATTACCCTTTATTAAGTCGGTCGACGGATGGGTGCCACGTGTGCAATCCGACGGTCGAGAAGGGGTGGCGTCCAACGCTGGAGTCCTCGGTCCTGATCGAGCGGCCAAGGCTTCGCCACGTGTAGGATCGGGCGGCGGAGAAGCAGCGTGGGAAGGCCTTGTTGATCGGATGGTCCAAAACACGTCTCTAAAGATCGACGATGCTGGCGGCTCCTCAAATGGACGGCGGAGATCTGAACTGGAGCTGGAGGTCAGTCAGACGGCAGGGGAGGGTCCTCGACGAACTGGGCTCTGGCAAACTTCGTCGGGCTCGTGCAGGCACTGAAGTCCTCCTCGAAGGCCACAGATGATCGGAGAAGAAGCGTGGAGGCCTTCCGCATCTACTCGTATCCTCTGATGGCTCGACGGAGCTCTGGGGAGCTCAGGCGAGTCCGGCGGAGGTCGAGCTGCTACACCTGGCTGTCGAAGCCCTCAGATGGGCTTCCTGGGACCTGCAAAGACGTGCAACAAACTCGCAGGTCGAGGGCAAAGTGCCTCGACCCTGTAAGCGGGGGTGAAGGGGGTCTGTGCGACGGGGCATGCGAGCTCCGACGAGGTGTCGGCGATGGAACTCGAATCCCAGCTCCTGTGCGAGCTGGGTTGGATGAAGGGGTGGAGAACGTGCGCGGGGAGAAGGCGAACGTGATGGGGTGGTCCGATGATCGAGACGAGACGGAGATGGCCGGAATCGAAGGTGAACGACGATGGGTCGATTTGGGCGAAATGCAAAATCAAAGAAAAAGAAAGAGAACTAAGGCTACCTGGGCGGATGGGTCGACTGGGCGTGAGCTCTGGAAGCTCTGGGTCGTCGCCTCGCGGGTCGTCAAGACCCGAGGCTCGAGCTCTACCTTCAGGCGGAGCACGGCGGCGCAAAGACGCCGGATCTAAGGTCCGGGCACCCTCTCCTCTCTGCGACACGACCAACGGCGAGCTGTCACCTCGAGGATGGAAATGGAGGTCCTGGGATGGCAAGGTGGGGAGCCAAAGATCGGGAAAATGGAGGCGGAGCTCGGCATTTATACAGCCAGGGGTCCGGATAAAGTCGATCGGGTAGGGCAGCTCAGAGCGCGGACCCCGAGGCGGGCATCCCGGCGAGGGTGTCGGATCTGGCACGAACGAGTAGGACCCTGGGTTTGGGTAGATGGAGGTCGGGTCGTGACGCTAAAATGTTGAGAAATCGGGTCGGGCGTCACGACCCGTGGGAAGTGGTCCACAGGGGGGAGTTGACCGGGGGGTCAACATCCCCCGTGGACCAATGAGAGGGGGCCATGTCAAAATGATTTGAATATTCATTTAAAAATAGCAAATGGCCGAATTAAAGAAAACATAAAACATGAAAAATATTTGTTTTAATTTTTTCTATTTTTTGGTGATTTTTAATTAATTTTTCAAAATAAAAATAAGGTATTTACATAATAGAGCTATATATAGGTATATATACAATATTAATTTTTGATTTTTGATTTTTAATTAGTTATTTTTATACATTTTTATCCCCATTTTATATTTTATTTATTTATATAATAAATTAGGAATAAAAGGGTATTTTTATTTTATTTTTATTATTTATATACAATGGTTAAATAAGTAGATATGTACATCTATATACATGGTATATTTACAAGGTTCTTTTTTAATTTTAATTTTGTTCTTTTTAGTTGATTTTTGTTTTTATGGTTTTTATTTTATTTATTTACACCATAAAAGATAGAATATACACAAATTTTATGGAAATTTATTTATTTATTTATAAGGTGAAATAAATATAGATAAGGTGTCTATGTACAAGGTGAATTTCTACAGGTGAATGTTTTTATTTTTCTTTTTAATTTTTCAATTTTTGTTTTGATTTTGTATTTATAAATATTTACAAATATATACAAGCACTTTTATTCTATTTTTAGAGGAAAATATATTTATTGTATTTACAAGGATATTTACACACATGAGCCCCTATCTCTCTCTACTTTGGCTTTTATGCGGTCAGGCACATGCTGAGCCCTCCCTTGGGATTAGGTTGCTCAATATTTATTCTAAATATTTCCCTCTTTTTCTTTTTAATCTTTATTCTTTTATTTTTGCACAAAAACATGCTAATTATTACTTTTTACACAATGCATGCTTTTGGTAATTATTTGTATTTACAAGTATCTACATGCATTTGCAAAGGTTTTTGTAGCTAAAATATAAGAATAAAGAGTGACGAATGAGTATTCAGTAGTGAACTGGGGGTTTACTTTGTGTATTGATCGTGACTTTGAGTCTATCTACGTTTCATTCATTCGTAGAGTCTTTAGTCCCGTGTATGTGTGTATTTTTCATCATTGAGTCCTTCTACCTCCCTTGTCCATACACCTCCTCATTTGCATTCGAGTCGTAATATTGGGTCTTGAACTTCATCATCTTCGTCGGATCTTACGATTTTTCTCCATACCCATATCACCCATTCTAGTTCGCTTTGAGGAGATCGTCTCCTTGAACCACAAGTTTGGATGCGTTCCCGCCTTGTGTGGAACACACAATTTTGACTATGTTCGCTTTCATCTCGCCCACCCTCCTCGTATCCCCCGTATCATCTCTTCTCTTACTCGATATTGTTGTGCTTAGAGAAATGGCCCGCATCGAGGAATATGACTTACATTGATTATTTGAGTAAGTCGGGCCTGTTTTGAAGATGCTGAGATTGACATGCTACTTTGGTGGATCTGGACTTCATATGTGCTTGGAGCTTCTTGAGGATTTTGATGATGCACGATTATTAGGTGTGACGCTTATTGGAGGATTTCTAATCACGCATACCGGATTGGGGATGTGATGTATTACGATGATTTAATGATGAGTTCATGAGCTATGACTGATCAATCTATTTTGAGGTTACTCCCGTCTTGATTTTAGAGCTTGATTGACTATCTTGATTTGTACTTCATAGTGACGGTACCCGGTCCCACATGATCTCCATAATCTCCTTGATTGATCCATCCTTGATCTCCTGACTCATCTATCCACCCGTGGCACTTAGGATTGACCTGATGGATTTTTGTCTCTCATGATCTTATACCCTCCTGAGGATTCATTGATTGATTGATTATGAGGACCTGAGATGTGAAGCCAGCAATCCTATGCCTTGATTGACCTAGCTTGCATACCTCCCTGAGGACTGTCTGCGGGAGGATCCAACAATTTCTTTACAATCGGTATCATTCACTGACTTTGTCTCCACCTTGTCGGAGCCCGAAACCGCATCGTATGATTCATGTGATTGGCCTCCATGTCTGATTATGTGCCCGATCTGTCGGTGCACGAGGCCAATTCTATGGATTACTTTGAGTTTTCTATCCTTGACGGTCCTCGCAAGGTTGAGTGTCACTTTCTTGATCATTCACTGACTAATTCATAGCACTCTCCGAGGGTTAGCTACGAGAGACTATGACAATTTCATGAGTTGTCGGTCTCTTCTGATGGTAGCCGATCTATCGCCTATCGAGACCTCATCTGAGGATCCGTATGATGGATCCAGCTCCTTCGAGCCCTCTCTCCTTGATATCCCTCGCAAGGTTGAGATCTAATCTGACTATTTCACTGCTTAGCTTGCATTGTTCCCCGAGGACTATCTGTAGGAAAATGCAATATTTTCTTTTCGCTTGGTTCCCTTGCTGATTGTGCCTCCTTTCTGTTGGAGCATGGAACCGAGTCGTCTGTTATATCTTCAAGACCCCAGCGCCTTGATTGTATCTGACTTATTTGATCGTGGGACCTATCTTTTGGACTCCTTTGAGTCCACTCTCCTTGACGCTCCTCACAAGGATGAGCTATCTAGTTGGCAGTACACTTCCCGAGGGTTATCTGCGGGACACTGACACATTTCTAGTTTTGTCGGTCTCTTCTGCTGGTAGCCAATTTGTCGCCTACCTAGGCCTCTTCTATTGATCTGTCTGATGGATCTGACTCCTTGGAGTTCATTCACCTTGACGACCCTCGCAAGGGTGAGCCTCTATTATGATTATTCATTATCTAGCATGTACTACTCCCCGAGGGTTATCTGCGGGAGGGTACATCATTTTCTAGGTACTCGGCTTCACTTCTGGTGTCTCCTTTCTGGTGGAGCACGAAGTCGGGTCTTCTGAAGTATGTACTCGGTCTCCTCCCTAGTTGTGTCCCCTGTCTGTAGGAGCACAGAGCCGAGTCTTCTGATATCTTTGACTCATCTGAGTTTGCTCTTCTTGAGGACCCTCGTAGGGTTGAGCCATGACTTTTGGTGTTCAGTGTGTTTTTTCTGACTTTCTGATTTTCCGAACACCGGATATCACATTGATGCATTGGGAAAGTCTCATGTTCTTCACCTCTCATATCTTTTTCGAGACTTTGATTGACTTTGAGGGATATGTATTGTTTCTTCTCTCTCCAAGTCTGATAGTATCGGCTTCGCTTACTCATTCTTTCCTTAGGAGTCGATGCTCTCTTTCCCGCTACCAGACCCTGCTTTCACTTTTAATCTATCTTGCCCCTGGTAAATGACACCTGCCTGCTTGTATACTTGGTTCCTTTTCACTGTATGATCGCATCTTCGTTCTCACAGGGAGACGATGACTAGAGTACGGTATTCACTTGTTAGATATCGTCCTGCACTTCTCTAGTCTATACCCTTTGTATATATGTGTTTTTTATTACATTCCTTCATTCTCTCCTACGTTACATGTACCCCAGATCATGCGCCATATCTTTATGTCTATACTTAGGACGTATCTTTTCCTAAGTATAGGGGGTTCACATCGTGTTTTCTTTTTCCGTTCTATTTCATCACTCCTGTCGTTGCTTATACTTAGGGATCTTTCACCCTAAGTATAAGGGGAGTGATGCGTATATTCTCCACAATCTTGTTCATCTATATGTGTATCTTTGTCTTTTCTTCTTTTCGTTTCCATTTTCCATTTTCTACATAAAAGTTTTCGCCCCTTTTTGTCAGTCTTCTACATAGGGGGTGTGCAGCCCGGATTCTTTCATTCTTTGATCCCCCTACCGTCTCCTCTCTTGTTGATATGCTCTATTATACTTAGGGATATCTTACCCTAAGTATAGGGGGAGACAGCCCGAGCCATGATCTATTTATTCCCACCCTTGACCCTCCCTGCTTTGTGTACAGTCTACTATACTTAGGATTATTTGATCCTAAGTATAGGGGGACGGTCACCTTATTATTCATTTTTCTATTCATTCTTTCGTTTCATATCCAGTCGTTGTAGTATAGGATTTTCTATACTCAGACCGAGTTATGTCTTCTATTTTTCTATTCGATCTATGAGGACATAACTCATGCTAAGTATAGGGGGTCGTATATACTACGTATATACTTTATCCATAACTCGTACTTTCGTATTATTAATAATAAATATGGCTAAATATACTACACATATACAATTTATTAATTCAATTAATAACATAATTTATTCCTCAAATTCTTTTTGTATATGTTGATTAATAAATCAGGTCAAATTATGTTTGCAAAATGATTTTGAAAAATGGACCCATTTGGAAAACTTTTTGTGAAATATTTTCAACCTTTGTAAAAATGTTTTGGATTTGCAAAAATCCTTTTCTTTGTGTGAAATAAAAGCTTTGAAAACCTATTTGCAAATGATTTTGAAAATGGTTGTAAAAATATTATAATATATATATATATATATATATTGTGTGAAAATCTTTGCAAAATGGCTTTCAAATGTTTTTAAATATTTGCAAAAATTATTTTGTACTATAGTTTTCAAAATTGTTTTCAAACAAATTTGAGGAATAAATGTATCATTAATAGGATTATATATGTATATAAAATTCTTTAACAAATGTATATACCTATACAATAACTTTTTGTGAGCCTATAAATTCTTTAAAATTCTTTGTTCTTGTAAATAAATAAAAAGAAGCACGTCCGTGTAAATAGATGTATATATTTTATACTTGGTGTGCCAAAATTCTTTTGCTAAAATTCTTTGTGTAAAAATTCTTTTTATTTTCAATATTCTTTGAGAAATTGCATCATTCTTTGCATCATTGTACATAGCATTTGCATAGCATTCATATTCTTTTTAATTGAGCTTGATGATTGAACTAATCCAATAAAGTTGAAGATTGGAGCTTGGTTGGACCTTACTGCACCTAACTGCACTGGAACCTTATGGGAACTAGGTTTAAGGTACTTCAGGTCCATTGGGACTTAATTCTTTGAGACTCAGGGCTAGATTCAAGTCACCTCAACTGACTAACTAGAACTTTTCGAGACATACACATGGCTCTTGTCAGCCGTGACCTAACTTGGACACTTGCACCTTTCACTTGGCTCAACTCAGTTGAGTGGTGAGGGGGTTGGATTTGCCGGTCTGAGACGCACACGGGTGGAAACATTCGTCCCCGTCTAAGGAAGGAAGTGCACCCCAACCTAGTCCAGTTGCCATGAAGTCGAATGACAGTAGAGTGTGGATTGCAATAAAGCTTCAAAGAGGGATAGTCTTCTGGCTCAAGAGGAAAAACTCCTTATGTAAATTTGTAAATAGTATGTTTGAAAAAAACTCCAAAAAAGTGGATAGGCCAGCAAATGAAAACAAAATGCATGCTGGAGTATGTATATATGTTGTACAGAAAATAAGCAAGCTTGAGCATCAAAGTTATACCATGTGAGCATGCAACTGGATGACTTGACTTCACTGGCCATGCATCTCGGGATAGGTAGCTACACTGGCTACC
The DNA here is from genome assembly GCA_037367405.1 of Ottelia alismoides. Classification (NCBI taxonomy): domain Eukaryota; kingdom Viridiplantae; phylum Streptophyta; class Magnoliopsida; order Alismatales; family Hydrocharitaceae; genus Ottelia; species Ottelia alismoides. Next base: position 139,537 of record JAZKJV010009616.1, on the reverse strand, counting down.
GTATGTTCTTTTCTTCACCTCCTCTTGAGTTGGATGCCACTGGAACTTAGAAGGGAATACCACGCTCCTTGAGGACCAAGTGCTGATTGGGGAATCATTGGGTTATCATTCTGGAGAAGTCAGTTCCTTTATCATTTCAGTTGGGGAGAGCCACTATCACTTACACCGTACAATTCAGCTTCATAGTCATAAGGGTTTGCGTATGATGTAGGCTAGTTCTAACATGGATATTGAGGTGGTTTGAACTGAGTTCTATGACTCTCGAAGGCTGTTGTGTTTTAAATTTGGTTCCTGACCAGGTTCCACTGATGAACGTCGAATTTGCCTCTATAATAATGTAAAATTGTCGTAGTATAGGAGGCAAATTCGGTTCAGCAAAAACCACAATCATTTGAATGTTGTAGAGTATTTATACTTTGCAAGTCTACCAAGATCAGACGCAAGGATACAACTACCTAATTTATTCATCAAATTTTGATTCAGGAAGCACAAGTGTGAATTATTTTTCAATCTTAGGTCAGCATGAGGAATTATGAATTTTATGAAGCAATAATATGATGCATGCAATTTTTAGTTGGTTTTTATGCAATTATAAAGTGATGCATGAATAATTATGCAAGGTTACATGTATGCTAAACAAAAGAATACAAATATACCCTTTAAATACAGAAACAAAATAGAAATGGAAATCAGGGTCGTATTAATCACAACATGAGAACAATCATCAAATCAAAGCAAGAACAAGGGAGAGCAGGGTCCTCTTTTATCCAAAAAAATCAATTCATTTAAAACAGTGGTAAATGAGAAAATTAAACATGCTATGATGTAGAGGATAAAACAAGGATCAAAATGACACTAAAATCATGCAATTTGGACCTACAATGCTCAAGTTATGAAGAAAATAATGCAGGGGCATAATTGTAATATAAATGCAAGAAAATAAAAGGATAAATATTACATTTAGGTCCCTAGAGGGACCTAAATGTAAATAATAAAAACTACCTGGGCCCTTTATAATTTTTCCACTGTGCGGGGGCATTTTTGTAATTTCTGGAAATACTAAGGGCTTCCTTGTAAAATACCCAGGCACACACGTGAGGCACGTGCCTGGGGGACCATTCTGTAAATATCAAAACACTATGGTCCTTCGTGCAATTTACCCAGGACCTCACGTGCGGTGCATGTGAGGCGCCTAGGCTCGGGAGGCAACCTCAGGTTCGGGGCTACGTGGCTTTATCTGATGGCTCGGGTGGAGGATCGGTGGGACCCGAGCCTATAGGTCTGAAGAGGAGGCTCGAGCACTACGTGGCTTCATCGCAGCCGTCCGATCCAGATGATCGGACAGCACCTGTAAGTTCTTCTCCTCCGCAGGTCACTAGAGAAGGCGGAGCTCCGGCGACCTGCCCTTGGCTCCTCCGCAGCTTGTGAGGTCTTCTGATGGCCGAGGGAGCTATCCGGAAGCATGGCGAAGGTCCTGGAGTATAGGCGAATCTCCAGAGAGGGTTCGAGGTGACAGTCGATGTAGATTCGCCGGAGGGAAGAGCTTGATGGCGCTCCGACGCAAACTCCGCCACTCAAGGTACCTGCATGGGTTAGATATAGCTGAAGCTTGTGAGAGTATGTGCGAGTGAAGTGAGGTGAGTGAGGGCCAAGGGAGCGGCGGGAAGTGGTGGCCGGCAGTCTCTTCTCCGGCGGAGTAGGGGAAGAGGGGAGTCGGAGCGGAGGTCGTTCTGGAGGAGAGGGGATGGGTCGGCGAAGGTGCTAGTGAGGTGGTGAGTGTCGTGAGGTGATCAGGTGAGGGTGGGAGCGATGGTAGATGATGGGAAAAATTGGAGAATTGAATAGAAAAATTACCTCGCCGGAGCGAGGTCTGATGGAGGCGTGATCTGGGCTTGAAGTCCTAATCGAAACTCCGGGGTCGTCGCACGAAGAGGCCGATCAACCTCGGTGCTCAGCGGTGGTGGAGCCAACCGCGACACGGCCAAGGCGGTCGTGGGTCAACACCGGGCAAGAGCCACCGTCGCCATGAAGATCCCCCCCCCTTCCGCTGTCACCGGAGGGGTGGGGGAAGGCTTGGTTAAAGCCTTAAATGGTAGACCAGGGTTGACGGTGGCGGAGGAGGATTTTTATAGGTGGAGAAGGTCGAGCAGTTACGTGGTGAAGAGGGGGGTTTCGAAGGGGTTTTAATGGTGAAGGAATGATGGCTAGTGGTCCTGGGGGTTACGCGAGAAGGAGGGAGGAATGGGATACATGGGGTGGTTGTTAGGAGAGGGAGGAGATGGCTGGAGTGACAGCTAAAATGGAAGGGCGCGGAGTGGCTGCGAGTCGTAACGCCTGGGGGTGAGGTGCGTGGGAGGAGGAAGACAAGGCCGGGAACCATTGGATCTTGTGATCCAACAGCCTGGATGATGGCGTGAGTGGATGGTAGCGATCAGATCATATGATCTGATCCTATGAAGGGAAATGGGTGCAAGGGGACGGCCTTGATGAATAGGTATGGGAGATTCAGTGGCTGAGAGAGAAAGGGTGACGTGGAGCGCGGAAGGCCGTGGGATAGGAAGTGGATCGGGTGGCTAGGAATTAAGGTGGATGGGAATGATGGGATCTGATCTGAGATCAGATCCAACGGCTGCAAAAGGGGTGAGCGATGAGCGGCTAAGATCTGGGCGGGTCAGAAGGATCAAGTGGGAACCAGAGAGGCCAGGTGGCATGAGAAGAGGCAGGCCACGTGGTGGCTCCAGAGAGCGCCATGTGGCCCAATGAGAAAATTCTGAGAATAAATACAAAGATAAATACAAAAGAAATAGTTAGAGGTGAAATTAGAAAAAGTTAAAACATGAAAATTGCTCGTCTCGACGAAATCTACAACTTTCATGTTGGACAAAAAAGCCAAAAGAGGACATTTGTACAAAAAGCATTTTTGGGGGTATTTTTAAGGGGGATAAAAATACCGATTTTTATCTTTTGATTTGTTTTTGTATTTTTTAGTCTTTTTAATGGTCAGCGAATTATGGACAATTAATCTATCTAATTCTAGGAGTTTTTTATGATAAAATAAATACAATAAAAAATAAGAAAAATTAAATACAAAATAAATAAGGTTAATTATACACAATATGAGATAAGATAAAAATAAAGAATTAATGGAGATTTTTATTGATTTGTTTAAGCCAGGGTTTTTAAGATGAGACTTTTAGCATGATGAATACGAGACTCATCATCCACACACATTTTCACATCAAGGTCTAACCTGAGCTCCAACTTTGATTTTGTGAAGACAAGTTTACTTATTGAAATCAATTCCATTTATTCTTTCTTTTTCTTTTCTTCTTTATTCTTTTCATACTTATTGCATAAGTGTTTGCTAGGGACTAGCAAAGGCAAGTATACGGGGATGATGAATCTCCATTCACCATTCTTTATTCTATCATTTTGGCCTTAAAAACCCTAGCCAATGCATGTAAATAAAATCTATTTGTGCATATTAACATTCTTTATTTATTGTATTATTTGTGTATAAAATAAGATTTTTAATGTCAAAATTATAGAATAAAGAGAAGAAAAGAAAATTAATAAAATATTGAAGATATTTTATAACCTTAAACCCGAGACCAAGTCAAGAATTGAGTTGGTAGACAAGGAATAAAGTAGGGGGAGATAAGGGCCGAAAATAGAATAAAAACCCAGTTCTTTTATTCATTATTTATGCATTTTTTTACACTTATTTTATTTGTTATTATTTATTTCTCAAATGAAGAAACTTTGTAAATAAAATTTGTAAATAATAATGTAAATTAAAATACTAAACTGAGTTTGTACAAAAATAATACACAGTGTTCAGTTTATACACAAAATAAAAAGCCAAAAACCCAACTTCCCACACCATATCTTTCAAATAAAAACTCAAAACATATCAAAATCACTTCTAATTGTATATAACTTTTTACAAGCTATTTAATGGTGGGTGGTTTTATATTTTTTTGGAGTTACTGTGTGAAAGTTTGGTTTTTTACCCTCAGTGTATATTATATTGACTAAAATATTCAATTTATTCCATTATTCATTATTTTTACAAATTCATATTTTTTATGTTTTTGTAATTATTATTTATAACATATGAACATATTGAAACTAAAATAAAACAAGAAAGAAAAATAAAATAAGTCTATGTGTAAACATAGGCAAATACCTATGTTATTATTTGTATATAAATACAAGGGAACCACATTCTTTTATTCTTATTCTTTTATATTTTTATAATATTGTAAATATTATCTATATTTTATTAAAAATATAAACCCAAAATAAAACTCATGAAAATATATTAAAATAAAAAGATGTATAAAAAATATAGGTAAAATACCTATAAATATACCTATAGAATATACATATCTATTTATTTAAGCATAAAAATAACATAACAAAATAAAACAAAAATATATTTATACTCACAAAAATAAGTTATAAATATATAAAAATAAAAAGATAAATAAATAAAATAAAATATATAAAATAAAAATAAAAATATACACAATATAGGTAAATATACTCTAAAATACACTATTAAAATAAAACTACTAATAAATTACATCCAAAAAATAAATAAAAAATCATAATAAAATATTACATTAAATAATAAACATTTTTATTTAATAATTGAAAAACAATAAAATCAGTATATTTTTAAATAATTATTTTCGAATAACCTAGTTGTTTTGTCCTATAGTGGACCTACTTAGACCAATCAGCGTGCGTCAAAAGTTGACCGCCGGTCAACTGCCTCCCCCGCCTTCTGATTTGATGCGACATGTCTAATCTCACGTTTTCTTGACATTTTCCCGCATGCTATGTCCATCTTTCACCCTCACTCTCTTCACAAGATTTGCTCTCTGTTCATCCGAGATCCACGCCAGACCTAGAGATAGCTTGTACATAGCGCCATTTCATCGTTTTTCCCTGCTCAATAAGGGTGCTCTATATTGTATATAAATAACTCCATCTTCTCCTCCATGCAATTTTGGGCCATCTCTAAACCCTAGACTCCCTACACCTCGGACAAGAAGGTCACTACGTGACAGGTGGTGTATCCCTAAGGTGTTGTGTCGCAGAGGAGGAGGTGCGCCCAAGGCCGCTGTCGCCGACGACCTCTGCTCCCTGGCATCCAAACTAGGTATGAGTTGCGCATTTTACTTCTTTTTAGATAGGTTTTAATTCTAGCACTTCAATTATGCCATTAGTTTAGTAGATAGATTAGTGTGTTAGTGTAATTAGGTTAAGTTGTAGTTCGCCGAAGCGGCCACTTGTTTTCTGCATATTTCACAACTAGCCACCGCCACCATTTCCTTCTCTAGTTGCTTACCTTCTTCCAACCACCTCCCATTCACCTCGAACCCCCTGGGATCGAGATTTGGCCGCTCCAAATCCGCCGCCACCACCAGAGCAACTCCGCCCACTTCTCCTTTGCCCATTCCACACCAAATAGGGCCTCAGATCCTTTTTTTCGTGCTTGAGTTTTATTGCAGGGTCTGGAGGGCCAAAGGACTCCCAAGGGAGTCGAATTTTATAGGAGAAGAGGTTCCTGGAGCTCCCAACTTCACCGGGCTCGCCAGCCATCTTCTGAGCTCCGGCGAACCTCCTAGCGATGCCTGAAGTAGAGGAGCCCTAGGGATGAAAATGGATCGGATATGCCTATTTCCATATCCATATTTGCTTCATCTCTATCAAATACGAATACGGATACGGATATGATTCGGATATGCATTATGGAAACCATATCCGTAAAAATACAGATACGAATCCGAATCGGATATTTATCGAATCTGAATACGGATCGAATAAAGAGCGGATCCGAATACGAATCGAATAAAGAGCTAATCCAAATATGAATCGATAAAGAGTGAAATCTCAATATGGATCCAATAAACATGGAATCTGAATACGGATTGAATAAAGACCACATACGAATATGAATTGATTTTGTTATTAAAGTTCATAATGATTTGAAAAAGGGATATTTACACCCATAACCCTGAGTAATATGGTAATTACCCTAGAAACCCTGTGTAATAGCGAATTACGTCATAACCCTCGAGTAATGGTTAACCTTTACATGGCATAACCCTGTGTCAATTTCCGTCTTATTTCTCCGTTAACTCTAACGGAAATAGTCAATTTAGCCTTTCCAAACCCATCATATTTAAAACATGATGCCATTCATCAAACAAAATAAACCTTCCTCTCCTCGTCGGCAAAGCCGCCGATCCGAGCTCCGGGATACTCCCCTGCCCCCTCCTCTGCCCTGCAGCCCGACCCCCTGCCCCGCGCACCTCTGTCCCGGTTGGAAGCGCCCCGCGCGCGCCTCCACCTCCCCCCTCCCTGCCCCCCACGCGCGTCTGCCAACCCCTGCCACCGCGTGTGCCTGTGTCGCCCTCCCCCGCAACCTCCAGTCGTCGCTCGCTTGCCTCCCCTCCACTCCTCATGCGCCTCCGCCAACCACGTGCCCCCCCCCTGCGCCCTCGGCAACCTGCAGCCCTCCCCGCCCACCCTCTGCAACCTGCAGCCGCCGCCACCCTTGCCTCCTTCCCGCCGTCCCCTGCCCCCTCATGCCTCCCCCCCCCCCCCCCCCCCGCCCTCTGCAACCTGCAGCCGTCGTTCCCCTTGCTCCTCCCTCCCCCCCCCCCCCCCCCCGCCCGCCCTCTGTAACCTGTAGCCCCCCCCACTCCCTACGCGCCTCCGCCAACCCCTGCCCCCGCGTGCGTTACCTCCCTCCCGCCGTCCGCGAGCTCCAACACCTCCGCAGCTTCAGCCCTTCCCTCCCGCCATCTGCCCGCAAGCTCCAGCACCTCCGCAGCTCCAGCCCTTCCCTCTCGCCGCTCTCCCCCAAGCTCCAACAGCTCCCTTGCCATTCGCTGGAGGCTCCACTCTAGACCAAGTCCCAGGTCGTACCTCTATTGAAAGCTCCAACCTTCCAATCCACCTCCTTCTATCCTTCCTTTTTTTCGATTAATCTCAGCCGTTCACCATTGATTGGGTTAGATTAACTCAGCCATCTGGCTGAGTTACTGAACTAAAGTAACGGAAGGTTATGAATGTAAAACGGAGTGGTTTTTCAGGGTTCTGGGTATAATTCGTGATTACGCATGGTTTCTGGGGTAATTACCATATTACTCAGGGTTATGGGTGTAAATATCCCTTTTAAAAATAGCAATGAAATATAAATAAGTTGTGTCATGACAAAAGGAGTGTCAAGGTGACATGTATTCTTGACCGGAAGCAAAAAAGGGATAGGATTTCATAAATTTTGTTCACGGTCATACCCAAAGAAATAGAAATTTATTAATATCGTCAATATATTGTATTATATAATGTATAATACTAATATAATAGCATAAGGTTGTAGCTTATATTATATTAACTAATATATAAAATAATATTAAATATTGTATTCGGATATCCGAATCCGGATATTCAAGCTATTACCATATCAGTATCCGTATTCAGAAAATTTCACAACCTATATCCATATCCGATCCGTATTCGATGAATATTCGGATACGGATATCCGTATCCAGTAATTTTTCAAATATGGTAAGCGGATATTCGGATATATCTGTATCCTCATCCCTAAGGAGCCCTAACTCTCTTTTTCCCCTAGCCTGAGCCGTCCAGACGGCCGGACGTGCTCAGGAGGATGGATCGAAACTCGCCCCAAGCGACTTCTTGATCTATTCTTCCTGACCTTCTCGTAGTCGTTCGATTTGTTAGCTACTCAGATCGATTGAAGAGCGTCGGATCGAACCACGCCATCACCATTCGATCGTGCCCAGCAATCTAATCCATGCTGTCCGATGCGAACCGTCATCAATGCCCATCACATGTCAAGTGAAGGCGCCAGAACCGTTGGATGGTGCACATTTTGGGGTAAATTGCATATTCTTGCCCCGCATTTTGTCTTTTATTATTTAGTTTGTAAATAAAAGTTAATGTTATAAATAATTTCAATATTTTGCAAATAGGCCCCTGTATATATTTAAATTACATTTAGGTCCAGTCCATCTCAGCTCACGTGTCGTCCCATGTGAGTTGGGCAAATTGCAGGGGCACCCCTACAAGTTTTGGTATTTATATTTAGTCCAATAAATTGTGGATAACGTTGTATATTTTTATAAAAATTGCTAAAAGGCCCCTGAACTTTCTGATATTTATACTTTGGTCCTTCACAAGCTGTGTCACGTGTAGTCCACGTGATGGGCATTTTGCATGTGTACCCTGGCGGGTTTGTAATTGTAAAATAGTCTTTAGAAATTAAATAAATGTTTTATTATGTGGCAAATTTGCACCTGTGACCCTGGAATTTATTTTTATTACAAAAATGCCCCTGCTAGGACTTTGATTTTTATGGGTTTTAACTATTTATTAAATACATCTATTATGCTCCTAAAAATCCACAAAAATAGGGTTAGATGCTTCATGCCTTGTACTTTCATGCCCATATTTTGAATTGAAATTTTTTGCATTTAATTTATTATTTAAAATAAAAAGGAGCCTATATATCCCTTGTTTAACTTAGAAAATATCAAAAAAATATAAAAACATCTCTAAATATTCCAATATATATAGTATATTTTGAGCTATTTTATTTACAGATCAAAAATCATTAAAATGGAAAAACAAAAAACTTTGAAAAAACTAAAAACCCCAAAATCTTTTATAAAATTTTAAAAATTCTTTAAAAAATCCAAAAATATATTTTTCTTTTTTATAATTTTATTTATATAAATATTTATATATTAAAATTGATTTGGATAATTTTGGAGTTTATTTACTATTTTTAAAATCCAATTCAATTTCAGGTATATATTTAATCTCTTCTTTGGGATATTTTTGGACTTTAAAAATATATAAAAATTAGTAAAATTCCAGAAAAATAAAAAAAACCAAAAAACCATTTATTATTTGTATTTTATTTATGTTTATTACTATTTATAAATATACTACTATATATTTTATGTATTAATCCTTATAAATGCTATATTGAATAAATAAGATAAAAATGATAGTAATAACATATATAAAAAGAAAATATAAAAATCAGAAAATTAAAAAAATCAAAATGTAAAAATACAAAACAAAAAATATAAAATATAAAATTAAAACCCACAAAAGCAATAAATTGGACAAGAGATAAAAGGCGAATCTTTGTGCATCTTTCGCCTCCTTCTATTGTTTACTCCCTGTGTTCGACCTCTACACATTCTTACACCTATACATATTTGTTGTAGAGTTATAATAAATTTTAACTCCATATTTTTTATATTTATTGCTTTATTCATATTGTAGGTTATCTATTGATTAACTGAGGTTTATTGTGCAGTCAACACATCAATTGGATCTCTTACATCGTGAGATTTCTAGACCCTCGGCAAATCTTAGCTATCACCCATATATATATATATATATATTTATATATATATATATATATATATAGACAAAGGAGTATGCTCCCTGGGTGTAGCTAACTTACATGCTCCCACCCCTTTTCCCCTGTATTTTTTTATTTTCTGAAATGAAACCTATTGGAATTTACATCACAATATGTCACCATGATGTCATTAAAAATTCGACTTAATTCGAGACTTCTATCCCCTCCATCAAGACTGTCAAATTTTAACGATCTCAGAATTGTTGAAATTGACCCCCTTCAGATGGAGGGCGTAGGAGTCTGTTTCTGCCAAAATTGCAATGACATGTTAGGGGATATAGTTATGGACATGTTAGAGGATATAGATATAGATATACATATTTTCATTTTCCAAAAAAAATAGAAAATAGGAGGGAAATGGGGTGGGAGTAGCCAATTAGCTACACCCAGGGTATAGCCTCATTTAACTCATGTATGTATGTATGTATGTATGTATGTATGTATGTATGTATGTATGTATGTATGTATGTATGTATGTATGTATGTATGTATGTATGTATGTATGTATGTATGTATGTATGTATGTATGTATGTATGTATGTATGTATGTATGTATGTATGTATGTATGTATGTATGTATGTATGTATGTATGTATGTATGGATGGATGGATGGATGGATGTATGTATGGATGGATGGATGGATGGATGGATGGATGGATGGATGGATGGAGAGAGGGGGGTGGAAGTTGTTACATGTAGCTGCCAACCTTGGTTGTTATATGGGCATTTTCACTATTTTTATTTTTTTGGAAGCTAGAACCATATTTTTTTCATCACCATATCCCTCCAATATGTAATTTCAATTTTGTTAGAAACAAAGATTATTATGTCATCCATCCAGAACAGGTCGATTACAGCAACTCTAAGACTATTACAATTATAAGATCTAAATGGAGAGCATAAGAGTCTCTGTTTCTGATGAAATTAAAATAACATATTAAAGGGATATAATGATGAAATACATGGTGGTAGTTTTCAAAAAATAAAATAGTGAAAATGCCCATATAGCAGTCAAGATTGGATGCTACATGTAACATCCGCCTTTTCCTCATATATATACACACATATATATATAGTAAATTTCGGCATGTAAGAATCATGGTAGAATACCTCAAAATCATTGTGGGTCATTGGAATATAATCAAAACAAGGTCATGGAGATTACCACTATGCCGTCGGGATAGTGGAAGGTCCTACCCATGTTGTGAGCAAGTTGCCCTCATGGCCTTGGGAAATATGTACGTAGGAGATAACGTAATGAGTGAGCCATGCAAGTGGAGGAGATGAAATGCTGGTCATGTCGGTAGGGTCCTATCCGACAACACATGCAGTAGCGAGGCCTTTGATAATATCAGTATATATTCTCCCACCGATGTTACGTATTTATACAAACGGACAAGCTCCATTGGCATCTTGATTACTATCAAAACAGTGTCATCCCACTTGAATGCAGACATGTTTAACTGTACTGTCTTTTCATCTTGTTAGTTCATGCGTCTGAATGTGATCACTGAAGTGGGTGCAGATGCATGAACTTCTGAGAGTTAAAGGCCTTCGGTGCTAACCTATGATTGCAAATGGTTTGATGGCCCTTTTTCTAATGCAGTTAGTATGTCATGCATCCTCGAACTTGCTTTGATTTGATTAACATGATTGAGGAGAAGATCAGATGCAAGATATAAAGATTAGATTGTCAGTGGTGGAAGCTATCTTTAGTAGAGTGAACTGCTTGTTTTTTCTTTGATCTTATCTGGTCGAGTGGTATATATGTTAGAAAAGAAGAATATCCCTACTCAATTCTCCCTCGTTTTGGAGGAAATTAGTTAAGGGTGAATGAGTAATAGTCACTAATTGTAAATATGTACCCGGACCATTGTTGGATTATATCAAGATAAAATTATATCAAGATAAGCTCTTTCAACAACAAGTCTTCTATCTCAACACCAAAACACAAAAAAGATTATTAACCAGATAGCTTTTTTGGAGGATTATCCTCTTCAAGATAACCCCCAAACGAACGACCCTTGGTGGTTGGGCTTCGGGCAAATTAGATGAATGATGGACCTTTTTCTATAAAAATAAGAACACACCTATGTTATAAATATATAAGATGTTCAAATCATGTTAAAAACCTTGCTATAAAAATATTACAAGTTCAAACACTCGCTTAAAATATATAGCAAGTTTCGGATCCCTTCTATAAATATAGTAAATTCAAACACTGCAATAGATATAGCAAGGTCGCTAAAACCTGCTATAGATATGTAGCAAGTTCAAACCCCTGCTAACAAATCAAGAAACTATCATAGTTGTAGCATGCATAGATTATAAAAGGATAAGGATGACGATGATTGTTCTGGAGTAGGCTTCTTTTCAATAATGAGCTATTGAATATCAGAGCGCACACAATTATAATCCAGTTTCCACACTTGCCCTTCATAGTTAGAGGTTTTTTATATACCATCAATATAACCATTGTTCATACAACTTGCCCTTCTATATACCATTGTTTATACAACATGCCCTTCATAGTTAGAGGTTTTTTATGCCCATCAATATAACCTCCACGGTCCTTCGAGGCTAACACTACTTTCATAGCAGCATGCCACATCAAGTAATTATTCTTAATTAATTATACCATGGTACGTAAGCAAAACATTATTTATCTTGAAAGATGGTAATAGTTTCCACATCATCTTCTGAAGCCATGGATAATGTGCTAAAAAGAGCCGAGAATACCTAGGAGAGAGAGTCTTACGATCTCACAAGGCGAGATCGAAGCTGTCGAAGTGACCTCTCACAAGGACGCAAGCTAATCTCAATAATTAACACCACAATATAAAAATGCAGCAATAAAAACAGATAAAATGTGGAACAAATTTATTATAACCATACAAAACAAGTATGTATAGTGAAAAACAAGTAGAGTGTCGAACACAGGGAGATGGGACGTAGCAGGTATTATTTAAATGAATGAATAAGACAAGTGTATACAAGTATGCATAAAATCAATCAATGTGAATGTGGATTTTTAATTAAATAGAATGGTTTTAATTAATTAAAATATTTTGTAAATTTTTTAATTTTTAAATTATTTTTATTTAATATATATAAAAAATATATATGTGTATGTATAGATAAATAATATAAGTAATATATGAGGTAATATATATAATAAATATCAAAAAATCAGAAAATAATCCAAAAGAATGGTCCTTTTTATTTTTTTTAAGCGTTTAAAATATATTTATAATATTTATAATACTCGATAATAATTTAAGGAATATATAGTACTATATAGATATATATACTATATAGTGTATACTATATTTAAATATTGATAAAAATAGTCAAAAATACTCAAATAAAATATTTTTATCTATTTTCGACTATTTTGTGGTTTTAAAAGATTTTAGGGTGATTTTCAAAAAAATTTTGTTTTTAAATTCAAAAATAAAGAAAAACAAGGACTGATTAATAGGAACAACTTGATTTGAGATTTAAAAATAGAAAATGGTCTCAAAATTTCATGAAATAAATTTTAACGTGTAAATGACACAATATATAAAAATATAGAATAGAAACTAATATCTTTTTAATTTTTCAAAAATACTTTTCAATTTTTTAGGGTTAGAAAGGGCTTGCCAATTTTGAGAGTTTCTTTTGATATTTTTTATGATTTTTGATCTGCAGCTATAAAATAGAGTCATAAATTGTAGATAATTTTCTTGGATTTTTTTTCAAAAAGGGTTTATAATTTCTCATATTTTAAGGCATATATGGAATAAATAACTCCAAATGATTTTTAATAAATAATAAATACATGTAAAATAGTAAATAAAAATAAGGGATTTTTACACCCATAACCTTGAGTAATTTCGTAATAACATTCATAACCATGCATAATCATGAATTACATATAAGACCCTAAATAACCCTCCGTTTTACACTCATAACCCTCTGTTAGTTTAGTTCATTAACTCAACTAGATAAATGAGTTAATCTAACCAAGTTATAATCTAACGGTTGGTATAAATCAAAAATCAAAAGAAAAAAAGAAACTCTCGGTCAAGAAAATTAAGACGAGGTGGGTGTGCGGTTGCCTGGGCTAGAGAGTGTCGGCGGAGGGGGGGGTTGCCTGGGCTGGAGAGTGTCAGCGGGGGGCGACTGCCTGGGCTGGAGAATGTCGGCAGGGGGGGTGGGGGGTGCTGCCTGCGCTGGAGAGTATCGGCGGGCGGCTGCCTGGGTTGGAGAGTGTCGGCGGGGGGGAGGGCTGCCAGCATCGGAGAGCATCGGCGGGGGGTGCCCTGGGCTGGAGTGTGTTGGCGGGGGTCGGGGGGAGGTCGGGCTGCCCCAGGATGGGTCGGAGGAGGGTGGGCGCTCGGGGAAGGTCGGGCTGCCTCAGCATGTACGACCTCGCAGCCCTCTTCGGCGCTCACACGATCGTCCATGCTGCTTTTGCCACCTTCAGCGGCTTGCAGGGGGAGCGGGGGAGGAGACCAGCCACAGGGGGCTTCCGCGGGTGCGGGGGTCCTTTCAACAGCATCAACTTACGGGGCAGGGGACAGGGGCCTCTACACGGGAGAACGGGAACGGGTAGGTGGGGACTTCGACAGCAGGAGGCTTCCGGGGGGGATTGCTTTCTACAACAGCAGCTTGAGGGGGGGAAAGGGGGCAGGGGACGGGAGCCTCTACGCAGGGAACGGGAGCGGGAGGAGAGGGGGCAGGGGATGGGGGCTCTGTGTGGGGGAACAGGAGCGGAGTGGGTGGGGGCGGGAAACGGGAGGACTGCAGGATGGGGAGGGGGCTGGGGCAGGAGACGGGGGGAGGGGGCGTGGGCTCATGGGCAGGGGATGGGGCCTCGATGAGGGCTTGCGCGCGGGAAACGGGAGCAGCGAAGAGGAGCTTCGACGAGGGAAGGATGGGGATGAGGAGGTAGTACTAAGAGGATGAAGGAGAGGAGGTCGGAGGAAGAGAGGAGGAGGTGTTGGAGGATGAAGGTGAAATTGAAGAAGGAAGAAGGAGAGAATGGCATTATCTGTAAATAACTATAACTTAAAGGGTAAAAAATAAAAAAAACTTGATGGATACCATCACTGTTAACGAAAAATTAGGCGGAAGTTAACACGAGGTTATGAGTGTAAGAGTTAAGTACTATTCAGGGTTCTATTCGTAATTCACGATTATACGAGGTTATGAATGTAATTGCGAAATTATTCAAGGTTATGGGTGTAAATATCCCTAAAAATAACAGCTTCAATCAGTAGCCAATCATGTGCATACATCTATTTTTAAGAATTTTTGGAGTACAGAAGCTATTTTAAATAAAAAAGAAATATAAAAATAAAATTTAATTAAGCTGACAAGGGTATATTTACAAATAAAATAAAAGATAGGGGCACATGCGCAAAATAGCCAAAATTTTGATTTTCAAGACTTAATACAAATTATAAAAATCGAGGTATACACTTGCAAAATTTCACCTCATGTGGGGGTCTACATGAGGTGACCTGGCACTGGACTGATATGCAATATTGAAAAGCACTAAGGGCATACATACAAAATATCCCAAAAAATTGTACATACTTAAATAATTACACGACTATTTATAAAATACAAAAAGCGTAGAGGGAGTCTGTGAAAATATACCACTAAATACCCTAGGATCAAGCTGCTATTTAGACGCCACGTGGAAGATCTTACGGCTGGGGATGGGATCCGTTTCACTCAAAATGAACGCTCCAGATTAGATCTGGAGCATGGCAGTGATCGGACGACTCGCGAGGGTGGACGAAGAACTCTGAAGAACAGCTGACCGACGAGCTTCGATCTGGGGTATCTCCTCACTCCAGTGACTAATCTCTACTCTGACGGCTCCAGCAGCTTGCTGGAGCTCCTCCGTGTGTCTTGGGACTCTCTGGGGACAACGCGAGAGCTCTGAATGCTCAGACAAGGTCCGAGCACCGAGAGCTACTTCAGGTGTTCAATGAAGCTCCAAAAGCCTCCTGAGAATCGTGGACCTGTACCAAACAACTCCTATGATCGAGGGTTATCTCCTCGACCAAGGGGTTAGGCAAAAAGATGTGCGAGATGTGATGCAGATGAAGCTCCGACAAGTGATGGTGGATTGGAGATCAATTCCCATATCCACGATGGATCTAGGGTGGAAATAATGAGTGATCAATGGAGAATGCGAAGGAGATTCGAATGGGGTGAATAACGAGTCAAGTCAACGATCAGATCGTAAGAATTAAGCTATGAAGCTCGAGCTCCTATAATTGAGGGTTTTGAAAATTAAAGCTAATCAAACGATGATGAGGGAAATTAAAAACGGGAATTGAAATTACAACCAAAATATTACCTAATAAGCGGAAGAAAATGACCTCAAATCGACCAAGGGTCGACGAAACTGAACTGTCATCGGGGCTCCTCTGGCTATGAATGGATCTCCACCTCCACCCATTCCTCCTCGCTGCAAATCTTCTCTGCTGCTTGCTGTCACCAAGGCGAGGAGAATGAGATAGATCTGAGGGGTTAAGAACATACGAAGGGATAAAAACTGAGAAGAATGTTGGAGGGTTGTATTTGTAGGCTGAGAAATGGGCATCATCGATCGAGATTTCTGGATGAATCAAGGATGATCAATTGGATCATTGACCATGGTGTGAATCCTGGATGTGCAATCTCCATGAATGGTGCATCATTCAAAGAATATAGAATAATGATTTTGAGTGGATAAAATGGAGGAAAACCTTGGTCTGACACATCGAAAGCTTGAGGGAGAGAGGGGGAGTGTTGACTGGGGTCAATACGGGGATCTTTCTGATGGGTCTACATGGACCAAGCAGAAATATCCCAAGAAGAAATTATTCGTAAAATAAAAACATATAGTAAATAATTTAAATATTTTTTATCAAAACATAAAAAAATGTTTGTAATTTAATGTAGTATTTTATGCATATTTTTGTTTATTTTTATGAGGCTTTGTTGTAAGTTAATATTTACAAGTAAAATTTAGGTATAAATACATGTATTTTGGATTTTTTATTTTAATTTTTTATTGTATATTTCTTATTTTATACAAGTATTTTATATATTTTTTATTTATTTTTATACACATTTAGATGTTTTTATTGTATTTTTATGAGTTTGTATCTATACTTAATTAATTATGTATCTATACATTATAGGTATATTTCTTCTATGTATTGAATTATATGATTTAGTTTTATTTTAATTTGATGGTTTTATGTATATGTGTTTTAAATAATATTTACAATTTTATAAAAATAAAAGAATTTAAAAACACAAAGAATAAATATAATGATTAAATTATACAAGTAAATTGCACAATATGGGCCCAAAAACTAACTTTTGCATCTTAGCTTCAAATTAAATGAAACTACCTTCATTCAATATCTTATTAAAAGTTATATATAATTCGAGGTGATTTTAGTGAATTTTGAGTTCATATGGAGGATATACAGGTTTGTGAAGTTTGGATTTTGGCTTTTTATTTTGAGTGTATAAAGAAGAGTGTGCATTATTTTTATGTGAAATCAATTTTGTATTTTTCAATGTATCTTTATCTATAATTTTCATGTACAATGTTTATTGATTCGAGGTATAAATAATAAAAAATAAACAGGTCCCAAAACTCTATTATTGGGTAAAATAATTTGGGGGGTTTTATTGATGTTTTTTCCCTTATCTCCTCCTACTTTATTCATGGTCGATCAAGTCAATTCTTCACTTAATCTCGAGATTTAAGGTTATTCAATACTTTTTTATTTCATTTCTTTTTTTTTCTTCCTTTATCCTTTATTTTGGAATTAAATGCAATAAATATGCAGTATTTTATATAGTATTTTGTACAAAGTATCAGGTGTTTATTTTGACAAATTAATGGCATGTACATATATTTAGCTATGGATTTAAGGCCAAAATAAAAGAGTAAAGGTGATGAAATGGAGATTCATCACCCCCATATACTTGTCTTTACTAGTCCCTAGCAAACACTTATGCCTATAAGTGCAGAAAAGAAAAATAAAGAAAATTGGATTGATTTTAACTTTTAAATTTGTCTTCATAATATCAAAGTTTGGAGCTCGGTCGGACCTTTAGATTCTTAGTTTGGTTGGAACCTTGCTTGGGAACCGGACATGAAACATAACAGCCTCCAAGAACCACAAAACTCTGCCCAAGTCTACTCAAAAGTAGGTCGGAACATATCGATGTCATACACGGTCCATTTTGATTGTGAGTCTATCTTCTACTATGTATGTAATACATAGCTCCTCTCGAATGAAGCGATAAAAGTCAGACTTCTCCAATATGGTGATCATAATTCCCCAATCCACTAACTCTTTCCTCGAGAAGCGGAGGTATTCCCTTCTAAGTTCAAGTACAACCGGCTCAAGAAGAGGAGGTGGAGAGAAGAATAGATGGTAGCATGTGTAGTTACCTATACTAGGATGCTTGGCCAGTGTAGACAAGTCATCCAGTTGCAGGCTCACATATGTCTTTGACTTTGAAGCTCAAGCTTTCTGATTGAATACATACAATGCTCCGACTGGAATTGATTTTTCTTTGACTTTTACTTGTCTATTCTATTAAGAGTTTTTTAATATGCATTTTTTTGAAGTAATACAATGTATAACAACATTTACATGAGGACTTTTTCCTCTTGAGCTAGTAGACTATTCTTCTTTTGAAGCATTATTGCAACCCACGACTTATGTCATTAGACCCCATGGCTACTGGATCGGGTTGGGGTACAATGACCACAGATATGTGGCTTCCGATATTTCCAATGGCGTGTGCCTCATGCCGGTAAATCCAACCCTCTACCACTTTAACTGATTTGATCATGGTGCAAGGTGCAGGTGTGCAAGTTAGGTCATTGTTGACAAGAGTCATGTGTGTGTTCTGAAATATTCTACTTAGGCAGTCAATATAATAATGAATTAAGTCTTGTGTTCTCAAATAATTAAATCTAACAGACCTGAAGTGTCTAAATTCCAGTTCCCTTAAGGTTCTTATGATTAAGCATATTAAGGTTCAACCAAGCTCCAATATCTGGATTTTATTTAGATTTGTTCAATTGTTATCGTCAATCCGAAAAATGTGAATGATATACGCAATGCAGAAAACATTTTTGTGATGCAATTTTCTTATTTTTGAACTTTTTATGGATTTTTGAAAAGGTTTTGCAATTTTTTAGTGATTTTTCAAAATAAAAGTTTTGAAACATAATTATGTACAGATATTTACACAGGAGTGCATCTTTTTATCTACAAGAATTTAGGTGAAGGATTTACAAAAGGTATTAATAGGTCTTACGTATAAAGTTTGGGAAAAAATCTATAGTCCTCAAAATAATTTGCAAAGATTTTGAAAAAGATTTTGGGAACTTTATTTTGAGAGAATAATTTGACAAATAATTTTTACAAACATTTACAAAATTTTGAAAATCATTTTGTAAAGATTTTTCAAACAACATGTATAGATTTTTTAAAGTATTTTTGCAACCATTTTCAAACCCCATTGCAAATAGATTTTCAAAATATCTAATTCAAAAATTAAAAGAAATTTTTACAAAGGTTTGAAAATATTTTACAAAATATTTTTTCAAACGGTTTGTAAAATATTTTTAACTATTTTCAAACATTTTGTAAAATATTTTTAATCGGTTTATTATCCATAATGACAAAGAATTTTGTGTGTGTATTAATTTTTAGTAATCAACCATATTATTGAAATACACAAGTACGAGTTATGGCTAAAATATATACGACGTATATATAACCCCTATGCTTAGCTTGAGCTATGTCCTCATTGATCGGAGAGAAAAGGAAGACATAACGCGTACTAAGTATTAGAGAGTCGACCCTACAACCATTAAATAAAGAATTAGAAGTCGCTGACCCCCCATACTTAGGATCAATTAATCCTAAGTATAGCCGACTGTACACAAGGCAGGGTAGGTCGAGGATGGGAATAAACAAATCAGTTGCTCGACATGTCTCCCCCTCTTAGGGTAAAATATCTCTAAGTATAGAAAGAATGTCAAAAATTGAGGAGACGTGCGGGAGGATTAAGATATGAACACACGTATACAACCATCCTCCCTATACTTAGGATGAAGTATATCCTAAGTATAGCAACGATGAATGAGATGAGTGAAGCTTTTCGGAAGAATAAAAGAGTGAAAAAATAAAAGAAGAAAAAGATTAAATACTCAAAAATGTTTTTGATCGCTTTTTTGAATCTATAGATGTTGCGATTGGAAGTTCTTGTTCATAAGCCACATGAATGGAGTCAACCATGGACAAGAAGGTATCATGCTCAAAGTAAGGCTTCAGAAGCTTTCCATTGATGACGAAAGTCTGTGCGTTAGCTAACAATCCAGATATGACTATGCTTCCATTGTCAAGCACATGCTTCATTATGAACGGCCATGTCCACTTGCTTTTTAGCTTCCCTGGGAATAGTTTAAACTTTGCATCAAACAACTAGACCTTCTGATCATGTTTGAAAGTCTTGCAGCAGATGTGCTAGTCGTGCCACTTTTTGACCTTCTTCTTGTATATAAGAATGTTGTCGTATGCATAGTTATGAAATTTGAGAAGTCGATTTAGATCTAGCTTTCTGTTCTCACCAGATTTCTTCGAATCCAAATTGCAGATATTAATGGCCCATAATAATTTATGAATCAGCTTGATGGACAAATGGCATGGCTTGCCGTGCACTAGGCGGTAGGGAAACTTTCCCAGAGGTGACTTGTACACAGTTCGATAGGCCCAGAGAATGGAGTCAAGCAGTTAAGACCAATTCTTTCTTTCTGGACGTACAAGTTTCTGGAGAATCATCTTGATTTCCCTATTCAAACATTCTTCCAAGCCATTAGACTATGGGTGGTTTGGAGAATCTACTCGTTGTTCTATGTAATATTCCTGAGTTAGCTTCTTCACTTCTCTGTTGATAAAATGGCTACCCCCATCTGATATCAGAATTTTAGGGATCCCAAATCATGCGTTGACATTTTCCTTCAGAAATTGATAGACCGTGTGACTGTCAGTGGCTCGGGTTGGGATAGCCTCCACCCAATGACTCACATAGTCGACAGCAAGCAAAGTATATTCATAGCCTTGACTGTTAGGAAATGGGCTCATGAAATCAATGCCCCACGCATCGAACATATCTACAATCTGAATATATTTCATGGGCATTGTGTCTCTTATTCTGATGGTGACACCCATCTTCTGACAATAAGTGTAATGCTTCACAAAATCCTCTACATCTTTGAATAAGGTTGGTCACCAGAGATAACATTGAAGTACCTTTGTTATCGTACATCTGCAAAAGTGGTGTCCTCCAGATTGTTTGGCGCGACAATGCTCGAGGACACTATGAACTTCCTCATGAGGAATGTACCTCCTCCAGATGCAATATTCCCCCTCACAAAAGAGATATGGATCCTCCTGTTGATAAAAATGAATATCTGAAAAGAATTTGTCCATCTTCAGTGTGGGTCAGTCTTGTGTAGAACTCTTGGACACAAGATAATTCACAATATTGACGAACCAGTGGAGCGAGGTGACCAACAGAATGGCCTCATCTAGAAAGGTTTTATTAATCGATATTAGGTTCTGCTCAAGAGGGTCTGACTCTGGAAATCTTGACAAATGATTTACCATCACATTTTTTATTCTAGGTTTATCTTGGATTTTGAGATAGAATTCCTGGAGTAGAAGGATCCGTTTGATTAGCATTGTTTTGGCATCCTTCTTTGCTTGCAAGTATCGGATGGTAGAATGGTCTGTGTAAACAATCACTTCAAATCTGAGTAAATGAGATCCGATCTTCTTCAGGGAGAAGACGACTGCGAGCAGCTCTTTCTCATTGATTGTATAGTTCCTTTGTGATTCATCAAGAGTTCTGTCGGTATAGTGAATCTCAAATGGAAGATTGTCTTTTCTCTATCCCATAACCACTCCAATGGCATAGTCTGATGCGTCTATCATGATCTCAAATGGTAGATACCAATATGGAGGTTGCATAATAGGGTCCTGAGTGATCAGATCTTTTAATTGATTAAAGACTTGGAGGATTATGGCATCAACAATAAACTCGACCTCCTTGCCTAGAAGCTCAGTCAGTAGTTGGGCAATCTTGTTGAAATCATTGATGAATCGACGATAAAAGCCTGTGTGCCCAAGGAATGATCGGACTTGCTTCAAAGTAGTCGGTGTCTCTAGCTTCGAAATGACTTTCACCTTTGCGGGATAATCTTCCATGCCACGTTTTGATACGATCGGCGTAGCACAGTTCCCTCGATTATCATAAAATAGCTCTTCTCCCACGAGAGCACTAAGTTTACTTCGTAGCATCTTTTCAAGACTTGGTCAAAATATGATAAACACTGATTGAAGTTGTCTCCATAGACTGAGAAATCGTCCATAAACACCTCGAGAAAACTATCGATCATATCTGCGAATACTGCCAACATGTACCTCTGAAAGGTCGCAGGATCATTTGCATAGTCCAAATGGCATCTTGCGGAAGGCATATGTCCCAAATGGATAGGTGAAGGTAAGTCTTTTCTTGGTCTTCTAGGATGATAGCAACTCGATTGTACCTAGAGTATCCATCCAAGAAGTAGAAATACTTCTTCGCGACCAATCTCTCAACGATCTGGTCGATAAAGGGAACGGGAATTGACCCTTCTTCGTTGATAAGTTTAGGCATCTATAGTCCACACAGACGCACTAGGATGTAGGAACTCTGGTAGCGATCTCCTCTCCTTTGTCAATCTTAACAATGGTGATCCCTGATTTCTTTGGCACGACATGCAAGGGACTCATCCACTTGGAATCACCGATGGGATAAATGAATCCCGCATCACAATATTTTGTGATCTCATTCATAACAACCTCCTGGAGATTTGGATTTAGACTCCATTGAAATTCATTGGACAACTTTCTATCTTCTTATAGGTAAATGTGATGGGAGCATAATGAAGGGTTAATCCCTCAAAGATTGGAAATTTTCCAGCTAATCACCTTGCGGTTTTTTCTCCCTAAAACCTCGAGCAGACGAGATTCCTATTCCAGAATCAATTGGGAGTTGATGATGACATGAAACATGTTCAGTGCATCCGTAAGGAAGGTGTACTTCATGTTCGTTGGAAGCTTCTTGAGCTCTGGTAGAGTCCGAATTTTCTCAATGGTAACCTCTGGAACTATGTAGAGAATTGGTGGTGTCAAACTTGTCAATTGTACACTGTCCACCCTTGACTCTGTAAGCTGTGAATCTATGGATGCACAAAAATTCTCAATGATGGAATATTATTCTAAGAAGTATGCAATAATTCCATTTGCCTCTTCTACGGACAGATGGCCATCAATAAATTCTTCAGGCACATCAGTAAGAATCTCATCTTTGAATATAGAGGGCAAGTCAACTATTCTCTTTACTCCTTCCTCGACATAGAGGAATTTATGGGTTTCAATATCATCCATGAAAAGATTTGTATCTTTGATTACTGCAAGAAAATCACAATCTTCTATCTGCTTAGTAGGCACACTCTCGTCTACTGCATATTTTGAAGTTTTTGGTACTTGAATCGTCTGAATGGAGACCTTGTCATTATTCGAGAGAAAGATGATCCGTCCACTTCCATAATCCACGATTACTTCGACTGTTCGAAGGAACGACCGTCCAAGTATAATAAGGGTGTGAAGAAGAGGAGCTAAGTGTCCATATCAAGAGTGATGAAGTCCACAAAGAACTGCATTCCCTGAATGGTGACAATGACATCCTCCAAAACTCCTCGGGTATGCTAGTTTGAAGTATCCGCAAACTGCAAAATCATTCTTGTGGACTTGAGTGATTCCAACTCAAATTCCTTCAGTAGTGAAGTGGGCATCATTTTGATTGCGATCTACTATCAAGGATAGTTCGGTCGAACTCATGATCAAACATCGTTCATCGAATGAGAGGCGCTCACATTTCTTTCTTCTTGCTCGGGATATTGTTATATGCATTGACTATCGTCATTGTTAGGATATGCTTCACATTTCTTTGTCTGGCATGGCGGGCAGCCTCTTCGAGATACATGCCTCTTTAAGTCCCTTATTTATGTTTGGCATGTACTTTATGGTCTGTAGAAAGGGCATCTCAAGAACAAGATTTGAATAATTTTACAACATCTGGATATGACAAAATTATTTTCAAATTTTTAATTTGTTTGGATTTTTCTAAAAGCGTCTAAAAAGAATATGTACATAACCAACATTAGCAGAAATACTATTCTTATTTACAAAACCAAAATCTATGCCCACACCAGACTAAATAAATGGATGATAAAAAGTAGAGTCTTCATCCCACCGAAGAGGTGGGCATCCCAAAATAGCAGGCAGGGCTCCATCGGCTGACTTTGGATCGGTTGCGGGTGCGGTCCTCTCCATTGCTGACTAGTTGTTGCTCTAGTTGTTGCTTTCTTCTTTTTGTTATTTTCTACAGTTTTTTATTTTTTAGATTGTTTATGGTGCTTCTCCTTCTTCTTCTTCTTCTTCCTCACTCGACCCTGTTGCTAGTCCGACTGATGCAGAAGAGGATGATGACTCGCTCGTGGAAGCTTTATTCTTGTCCTTCATTGTTGCAGATGGATGCAACGTCCTACCTCTCCCGAGAGTAACAACATTAAATAATAAAGCATCATATACATTTGACTCTTTACATTTGGTTAGAACATCACAATCTAGCTTCTCATGCTTTCTGAAATTATTAGGGTTAGCCTACACCTGTGCCCGAATTGTTGTCTTGGTAGCGGTGAGGTCATCAATCTTATGAATCATATATATAAGGCTCTTAACAAACTGAGCCAAGCAGCCGAGGGTGGGGTTCACATGAGGGGCCTCTAGCTATTTAGCGTGTTGGCCACGCTGAGACTACGAGTGGTGTTGAGGTTGCTGGTAGGAATTCTGAGATGGATATTGAGAAAAAGAATGATATTGTTGGTGATGAGGAGGAGGGTGTTGATATGGCACAACCGAGTATTGTTGGTTCTGTTGCAATTGTCGGTACCATGGTTGTTGGAATTGATTTTGTCTCCAGCCCTGCTGATATGGCTGAGACTGCCGGTAGTGAAGTTGATTGTTACCTTGGACAAACCTTCCTCCATGTTGCTAAGGAAATGGATGGGAATTTGCAGGCTGGCCTGGTCTGCCTGGACGGGCCAGCTACGCATCATTTGACCAAACTCCATTCACCTCCTGAATGAGAGGTGGTGTAGGCGAGCATGGATCTGAAAGAATTCGGGACTCCGGTTGGTGCACAACTAACTGTTATTGTGGCTACTGAGGCGATGAAGGTTTTGGGGCTTGCATGTAGTAACCGTGTTGAACCGTTGGCTGAGACTTACTCTGTTGAGGAGGTTGTGGTGATGCTAGATCCTTCGTCTCAGCTGGAGTCACGACTGATGCATACACAGAATTGCAAGTGCTGATTGTGCTAACTAACAGCTCCAACTAATTCGTATTTTGATCTAGTTTATCAAAGTTATGTGTCCTTTATTCGATCACAGTGAGCTTCTCAAGATCCTGTGATTGATTTTCCATGATATCCACCTTGGACAGGTGGCTCCCAACAATTTCTCTAATTCGTGCTCTCATCCTTGTCCTGTACATGTGAGGGTTCCATATGAACTGATTTATGATGAACTTGCAGCTCTCTCTGATATGAACAGGATGATGATAAGGTAGCTTCTCCTTTAAACATTTCTTCAAAAATCTACCATACCACATCCTCGTCCTTGTTGAGGTGTGAACTACCAAAAGTAGCATCGATGAGCTTCTGACTTTCAATAGTAAGTCCAGCAAAGAAATGTTGGACCAGACTGGTCCGCGGGATGTCATGATGTGGACACTTCTCTTGCAGATCAGTGAACCTCTCCCAAGCCTCATGAATTGACTCGTGGGTGGCTTGGGTGAAGTTCACAATATGGGCTCGCATCTGATTTAAACACCCAAGAGGGTAGAACTTATGCAGGAATGCTGATTTGAGTTTATCCCAGGTGATGACAACTTTCCCCAAATGATTAATCCAATGAAGAGTTTTGTCCTGAAGGCTAAACGGGAATGTTGTCATTTTGACTACGCCTAACGGGATGTTAGGGTAGTGTACGATTCTACATATGCGCCCAAACTGTTGGAGATGAATGTATGGTTCTTCATTAGCATTCCCATGGAAGGTGTGAAGTAGGGCCAAGAGTTGAGGCTTCAACTCAAAATGTGCATGGACAGTATGAATCTGAATCCACTCGGTCATTTATCCAGCACCTGGGTTGTACCTCTCCTTCAGGGTTGGCTTGGGTTGCCCTCCTCTTGGCTCATCGACTCCTCCTCCACGGGGTCCACCTCCTACCTCTTCCTATTCTCCTATTCATGGCTGGTCTTTCCTCCTCCAGAGATCATTTAGCATGTCTTGAAAGGTGACTTAGGACAATGCATGGTTGGTGAGCTGATGTAGGATTTCTTGTATAGAGGCAAGGAGCAGTGCTTTCATGCATTCTGATCCGGTCGCTGGCCTAACTGCGGTTGTGATGGGCGTTGAGGTCCCTTTCCCTTTCCAGTTGGAGTCGTTTCTTCCTCTGAATTCGAATATGAATCTGACACAATATGTGGCTTTAGATTAGGCTTGTGATCTGCACAAGGAATGATGCTCCGATCAATCTGTATAGAATCATCGGCTATGGAAAAGTGTTCTATGTTAAGGTCACCACAAATTTTCATTAAGAATGAAGATGTGTAAGGAGTGAAATAAATTTCCAACCAAAATGGGCAGATGTCGGGACAAGAGAGATCTCAATTTATTAAAAAAAAGTGGCAAGTCTGGAGAGCGGTTCGTGGGGTCTGAACTGTATTCTCGGGAATCGCCTCGAATTATTGGAGAAGGCGAGCACATGGAATCGATGTGGGTGTCAGTGGAGTCACAACTAAGCCATCCATGAGTTTCCATCTCGAAGATTAAGAGGAGATCGAGAATGGATGAATGATACCGAGGTCGACAAGAAATAAAAGGAGTGCAAAACAGTAGAATGACTCAAAAGCGAGCAGGGTCAAATGAGAATAAAATAAGAGAAAAATGAAAGTCGAGATTTGCATAAGTGTGTGGGACTTGATCTTGGACCTTAATCTAAATCAAACAAACACCAAACAAGTTTTGAATTCACCAACACAACCCAAGTGAAGGCGTAAGAGTTCGACTATTTTTATCTATCCAATTTTATGGTTGTATCATGGGGAAATCTTTTAACAAGTCCTTAAGAATGCCAACGTTATAGGAGAGTGTATACTGTCGGGAAATTACCCCGTACTTCTTCCATCTCCTTTGTAACCTGTGATCTGTGTGATTGGAAGTCCTTGATCTCGTGCCTGGGGGGCTACTCAGCCAAAGAATAGAGAAAGGAAGCCAACAAGTGAAACTACTACTTCCCTCGCAAGCGAGGTACTCAGAAGCAAACCGATGAGATAGACATACCCGTGAAGGTGTGTCCTAAGCTCAGTACTTCATACCAGGTCAGTATTCCATGCAAGGTGGGAACGCCAACATCGATAAGGCCCTACTCGATCACGTAGATATAAGCACCGATACTTCGTCATCCTAGGTGATAATTAAGGCACCACAGATTGAGATTTGGGCTCTATCCTTAGGGGGTCTTGGCTCACTCTATATGGAGTGTACCTAAAAGCAATGAGGGCTTTATGAACCCAAAAAAAGGATGCCCATTACGATTTTTATTAAGGTCGAAGTATTATTAGCGCTCCCCCTATTTTATTTTTGGATTTTTCACCTTTTAAGTATTTTTCAAAGCAATCCACCTAATGATTTCTTGTATTTTCTTTTTAAACCTAAGTGATATAAAACAGAGGGAGTGGATGAAAAGGCAATGCAAGTGGACACGAGAATGGAAATCTCACTCTCGTGTCAAATGATGCATGCAAAGTAAGGAGACTCACGGTGCTTCCCAGTGCTCTCCATGCGAGATAAAATGTAGAATTGAAATATTTGCACTTTTATGGTGATATGCAAGCGATAAAGTGACCTAAGCATAAATTGTTATTATCGGGAATAACCAAATGTAAATTACTCAAAAATGGATCCAAGTGTCCGGTCTTGGAGACTCTTCGATGTCTGCCACAACGGGTCCTGCAAGCGTTGTGTGGAGTCTCTCAGGGCTAACAGTTTCAAAATCAAGTAATTCACAATTAATTATTTGACTAAGTCCAAATGAAAGAGACTATAGTACATACTTCTATTAGGGCTTTGGAACTAGCTATCGACTCAAGCAACCTAGATCTAGGGGCTTCAATCACATAAAATAAATGAAAATAAAGGCGGAAAGCCCAAACACAAGAAATAAAATAAAAGAAAGGTGAGAAAACACGAAAAACTACAACGAGATCCCCAGGAGAACAGACACCAGGAAATGGACCTCATTAGGTGTGAAGTATTCAAGTCTAAAGTTATTACAAATAAAATTACAAAAATAGAATAAAACACTCTCCTTACAAAATAAAATGAAAATTCTAAGTGTGAGATTCTCTTCTCCTTCTTCTCTGCCTCCTTCCCTACTCTCTCCAGGTCGACTCATAAGAAGAAGGGCCCACCTCCTCATAACTCGGGTGTGTCCACCTCCTAAGAAGTGGTCGTTGCCATGTGGTCCCTCATAAGAAAGTCAAACAAAGACAAGTGATCAGAATATATCAAATAATTATAAAAATAAATGAATAGAAAATAAAGAAAAAATAATGTGCAAAGTGATATATATAAAGAGCTATGCTATTTATTGCTCCCCAACAACGGCGTCATTTGAAAAGAGCTGAGGATGACTAGGAGAGAGTCTTACAATCTCACATGGCGAGATCGAAGTCGTCGAAGTAACCTCTCACAAGGACCCAAGCTAATCTCAATAATCAACCCACAATAAAAAAAAGAAGTAATAAAGACAGATGAAATGTGGATCAAAATTTAATATAACCCTACAAAATAAGTACGTATAGTGACAAGCAGGTAGGGTGTCGAACACGGGGAGACAGGATGTATCAGGTATTATTTAAATGAATACATAAGGCAAGCGTATAAAAGTATGCAGAAAATCAATCAATGTGAATGTGAGTTTCTAATTAAATTGAATGATTTTTTAATTAATTAAATATATTTATAAAAATTAATTTTCTGATTTTTTATTTCTTCTTAATTTATAATATATAAATAATATATATGAGGTTGTATATATAAAGGTATATGAGCAATATATGTGTATAGATATATAATATAAGTAATATATGATGTAATATATGCAACAAATATCTAAAAGTCAGGAAATAAGCCAAAAGAACAATCTTTTTTATTTTTAACGGTTTAAAATATATTTATAATATCTATAATACTTAATAATAATCTAAGGAATATATAGTACTATATAGATATATATATATCTTATATAGGGTATACTATATATAAAGATAGATAAAAATAGTCAAAAATAACCAAATAAAATATTTCTGTCTTTTTAAAATAGTTTGCTCTTTTTAAGGTTTTTGGGGATTTTTGTAATTTTTTGCATTTTTAAATTTAAAAATAGGAAATGGTCTCGTAATTTCTCCACGTTGATTTCATTGTGTATATAACAAAATATATAAAAATATAGAATAGAAATTAATATTTTTGAATTTTTCAAAAATATTAAGCAAACTTTTTAGGGTTAGCAAGGGTTTGCTACTTTTGAGAGTTTCTTTTGATATTTTTATGATTTTTTATCTTAGCTAAAAAATAGAGGTATAAATAATAGATAATTTTTTAGAATTTTTAAAAAGTGTTATATTTTTTAAGGCAAACAAAGAATAAAATAACTCCAAATGATTTTTAATAAATAATAAATACATGTAAAATGGAAAATAAAAAAATAACATGAATCAGTAGCCAATCTTGCACATACACCTATTTTTTGAGAATTTTTGGAGTACAAGAGCTATTTTAAATAAAAATAAATGCAAAAATAAAATTTAATTAAGTTGGTAGGGGTATATTTGCAAATAAAATAAAAGACAAGGGCACATGTGTAAAATAACCCAAAAGTTTGAACATTAATTTGATTTTTTAAGACTTAATACAAATTACAAGAACTGGGGGTACGCTTGTAAAATTTCACCTCACGTAGGGGTCCACGTGAGGTGACCCGACATTAGACTTATATGCAATATTGATAAGTACTAAGGGCATACATGCAAAATGGCCCAAAAGTTTTGTACGTACTTAAATAATTACATAAATATTTATAAAATAAAAAAAAGTACTGGAGCTCTATGCAAATATACCACTTAAAACCTTGGGATCAGGTTGCTATCTGCACGCCACGTGGAAGATCACACGACTGGGGATGGGCATTGCTTCGCTTGAAATGAACACCCCAGATTAGATCTAGAGCGTGTTGTGAATAGACGGCTCGCCGGGGTGGATGAAGAACTTTGAAGAACAACTAGCTGGCAAACTTCAATCTGGGGTATCTCCTCACTCCAGCGGCTGATCTCTGCTTTGATGGCTTCAGTAGCTTGTTGGAGCTCCTCCGCGTGTGGTGGGACTCTCGGAGGACGGCGGGAGATCTCCGAATGCTCAGACGAAGTCCGAACACTAGAGCTGCTCCAGATGTTCAATGAAGCTCCAGAAGCCTCCTGGGAGTCGCGGACCTGCAGCAGACAACTCATGGGATCAAGGGATATCTCCTTGACCAAGGGTTAGGCAAAAAGATGCACGGGATGAGATGTAGATGAAGCTCCGGCAAGTGGCGGCGGTCTAGAGCTCGATTCCCATATCCACGATGGATCTGGAGTGAAAATGATTAGTAATCGACGGAGAATATGAAGGAGGTTCGAATGGGGTGAACATGAGTCGAGTCAACGGTCAGATCATGGTGATTAAGCTCTGGAGCTCGAGCTCTAGGGAATTGGGGGTTTTGAAAATTAAAGCTAATCAAACAATGATGAGGGAAATTAAAGATAGGAATTGAAATTACAGCTAAAATATTACCTAATAAGTGGAAGAAAAAGGTTTCAAATCGACACAGGGTCGATGAAGCTGAACCATCGTCGGGGCTCCTCCAGCGACGAATGGATCTCCACCTCCACTCATTCTTGATCGTTGCAAATCTTCTCCGCCGCTTGCTGTCACCAAGGCAAGCAGAATAAGATAGATCTGAGGGGCTAAGAACAGACGAAGAGGGATCAAATTTGAGAAGAAGGTTAGAGGGTTTTATTTATTGACTGAGAAATGGGGATCTTCGATCGAGATTTCTGGATGAATCAAGGATGATCGATTGGATCATTGGCCCCGGCATGAATCCAGGATGTACCATCTCCATGAATCGTGAATCATGCCAAGCCAGAGAATCATGATTTCGAGCGGATAAAATGAAGGAAAATCCAGGTCTGACACATCGAAGCTTGAGGAAGTGAGGGGGGAGTGTTCACCGGGGTCAACATGGGGAGCTCTTAGGTTGGTCCATGTGGACCAACCAGAAAAATCTCAAGAAGAATTTATTGGTAAAATAAAAAACAAATAGTAGATGATATAATAGATTTTTTATCAAAACATAAAAAATACCTTAATTTAATGTAGTATTTTATATGTATTTTTATTTTTTTTAGGCTTTTGATTGTAAGTTAATATTTACAAGTAAAATATAGGTATAAATACCTATATTTTAGATTTTTTATTTTTACTTTGTATCGTCCATTTTATTGTTTTATAAAGGTATTTATATATTTTTGATTTATTTTTATACACATTTAGATATTTTTGTTGTATTTTTATGAGTTTGTATGTACACTTAATTATTTAGGCATCTATACATTTTAGGTATATGTAGGTATATTTCTTCTATGCATTGAATTACATGATTTAGTTCTATTTTAATTTGATGGTTTTAATTTATTTTAATTATGAATATGTATTTTAAATAATATTTAAAATTTTATAAAAATAAAAGAATTTGAAAAACACAAAGAAAAAATATAATGATTAAAATATACTGGTAAATTGCACAATATGGGCCCAAAATCTAACTTTTGCATCTTAGCTTCAAATTAAACGAAACCACCTTTATTAAATAGATTATTAAATTTTGTATAAAGTAAAGGTACTTATGGTGAATTTTGAGTTCATATGGAGGAGATACATGTCTGTCAAGTTTGAATTTTGGCTTTTTATTTTGAGTGTATAAAGCACATTGTGCATTATTTTTATGTGAAATCAATTTTGTATTTTTTATGTATTTTTATCTGCAATTTTCATGTAAAAATTATTTATTTGAGGTCTAAATAATAAAGAATAAAATTGGTCCCAAAACTCTATTATTGGGTAAAATAAATTGAAGCTTTTATTGTTGTTTTTTGCCCTTATCTCCCCCTACTTTATTTCTAATTGACCAAGTCAATTCTTGACTTAGTCTCGGGGTTTCAGGTCATTCAATATCTTTGGTATTTCATTTGTTTTACTTTTCTTCCTTTATTCTTTTATTTTAGAATTAAATGCAATAAATATATTGTATTTTATACAAATTATCAGGTATTTATTTTAGCAAATTAATGTTATATACATTTATTTTGCTAGGGATTTAAGGTCAAAATGGAATAATAAAGGTGATGAAATGGAAATTCATCATGTACCCACAAGCAATAGCTCACAAGAAGATAAAAAACCTAGCTACGGTAAAGAAAAACTCACAGATGATAGACATAAAGGTCCCTCAACCTTATGCACAAGAATAGGGCATTGTTGTGGGGCTTTCTTGCTTTGACCACAAACCCTAATTTGGAGAGAGATTCATAACTTGGTTTTGTTGCACTAGACAAAAGGAGATACATGCACGGAGATGGCCGATACACACACACAAGGTGCGGGCCTAGTGCATAACAGGGCTAGACATGACAGTTGTAAGGTTGCAAGAATGCACCCGAGGCACAGATCGTGTGCACATAGTGCGTTGGGACACACAGAGATAAATTTATGGAGCCGGGGCCACATGGAAGTCTTATAGAGCTAGGACTACATGGAAGGGTCACATTGAGTGGAATTTGTGATCGGTTTCTCGTGGGGCATGCTTCTACTGACGTGGCTATCACGCTTACCCGTCACTACCGACTTGTTCTTGATGGGGCCATATAGATATGAAGCCACACAAAGAAGTGTGTGATAAGGGTTGGAGCTGCACAATATGGCACCTCGGTGCTGGGCGATTGGTTATGCGTTGGACAACTAATAGCATGGTGCACTAGATACGTGCCTAGGGCAAGCCAAAGAAGGATATCTATTGTAGGATACGACCACACAACTCATCCCGAGCCACAAAAGACAAAGATTCATATAACGACGAAAGAACGGATAGAAAGCTCAATGAAGCTATGATACCATGTTAAAATCAAACACAAATAGATCACCACTATGGAGATATTTACATGAAAAACCCTATGGAGAGAAAAACCATAGGGGCACACGAACTATAATCTCCACTATTGGAGATTAGGGCATTCTTTACTAAGATAATGAACAATGAGGGAAAAAGAATGCATTATATAGAAGAATGGGTAAACGATCCCTCATCAATATACCCATTTACCCAATTAATCACAAGACAACTCAATAACATCCGACAACGTCAATACAATGTTTTATATGAGATACACAGTCCACTACCAAAATAAAAAGTGTACCGAAACAAAGAATTAGACATACATCCTAGCAAAATAAATTCCCAAGAATCATCATAAATGTGACTACAAGTCTACACATATGCCTACCATGTGCACTCTCGTACGATTTCCATGTGCACAAAATTACATGAACGTGATATTTGAAAAACAAATACATTGCTAGATTATAGCACACAATTGCAATTTCCCTTGGGAATTCTTCGAATGGTTTGCATGTCTATGCATCTATGTACATAATCATCACCGCTCGCTATACTAATTTTGAAAAAAAACTAAACATTAGAGGTTGAAGAAAGTATGCAACATATACGATGTTATGAAAGTAAACAACAACATCACGTAAGAAAATCGTTAAACCGTTGTTGTTTAGTACCATCCCCTGATCGTTCGAAACAATTGTGTTTTCTTTACAAGATTATTAGAATGTTGTCTAGTTTATACATGAGTAGGGATCATCATTAGGATTCAGATTTTGTCGGCATCTTATAGAATTGTTGGAAGTGCGTTTTGTCCATGAAGTCGCATATTAGAATAGATCTCCTTAATATGTTTGCCATGTGAAAGTTTGTTTACATGTATTTCTGTTTTTTCGTTGTACATATATGCTCGCGTACACACACAAAGACTTGCATGCTTACGTATTTGTTATTTAATTTGGACAAACGTATGTGAGTGCAATGGATGCAATCTCTTTGAACTTTTAACAGATCCTATCTAGAATTTTTTAAATAGGTATTTATTAACAGGTCAGGAAATGTTATTGACTAGTCTGATCAAGTTGATTTGTCATCCCAACCCGAAGGACCTTCCTGATCCAACTTTTAGTTTAGCCTTTAGTTAATTGTTAAAACATTGCAACGAATTACTTGGGTTATTATGCATCAGCATCTGTCATGGTAAGTTATGGTTCTTACACCAAGAAAGGTATCCAAAATCTTACCCATCATATGCGGCATGACATGTCGTCTGTTGAGATTTATCATGCAAAACTGATTAGTTGGGTACTAGTTGAGAGGATTGCTTATGTGGTTGATCTCTATCTTGCCTTATGATTGGTTAAGAGCTAATAGAATGGATTGTTGAGATGTCTAATCGCCCTCATGCATCTTGATTGGTTGAGAGCGGTTGGGTTGGATTGCTGAGATCCCTATTCTGCCTCCTATATCTTGATTGGTTGAGAACTGCTGGACTGGATTGCTAATATGCTTGATCCACCTCATGCATCCCGAGTGGTTCAGAGCTGATGGTGGGGATTGCTGAGTATAATTGGTATTCTTTTGTTGCAATATAAAGCGGGCCCTAGGCATACATATTGCATCTCAAAAATCATTCAAGAAATAATAGAGAGAGTCTGGTGTGAGCAAGTGGAGTAGGCACATTGCCCAGCCACTATAATCCTTGTCTTCTGCGATTGTGTGTGCCTTTCTCCTTTGATCATGATTCTATTCATGTGGTGCTTGATCAGATCAATTCCTAACAATCGATATCAAAGCCTTGGTTCGGAGATCAACCTCCATACAAATGGCGGAAGAATCCAATATAAATATAGAGAAGTTCAATGGATTGAACCTCACATTCTCGAAGATACAGATCGAATATGTTCTATACCAGAATGATCTCTACCTTCCGATCTAAGGGAGGAAGCCCTAAGCCATGAATGATGAGAAGCGGAAGGTCCTAAACCAAAAGATTCTAGGAACGATAAGGCTCAACCTTGCTCCATAGGTGGCTTCGAATATCACAAAGGAGACGATTGCAGTGGATCTTTTCAAAGCCCTTGAAAAATGTATGATAAGCCATACGCATCAAATAAGGTGTATTTGATGAAGAAGCTTTTGAATCTAAAGATGAGTGAGAACTCTATGGTGGCTTCACGCTTGGATGATCTGAACAACGTCATCAACCAGTTGGAATCTGTGAACACATTCCAACTATCAGGTAAACTAAAAAGAATTAGAATGGCTTTTATCTCATCACAAACCAGTTGAAATCTATAAAGAACATGTTTGATGATAATGTAAAAGCCATTCTAATTCTTTTTAGTTTACCTGAAAGTTGGAATGCATTAGTTGTAGTGGTTAACAACTCCTCTAGTTCTGCGAAATTAAAGTTGGAGGATATTGTCGATATTCTTCTTAGAGAAGAGGAATGATGGAAGATGTCCCGAGAAGAACTCGTTAGGTTCTACTCTGAATATAGAAGGACAGGTTACAGGAACCAAAAGCATTCCAGGGAAAAGTTACAGGTTCTTCTCTAAATATAGAAGGAGAAAAAGTTGCAAGAATACGAAGACTGGAAGATTGGAGGGGACCATCTTAGGTACCATGCCTTGACGAATCTTAATATTTCATTACTTTCATTGATGATGCAACTAAAAAATTATGGGTTTATTTTATCTAACATAAATCTAGTGTGTTTGAAACCTTGAATATGTTGAAGGCACTAGTTGAGAATGAGACGAGTTTAAAGTTGAAATGTCTCAAGATATACAATGGGAGAGAATACTGTGGTGAGGAGTTTGTATCCTACTGCGTCAAGAATGGGACCAATAGATTGAAAATAATCCCATAAAAGCCCAGATAGAATGGTGCTTCTAAATGCATGAACATGACTCTTCTAGAGTGTGTGAGAAGCATGATAATACATGTAGATCTACCTACATGATATTAGGTCGATGCAGTGAACACGCCAGCATAATCAATCAAGGCCCATCTAATGCATTAGATGAGGAACTTCCAAAAGAAGCATGGACATGAAAAAAGGCATCACTTTATCATTTACGTATCTTTAGATGCATTGCTTATGTTCACATTGAGCAGGAAGACAATAGGAAAGCTCGACCTTGAAATAAGGAAGTGCATCTTTGTTGGTTATGGTACGAATAACTACAGATATAGACTATGGAATTTGGAGAATAAGAAGACAACTAGAGGCATTGTTGTTATTGATGACACGCCAGGCAACTCGGGTTAGGATAAGTCTAAGGGTCGTTGCGACCCGAATCGCAAGGCTCGGTCAATCAAGAAAATTATAAGAACACAAAGTAAACAATCACAAGCACAAAATCTGATTTAGCGGACTCCGCTATTTATTTAATCTGGTATAGCGACCATTGTCGAACACAAGGAGCACGAGCAAAGCCTACGAAGTAGTCGAGAATCAGAAAATAGAAGGCATTTTTTTGAGGTTTTTAATTTGCATTTTTTTATATTTTCTAATAAGAAAACAAATAAAAAGATAAAGAAGATCAAACATAAACAATTTTTATTAAGACTAAAAATGCTCAAAATTTAGAAATAAAAATATTTTTTTTCAAATATTCTAGTGTTTTTGGTGATATTATGGTATTTTTTAGAGTTTATATGATTTTATAAAAAAGAAACAAACACAAAACAGAAACACTATGTAAAGCCCTGACCAAAAGGCAACTTTAAAATGCTAAAATTGCCCAAACATCCTGGTTGCAATTTTTATGATAAAGTAAATAAAAAGGCCTAATTACAGAAACTGAAATCTCATTTTTTTTATTTCTGTAGAATTTTTAATGATTTTTACAAGATTTTTAGTCTTTAGTGATTTTTAGGGTTTTTATATAAGATAATGCAACAAAAATGGTACTGAAGTGAAAGCAAACTGAAACAAGCAATAAGAATTTTAATAGAATTTTTCAGATACTATTTATATTTATTTGGTATTTTATAAAATAGACAAACATGTTTTTAGGGGTTTTTTATTTTTAGAAAATATCAAATAAAATCAAATAAATTCACAAAAATTACCATAAATAATACACATTAGCACGAGCTAACGATAATTTTTGTGGAATTTTTGGAGTTGGTTTAATAACTATTTGATCTAAAATAAGGGACACGGGTTGTAGGGGCCTTTTTGTAATTGTCCTAAAGTTTCCAGACCCAACAGTAACACATACAAAATGTTCAGGGGCACTAGTGTAAAAAGTCCATGAAATAAACGCACATGCTCAAATCACCACGCACATAGGCATAAATGCAAATATATAAAATATTTCATTCAAACCATAACCCTCAGAAAGTACAGGACAATTCTTGCAAAACTACCACAAAAGCATGTGAGCATGCATGTGCATCTAGACTCGAAGGATTAAAGTGCAAATACTGAAAACATAAGGGATAATGTGCAAAAAGTTCAGACTACAACTTTATTTTATGAACTAGAAAATAAAGCATGCAACTACAGGGAAAGAAAAGCAATATACCCTTCGAAGGGGCACTTGGCGCACACAGATGGTATCGTGGGCGTATGGCTCTAATTGCCGATGGGGCGGATCTGACGGTGCAGAGAATGTTCCCCTACGTGCGGTCAGATGCGTCAGATCTAACAGTTGAAAAAACTGCACGGTCGGCGGCCGAGATTTGACCTGGTGAGTGTAGGATGATCCGACGGTGGGCGAAGATGGAGGAAAAACACCTTCCAGGCGAGCTTTGATCAGCAACTAGAGGAGATCCACCGGGCAGATGACCTCGCCGAGGAGGGCTGGAGTTACGTGAAGGTGGTCTGCATCTGGTGACGAGCTCCGATGCATCAGATAACGGTTGGATGGTCGTTGAGGTGTGTGGCCGCCTAGAGCTGCTCTGCCCAAGCAAGGAGGGCACCAGAGAGGGTCTTCTACGCGCTAAGTGATCTGCAG
The DNA here is from genome assembly GCA_037367405.1 of Ottelia alismoides. Taxonomy (NCBI): domain Eukaryota; kingdom Viridiplantae; phylum Streptophyta; class Magnoliopsida; order Alismatales; family Hydrocharitaceae; genus Ottelia; species Ottelia alismoides. The sequence continues at coordinate 101,612 of JAZKJV010009616.1, read as the reverse complement.
AGGGTGAAACGCTCAGAGATGTAGCTCTAGCGAGGTTTATTGCTTGCTAAAGAAGGGAGAAGAGCGGGGGAATGGATGTTGATCTCCGACGAAGGTGATGGAGGAGATCTGGACCTCAATCTCGACCTTGTGGTCGATCCTAAGGTTGATCAGACTGCGGTTCGAGGTGAAGGGCGATGCGTAGAGTCGATCGGAATGGATGTTTGCGAAGGGCGGGGCTCCGACCAGCTAGTCGGAGCAGATGAACGTGTGGCGGCGCTAGATGAAGTGGATGAATCGAAAAAAGAAATGGACGGGGAATGAAGGGTACCTGAGGTTCTAGATGAACTTTGGAGCTTCAAGCGAAGGTGGGAAGCGAGGTTATGGCCTTGACCAAGTTGCGGAAGGCCAGGAGGCTTGTCGCAGTGGTGCATGCCGGCCACGAGGCTGAGCTACGTCTCCTGACCACCAAACTTCACTCCGAGGAACTCCGCCGGTAGTTGTCACTCAACCTGAGGTTGTTGGGGGTGGAAGAAGAGGCGAGGAACGAGATAGCTCTCTTGGGAGGCGGAAGATATGATTTATAGGATTCTCAGGAGGATGGAAGATTCGGGTGAAGGCATGCAATCCTAGGAAGATCCGTGCCTTCCTAGGGATCTGCGAAGGTCTTAGATCCAAGGAGAGGTCACGGGCAAAGAATCGGAGCGAAGGGAGGCGTGACCCGACTGGAAGAATTAAGAGAAATCGGTCCGGCAAATAGGATCGGGTCAGGTCAAGCCTGGAAGAGGGCGTTGACCCGAGTCAACAAAGTAACTTGGATCAATCAGAAAATAGAAATTTACATAATATTTACAAATTCAATAAAAATAGTAAATGGCTTTAAAATAAAAAGTATATAAAAATATTTATAATTTTTCAAACTATTTTTCTGTGATTTTATTTATTTTTATGAAAAATAAATTAATCTTTATGCAGTATACTGTATTATATACATGTATAATATACCTATGTATTTTGTACAATTATTTTTATTTTGTTATTTTCACACAAATACCCCCATTTTTATATTTTATTTATTTACAACATACTTTTTAGAGTATAAAATAATTTATTTTATTTTTAATTTTTATTTACATGTATATAATAAATAGAGAGTACGATATATATACATGTATTTTGTACAAAGGAGAGAGGATTTTTATTTTTATTTTATTTTATTTTTCTGATTTTTGTTTTATTTTCGAGACTATATACAAGGAGGTAAAAAGATCATTTTATTTTTATTTTGTCAAAAATAATTATTTATTTTTACAAATAATATGTACAATATAGAGTAGGCCCTATCTCTCTCTACTTATTTTTATTTGACGATCAGGTTAATGCTTGACTTCTCTTGGGGTTCGGATCACTCTGTATTTATTCTAAATACCTCCTTCTTTTTTCTTTTCCTTTATTCTTTTATTTTTGCACAAATACATGCTAGTTATGCAATATTAACAAATGCATGCATAATACTAACTTATTGTCTTTACACTTATTTACATGATGCTTTGCCAAGATAAATAGCTAAAATAAAATAATAACGAATAAGAATTAGGGATTCATTAGTTACGTTCAATGAGTATTCCTTGTACAAGAATGGACTAATAAATGACAAGAAAACTGAAAAACCAGACTATGTGATGTTTGATGAAACTCGTAAGCAAAGCACATCACATCCAAATGACGAGAATATGCAACCCATCCCACAGAATAAGTTGCAAACTCTAGTGTTGAGGAAATATTTCAGAATCGACAAACCCACTGATGAATACTCATTCATCACTCTTTATTCTTATAATTTAGCTACAAAAACCTTTGCAAATGCATGTAGTTATGTGTAAATACAAATAATAACCAAAAGCATGCATGGTGTAAAAAGTAATAATTAGCATGTTTTATGCAAAAATAAAAGAATAAAGATTAAAAAGAAAAAGAGGAAATATTTAGAATAAATATTGAGCAACCTAACACAAGGGAGGGCTCAGCATGGGCCTGACCGCATAAAAGCCAAAGTAGAGGGAGATAGGGCTCAGGTGTGTAAATAGACCTGTAAAAAAATAAATAGATTTTCCTCTAAAAATAGAATAGAAAATTAAAAAAAGAAAATAAAAAGAGCCACTTTTGTATATATTCATCATGTACATACAACCATATCCATATTTATTTCACTTTATAAATAAATAAATTAAAATGCCAAAAATTTTGTAAATATTTTATCTTGTATGTTGTAAATAAATAAAATAAAAACAAAAAAACCAAAAAAACAAAATAAAAAGAACAAAATTAAAAACCAAAAAGAATATTGTAAATATACCTTGTACATAGATGTATATATCTATTTATTCCACCTTTGTATATAAATAATAAAAATAAAATAAAAATACCTTTTTATTCCTAATTTTATGCTATAAACAAATAAAATATAAAATGGGAATAAAAATGCATAAATATAACTAATTAAAAATCAAAAATAAAAATCATATATTGTATATATACCTATATATAGCTCTATAGTGTAAATGCCTTATTTTTATTTTGAAAAATTAATTAAAAATCACAAAAAATAGAAAAAAATTAAAACAAACATATTTCATGTTTTGAGTTTTTAATAATTCGGTCATTTCCTATTTTTTATTGATTTTATAAATCTTTTTGACGTGGCTGCTTCTCATTGGTCCACAGGGGAATGTTGACCCACCGGTCAACTCCCCCCTGTGGACCACTTCCCTTGCGGATCTGGTTCCCGACCCGACTTCTCAACCTTTTAGCGACCAGATCCGATCTTCATCCACTCAAACCCAGGGCTCTGATTGCCAAGAGAAGATCCATGATCCTCGCGCACACCTCGTTTTAGGGATCCGCTCCTTGGATTGCTCACCCGATCATCATCTTATCGGACCCCTTGGCATATATAGCTTCGCCTCCGGCAGCCCTGTTCCTCATCTTTGGCTCCCCACCTTTCATTCCCGTGACCTCCACTGCCTTCCCTGAGGTGACAGCTCGCCGTGGGTGGTGTCGAAGAGAGGAGAAGGTGCCCGGTCCTCTGATCCGGCGAGCTAGCACCGCCGTGCTCCGCCTGAAGCAGGAGCTCGAGCCTCGGGCCACGACGACCCGCGAGGCAACGACCCAGAGCTCCAGCAGCTCGAGCCCAGTCGACTCATCCACCCAAGTAGCCCTAGTTTCTTTTCCTGTTCTTTAATTTCTAGTTTCGCCCAAATCTCGCCGTCACCATTCATCTTCGATTCCGGCCACATCCACCTTCGCCTCGATCATCGGACCCTTCCATCACGTTCGCCTATCCTTCGCGCACGTTCTCCGTCCTTCCATTCAACCCAGCTCGCATAGGAGCTGGGGTTTCGAGCTCCACCGTCTACACCTCACCGGAGCTCGACTGCCCCGCCTCATCGATCACCGTCACCCCCTTTCACAGGGTCGAGGCACTTTTCCCTCAACCCGCGAGCGTTCTGCTGTGTTTTGCAGGTCCAATCGAGCCCATCTGAGGGCCTGACCATCCAGGTGCAGGCGCTCGACCTCCGTCGACCTCGCCGGAGCTCCCCAGAGCTCCGTCGAGTCATCGGAGGCCGTCATTCGATGCGGAAGGCCAGCACGCATCTTCTCCGATCTTTAGTGGCCCGCGAGGAGGACGCCAGAGCACACACGGGCTCGGCGAAAGTCGTCGGCCTCCAGTTCGTCCATCATCCTTCCCTGCCGTACGATCGACCCCAGGTTCCAGTTTAGATCCTGACCGTCCATCTGAGGAGCTTCCAGCACCGTCTGATCTTTGGAGGAGCGATCTGGACCGGTCGATCGTCGAGGTTTAGCCACAGAGCTCACGTCCGTTCGATCTCCCACGTGGCGACGCCTTGGCCGTTTGATCAGCACCGAAGACTCAGCGTTGGGCGCCATCCCTTTCTCAACCGTCGATCAGCACACGTGGCACCCATCTGACGGCCTACTTAATAAAGGGTAAATATTCCCTTAGGCCCTTAGCTTTAGCTTAGTTTAGTTTTAGTCCTGTAAATATTTTTAGCATTTTATTTATGTTTGGTAATTTGCACTTTGGACCCTATCTTTTCTGCTATATGCATGTATACCCCAGCCTGTAGTGTGTCACGTGCATCGACACGTGTTTGTCTGGGATATTTGCATTGATCGCCTTGTAGTTCTGGGTTGTTAATGAATGAATGAAAACTTTTCATTTATTGCATATATGCCCCTGTGCGTGATTTTTTAGAGCATGTGCGTTTATTAGTGGGTAAATTACACTAAGGTCCCTAGGCTTTTAATACTTGTTATTATTTAGCCCAGATACCTTATTTTCTTTGCAAGTAGGTCCCTATGTGCCACAGACACGCGCCCCGCGCGTGACTTCTTGGGATTTTTGCACCGGACCTCTTGGAACTTCTGGTATTTACGTACAAGTCCCTGTGTACTGTACCTAGGTTTTGATTTTGAATAAAATATCAAACTCACTCCAAATTCAATGAAAATTGGACACATGGCTCCTGCATGTTGAAAATTTTTAGAACTTTTGGAGACATTTTTGCTTTTATTTGCTATTTTTAAAAAATTCAAAAACAACCTTTTTCTCTACTGTCTGACTTGAAAAATCACAAAAAAAAATTTAACTCATCTAAAAATTACAAAAAAATTAGCTACTGTGTATTTTGTCTTGTTTGATTTTCTGACCAATTTTGGTCAATTTTCATTATATAAAACTCATAAAAATTGAAAAACACCTAAAAACCTATAAAAATTCTAATAATTAATTTAAAAATCCAAAAACAATAATCCCAGTGCCGAAATTTTCCTTAAACTTTCTAGTTTACAAGAAAATTACATCCAGGAGTTAGAAGGGCCTTTTTGCATTTTAAATTGCCCTTTTACTCTTGACTGGACAGCACCTTCATTTCCCTGCCTTGTTTTATTTTTAGAAAATTAAATAAAAATCAGAAAAATACAAAAATTACCCAAAAACAGTAAAAAACATAAAATACATAAAAAAATTTTATTTGAATTTTTGAGTGATTTTTGATGCATTAAATAATTGCTTGTGTAGGCTTGTTTCCTTGTTTTCTTTATTTTCTTAATTAATTAAAAATCCAAAAAATTTATAAAAATTAAAAATCCACCAAAACACTTGTCTTTTATTTTATTTTGTTTTTTTAGACTACTTCGTAGGCCGCAAGGCCATCACGTGCTCCCTGAGTCCGACCCTGGTCGCTATACCAGGCTAATCTAATAGACAGGACCGCTATCGCATTTATTTGATTTTGATTTGATTTTGGTGGTTTAAACCTCATTTTCTTGATCGATCGAGTGATCTCTTGAGCGACTGAGGTCGCAACGACCTTAGCTCTATTTCTTCATCCTTAGTTACTTGGTATTTTTCGGGTCATTAGAATGGCGTCGTTGCCGGGGAGCACGGCTTAGTAGTTTTTCTTTATTTTCTTTTTCGCGGCTTTCCGCGGCTTTTTCTGAGTCCGCGGCTTTCCGCAGCTTTTTGTTTTTCTTTTATTTTTTTATTTTCTTTTATTTTATTTTCTTCTCATTTTGTTTTTGATTGATTTTGCTTGTTTATTTCCTTTGTCATTTCTGCACATATACCCCTATTTTATTTCTTGTTCACATTTGATTATTATTCTTGGTTTGACACTTGTCTTCTTTCTTGCGAGGGCCCGAGGACCGAGGCAGCTACTCTCGAGGAGCCGGCGCAACCGCGGGATTCGGAGGCGGTTGCCTTCTGCACAGAGCCGCAGGAGAGAGCGAGAGAGGAGCTGAGTGGGCGAGGAGTAGATTAGTTCTTTTTATTTCTGCCATTTGATTAATTGTAATAATACAGGGACAGATTGTGGACTTGAACTTGGACTTGTTTAGCGGGTATGTTTCGTCGAGCACCGGTGTGCTCGGGGGACCCTTAGGATTTTTCACAGCTTTTTCGCGGTTTTGTTTTTCTTCGCTGCCTTTACGGTTTTACGCGGTTTTTCTCGAGCCCCTAGATTTAGGACTTTCTGTTTGACTGTGCCATAATTAGTAGGATCCAAACACTTAATTATCTGCCTGCACCTATAGTTCGTTAATTGGATCTACTAATATATCATTAATAAAAATAACTGACTCACTCCCTTCGATCCTACGTGCCGTAGCCTGCCCTGCCAAGCGCTGCTCCTGAACCCGATGTGTCAGGAGGAGGAGGGGTAGACCGAGACCGGACCCTTTGGCTTGAAGGACCTGTGACCTGTTAGACGGTTCTATCGAGTAGAAATTGCCTGCTTAGGACTCGGTTTTCACCGCTGCACCATTGGCGAGTCGCTAAATATGATGATTAATTCGTGTTCGTTGTAATACGTGTACTTAGCGATTCGGTCAGAACCGAGAGAAGATCTCAGTGAAGAGTGTCTCGGCTTTAATTTATATCCCGGGTAAGTCAGGGGTCGAACTCAGGGAGGCAAAGGAACAACTTCGGGTTTAATTTGAAAACTTAGATTTAGATTTCCAAGCGGTATTTTTTTAGATTTTTTTATGCAAAAATCAAAGCAAATGCAAATGCGGGTGAATCAAGACACTAAGAAAACACACAACTTAGCCAAATTAATTTTAATGTTAAATTAATCCAATTCAGTCAAATTATATTTTTTCTAGAATCCTAATCCAGTGATGAACACAAAACATATTTTTTTAGAATTTTAGGGGTTAAAATGCAACAATGAAAAATACACACTTTTTATGGATTTTTTCGCAATTTATTACACAAACAGAAAGCAAAAATTATGAAAAATTTACTGCAACTAAAACATGATGCAAGGAAGGTACAGTAATATTTTTAGAATTTTTTGACAAGTTATGAATTTTTTATGGATTTTCTAGTGAAAATAGAGTGGCAATGAGTAAATAATTTCTAATAAATCCACATTGTTAAATTAATCATAGTGCAAATTATCTCAGAAAGATATTTAGATGTAGAATCCAAGAGATTTGAAATTTCGCAAAAAGGATATACGTAGATTTAATTAAAAATCAAATACTAAATTCACTCTACAAATTATTTCAGGCACAAGACAACTCCAATGAACGTGAAATTTGAACTATAAGTTAAGCACATATTAAGGCATCATATATAATTTTTTTAGAATTTTTAGAACAACCGTGTGTGAGATATAATTTTAAGAGCACGGAATGGGTAAAATACACAAAATTTCAGTTGAACAATTTTAGTTAATTACCCATATCTCACAAAAATACAAATAAACAATCACATGATAGAGGATAAGTTGCTCAACATAATGATATTTTTATTGAGTAAAAGGATACCAAAACAAGGTCCAAATTCAAGTACAAACACAGGGGTATTTGTGCAACACAGAAAACAATATTTACAAAGCAAATATATACAAGGACTACTTTGTAATTATATAAACTATACAAAACAATTACATAATTTTTACAATAAAATATTAAAATAACTTTACCTTCTTCTTCTTCGTTCTTGCAGGAGGAGAAGAACCCAACACAGGGGGGTCGGTCGGCGGCGGCCGCGCGCGGCCGCAAGGAGGAGGCGGCGTCGCGCGGAGGTCGGCGGTGGGTGTGGGGCGTCAGAGGGTGGCGCAGTGGTCGGCGGAGGTGGCGAGGGCGGCGCGGTAGGTCGCCGCTGGTGACGAGCTCGGCTGGGGGCGGGGGTGCCGCGAGGGGGGCGGCGGCAGGCCGCGGTGGCGAGGCGGAGGGGAGCTGTAGGCGGCCTTGCCGCTGGCGGTTGGCGTCGGCCTGCGGCGGCCGGTGTGGAGGTGGTGATGGCATTGGCGGGGGGCACCCGCCCTCCTGCTGCTTCTTTTTTTTCTTTTTTTTTCTTTTTTTTTATATTTTGATTAACAAAAAAAACTGCTTTAATGATTTTTTTTGTTTTAATTTTTTTATTTTTTTAAATTTTCTTTAAGCAGGAAATATGTACACAAAAAAGGGAAGATGATTATGAGGGTGTGAGCGGTAATGTGATCAAAAAAATGAGAAACTAACAACGTTGATAAAATGAAGATGATGATGGTGCTGTAATAAAAAAAACCCTTTTTTGTTTTTAATTTTTTTTATTTTTTTAAATTTTGATTAGACAGGGAATAAGATTAAAGAAAAAGTAAGATAGGTTGGTGGTGATGATGATGAACTAAACAAAATAGAAAAAATGATGGTGTGATGGTGGTGGTGGAAAGGATGATATGTGGTGTACTAAAAAAATTGCAAAAAGACCAAATGAACTAAAATGAAGGGAAATTTACCTACGATGATACGGTCGCCTATGGAGTGCTCTCGTGAGCACGGTCTTCGCTCAAATCGCCGGCGTGCGATGAGCTCGAGCAGCGCGCGGTTGCGGCTGCGATGTTGGCCAAAAAGCCAACGGATCTCACCGGGGAGAGGGCCGTCGTTGCTCGACCGCGGTTGCGTCGCTGTCACCGATTCAACTCTGGGAACTTGGCTCTCCTCACATAAAGATGGATCAAAGGCAAAATTGAGGAGAATGACATGTATATAAAGATGATGGAATGGGAGGTTATTAAAGTGGTGGAGTTGAATGGGAGGTTGTATTATTAATGGAGTTGAATGGGAAGTTGGGAAAATGGTGGAATAATGGAGTTGAATTGGTGGTTATTGTAGAGAATGGAAATTAAATAATAAATAAATAAATAAAGTTGTCTACTTTAAATACAATAAAATAAAAAGAGAAGAGAAATAGTGGAGAATTTACAATGGAAGACAAACAACATGTACACACTTGTTTTTTACTTTTCTAATATGTAATTTTTTTATCTTTTTAATAAGAGATATTTACAACAGAAAAATACAATAAAATACTATAATTAAAATACAACACAAGTATGATTTTTTGTATTTTTAATAATTAAGAAAGATACAATAAAAAATGAAGAAAGTATGAATATATACATAATGTACAATGTACATCTAGGTCCCAAAACCCAACTTTTGCAAATGAGCTCTGATTTTAATGAAACCACTTCCATTGGATAGATAATTTTCTAACTTGAACTTTAAAAGTGAGTTTGGTGAATTTGGAGTTCATACGGAGCGGGAATTTAGCTTGGAAGTTGGACTTTACGGCTTTTTCTCTTTGGGATCTAGGAGCATTTATTTGAGATGAAATTTGTTTTGTATTTTTGTATTTTTATATACATTTTTATAAACAAGTTAGAGAAAGAATTAGGCAAAAAGGAGTTGAAATGAATTTATTAAAAATATATGAAGTTTTGAGCTATTTACATGTGAGAAACTCCTTTGATTTTTGCGGCTTTTTATTGTTAATTTATTTTGTAGAATCTAATATACAATAATTAATGTATTTTATTTACAAGAGTTATTTTGTTAATTTATTGATTTTATGGACATTTATTTGGGGTTTTACTCAGGGATTTTGCTAAGATCAAGATATTGCGATGATGAATCGTGGATTCATCAACCATATAGGTAGTTTCTTTTCTTTTTTTCAATTCTGCGCGGATCACTTTGCATGTAGAGTGCTGGAGATAGGTACGCATTTCTATCTTTGCATGCATCATTGATTTCATCGCGCATCGGCTTTTTCGTCTTCTCCCCCTGTTTTTGACTTAATAATCAGGAGAACCGAAAAATTCGTTAGGCCTTTTGTTTTTATTGAAAAAGATTCAAAAGAAAAACAATAAAATTGGGATTGTTTAAGCTATTGACTCTAAAAGACACCTGATCTAAAAATTTGTCTTGGGGAGAGCAACCCTCTCATTGTTTGGTTTGATTGTGCGAGAGAGTGACCCGAACACTAGGTAGAGCACTGCGGTACCTTCCTCGGTTGATTACCGACTCTTTCATGCGGGACAGTCGGTTGGGGATAGTATCGGGTATCCCAGCAGGTCACGTAATCGCTCTGATATTTTGTTTGTTCACCATAATAAAATTGACAAGATAATTTGACCGAGCCTTTACGGTCTTCAGCTCGCGTTGCGTTGGTGAACTGAGGGGTTTGTTTGCGATCATAGTTTCTCCAGATCTCATCCGCCTTACTCGACACATCAAGATGATGAGCAGACGATCTCTTAGGCAGCCTTTGGCTGCACCGCTTTCGGGCGCGTCTACCCGTTCATCTAGGTTGGCTCGCGAGAGCCGAGACCGGCTCTCCGAGCCCGAGTACGATTCCACCCTGTTCCCCCTCGACCCCCTTTCTTTCGGTTCCGAGAGACCAGTGCCAGAGGAGAGATTGGCAGATTTATCGGCACCTGAGTTCGGATCATTTGATTTTGCAGACACCATGGCCGGCAGTTCCGACGATCGCAGTCGAGGTCCACAGCCTGAGCACTTTGTGTTGGACCAGGGTGCGATCAACTCCACCCTGATCGCCTCCCTCAAGATAGTTCAACAGCAGCTGAGGGATCAGGGAGCGTTCATGCTAGATATGAGGAGAGAGATGGAGCAGATGAGAGCAGAGAGAGAGTAGCAGAGAGACGGGCCGAGGATCCCGGATGATGCAGCAGCAGCAGCCGCAGCAGCCGCCGCCGCAGCGGCAGCCGCCACGGCAGGAGGAGGAGAGCCACCGAGACCGATGCGGGAGTTGCACAACCCCGGATCGACACTGATGCATCACTGGGTCGTGCTACCAGCTATCGTGGGGGACTTCAAGTTCCCCCCGAACACCTTGCAGTTACTCCCCCGTTTCCACAGGCTCGCCACCGAGAAGCCCCATCTTCACCTCCAGGAGTTCCTTATGATCTGCAGCACTGTCTACGACCGGCAGGTGGACCAGGACACAATACGGATGATTGCCTTCCCCTTTTCCTTGGCAGATAGAGCAGCCACCTGGCTGAAGCACTTGGGGAAGTTTGTCTACACTTGGGAGCAGCTCCGCACCGAGTACTTGCATAAGTACTATCTACTCGGGCGGACCAATGCCGCGGGAGCCCTTATCAGCAACTTCTCCATGCTCCCCAACGAGCAGTTCCATGAGGCATGGGAGAGGTTCCGAGAGCTGACTGATCGATGCCCGTACCACGACATTTCCAAGCCCAACCTTGTGCAGAGTTTTTTCAGCGGGCTCACACCAGAGCTCTAGGGCTTGGTGAACGTTTCTTGTGGCGGGTCTTACTTCGCCAAGGATCACGACCAGGTCTGGGCCATCTACGAGGAGATGGCCGAGAACTACATGGTGATGTCCCAGACCCGGTTGTATACTCAGGGCAGACCCCAGCAGCAGCCAGGACCCGTGCAGTACCAGAGGATAGCACGGGTCGACGTTGGTCCTTCCAGTTCGTCCGTAGTAGCAGCAGCCCAGGCAGAGTCATCAGCTGCGGACATGGGCATCATTAGCGAGAAGTTGGATCGGATGGAGCTGATTGAGAAGAAGCAGTGCCATGGCATCACTAAGATGGAGCAGATGGCACAGACTCTGAGCGACATGAAGACCCAGCTCATGTGTCTCCAGGAGGCACAGACGGCTTCCCAGCCCCGTCTTCAGTCACGAGGCGATCACGGCAGCAGCAACAGCTCGTCCCAGCGCTCCAGCTCACACCAGCAGCCTAGACAGGTTCACCTTGTACAGGCGGAGCCGTACCAGCAGCCGCAACCCACCTACCAGTCGCCACCGTCTCCAGACTTGCAGATGGTGGTATACCAGCCTGATCAGCCTCTGGTAGTACTCCCGCCACCCCAGTTCGACACAGAGCCGTTGATGGATGTCAACAGGATTTGGTATGACCGCCCTCAGCCTGGTATCCGACGAGACCATCCCGGATTCAGGTGGGGGATCGGAGGTACCCAGCCCAGCAGCAGCCGTCAGGACAGGGAGGCCAGTACGGCCATCAGAGAGAGCACCAGCTGCAGCAGCAGCCCCCAGTGTACCCACCACAGTAGCAGCAGCAGTCGTCCTATGGTCCTCGTCCCTATCAGCAGGGACAGTCTTGGAGGCGTGAGCAGCCTCACCAGCAGCAGCATCCACCCACTTACCCCTCTCAGCAGCACCAGTTCCAGCAGCCTCATTACCAGAGAGGCTACCCGTCGGGCTCCCACGAGAGCCCCGCCTTGGATGACATAGCCCGCCTCCTCACGGATCAGCAGGCTACCTTTCGACGGGAGATGGATGAGTTCCGCCAGGAGATGCGGGACATTGTGAGAGGGAAGGTCGCCATCCCTGCTTAGATAGAGCCGAACCCCAACAGCCTGAAGCAGAAATCTGAGCAGGTAGCTTACACTGAGTCTGCCACTCCTAGTGATCCATTTGATGATATGTCTGCAGACCTTTTTGATGCTGATTTTGTCACACTTAGGAGCGGTAGGACACCAGCAGGCAGCGCCTCGTCTGAGCGACACCACGAGGACACACCTAGGGAGCTAGATGAGGAGGAGGAGGAGAGCGGTACTGAGGCCGCTCGTGATGATGACAGTGGTACTGATGCCACCAAGGATGCTAATTCCACCGACGGTGCTGAGGCCGTCGTTTCACCAGTTCGAGGAGGTGGTACTGAGGCCACCCAGGATGCCGAGCCAGAGCACGGTACTGAGGCCGCGAGACTTCCAGTTGATCCAGCCGATGGTGGTGCTGAGACCACCCGTGTTCAGTTTGAGAGTCCTGTTATTTTTCCTACTCCTGATGTACCTCGGAACTATGTTGTGAATAAAGGAAAAGGTTTGGTTTTTCTTGTCCCACTGTGGTGCGTGATGTATGTGCGGATCCGGCCGTCGAGCCGTCTAGACCTTTTCCTAGTCCTTCATCTGAGAAGGACCCAGTGATCCCCTTCCCTAGAGCCCTTCAGATGGGGAAGGGGAAGAAAAAAGAAAATCCAAAAAAGAGAGAGCAGGAAGAGTTCAGCCAGCAGATGATAGACCGATTTCACATACAGCTGACTCTTCAGGAGGCTTTGCAGCACATCCCCCTTCTTCAGCGTTCGTTGAGAGACAGGACTACAGTCAGGAGGAAGAGGAGGAACCACCATTCAGAGATCCATGTGCTGATGAAAGCCACGTGTTTCGCGATCCAGAACCGTCTACCGACCAAGAGGCCAGATTCAGGAGCCCCGTATGTCAGGTGTCACATTAGAGAACAGAGGTTCGACCGGACTCTATTAGATAGCGGATCGTCGATCAACCTCCTTCCGGCAGCCCTTCTCGACCGCTTCGAGTTGGGCACTCTTAGACAGAGATTGACACTCCTTCAGTTTGCTGATCGATCTGTCAAGAGGCCGAAGGGGTTGTTGCGAGACGTTGTCGTCACGACTCAGGGCCTGCAATTCCCCGTGGACTTCGTAGTGTTGGACATGGAGATCCCTGATTCAGTGACTGATACCCCCATCATCCTCGGTTGTCCGTTCTTGGCCACAACCAAGGCGGTGACTGACCATGATAGCGGGAAGGTATACTTTCGCGTCGAGGGTGAAAGTGTACAAATAGAGACGGTCGAGGGCAGCCGAGCTAGAGAGAGATCATGCTCAGAGACCACTTCAGACACAGAGCAGCTGACAGATGCAGGGCTAGACATCCACCAGGACTGTGATTTTGTGATCACAGATGATGAGGCAGTTTGGACAGACCCAGCAGCACAGGCCATCCTCTCATTTTCAGACACCGCTGATGTAGAGATGATAGCAGAGGAGAGCTTGGAGAGCACATTCCTGGTCCAGGATACTTCAGAGGCAGCAGAGCCGGTTCCCGACCGCGACACTGAGTTATGTGATGATGGTGGTACTGATGCCACCGCAGATGATGCAGATCCCTCAGATTCAGAGTCTGATTGGGCAGATTGTGAGGATTACATGCCAGACCTGAGTTCCACTGAGCCTACAGCAGAGGAGGAGGTAGATGCCGAGCATAGTAGAGATAGTTCAGTTGAGCAGCCTTCTTCAGATCCAGTCTGCGAGAGTACGTTCTCATTCTCCCGGGCAGATTTGGAAGCACACACGCGGCTTCTTTCGAAGCCAGATTTGCCAGCACCCAGCTGTCCACAGCTGAAGCCGCTCCCTACTTCACTGAAGTATCGATTTCTTGCGGGTGAGCCTGAGATGTACCCAGTCATCATCTCCGCCGATCTGACTAGAGAACAAGAATCCCGACTGATGGGGGTTCTTAAAAAGAACCACAAGGCAATCGGATGGAGCGTAGCAGATCTCTAGGGGATTAGTCCGGCCCTGTGCTCCCACCATATCTATCTCGAGGATGGGGCGAAGCCGTCGCGTGAGTTCCAGCGGCGGCTGAACCCAAATCTGAGAGAGGTTGTCATGAAGGAAATCACGAAATGGTGGAGCGCCGATTTTATCTATCCCATCTCCGACTCCAAGTGGGTCAGCCCCTTGCATGTGGTGCCCAAGAAGACGGGAATCACGATTGTGATCAGTGAGTCTGGAGAGGAGATTGCTACAGGAGTACCCACTTCTTGGCGGGTCTGTGTTGACTACAGGAGACTCAACCAGGCCACCAAGAAGGATCATTTCCCCCGCCCTTTATTGACCAGATCATTGAGAGACTGGCAGGGAAGAGCCACTATTGGCTCTGGATGGGTACTCGGGCTACAACCAGGTGGCCGTCGCTCCTGAGGACCAGGAGAAGACCACCTTTACCTGTCCCTTCGGTACATACGCCTTCCGACGCATGCCATTTGGGCTATGCAACGCCCCTGCGACCTTTCAGAGATGCATGTTGTCGATCTTTTCGGACATGGTAGGGGAGTGTTTGGAGGTCTTCATGGATGATTTTTCGGTTTACGGCGACGGATTCGACTCCTGTCTTGACTGCCTAGACCGAGTACTCCAGCGATGTATAGAGGTTCACTTGATGCTATCTTGGGAGAAGAGTCACTTCATGGTGACTCAAGAGACGGTGCTTGGACATATCATCTCCAACAGGGGCATGGAGGTTGATCCGGCCAAGGTAGATGTCATTAGAAAACTCGCACCGCCGTCCAATCTGAGGCAGTTACGGTCATTCCTGGGGCATGTCGGTTTCTGCCGACGATTCATTCATGATTTCAGCAGGATTGCCCGACCGTTGACTGACCTACTGACGAAAGACACCGAGTTCCTTGTCGATGACAAGTGTCTTTCGTCCTTTGAGACTCTCAAGCAGAGTGTTATTGAGGCTCATGTTCTTCAGCCGCCTGATTGGTCTCTCCCATTCGAGATCATGACGGATGCCTCCGATTTTGCCATAGGGGTCGTGCTGGGACAGAGGAGGGATGGAGCCCCCTTTGCTATCCACTACGCTAGCCGCACATTGGATTCCGCGCAGCGGAATTATACAGTCAAAGAGAAGGAGATGCTAGCCGTAGTATTCGCCCTAGATAAGTTCAGATCTTACATTATTGGATCTAGAGTGACCTTGTACACTGATCACACCGCCATCCGATACCTCATGGCAAAGAAGGATGCCAAGGCCAGACTGACTAGATGGATCCTTCTACTCCAGGAGTTCGACATTGAGATCAAGGATAAGCCTGGAGTCAAGAATGTGGTGGAGGATCATCTCTCCCGTTTAGAGTAGCCTGAGGAGTCTGAGCATATTGATCCCATTTGTGAGACCTTCCCAGACGAGGCGATCCTTGCTATCGCCTCACTCCCGTGGTATGCCGATATTGTGAACTTTCTCGTTGCTGGGAAAGTCCCACAAGATTGGCCCAGGCAGAGGCTTGAGACCTTCCTTGCGAAGGCCAAGTCCTACCACTGGGAGGATCCCATCCTTTACCACGAAGGAGGGGACAGCGTCTGGCGTAGGTGCATTCCTCAGGAGGAGCACCATAGCGTCCTCACTTACTGCCACAAGCTTGAGGCAGGAGGACATCATTCTGGGAGGAGAACGGCACAGAAAGTTCTCCAATCCGGCTTGTGGTGGCCTACCCTCTTCAAGGACTCTGATGAGTTCGTGAAGAGGTGTGCTGACTGTCAAAGGATGGGCACTTGTGGACAGCGTGATATGATGCTGATGCAGCCCATTCACTTCTGTGAGGTTTTTGACACATGGGGCATCGATTTCATGGGTCCATTCCCTAAGAGTCAGGGATTTGAGTACATTCTGTTGGCCGTAGACTATGTTAGTTGTTGGGTTGAGGCTCTCCCCGCCCGAGCCGTTGATGCGAGGACAGTTTGCAGATTTTTGAGGAAGCACATCATCACGCGGTTCGGGGTACCTCGAGTATTGATTTCAGATGGGGGTCTCATTTCATCAACGACCATGTAAAGGCCCTTGCTAGCGAGTTTGGTATAGACCATCGTGTTGCTACACCTTACCATCCACAGACGAATGGTCTAGCCGAGGTGTCGAACAGGGAGATCAAGACTATATTACAGAAAGTCGTCCGCCCTGACCGAAAGGATTGGTCACAGTTTTTGGACTCGGTCTTGTGGGCATATAGGATGTCTTTCAAGACACCATTGGGCACATCTCCCTTTCGCCTCGTATATGGCAAGCCGTGCCATTTGCCTGCTGAGCTGAGACACGGGTCACTTTGGGCAGTCACTAAGATACTTATGGATCCAGATGGTGTGGGAGACCAGAGGAGGGCAGAGTTAGCAGCCTTAAAGGAGCTTAGAGATACCGCCTTCTCAAACAGCCTACAGTATAAGGAGAGAATGAAGGAGTGGCATGATTCTCATATCAGCCACAAGTATTTTGAGCCTGGACAGAGAGTATGGATGTTTGATGTGAGGCTTCGCCTATTTCCAGGGAAGCTACAGAGCAAGTGGAAGGGACCCTACTTGGTGAGAAAGGTACATGACAACGGTAGCATTGATATATCCGAGTTGTCTTCTGAGAGTACCTTTCGAGTGAACGGCCAGCGGCTCAAGCCATTTCTAGATCATGAGCCGCGGGTCGTTGATGTGGCCCCTATTCATTTTGCGTGAGATGTGGTCTTTTGACTCACATCTATTGCATCTCACGCCTGATTTTCACTGATCTTCCGACCTGTATAGATCCAGATGTCTATATCATCACATTCTTTAGTCCCACATCCCTTTCTTCATCTTTTGAGTATGTTATACTTAGGGTGTACTTTACCCTAAGTATAGGGGGGATGTAGGACCTTTGGGTATTCCTTTTGATTCTTTCTATCCCTATTTTGCTGCCTATACTTAGGGATATTTTACCCTAAGTATAGGGGGGGTAGACCGTGTACATTCTCCACTCGGTTTTCCCTTTGTGTACAGCCTGCTATACTTAGGATTACTTGATCCTAAGTATAGGGGGAAAAGCCGAGATTCTCTTGATTTTCTATTCATTCATTCTTCTTTGTATATAGCCTTCCTTTTCACTTCCCTATACATAGCACGAGTTATGTCTTCTTCATCGCTCTTGACTCTGAGGACATCGTTCGAGCTAAGTATAGGGGGGTGTATATATTTCATATATACTTTAGCCATAACTCGTACTTTGTGTGAGTGTGTTAATAAATAAAAGTGGCTAAAAACCTAAAAATCACAAAAATTAAAAAAAATTATGTACATAAACATTCTTTTATTGCACATAAATAGCTAGTGTACAAATTATTTTTGTAAAAATGTTTTCAAAAATCTTTTTGTGTAAAGTTTGTGTAAATATTTTCTTATCAAAATTATGTATATAGTAAAAAAATTTCCAAAATGTTTTGAAAATCAAAAGTTTGCAAAAATCTTGTGTAAATGTGTGTAAATACTTTTGCAAAACTTGCACTTCATGCATTCATCCATTCATGATTTCAAAACATTTTTCAAAAATTTTGCATGTTTGTAAAAATTTGTGTAAATAGCATCTTTGTACATATGTATATAGTTTTTCTAGATTATAGTTGACATTTAAACTAGCCTGGAATCAAATTGAGAAATGGAGCTTGATTAAGATCTTAATCCACCTAATTTATAAGAGGAACCTTATAGGGCTTAGGTTTAAGGCTTTTCAGGCCCATAGTGACTTAATTCTTTGAGTCCACTAGGCTATGATCACATGTCATCTCAATGAGCCTAAGTAGAGCACTTAACAACAACACATGACTCATATAGACAATGGCTTTACTTGGACACCCGCACTTTGCACCGAGCTCTCTATGGATGAGGTGGTGAGGAGGCAGTCTTCCTTGACTTGGGGTAGCATATGAGGGTAGTACTTCTAGGCGGAACCTCTCTTCTTCTTTTAGTGAAGGAAGTGCGTCTCAACTTGGTCTGGTTGCCATGAGGTCTAACGACAGGAGTTGTGGGTTGCAATAAAGCTTCAAAAGAGGGATAGTCTACTGGCTCAAGAGGAAAAACTCCTTGTATATATGCTGCACATGTATATGTTGTATAGATGCACTTAAAAAATGCAAAAAGAAAATAACTCCAAAAAAGTGGTGGGTCTGAGAGAAAATGATAATCCCACCGGAGTATGTATATAGAGTGCAATAAGCAAAGCTTGAGATTCATGATCCACCTTATGTAGCTTGCAGCAGGGAGACTTGGCTACACTAGTTGAGCTCCCAAGGATACATGGCTACACTGGTCATGGTCCATTCTCTTCTTCCTCCTCTTCTTGAGCCGGTTGAACTTGAACTTAGAAGGGAATACCCCGCTCCTCGAGGAAAGAGTGGCCAGATTGGGGTCATAGAGTTACCTTGTTGGGGAGGATTGTCAAGTTGCCATTTCTGAGGTGGAGAGCTTATACCTCACATTCACAGGACAAGGAAAGATTCATGGTCTTCAGGGTTTGTGTTTGATGACTTGTTCTGATCTGGATTATTGAGGAGTCTTGATTAGAGATTAGTGGAACTTAGAGGCTGTTGAGTTTTAAGCTTAAGTCCAAATAAGGTTCCGACACATTAATAATCCAAAGATCTGATCGAGCTCTATATTTCAATTTAATGAAGGCAAGTTTAATATTCAACCTTGATCCATGTGCATTCTCCTCTTTTTCTTTTTCTTTCTTTCTTTTTCACTTCTTTTTCAAATAAGTGTTTGCTAAGGGACTAGCAAAGTTAAGTATAGGGGGTGATGAATACTCATTCATCACTCTTTATTCTTATATTTTAGCTACAAAAACCTTTGCAAATGCATGTAGTTATGTGTAAATACAAATAATTACCAAAAGCATGCATGGTGTAAAAAGTAATAAATAGCATGTTTTTGTGCAAAAATAAAAGAATAAAGATTAAAAAGAAAAAGAGGAAATATTTAGAATAAATATTGAGAACCTAACCCAAGGGAGGGCTCAGCATGGGCCTTACCACATAAAAGTCAAAGTAGAGGGAGATAGGGGCTCAGGTGTGTAAATAGACCTGTAAAGAAATAAATAGATTTTCCTCTAAAAAAAGAATAGAAAAATTAAAAAGAAAAGAAAAGAAAATAAAACGAGTCACTTTTGTATATATTCATCATGTACATACAACCATATCCATATTTATTTCACTTTATAAATAAATAAATTAAAATTCCAAAAATTTTGTAAATATTTTATCTTGTATGTTGTAAATAAATAAAATAAAAACAACAAAAACCAAAAAAAACAAAATAAAAAAACAAAATTAAAAACCAAAAAGAATATTGTAAATATACCTTGTACATAGATGTATATATCTATTTATTCCACCTTTGTATATAAATAATAAAAATAAAATAAAAATACCTTTTTATTCCTAATTTTATGCTATAAACAAATAAAATATAAAATGGGAATAAAAATGCATAAAAATAACTAATTAAAAATCAAAAATAAAAATCCTATATTGTATATATACCTATATATAGCTCTATAGTGTAAATGACTTATTTTTATTTTGAAAAATTAATTAAAAATCACAAAAAATAGAAAAAATTAAAACAAACATATTTCATGTTTTTAGTTTTTAATAATTCGGCCATTTCCTATTTTTTATTGATTTTATAAATCTTTTTGACGTGGCTGCTTCTCATTGGTCCACAGGGGAATGTTGACCCCCCGGTCAACTCCCCCCTGTGGACCACTTCCCTTGCGGATCTGGTTCCCGACCCGACTTCTCAACCTTTTAGCGACCAGATCCGATCTTCATCCACTCAAACCCAGGGCTCCGATTGCCAAGAGAAGATCCATGATCCTCGCGCACACCTCGTTTTAGGGATATGCTCCTTGGATTGCTCACCCGATCATCATCTTATCGGACCCCTTGGCATATGTAGCTTCGCCTCCGGCAGCCCTGTTCCTCATCTTTGGCTCCCCACCTTTCATTCCTGTGACCTCCACTGCCTTCCCTGAGGTGACAGCTCGCCGTGGGTGGTGTCGAAGAGAGGAGAAGGTGCTCGGTCCTCTGATCTGGCGAGCTAGCACCGCCGTGCTCCGCCTGAAGCAGGAGCTCGAGCCTCGGGCCACGACGACCCGCGAGGCAACGACCCAGAGCTCCAGCAGCTCGAGCCCAGTCGACTCATCCACCCAAGTAGCCCTAGTTTCTTTTCCTGTTCTTTAATTTCTAGTTTCGCCCAAATCTCGCCGTCGCCGTTCATCTTTGATTCCGGCCACATCCACCTTCGCCTCGATCATCGGACCCTTCCATCACGTTCGCCTATCCTTCGCGCACGTTCTCCGCCCTTCCATTCAACCCAGCTCGCATAAGAGCTGGGGTTTCGAGCTCCACCGTTTACACCTCGCCGGAGCTCGACCGCCCCGCCTCATCGATCACCGTCACCCCCTTTCACAGGGTCGAGGCACTTTTCCCTCGACCCGCGAGCGTTCTGCTGTGTTTTGCAGGTCCAATCGAGCCCATTTGAGGGCCCGACCATCCAGGTGCAGGCGCTCGACCTCCGTCGACCTCGCCAGAGCTCCCCAGAGCTCCTTCGAGTCATCGGAGGCCGCCATTCGATGCGGAAGGCCAGCACGCATCTTCTCCGATCTTTAGTGGCCCGCGAGGAGGACGCTAGAGCACACACGGGCCCGGCAAAAGTCGTCGGCCTCCAGTTCATCCATCATCCTTCCCTGCCGTCCGATCGACCCCAGGCTCCAGTTTAGATCCTGACCGTCCATCTGAGGAGCTTCCAGCACCATCTGATCTTTGGAGGAGCGATCTGGACCGGTCGATCGTCGAGGTTTAGCCACAGAGCTCACGTCCGTTCGATCTCCCACGTAGCGACGCCTTGGCCGTTTGATCAGCACCGAAGACTCGGCGTTGGGCGCCACCCCTTTCTCAGCCGTCGATCAACACACGTGGCGCCCATCCGACGACCTACTTAATAAAGGGTAAATATTCTCTTAGGCCCTTAGCTTTAGCTTAGTTTAGTTTTAGTCCTGTAAATATTTTTAGCATTTTATTTACGTTTGGTAATTTGCACTTTGGACCCTATCTTTTCTGCTATTTGCATGTATACCCCAGCCTATAGTGTGTCACGTGCATCGACACGTGTTTGTCTGGGATATTTGCATTGATAGCCTTGTAGTTCTGGGTTGTTAATGAATGAATGAAAACTTTTCGTTTATTGCATATATGCCTCTGTGCGTGATTTTTTAGAGCATGTGCGTTTATTAGTGGGTAAATTACACTAAGGTCCCTAGGCTTTTAATACTTGTTATTATTCAGCCCAGATACCTTATTTTCTTTGTAAGTAGGTCCCTGTGGGCCCCAGAGACGTGCCCCGCGCGTGACTTCTTGGGATTTTTGCACCGGACCCCCTGGAACTTCTGCTATTTACGTACAGGTCCCTGTGCACTGTACCTAGGTTTTGATTTTGAATAAAATATCAAACTCACTCCAAATTCAATGAAAATTGGACACATGGCTCCTGCCATGTTGTAAAATTTTCTAGAATTTTTGGAGACATTTTTGCTTTTATTTGCTATTTTTTAAAAAATTCAAAAACAGCCTTTTTCTTTACTGTTTGACTTGAAAAATCACAAAAAAATATTAAAACTCATTTAAAAATTACAAAAAAAATAGCTACTGTGTATTTTGTCTTGTTTGATTTTTTGACCAATTTTGGTCATTTTTCATTGTATAAAACTCATAAAAATTGAAAACACCTAAAAACCTATAAAAATTCTAATAATTAATTTAAAAATCCAAAAACAATAATCCCAGTGCCGAAATTTTCCTTAAACTTTCTAGTTTACAGGAAAATTACATCCAGGAGTTAGAAGGGTCTTTTTGTATTTTAAATTGGCCTTTTACTCTTGATTGGACAGCACCTTCATTTCCCTGCCTTATTTTATTTTTAGAAAATTAAATAAAAATCAGAAAATACCAAAAAATACCCAAAAATAGTAAAAAATATGAAATACATCAAAACTTTTTTAGTTGAATTTTTGAGTGATTTTTGATGCATTAAATAATTGTTTGTGTAGGCTTGTTTC
Organism: Ottelia alismoides; assembly: GCA_037367405.1. Lineage (NCBI taxonomy): Eukaryota > Viridiplantae > Streptophyta > Magnoliopsida > Alismatales > Hydrocharitaceae > Ottelia > Ottelia alismoides. Next base: position 79,328 of record JAZKJV010009616.1, on the reverse strand, counting down.
CTTGTTTTCTTTATTTTCTTAATTAATTAAAAATCCAAAAAATTTATAAAAATTAAAAATCCACCAAAAACACTGGTCTTTTATTTTATTTTGTTTTTTTAGACTACTTTGTAGGCCGCAAGGCCATCACGTGCTCCCTGAGTCCGACCCTGGTCGCTATACCAGGCTAATCTAATAGCCAGGACCGCTATCGCATTTATTTGATTTTGATTTAATTTTGGTGGTCTGAACCTCATTTTCTTGATCGACCGATTGATCTCTTATGCGACTGAGGTCGCAACGACCTTAGCTCTATTTCTTCATCCTTAGTTGCTTGGGATTTTTCGGGTCATCACCCACTATAAGGTATTCACCTTCCTTGAATTACTTATTACTGACTAGTAATGGTGAGATTGAATGCTTTGATGAAGCACTATATGGTGAGACTAGGAATCAGTGAGAGTTAGCCATGGATGATGAGATGGAATACCTCGTGAGTAACAAGACACGGGATTTAGTCCCACGACGGAAGAGACAGAAGGCTCTACACAACAATCAAGCATACATGGTGAAGGAGGAAGTTGATGGTACCGTTATATATGAGATTCGAGTAGTGTCAAAGAGCTTTCAACATAAAACATGAGTCGATTTCACAGAGATCTGTGCACATGTTGTAAATGTCTTAACCGTAAGAGTAGTAATGAGCATTATTGCATTAGATAACCTAATTTAAAGTAATTGGATGTTGAGATAACATTTCTCCATGAAGATCTTGAGGAGGATATCTACATGCAACAACCACAATGCTATGTAGCTACTAGAAAAGAAGACATGGTATGTAAACTTTGAAAAGGCATTTATAATTGAAGTAGGCACAAAGACAATGGCATAAAAGATTTGATGATTTCATGATAACCACATGATTCCGCAAGTGTCACACTGAACATTGTTGCTATTTCAAGAGGCTTGGTAGTCTTACATCACTCTATTGGGTGTGTAGATGATGTGCTTGTTGTAGGCTCTAGCAAGGAATAGATAGGAAATCTCAAGGGGATGTTGTGAAAGGATTTTGAGATGAATGATCTAAATCCTATAAAGAAAATCCTTGGAATGCATATTAGTAGAGACATGAAAATAAGAAGCTGATATTATCTCAATTAGACTATATCAAGAAGCTATTTGAGAGGTTTAATATGAAAAATGCAAAACCTACTCAAACACCTTTACGGAGCCACTTCAAACTTTTAAAGGAGAAAGACGTTGTTATGAAGGAGAAGCATGGGTACATGTCCAAAGTGCCCTACCAGACTGATGTTATTAGTTTAACGCACGCAAATGTTTGCATAAGATCGGGCATCTCCCTTGTAGTAGGAGTTGTGAGAAGATTCATGATGCATCATGGTAAGGAACATGAGGGAGATGTGAAGTGGATTCTACGATATCTGGGAGGTATCTTTAGCATGGCATTGTATTATGGAAACACTGACATTTCTATTTGAGACTTAGTCGACTCATATTTTGTAAGAGATATCAATAGCAGGAAAAATACAGAATGGTATTTCGTTTCCCTTGGGAGTGGATCCATTAAGTGTATCTCTAGACTTCAGAAAAAGTGACCATCTCAACCACAAGAGAAAAATACGTGGCGGTAACAGAAGCTTACAAGGAAATGATATGATTTGAAGGATCTAATGAAGATCTGAATAAAGAAAGTGAAGATTGTTAATTACTCCTTGACCATCTAAGTGCAATTTATCTTGGAAAGAATTCGATCTTTCACTCGAGGACCAATCACATTGATGTGAAGTACCACTTCATTCGGACGCAACTTAGAGATAGAAATTTTGTGTTGAAGAAGATCCACACGTTAGAAAATCTTATTGATATATTCACCAAGTTCATGAGTGTGGAGAAGATGAACACATTTTCAACTTCTATTGGTCTTCAAGCATATAAACACACGGGAAGCTCACACCAGGACTATTGATGATGATCCAAGTATGGAAGCTGGAGCATGTTGTTGAGATTTATCCCGTGGAGGCTACTTATCTGAGTACTAGTGCAGAGGATTGCTGATGTGGCTGATCTCCCTCTTACCTTCTACTTGATCGAGAGTTAATGGGCTAGATTACTCAAATATCTAATCTCCCTGCTGTATCATGATTGGTTGAGAGCTGTTGGGTTGGATTGTTGAGATACTTGATATGCCCCCTGCATCCTGATTGACTGAGAACTGATGGTGGTGATTGTTGAATACAATTGGTATTCTTTTGTTGCAGTATAAAAGGGGTATTGGGGCACCACATATTATTTTCCAAAAATAAGTCAAGAAATAATAGAAAGAGTTTGGTGTGAATAAGTGTAGGCACATTATCGAACCACTATAAATCTTCGCCTCATGCGATTGTACGAGTCATTCTTCTCTGATCATGGTTTTATTCTTGTGGTGCTTGCTTGGATCTGTCCCTAATAGTTAACCACGTAGAACGACCATGCTTGCGATGATGATTGATGGATTGGAACTTGTTGCATATTTTTGCACGATATAATAACTTCTAGTAATCATCATACCAAATCATAGATTTTATTTTTCTTTATTCATGATAAATTTTCAGGTGAATCTACATAAGTTTAGGAGGCATGTTAAATATTTAGTTTGAACTCAAGGTAGGTCTTTGGCTTAACCTTCCATGAGTTACGAACTTGCCATGTTTTATGTTGTTTTGTGGTAAGTCGTTGAGTGACATGTGACATTATTAGTCTGTTTTGATGACATGTCTTTGAGATCAATCGTAATATTAATTTGTTTTGAAACCATGTATTTGGGGTAACCTCCCACCACCACCACCTTCTCCTTCCTCCCAACTTGTCACTGCCACCACCGCCATGACTTGTTGCCATCACCACCACCACATTTTCCTTCCTATGTACGACCACCACCATCATCATGCCACCACCAAGACAGTACAACCACATCACCGCCACCATTGCCGCCTACACCATACACCATGGTCATTGTCACATGTGTAAAATCTCAAGACTGATTTTGAGACTAAAATGTACGGCGTTAGTTTCTCACAGCTAACCAGCCCTCCCCTATGCATGAATACATACACCAGCAAACCGAATAACCATGTAGCTTGAACACCTCAAACACATAAGCACTCAAGCACACAAGAATACAAGAGCAATGTCACCGACTTCTCTTTGTTATTAGCAAGAAACTCTCTGAAGTGTGTGTTGTTTACAAATGAACTATATCCCTCCTTATCTACACAAGCATGAGGTATATGAAGGAACACCATTATTACATGTATAATGAATGCAAGGACTCTTCATCTCTCGCAGAGACCCTTCGTCTTTTGATGTGACTATTCACAAGTCTTGGCTATTAATCTTCCATGCAATCCATTCGTCTTCTGCAACTGATACTACATCATCCGCTCTATCAGCATGCCATGTCATCTACCATGTCAACACGCCATGTCATCATGCCACATCATCAGCGGGGCCCATCCTATGTAGGATGTTGCAGCTCCGCTCTGTCAAGTGTCGTCGAACATCTGTGTTGTGCCAATGGGAAGCCATGGTGCATCCGAACCTTCAAGCGGTAAACCCCATCCTTTGTTATCCATACTCTAAGGTGAAGAAAGGCTTGAAATCTTGATTTCAGTTTCATTTTGGTGATCCTGTATACCGAAATTTTTCTGAATTTTCAAAAAGTTTCGATTTCGGTGGAAATATTGGAAATGGATCAAAAAGCCATATTTTTCAGATTTTTTAAAATTAAGATCTTCCTAGTTATTAGAACAATAAATAACTTATAAATATACATTTATGTTACACATATCACTCATTTATACCCTTCATATCGTACATATCGGTCATATAAGTCATATTGTATAATATGTTAGATATTGCAAATGGAGTTAATCTAACTTTTTCAAATAATGAAATAATATATATATACACACACACACTTATAGGCTCAGAGCACACATATCGTTCATCTATGACTATGATGGTATGCCACACATATCTAACATATCGTTGTTAATACTTAATAACAGACTAACAGTCTTACGACAAGTGAAAATACATATATTCACGTAGCTGTAATAAAAGATTAAAAGATATTACATGGTGATGAGTTCAGTTCAGAACCAAGAGTTCTGTGGTGGATCTGAATGGCCCCCCTTCCTTGTTGTCTCTCATAATGCATCGCAGAATCAATGTACTCAAGGTAGTTCTCCCATGTTACGAGGAGTACATGGACTTGTAATCCATCACATACTTCATATATTGGTGGTCATCGACACCTATGAGTATCCCGAGATGAGGATAAGCAGCAATAGATCCAGTATCACGAGTAGCACGACGAGGCGGTGAAGTACTAGCTTGAGATCCCTGGGACGACGACAATGGAGTAGGGGAAGATCTCTACGGAGGAGGAGGAGGCATTAGCATGTACTCAGGAAAGAAACCATAACTATCGCCGCCAAAGAAGCTGCCCTGGCTCAGCTCAAGTTGGATACCTTGGTAGTTCTCACTGTTGCAGCTGCTATATCCTCCATACCCACTGTAAACATATGATGGAGGTGTATACACCTGAGGAGGAGGAGGAGGTCCAGGAGGAGGAGCATGAAAGAATTCTGGAAAGATGCCAAATGATCTCTCATCATGTGATGATACGTATCCAGCCAGAGGACTTGGTGTTCCTCTATGAAATGATATGTCAATGTCCATGCAACTTAAGGAATCTACATATGATATCAAAGCATCCATGTAGATGTCGGTAGGACGATGGCCCTAATCGTATGCATCATAATCCATAGGTCTCAAACTCGAACTTGGAACAAACTATCCATGTGTGTTTCTCTGTCACTCCATATATTCGCGCCCTCCGTAGAGCCCTTCCTCGAATATTGTATCTTGTGGTCCATGACCACCCCTTGCTGACCTCCCTAAACATGTTTCCCCATCACCAAATCCACCATGACCGCCAACAACAACAACAACATCTCCACTGTCATCCTTTGACTTGGATTTGGATTTGCAACTAGTGGAGAGAATTTCATCAACAACTATATCAACCTCCGCCTCCAACCCTCCAAGAGGGTCCGTAATCTAACCGGATCTATCTAGATAGTCACCTACATCTGATCCCATTTGCTGGCTTATATTCTCGTGTGGTCTTCTACCCGATTGATCAAGAACGGGAGCACCATTGGAATCCATCCACCTCTGGAGAACATCTTCATCAGCATAGTCAGCGTGCATCTTGAAAATGTATGCAAGATCAATAGGATTTGTGTAGTCCTCTTTGTCTTGGACCGTCCTTGTATGTTTCATCTTCAACCTCAAGTTGTAGTGCACGCAGAAAAGATCATGGAGCTTCTGTTCTCCTAACATGTTCCATCTCTTCAAATGGATCAAGTTGAATGTGATCCAGTTCCTCTCACAACCACTAGCAGATGCGGTTTGAGACAACACTTTGACTGCGACTTTTTCATAGGTGGGGAGCTTCAATCCCATACACTAACCACCATTCAACTGCGGAAAATCCAAAAGAAAATAAATCAATAATAGTAATACATCGATATACATTCAATGGACTTATTTGTCTTTGTCCTTACCATGAAGAGTACTACTCCGTTCATTTACCATAGTAATTCTACCGAAGGAACCCAAGGCATCCCTAAAGTACTTCACCTGCACATAGGTTGAAGTTATAAATTGTTACATAATACTCTTAAAGAATATTTTGTGAGTCTCAATCTAGCTCCAAAATCAAAATTACCACATTCATACACAATGTTTGTATCTTCTCATCCTTGACGAGCTTTTCCATCATAATTTTTACAATTACTAGAAGATCAGCATTTGTACCAAGACTATTCTTATACAAGTACTTAGGATTGAAGTAATAAGTTGGACACAAACAAGCACAATTCTCAGATTCTGAAGTGATATAAAAAATGAAAAATAAATTAGTTTATTACATAATAGTACCAGCCTTGTGAAGAGTATGTGAGGGCATCTTGGACCAACGCTCGTCTATGATGTCCAACCATACTTAGGATTCTTTTTCAATTGCTTCTCTGGCCTCTCTCATGCAACGCATTGCCTCATATATCGCTGCCATGGTGGTCTTCTTATCGGCATCTATGATCCGCAATGTAGAAACAATCAGATCCATGATCTTCGTGACCCGAGTCACGTCATCCCAAAAGTGGAGATCATTGATCAATGTCTCCACTTTCCGTCCTTCTTCACTCTGAGCTTCGGGTATATCAAACCATTCACCGTAGCAACACATGGTCTTCAATCCTATCTTGTGTTGTTTAAGACTTTGCAATGCTATAAAATTAGTTGCAAAGCATGTGATGTCAGGCCTCACTAGCTCACCATTGCACATTTGCCTCATCAAATCCAGGACTTTGGAATGGTTGTAAATGAATGTGGTGATCGTCCATACTTGCTCCACCCTTGCGTTGAGCTTCCTCTTGTTGAAGTCCTTTAGAATTAAATCAATACAATGTGCAGCACCCAATGTCTAAAAAATATCATAGATGCTAGACTTCATTGTTGTTTCACTGACTTTCTTTAATTTGCTGCCATTATCCATGATAACTTTGATAATGTCCTTCATAAACTTCAACAGTTACTTGTGGTCCTTTACATGTTTAGATGCATCAAAATATGTCAAAAAAATGGTCTTTCCATTGCAATAAACGAGGAAGTTGCTGATCTTCTTCCTCGTGTAGTTCGTCCATCCATTGCATAACAACGTTACCCCGTACTCTGGCCATCTCCTCCTCAGCTCAACGATGTACTCATTCATCTCTTGATTCTCCGTCCTGAGATACTTATTCATTGTCTTGTAGGATTTGAGAGCATTCACCTTCGTTCCTAATGCATCGATCTCATCAATGGCATGTTGTAGAAATGGCCCGCTAGAAACGTTGGCGGGAATGCTCTCCTGATGAATACCCATTCATCACTCTTTATTCTTTTATTTTAGCTACAAAACCTATGCAAAACACATGTAGATGTGTAAATAGAATAAAATACCATAAGGCATGCATTGTGTAAATTACAATAATTAGCATGTTTTTGTGCATAAATAAAAGAATAAAGAAATAAAAGAAAAAGAGGGAAATATTTAGAATAAATATTGAGTGACCTAATCCCTAGTGAGGGCTCAGCATGGGCCTGACCGCAAAAGAATCAAAGTAGAGAGAGATAGGGAAGCTCAATTGTGTGTACATATACCTATGTATATAAATATAATTATTTTCCTCTAAATAAAAATAAAAATGTGTGTTATTAATTTGTACATATTTATAAAAATAAAACTAAAATAAAAATGGGAAAAACAAAAGAAAATAAAAATAAATTAAAATCCCCCTCACCAGTGTATATAGACCTTGTGTATAGAATAACATACATATTTATTTTCTTTTTGTAAATAAATAATTAAAATGTAATAAAAATATTTTCATATTCCATATTTCATGGTATAAATAAATAAAATATAAAATTGGAATAAATGTATAAAAATAAACAATTAAAAATAAAAATAAAAAATACATATATGTATATACCTATATATAATAATAATATAATGTAAATACATACTTTATATTTCAAAAAAATAAATAAAAATCACTAAAAAGTTATTTGAAAATAAATAAACATTTTTTATGTTTTAAGTTTTTCAAAATAAAGTCATTTGCTATTTTTTATTAAATTTACAATTATTTAATAATTGGCAGCCTGTGATTGGTCCATGAGGGATTGTTGACCCCCGGTCAACTCTCCCCCGCGGACCCCCTTCATGCGGATCCTGCGTTCGAACCGCTTTTCTCCAAATTTTCCCCGCTTGATCCGAGCCCCAAATACCCAAACCCCGGGTCCTAATCACACTAGATCCATTCCTAATCCACACCCGATGGTTTTTCCTAGGGATCCGAGCTCTGACAACCATGCCCGGCCCATTCTTGTCGGACCCCTAGCACTATTTATCCTCGCCTCCGGCCAACTTTCCCCGCCATCCTTGGCTACGCCCCTTCATCCCAGCTGCTCCACCTTCGTCCCCAGAGTAACAGATGCGCGAGGACGGTGTTGTAGAGAGGAGGAGGAGCCTCCAGCCATCGATCCGGCGAAGCTTCTCGTCGTGCGCCGCCGCGAGGTGCACTGAGCCTCGAACATCGACGCTCCTTGAGGCCAAGACCCCCCAGAGCTTCCTTAGCTCGTCCCCAGTCGACTGCATCCGCCAGGTAACCTCGATACCGTTTAGCTTCGTCGAATTTTCCATTACGCCCAAATCGTCCCTCCGCCGTCGCCGGTGATTCCCCCCATCTCAGTCACCCAATCGATCATCGGACTCGACCATCACCTCCGTGAGACTCCTCTACACATTCTTCGCCCATTCGCTCATCTTTGTTCGCCTTGGAACCAAGAACCGGACCTCCCTCGTCGTCGCCTCGCCGAACGTCATCCATCTGACGCACCCGACTCCCCATTTCGCCCACTGACGGGTCGAGGCAATTTGCCCTCAACCCAGGAGCTTGTTTATGCCACTTTGCAGGTCAGAGGACCCCATCTGGGGGTCCAGTCATTCGAAGCATAGGAGCTTCACTCCTCTCTCATCGCCGGGCCGCTCCGATGGTTCCCGGCGTTATCGGAGGATCCCATCAGTTGCGGAAGAGCTCGGCGATCACATTCCACATCCTAGCAGCTCAGGAGGAGGTCTCCACCGCGCACACGGAGCCGGCGAAGCTCGCCGACGAGCTGTTCTTGGAGGATCCTTCTCTGTCATCCGATCAGCCCCGACGCTCCAGATCCTATCGCAGTCGTCCATTTGAGGAGCGCTAGCCACCGTCAGATCTCTCTGGGGTGATCGGGACCGTCCACCCACACGAAGGGGTTCCCTTGCCTCTCAGCCATCGATCATCCACGTGGCACCCCCTCATCCGTCGGATAATAAGAGGGGTAAATTTCTTTTAGGCCCCTGTCTCTTTTGTTTTTGTTATTTAGTCCTGTAAATATTTACTTCAGTTGTTTTTATTTGGGTTATTTTGCATATTGGACCTTCATGTCTCTGCTATTTGCATTTTAGTCCTTATATATGTGGGCCACGTGCATCGACATGTGAGGACTTGGTCTTTTTGCACTTTCTATCCTATATTTCTTGTGTGTTGTTGTTTGATCTTTTAGAAATAGGAATTACAAGTAGGTCCCTCCGTGCCTGATTCACGTGCGTTGCACGTGACTTGTTGGACATTTTGCATGAGGGCCCCTATACTTTCTGGATTTGTTACTGTTTGGCCCATGCAACTATCTTTCCTTGCATTTAGGTCCTTATGCGCTGTGAGCCTTTGTTTTATTTAAATAAAATAGCAAATTAAACCCAAATTGCGTGAAATTTGGATACGTGGCTCCTGCCACTGTGTAAAAATTTCCCTAAATTTTGGGTATATTTTTTAGGTTTTTTGTTATTTTTAAAAATTCAAAAACTATAGTTTTTGTGACTGTCTGGTTTAGAAAATCATAAAAAATATTAAAACTACTTTAAAAATTCTAAAAAATTAGGATTTGTTAGTTTTCGGGTGTTTTAATTTCTGTGCAATTTTGGTAATTTTTGGATAAACAAAAACCTTAAAAATAAAAAAACCATAAAAAACTTATAAAAAACTAAAAAATTATAGAAAAATCAAAAAATATAAACTCTTTTTCTGAATTTTATTTGTTGTTTATATTTTTCATAAAAATTACCTCCAGACTTGTACAGATCTATTTGGTATTTTAAATGGATTTTTCAAGTCTGGCTGGACAGTAGCTTACTGTTTTTGGCTTTCTTGATTTTTAGAAAATTATATAAAATTTAGAAAAATCGGAAAATTCACCAAAAACACTAAAAACATAAAAACATTTTTTGTTTGAATTTTTGGAGCATTTTTTAGTGTTTAAATAATTTGTTGTGTGTGCTTGTTTTTGCCTTTTTCCTATTTTCCTTCATTATTAAAAATCCAAAAAAATATAAAAATACTTAAAAATCCACCAAAAATACTTGTGCTTTCTTTATTTTATTTTTAGACTACTTCGTAGGCCGCAAGGCCAATTCGTGCTCCCTGAGACCGACCCTGAGTGCTAAACCAGGTTAATCTTTTAGCCATGACCGCTATATCTTGTTTTATTGATTTTCTATCTTTTTGTTTGGTGGTCTGATCTTATTTTTCTTGATCGAGCCGATTCCGAGTGACTGAGGTTGCAATGACCTTTGTTATCTGTATGCCTTAGTCGCTCATCGATTTTTCGGTCATCAGAATGGCGTCGTTGCCGGAGAGCGCAACTTAGTAGTCTTTGATTTTCCTTTTTGTTCAGATTTGTTTTTTGTGGCTTTTGTTGTGGCTTTTCTTTCGTCCGCGGCTTTTTGCGGTTTTTGATTTTCTTAGTTTTCCTTTTCTTTTTATTTTATTTTGTTTTCTTTATTTTGTTTTTGGTTGTTTTTATTTTGTGTGTGTTTTATTTCCATTTTTGCATATATTTGCTTTTATTGCTTTTCTTTTATTGTTATAATTATCTGTCCTGATCACTTCTCTCTATTTTCTTGTGAGGGTCCGAGGACCGAGGCGGCTCTTCTCGAAGAGCCGATGCAACCGCGGAAGTCAGAGGCGACTTCTTTCTCTACGAAGTCGCAAGAGAGCGCGAGGAGACGGGCAGGAGTGCTGGAGCTGTCGATAGATTAGATTAGCTTAGAATAGTTTACTTTTCAGTTTCAGACGTTTATTGTAATAATATAGGTACCCGGACGTTCAGAGACACTTGTGATTGCGGGGTCTGTTTCGCCGAAAACCGGTGTGCTCGGGGGACCCCACCGTGGTTTTTGTTTTGACCGCCTTTTCTTTTTCTTTGATTTCACGTGGATTTCTGTGCTTGAGCCCCTAGACTTAGGTTTTTATTTCGTTGAGCCAGGTAGTTTTAGGTCCAAAGCCCTAATAGAATATTTGTTCCCATAGATCGCGCTTGGACTTAGGCAAATAAACCTGTGCTTCCCGATAATAGAAATTTCTGTTTAGGACGGTTCTCGCACTGCATTCCATATAGATTAGTTTTACATTTATGCGTGGATCATAATTGCATGTAGACTGCTGGAGTCAGGTACGCCTTCTATCTCGTGCATGCATCATTGATTTGTCGCGCATTGGCTTTTCCGCTTTCCTCCCCCTGATTTTTTGGACATAGGAATAAAAGGAAATCGGAAAATTCGTTAGATGATTCTTGAAAAATACATAAAAAAGAAAACAATAAAATCGGGACTGCTAATCACACTTGACCTAAAAGACACATCATTGAAAAATCTGTCTTGGGGAGAGTAACCCCCTCCTTGTTTGGTTTGGATGAGCGAGAGAGTGACCCGCATCCTAGGCTAGAGCCATATCTGATTTCTTAACAGACTACCGGCATTTTATTCGGGACAGTCGGTTAAGAATATTGGATTCCTATCAGCTCATGTAATCGCTCTGAAAGACTGACTTGATCACCTAAAATAAAATTGACAAGATAATTAACCGATCTCTTACGGTCTTCAGCTCAGTGTGCGTAGGTGAATCGAGGGTTTGCTTTCTCATCTTGTGTGCTTCCAGATCCCTTCTGCCTTATCCACTTCTATCTTCTCCATCTATCTTTCTACCTCCCACCCTCCCTTCAATCTTCTTCTTCTCTTCCCCTTCTGTATCCCTGGATGATGGATCCCCCTCACTCCTGGCCGACTCTTGCGGCTTCTTCTTCACCTTCTGACCATCAGTCCAGTCCACCTTCGAGGGAGGTCGGATCTCCGACCAACCTCCCGCTCCCTCCCTCCCATCCCTTTCACTACTCGAGGCATGTTGCGCTAGACGTCCGCGGATATCAGATGGAGCAGATGCGAGACCCGGACGATGTCATTGCTGAGTTGAGAGTGCACTCCGTTCGTGACCAGAGAGAGCAGATGAGATTATCAGATGTCTCCTATTCCAATATGGTGGATGAGCACATAGGACAGGGAGCTCAGTCAGCTTCTACACTAGGTCCATTCATCTTGGATTTGGAGCTTCTTCAGAGACTGCCGACATTTTCAGGGGAGGCGCATGAGGAGTCCTATCTTCACTTGTCAGAGTTCGAGGAGTTTTGTAGGACACAACCTTATTCAGACATTACTGCAGCGGAGATGTTGCTGAGGACCTTCCCGTTTACACTTCAGGACAGAGCCATGCGATGGCACAGACGATTGGGGAGGAGATTCGCTACATGGGGAGAGCTACGCCGAGAGTTTCTACAGAGATACTTTCCCCAGCATAGAGCAGAGTTGATGCGGTCTTTGATCACCGAGTTTTCAGTAGACCCCCAGAAGCCACTGCATGAGGCATGGTGAGGTTTCTTGACCTCTTGAAAAGATTTCACGACCATGGACTTCCACTGACAGACCTTATTGAGATCTCCATGCGGGGGATGACCGCAGAGCAGATAGCTCTGGTGATTACCACATGTGGCGTTTCACACCGCAGTTCCGAGATTCACTTACTGGATACCATCTCGAGCTTACTTTCACAGAGATCTTCTTCACGAGATGCCATAGTCGGAACAACACATGAGGATGATGCAGTACTAGTGCGATGTGTCACATTACATGAGGATACAACTTCTACACACCAGCCCGAGGACTTGGATACTCCAGCACCACATAGTACAGAGGAGATAACTGCGATAGTAGAGGTTCTGACCCAGAGTCTACTCGAGTTCCCGTTGATTTTCCAGCTGGAGTTCGAGTCAGCCCCAGAGTTCTCAGTTGACGAGTCTTGGATATCAGATCTTCTGATACTCCAGGAGCCGGAGGAGCCCCCGCTTTTACAGCCATTGATTCAATCACTTCAGTGTCCAGTCCCGGAGGAGTCAGCTTCTTTTCTGCAGAGACACTTCTCGGAGTCCGACAGCTACTAGGACTCAACCCAGCAGCTACAGTTCGATATGGACACCACTTTGAGAGACCAGACATAGATAGTCCCATATTCGAGCCTTTTGTCCTCCACTTTGACGAGACAGACACACTTGCTGAGGACCAGATGGCAGCCAGCATTGCCGCAGAGCGAGGATCAGTCGCAGACACATTGCCAGGCTCCGTGGTGTTGACCAGTACCTTCTCCTGCTTCTAGATTGCCGAGAGCCACACTTCAGATGATGATGCAGCCTGGTGCACTGAGTGGATACTTGACAGCATCGCAGATGCCCTTCTAGATCCTGATCATCTATTTCTCACCTTTGATCTTGCATTTCTCCCCGAGGGTTATCTGTGGGAGAATGCCACCTACGATGAGTACTCGGTTTCCTTCTGAGAGTATATCCGATATGGCAGATCATGAAACCGAGTCTTCTGATCCTTCTGATTCTGAGTTATCTCACCTCGACGACCCTCACGAGGATGAGCCGATACTTGAGATATTCGATGATCTGCTCGATTTGTCTCTATTATGTGCATCGGATATCAGTATTCTTAGAGAGTCTCTTGATCTTGACTGCAGACTGATCGACGTGGAGGATTCCATGACTGGTCCATCCTTCTCCATGTTTGACTTCTTTGGCTCTACACTTCCACTCCAGTCTGATCCAGAGCCGACGATTTCTTTTGTGCTACCGGATCCCGACCACATACTTCCATATCCTTGGTCGGTAGCAGACACCCGCCTGATTGCATACCTGGGTGTCTTTCTTTACACTGTTGATTTCGTCGTTGTTCTCATACCGAGACTGCGATGACAGTACGGCATTCGCCTTACAGATGCCGTCCTGAACCTTGACACCTCTTTATCCTAGCCTTTGCGCCCAGCTAGGGGCGTAAAACCCAGCGCTTGTTGAGAGGCAACTCAACATTGTACCCTTTTGTATATACGTGTTTCATCTTAATTTGATCGTTCTTTCTTCCGTTTTTGTTTTCACCCCAGGTCTCGCTTAGGATTATCTTTGCTATACTTAGGATATACCTCATCCTAAGTATAGGGGGGTGAGAACAGCGAGTTGTTCTTTCGTTCTGTTTCATCACTTCTGTCGTTGCCTATACTTAAGGATTCTTCACCTTAAGTATAGGGGGAGTGATGCCCTCCATCTTGTTTATATTTGTTGATTTTCTTTGTGTCTTTCTACATCTGTTTTGCTGCCTATACTTAGGGATATTTCACCCTATGTATAGGGGAGGTAGACCCTGTACATTCTCACTCAGCTTTCCCTTTGTGTACAACCTGCTATACTTAGGATTAGTTGATCCTAAGTATAGGGGGAAATGCCGAGATCCTCTTGCATTTCTATTCTTTCATTCGTCTTTGTATATAACCTTCCTTTTCACTTCCCTATACTAAGCACGAGTTATGTCTTCTTCATCGCTCTTGACTCTGAGGACATCGTTCGAGCTAAGTATAGGGGGGTGTATATATTTCATATATACTTTAGCCATAACTTGTACTTTGTGTGAGTGTGTTAATAAATAAAAATGTCTAAAACCCAAAAATCCATAAAAATTAAATTTTTTTTCCTTGTAAATAAATATTCTTTTATTGCACATACATTGCTAGTGTACAAATTATTTTTGTAAAAATGTTTGTAAAAACTTTTTGTGTAAATAATGTGTAAATATTTTCATATCAAAATTATGTATAGAGTACAAAAGTTTTCCAAAATGTTTTGGAAATCAAAAGTTTGCAAAAACCTCGTGTAAATTTGTGTACATATTTTGCAAAACTTGCATTCATGCATACATTCATGGTTTCAAAACATTTTTCAAAAATTTTGCACATGTGTAAATATTTGTAAAATTGCATCTTTGTAAATATTTGTATAGTTTTTCCTAGATTATAGTTGACATTTAAACTAGCCTGGAATTAAATTGGAAAATGGAGCTTGATTAAGATCTTAATCCACCTAATTATAAGAGGAACCTTATAGGGCTTAGGGTTGAGACTTTTCAGGTCCATGGTGACTTAATTCTTTGAGTCCACTAGGTTATGATCATATGTCATCTCGATGAGCCTAAGTAGAGCACTTAACAACACACACATGACTCATATAGACAATGGCTTGACTTGGACTCGCACTATACACCGAGCTCTCTACGGATGAGGTGGTGAGGAGGCAGTCTTCCTTGACTTGGGGTAGCATATGAGGGTAGTACTTCTAGGCGGAACCTCTCTTCTTCTTATAGTGAAGGAAGTGCATCTCAACTTGGTCTGGTCGCCATGAGGTCTAACGACAGGAGTTGTGGGTTGCAATAATGCTTCAAAAGAGGGATAGTCTACTGGCTCAAGAGGAAAAACTCCTTATGTATATATGTTGCACCTTGTAGATATGTTGTACAGATGCACTTGAAAAAAATGCAAAAAGAAAATAACTCCAAAAAAGTGGTGGGTCTGATAGAAAATGATAATCCCACCGGAGTATGTATATAGTGCAATAAGCAAAGCTTGAGACTCATGTTCCATCTTATGTAGCTTGCAGCAGGGAGACTTAGCTACACTGGTTGAGCTCCCAGGGATACATGGCTACACTGACCATGGTCCATTCTCTTCTTCCCCCTCTTCTTGAGCCGGTTGAACTTGAACTTAGAAGGGAATACCCCGCTCCTCGAGGAAAGAGTGGCCAGACTAGGGTCATAGAGTTACCTTGTTGGGAGGGTTGTCATTTTGCTACTTCTGAGGTGGAGAGATATACCTCACTTACACCGTACAACGAAAGATTCATGGTCTTCCGGGTTTGTGTATGTAGAATTGTTCTGATCTGGATTGTTGAGGAGTCTTGACTATAGATTAGTGGATCTTAGAGGCTGTTAAGTTTTAAACCTCAGTCCTAATAAGGTTCCGACACATTAATAATCCAAAGATCTGACCGAGCTCCATATTTCAATTTAATGAAGGCAAGTTTAATAATCAGCATTGATCCATGCATTTTCTCCTATTTTTTTTCCTTTTCTTTTTCACTTCTTTTTCAAATAAGTGTTTGCTAAGGGACTAGCAAAGTTAAGTATAGGGGGCTGATGAATACCCATTCATCACTCTTTATTCTTTTATTTTAACTACAAAACCTATGCAAAACACATGTAGATATGTGTAAATAGAATAAAATACCATAAGGCATGCATTGTGTAAATTACAATAATTAGCATGTTTTTGTGCATAAATAAAAGAAAAAGAGGGAAATATTTAGAATAAATATTGAGTGACCTAATCCCAAGGGAGGGCTCAGCATGGGCCTGACCGCAAAAGAATCAAAGTAGAGAGAGATAGTAAAGCTCAATTGTGTGTACATATACCTATGTATATAAATAAAATTATTTTCCTCTAAATAAAAATAAAAATGTGTGTTTATTAATTTGTACATATTTATAAAAATAAAACTAAAATAAAAATGGTAAAAACAAAAGAAAATAAAAATAAATTAAAATCCCCCTCACCAGTGTATATAGACCTTGTATATAGAATAACATACATATTTATTTTTCTTTTTGTAAATAAATAATTAAAATATAATAAAAATATTTTCATATTCCATATTTCATGATGTAAATAAATAAAATATTAAATTGGCATAAATGTATAAAAATAAACAATAAAAAATAAAAATCAAAAATACATATATGTATATACCTATATATAATAATAATATAATGTAAATACATAATTTATATTTCAAAAAAATAAATAAAAATCACTAAAAAATTATTTGAAAATAAATAAACATTTTTTATGTTTTAAGTTTTTCAAAATAAAGTCATTTACTATTTTTTATTGAATTTACAATTATTTAATAATTGGCGGCCTGTGATTGGTCCACGGGGGATTGTTGACCCCCGGTCAACTCTCCCCCGCGGCCCCCCTTCACGCGGATCCTGCATTCGACCCGCTTTTCTCCAAATTTTCCCCGCTTGATCCGAGCCCCAAATACCCAAACCCCAAGTCTTAATCACACTAGATCCATTCCTAATCCACGTCCGGTGGTTTTTCTTAGGGATCCGAGCTCCGATAACCATGCCCGACCCATTCTTGTTGGACCCCTAGCACTATTTAACCTCGCCTCTGGCCAACTTTCCCCGCCATCCTTGGCTACGCCCCTTCATCCCAGGACCTCCACCTTCGTCCCCAGAGTGATAGATGCGCGAGGAGGGTGTTGCGGAGAGGAGGAGGAGCCTCCAGCCATCGATCCGGCGAAGCTTCTCGTCGTGCGCCGCCGTGAGGTGCGCTGACCCTCGGACTTCGACGCTCCTTGAGGCCAAGACCCCCCAGAGCTTCCTTAGCTCGTCCCCAGTCGACTGCATCCGCCAGGTAACCTCGATACCCTTTAGCTTCGTCGAATTTTCCATTACGCCCAAATCGTCCCTCCGCCGTCGCCGGTCGATTCCCCCCATCTCCATCACCCAATCGATCATCGGACTCGACCATCACCTCCATGAGACTCCTCTCCACATTCTTCGCCCATTCGCTCATCTTGGTTTGCCCCGGAACCAAGAACCGGACCTCCCTCGTCATCGCCTCGCCGGAGGTCATCCATCCGACGCACCCGACTCCCCATTTCGCCCACTGACGGGTCGAGGCAATTTGCCCTCAACCCAGGAGCTTGTCTGTGCCACTTTGCAGGTCAGAGGACCCCATCTGGGGGTCCAGTCGTTCGAAGCACAGGAGATTCACTCCTCTCTTGTCGCTGGGCCGCTCCGGAGGTTCCCGACGTCATCGAAGGATCCCATCAGCTGCGGAAGAGCTCGGCGATCACATTCCACATCCTAGCAGCTCAGGAGGAGGTCTCCACCGCGCACACGGAGCCGGCGAAGCTCGTCGATGAGCTGTTCTTGGAGGATCCTTCTCCGTCATCCGATCAGCCCCAACGCTCCAGATCCTATCTCAGCCGTCCATTTGAGGAGCGCCAGCCACCGTCAGATCTCTCTAGGGTGATCCGGACCTTCCACCCAGACGAAAGGGTGCCCTTGCTTCTCAGCCATCGATCATCCACGTGGCACCCCCTCATCCGTCGGATAATAAGAGGGGTAAATTTCTTTTAGGCCCCTGTCTCTATTATTTTTGTTATTTAGTCCTGTAAATATTTACTTCAGTTGTTTTTATTTTGGTTATTTTGCACATTGGACCTTCATGTCTCTGCTATTTGCATTTTAGTCCTTATATATGTGGGCCACGTGCATCGACACGTGAGGACTTGGTCTTTTTGCACTTTCTATCCTATATTTCTTGTGTGTTGTTTTTTGATCTTTTAGAAATAAGAATTACAAGTAGGTCCCTCCGTGCCTGATTCACGTGCATTGCGCGTGACTTGTTGGACATTATTTTGCACGAGGGCCCCTATACTTTCTGGATTTGTTATTGTTTGGCCCCTGCAACTATTTTTCCTTGCATTTAGGTCCCTATGCACTATGAGCCTTTGTTTTATTTAAATAAAATAGCAAATTAAACCCAAATTGCGTGAATTTTGGATACTTGGCTCCTGCCACTGTGTAAAAATTTCCCTAAATTTTGGGTACATTTTTAGGCTTTTTGTTATTTTTAATAATTCAAAAACTGTAGTTTTTGTGACTGTCTGGTTTAGAAAATCATAAAAAATATTAAAACTACTTTAAAATTCTAAAGAAATTAGGATTTGTTAGTTTTCGGGTGTTTGAATTTCTATGTAATTTTGGTAATTTTTGGATAAACAAAAACCTTAAAAATTTAAAAACCATAAAAAACTTACAAAAATTCTGAAAAATTATAGAAAAATCATGAAAATATAAACTCTTTTTCTAAATTTTATTTGTTATTTATATTTTTTTATAAAAATTACCTCCAAACTTGTACAGATCCATTTGATATTTTAAATGGATTTTTCAAGTCTGGCTGGACAGTAGCTTACTATTTTTGGCTTTCTTGATTTTTAGAAAATTATATAAAAATTAGAAAAATCTGAAAAATTCAACAAAAACACTAAAAAATATAAAAAACATAAAAACATTTTTGTTTGAATTTTTGAGCATTTTTTAGTGTTTAAATAATTTGTTGTGTGTGTTTGTTTTTGCCTTTTTCCTATTTTCCTTCATTATTAAAAATCCAAAAAAATATAAAAATAATTAAAAAACCACCAAAAATACTTTTGTTTTCTTTATTTTATTTTTAGACTACTTCGTAGGCCGCAAGGCCAATTCGTGCTCCCTGAGACCGACCCTGGGTGCTAAACCAGGTTAATCTTTTAGCCAGGACCGCTATATCTTATTTTATTGATTTTCTATCTTTTTATTTGGTGGTCTGATCTTATTTTTCTTGATCGAGCCGATTCCGAGTGACTGAGGTCGCAATGACCTTAGTTATCTATCTGCCTTAGTTGCTCGTCGATTTTTCGGTCATCATCTCCCCAAAGAAGAGCTTATCGATGCCACTTTCAACTCTCTCCCGTGCATTGATGAACATGCCCTTCACCATCTTCTACCTCGGATCCTTGATTGGCTTGTATTACGTGGATCCGTTCCTCATCAAGAAGGGCTCAATTCCCTTTCCCTTGTGTTTTTTGGTGGTGGTGTTACTGGTGCACCTCCAGAACCACTCCCACTGCCACCTGCACCATAGAAGTTGCCTCGTGCACCACCGAGTTCTCTCATCTCGAACTCACTCCTCATTGATTCTTTTGTTGCCCACATGTATGCCCTCCTTTTCACTGTAGTCTGAATGTCAACGGGGTAGATAAAATCATCGTCGTCTGAATATGAGAGGATGCATAACTCTTTCTCAAACATGAACTCTTTGAATTGTTCATCCCTCCTGACCTCTATGTATCCCTATCCTTCTTCTTGTCCAAGCTTGTCTTCACCTTGTCCCTCACATCTTTGAGGCAACACATGTACTTGGGCAACGTTCTTATTATTGCCAACGAGATGTTTCTTCATCCTCGTGATCCCCCCTCCTCCCAACTTCTTCCCACAGAAATTGCATTGTGGTTAGGCTTTGTTGCCATCAGGAGCGGAGGCATATCTCCAACCAATGTCCCCACTGAAATCCCTCCTCTAGTCCTCAGAATTGTCAGACCCTGATCAGGAATGTGCCATGGTGATGATCACCGAAACTTGTGAGGAAATTGTAGAACAATCACTCATGAGCCATACAAAGCAAATAATACGTATTTGATAATTAGTTTATGTTTTAATTTTCAGAATTAATATACTTTTATTTTTTCTAACACTTAATACACACAAACTTGTAAATACTCAGTGTTTAAAATTGAAAGTATACCCTTAATATTCTAATTTTGAGAGAAAAAACACCTTATATCTGTACACTAGGGTCTTAGATCTAGCAATTCGGGGACCATTCTCAAGAAAAACCACCTAAGAGACACAAAACATGTAAAATAACACGTAGATCTAAGGTTTGATTTTTACAATTACCCAATTTTTAAATTTCATTTACAAAAAAATCGAATCATATTTTCTACGTCCAAAACTTATGATCCGAGTTTATCCTTGAAGAACTCGGTATGATTCCACATTAAAACACAAAAGCACCTTTCTCTTCCATAGATCTCACAAATTATTTCCAAAGTATGTTTTACTACATGTTATACACGAGATCTGAGTAAATACATTCATAACTCATCATCATTGCACATTTCATAAAACCCTTAATTTTGGTCTACAAAAATCAAGCTAGATATTCAAAATCTCTCAAACAAAAAACACCACACCAAGCAAGATCAACATCATAGGAACAAAATACTTAAAAAATTGAAGAAATTGATGAAGATTTGACCAATTTTGGCTTACCTTGAAGAAATGGGCGAAATATAGGCTTGGAGAACTGTGGAGGAAGTCCCAACAACAAGCAGCAGAAAGTGAGAGAAAAGGAGAATTTCAACCGATATTTCAGTTTATCTCACCAAACTAGAAATTTTTTTATTCAAGATTTGCTATTTTTGGAGATCTCTTAAGATGGCTTGAGATCTTGCCGATATCTCACGAGCTTTCGGTCAAAATCTTGGAAATCAACATCTATACGGGCTTTTATATATAGACCTAGCGAAATCAAAATTTCGGTGATATTTTGCTGAAATTTCACGATATTTGGAACCATGAGGTGAAGTTCTCAAGAACTTCATCGTGTGGCCACCGAACCATACAACATGCGATAACCAATCCCGCTCATTGTTTTCGCACCTCGGGACTTGGGGATGTTACATGCCTTCCCTACTTGATCCATCAGGCATCTACGACTGATCCTGTGTCTTCAAGAAATTCTTGATGAGGTCCTCGAACTGCCACAAGGTTATATCACGTTCCCAGCTTGCCTCTTCCTCTGGGAGTCCCTTTCACTTGATGAGAAAAAAAAAGATCCTCCGGTTCTTCTTTCTCTAGCCCTCCACATGCATGTCAAGAATCTTCTCAGCTACCTTCGTATGCTAAACCCATACATTTGGAGGGGCATGTTTCGGTGCCCTCCTAGTGCTATCTTCTCTATCCTCATGGTACTCCTTTAGGAAGTTGGAATGGAACATGGGATGCAGCTTCAATCTCTTTGGAAGAAATAGTTGATATACGATCGGTCCCACGCATCGAATTATCTCAAAGGATCCATCCTAGCGAGGAATGAGACTCGTGTTCACTATCTTCCTCATTATCTTCTTCCAAATATGGGGCGTTAGATTCAGCAACACCTTCTTCCCAACCTGGAACTCAACTAACCTACGGTTCTTATCAACCACCTTCTTCATACTGCATTAAGCGTGAGCCAACACATCCTTCACTTCCTCCCATCGATCCTGCCTCTCTCGTGTGAAACGGTATGTAGCGGGACATCATTCTTGGCTGTCTTGATTCACTACTTAGTGTGGTGTCACGACCTGTCTGACCATTACAATCTCGATGGACTTTGACCTATGGTTGAGGTCTGTTGCAGATTTAGCACAATTGCGAAGTATCCAGTAATCTCACCCAATTGTGTTGATTAGTCGTCACATAGTGCCTCAGGTACTCTTCAAGAAGGGCATTGATTCATTTTTTCTATCCATCCGTCTGTGGGTGGATACTGGTAGAGAACTTGACATCGGATCCCATCATCTCAAATAAGGTCGTACAAAATCAACCCGTGAACTGTGTGTCACGGTCATTCACGATGTCCATTGGTATGCCCCAATGCTTCACCACATTTTGCAAGAATAGCTTCATTGTGGTCTCTACCATACACTCCTAAGGCGCTGGTACGAAGGTTGTGTATTTGGAGAAGCGATCAACTACTACTATCACTGCATTATTCTCATCCACCTTCGAGAACCCAGTGATGAAGTTCATGGAGACTCTCTCCCTCAGATGTGAAGGGACGGACAGGGGCTCCAACAGTCATGTTGTGCTCTTCCTCTCTATCTTATCTTGTTGGCACACAAGACATGAAAGCACATAGACTTCCACATCTCCCTCCATCCTCAACCAAAATTAGCTCGAGGAGAGGAGTGCCAACGTGCGCTCCACCCTCGGATGACACGTCCACTGTGTGTCATGCCTCCTTCAGCAATATCTTCCTCAAGCCACCACTCGAGGAAACATAGGCCCTCATGCCTTTTTGCGTAGAGGATGCCTTCCTCTACCTAGAATCTCCATATTTCTCCATCGTTCATGCGTTGCACCAAGTGCGACGTGATTGGATCCTCTTATGTATGCTCTGGGATGCGCTCGAGCATGTCTCCAAACACTCAGGTGACCAATGCAATCACCATGACCTTCGACTTTTCTGGTTTGCTCTTCCTTGAGAGAGCGTATGTTATGTGGTTGGACCTCCCAAGCTTGTAGCGAAGCTCGAAGTCGAATTTCGTAAGAAAGTCTTCCCATTGTGCCTGCTTGGGAGTCATCTTCTTCTGTGTGACAAAGCAGCATGTTGCCATGTTGTCCATCTACACCTTGAACTTCGATCCGAGGAAGTAGTGGCACCATGTTCTCAGACAATAGACCATTGCTGTCATATCCTTCTCATGTACAATATATCTCTTCTCTGCCGGATTCAACTTGTGGCTCTCATATGCCACAAGGTATCTATATTGAACCAACACACCTCCAAGTGCATAGTCGGACGCGTCAGTTTGGATTTCTAATGACTTCTTGAAATCTGGGAGATGTAGAATCGACTCTTCTACCATCGCCCTCTTCAGCTTCTAGAATGCCTCATGCCATTCACACATCCATATCCAAGGTTGATCCTTCTGAAGTAGGTATGTCAGGGGTACCACCTTCTTGGAATATTGCTTGACGAACTTCCTATAGTAGTTCACCAATTAGAGAAAGGATCACAACTCCGTAGCTTTTGTGGGTATCTCCCACTCTTCTATAGCTTGAGTCTTCCTGGGCTCCATGTGTATTGTATCTCCGTCGACTATATACCCGAGGAAGGAGATAGTCTCCTGACCAACGACACACTTCTCCGGCTTCAAGTATAGCCGGTTTTACCTCAGCTTCTCAAGCACCGTCTGCAGATAGTTGACGTGTTCTTCCAGGGTCCTACTGTGCACCACTATGTCATCCAAGTAAACTACAACAAAAGAGTCGATATACTCATGGATGACATCATTCATCATGGCACATAAAGTAGCTGGGGCATTAGTCAATCCAAACGGTATAATAAGGAACTCAAAGGAACCATAGAACGTTGACACATCCTCTTCGGTTCGTCTCCCTACTTGATGCATACCTGGTACTATCTCAGCATGAGATCCATCTTCGAAAAGTACTTGGCCTGGACCAATCGATCAAATATGTCTTCAACACTGGGGACAAGGTACTTGTTCTTCACCATCACCTTGTTGAACATGCGGTAGTCCGCGCACATCTGCAAGCTCCCATCCTTATTCTTTAGGAACAACACCGATGCTCCATATGGGGCCTTTCTTGGGCGCATCAGACCATCGTCCACCAGCTCCTTGAGTTGTCTCCATAACTCCTTTAAATGCGCATGGGACATCTCGTATGGTGCAAGTACATGAGGCATCGTACATGGAAGTAGTTCGATGGCATGATTCACATCTCACTTCGGTGGAAGCTCCTCCGACAGCTCCTTCGACATCACATCCTTAAACTCGCCCAACATATTTTGTACTACCTTGTAGCATGACTGAATCTCGACACTGTCTTCTTCGATACATGCCATAGCCAAGTATGTAGTCTCCCCTTTCTTTAGCCCATTGCAGACTTGCATCGCAAACATGGTTCCAGTCTGTCCCTTCTTCTTGATAGCCCTTGTGAAGTAGGGGTTATCTCCGGTAGCAAAGAAGACTCCTCCCCCCACAAGGAGTCAGGTGTATTTACCTTCTTCAAAAACTCAACTCCTAGAATGACTTGGAAGTCATCATGAGGTACCACGAGGAAGTGTACTTTTCCCTGCCAATCACCCAACTAGACATTACAATTTGCCATACCTTTGATCTATAGTGATTCGGAGTTGGCAAGCTTCACACAGCACTAGCTCTTCTCCATGGGAACTCCCAAGCTCCCGAACTCTTTGCTGGAGAGAAGTTGTGCATTGCTCCAGTATCTATCATGGCCAAAAGGGTCTTCTTGTGTACCACATAATCGAGGTACACCATCTCTGGATTCTCGCGCTCCACCTCCATCTTCACCTTTTTTCCTAACTTCAATGGGCACAAGCAAATGTCGCGCAACAACTTGAGGTTCATCATGCATGCCTCTTCTTTGGAGTTATCCTCCATCATCATAGAGTTCAACTTCTCCCTCTTTTGGCACTCTTGTGCTCGTGTGGCCCGTCACAAATGAAGCAACCCTTCCTCTTAAGTTGCTCAACCTTCTTGGAGGATTCCACTCCTTCCTTCGAAGTCTCGATCTTGCCAGACTTCTTGAGCTTCTCTCTTGCCCTTTTTTCTTTAGGATTTCTCTACTCCTTCTTGGTCTCCTTCTTAATGTGGGTTGGACTATGTAGCCTACCAAAGCATTCGCCCGACGATGGTCATCTGGAGGTCCTTCACCCCTTACCTCCTAAGCTTCGGCTGAGCCCATTTTTGGAGATCCACCATAAAGTTAAATAGGTTGTCTTTTTCAAACATACGAGCAACAATCATGAGAATCGCCTCTCATACTGTCGTACGGTTCTGGTCAGCTTCAGCCTTCGAAGTGCTTCCCTCGCCACCCAAGTAGTGTTGGTGGATAGAAACTGCTCCTTCAACTCTTTCACCAACTGATCCCAAGATGAGATGTCTGGTCTTTTTTCGGATGTGTAGCTCATCCACCATAGCTTTGTATGGTCGGACAAGTACATCACCACCAAGGATACCTTCTCTGCTTCAGGAGTCTTGACAGCTTTAAAATACATCTCCATGTCCCACAAAAGTTTTCCTAGTCTTTGGCACACCACGTGCATGACAATGACATGGGTTATGGCACCTTTGGCCTTCATGCATTGCTGGCTCCGCTGCTATTTGCTACTGCCTTCTTGATAATGGAGATCTCCTCATGTTGCTCCTGCACTAGGGCCTCAAGCTCCTCTAGCTTCTCTCCAAGCGCCTTTACCACATCAATCGAACATAGACTCCCATCATCGATGTCTGTCGATCCCATGCATGCCTCATCCTCCCATATGAGACAAGAATTAGGCATGAGTACCCATTGTGGACTGAATCTTCACCACAACTCCATCCAAGGCAACAATGTGATCACCGCTATTGGGCGTCATCTTGTAACCTATGATACAAGTTATCACATGTGTAAAATCTCACCATCGATTTTGAGATTAATCTATGCGATAGCTTCTCGATCGAAGATGTACATTAGCATGCCTAATAACCATGATGCTTGAACAACTCGAACACGCAAACACTCAAGTACATAAGGACACAAGAGCAATGATACTAACTTCTCTTTGTTATTAGCAAGAGACTCTCTCATGTGTACGTTGTTTACAAATGAGACCTACCCCTCCTTATATACACAAGCCTGAGGTATACGAAGGGACAACACTATTACATGTACAATGAGTGTAAGGACTCTTCATCTCCTATGGGTACCCTTCATCTTTTGAGGTGACTCTTCATATACCTTGGCTCTTCATCTTCCGTGCGATCCATTCATCTTCTGTAATTAACGCCGCGTCACCTACTTCGTCAGCATGCCATATTGTCTACCACGTCAGCATGCCATGACATTACACCCTGTCATCACTGGGCCCCATGCTCCTACATAGGATGTTGCAGCTCTGCTATGTCAAGCGTCGCCGAACACTTGTGTTGTGCCAAGGGGAATCCATGACCTCCGAACCTTCATGCGGTAAACCCCATCCTTATCTAGCCGTACGCTATGGTGAAGTCCTCCAAAATTTCGTCGTGTGGCCACCGAATCACATAGCATGCAATAACCCATCTCGCACGATGTTATCGTACCTCAGGACTTGGGGGCGTTACAGTCACCACCATTGCTACCATAGTCATAGCCACCACCACTCGACGATGCACCATCGTTGCACTGTTGTAATGGTTAGTGGACTAGACTTAATAGTCTGTTTGACTATGAGGTTGGGGGGATGACGAATTAAATATTTAGTATTTGATTGATATTCGGTTCGACCGAATAGTCGGCTCGACCATTGGTTGATTGTAAAAGAGTATTTATTTTTTATTTTTTATTTTTGTTTTGAGGGTTATGATTTATCCCAATATCAGTAGAAATGTGAAAATTCCATCTTGATTTTTCCAATGATCTTTTTTTTTAAATAGATTCAACTACAGTAGTTAAATAGAAGTTATGATGCACTGACTCTTCTTTTAGAACTAAACTTATTTGATTAGTGCATATTGGCTTTGTTTAAAATTCAGTCGATTCCTATTTAGTTAACTGATGGCTCTAGATACATTTACCACACATATACGAATATATGTATTTGGTATAATTATTATATTTACAATAGCTAAAAAATACACAATCGAATAATCTTGAATAATCGTCCAAATACCAATTACTTTTTATCTAGTGCCCCCTTCATCTGACTACGGAATACTGACTTTTGCAGCATTGATCACTACACATCGTCACAATCATCGTCGCCGCCACCGTGCTGCTGAATGTGAGCACTACTACGCCACTCCCATTGTGTCCCACCACACACCATATGGTCGTGCTCATCATCACTTGCATACACCACACACAGCACGCGCTGCGATCACTGGTCGCACCATTATCATTTTACACACCATCTGCTTGCTGCATGACCACCGCACACACCATCAGGGGCGGAACCAGGAATTTTATCAAGGGGGGCCAACTAAACAAAATAAAGGATAGAGAGAGATAAAGTGAGTAAAGCCAATTTTTTTAACAAAATATGCAAACATGGGATTTGAACCTTGGTTTGTTAATTGGAGAAAACAACACTTTACCAGTGAAACATTGAGCATTTAGTGATATTACTTGACATTATTCATTCTATATTTAATACTTAAGCAGGGGCCATATCAAAATTTAATAACATTAATAAGAGAAATGTAATAATTAAGGAGGGGCCATGGTCCCCCAAAACTATATGCTAGTTCCGCCCCTGCACACCATCCGTTTGCTTCTCGCTCGTGCCACTATCACACCATTGTAGTCACATGAACAAATGGGTACATGCTCCACCTTAAAATGATATTTTTCAAAAAATTCGAAATATTCATGCTGACGTGGACGGCAATATGAATGTCACGTGAAGTTTGAGAAGGTTTTGGGATATATTTTGATTGGCGATCTTACCTACACTACACGTTTCTTAATTAATGCATTTGATATGGAACGCTCTTGATCGCCATTGCCAATCTGATATTTGAAGGCACTCCAACTCCTACACGTGTTCCCATGAACAGAGAATGGGCGTCGTACCAACACCTCAAGGAAGCTCTCGCTCATGCCATTGGCGAGCGCGCGGCCACCACCTCCCGCTTAAGATGCCTCCACGCCCGCGCCATCACCTCCGGAGTTGCCGCCAACCTATACGTATCCGCCGCCCTCGTCTCCCGCTACCTCTCCCTTGGGAACGACCTCCGCACCCCACTCGCCATCCTCCACTCCCTCCGCCCAAAGCCCACCAAGACCCTCCTTTGGAACTCCCTCATCCGAGGTTGCATTACCCACAAAAGACCCACATTGGCAATCGACCTCTACCGTGACATGGTGACCTGCTCTGCTGTGCCGGACGGCCACACCTACCACCTTGTGCTGGCCGCTTGTACAAATCTGGGGGAGCTTGGACTGGCCGAGGAGGTTGCCCAGGAGGCCAAAAGAAGGGGCTTTGGGAGAGATTTGCTTGTGGCTACCTCCCTGGTCGGTTTGTACTGCAAGGTTGGCGACGTGACGAGTGCATGTCAGATGTTTGATGAAATGCCTAAGAAAGATACTGTTGCGTGGAATACGATGATGAGTGGGTTTTTGAGAAAGGGGTTATTTTCTGAGGCTGTGGGTTTGTTCAAGAGGATGTTGGTTGAGGATGGTGTTCGACCCACAGACGCCAGTCTTGCAAGCTTGTTGTCGGTATGCGGTGATATGGGATTGCTAGAGTTGGGGGAGGTTTTTCATGGGTACGCAATTGGGATGGGTTTAGATGGGCATCTGTTTGTCTCAAATTCTCTTATTAAGATGTATGTTGCTTGCGGGTTGTTGGATTGTGGTGGGAGGTTGTTTAGTGCGATGGTTGTGAGGGATACCGTCTCTTGGAGTAGCATTATTGGGGGCTATGTCCAGCATGGGTACTCTAATTTGGCGCTTAAGCTCTTCCATAAGATGGTGTGCAGTATACAGCTGCATCCTACTAGACCATTGTTGCTCAATGTCCTTCAAGCATGCACTATCACAGGGCAATGGAGTATTGGGAAGTTTATTGAGCAGGAGTACATGCATGGCGGAGGAACTGGGCCCATAGTAGATGCAAGATTGATCACAGCTCTTGTCCATATGTATGTGGAATGTGGATTGGTGGATATGGCTCTGGGAATTTTGAATGGAACTACGGTCGTGTGCGATGATGTGTTTGCATGGAATGCTGCAATAAGTGCTTGTGCTAGGGTTGGGGAGACAAGCAAAGCCTGTATGATTGCACTGAAAATGCTAAGTAGAGGTGTTCATCCTGATATGATCACGTTCTTGATTTTACTTTCCCTCTCCATGACCCCTCCTTTTCTACCGTATGGGATGGCACTTCATACCTGTATTATAAAAAGAGGTTTAGATTTAGAAACACCCGTCTCCAATGCATTGATTGATATGTATTCAAAAAGTGGGAATGTAGAAGACTCCTACAAGGTTTTTACAGGAATCCAAGTAAAGAATGTAATCTCTTGGAGTTCAATGATCAAAGGCTACACATTTAATAGCAATGCTGATAAGGCACTCACCCTTTTCCGACTGATGCAACAAACTACTGTTAGGCCAAACTACATCACCTTTCTTGCTGCCCTTACTGCATGCTGTCATGCGGGTTATATCGAAGCTGGGCGAGAGCTGTTCATGTCAATGAAGGAGGACTTTGACATACAACCTTCCTTTGAGATCTATACATGCATGGTAGATCTTCTCTGCCGAGCTGGGCTTTTGCAGGAAGTACATGACTTATTAGAAAATAGTAGGCTGGATCAATATGGAAGCAGTTTTTTGTGGGGTTCTCTGCTAAATGCATGCAGAATGTATGCAAATTGTTTGGTTGGAGAAATGGCAGCAAGAAAGTTATTTTTCCTGGAGCCTGAGAATGCAGGGAACTACAAAGTGCTTGCTGAAATCTACATTTCTGCCGGACGAGGCGAGGATGCAAAAGGTGTCCTAGAAATGTTGAAAGATAACTGTCATGAAGCCAATCCAGGTTGCAGTTGGATAGAAGTTTGTTAAACTTAGTTGTTCTCAAATGATACTTCAGATCCATGCAGCTTGAGACATGGGGATTTTAGGTACATAGCTTCTGGATAAAGTTGCCATTGTTTGACCTAGAGGTTACGGGTTTGAGTCGTGGATACAACCTCTTGTTCGAAAAAAGCAAGGTAATGCTGCATATGCCTTACAATAGACCCATAGTGGTCTGACCCTTCTCGAAAATCTACATAGCGGAAGCTTATGCACTGGGCTGCCCTTTCAGTAATTTGTTTTTTTGGGTATTATAATTGTTTTAACATTAATTATCAAGGTTGTCATTTTAAATGTCACCTAGAATTAGTATAGTATGATTTTTAAGCCACAAGGCAAAATTGTTTCTGTTCAATTGTGACATTGTGTGCACAGATGACCCATCTCAAGGAGGTAGACATGCCCAAAAAAGAGAATATTACATCATCATAGTCACTTCTGCAGTTTAAAATAAAGATTTATCAGCATGTGCTTTGCTTATTAATTGGACAAGCATAAATGAATTGAAGGTTGGTGGTCATTATATTAGCCTGCTATAATTATGAGACAATTCCCTATTGTGTACCCTCTTTACTTAGGTTAAATTCCAATTTAATTTATTGCGTGCATCATTAAAACACACTCTTTTCACGTTGGGAAATTCTTATAAAATTACATGGCTTATGCTCAGAATAAATTTCTCACTCAACAACAACACCACCACCAAAGCCTTTTCCCACAATTAAGTAGGGTTGGCTACGTGGATTTTTTGCCTCCATTCATATCTATCTTGGGTCATTCTTGGGCTTCAATCTAAATAGCTAAGATCCCTTCGGATAGTCTCATTCCAACACTTCTCGAGCCTTCCTCGACTTCTCTTAACCGACTCAACATCCCAAATCTCGTATCTTCTAACTGGTGCATCAACCGACCTCCTTTGCAAATGGTGAAACTATCTTAAGCGATTTTCTCTCATCTTATCCTCTATCGGAGCTACACCAACTTCCTTATCTGATCGTGTCATTCCAAATCCAATCTTTTCGTGACCACACATCCACCTTAGGATTTTCATTTCTGTTACTGTCATTCTTTGCACATGTCTATGATTCACAGACCAACATTCTGATCCATAGAGCATAGCAGATCCCACGACTGCTTTGTAATGCTTTCCTTCAACTTTCAAAGGGATTTTCTTACCACAAAGAATAGTAGAGGCTCCTCTCAACTTTAGTATCTCCATCAATTTCCCCATCTTGTTGTAAAATAGATCCCAAGTATCTGAAATAATATTTCTTCTAAATACTATAACCTCCAATCTTCACCTCGAGCCCTTCACCATTATTTCCATCAAATATGCACTCTATATATTCGGTTTTAGCCTTACTTGTACGAAATCCTTTGGTCTCTAAGGCATGTCTCCAAACCTCCAGCTTCTCATTTACTCCATCTCTTGCCTCATCAATCAACACGATATCATCGACGAACAACATACACTAAGGTATCTCATCCGGATTCTGATTAGTCAACTCGTCCATAATCGAAGTAAAAAGGAATGGACTCAGAGCTGAACCTTGATGTATACCAATATTGATGTTAAAATAGTTAGTCTTCCCAAATTAGATCCTTACATAAGATGAATCCCCATCATGCATATCATTTATAAGGTTAATGTATGGGACATATACTTGTCTCTTCTCCAAAACTCTCCACTAAATCTCCCTTGGGATTGAATCATAAGCCTTCTTCTCCAAATCAATAAAAATCATATGGAAGTTCTTTTTTTAGCTCTATAAATGTCCATTGTTTTCCTCAACAAGTGGATAACTTCAATAGTTAAGCGACATGACATGAATCCGAATTGATTTTCCGTTATTTCGGAAACTTACCTCAACCTTCTTTCAATCAGACATTCCGAAATTTTCATAGTATGACTCGTCAGTTTGATACTTCTATAATTCAAACAATTTTGAATGTCTCCTTTATTCTTATAACGAGGCACCGCCAAGCTTATCTTCCATTCTTTAGGCATTTTCTTGCTTCGCCAAATAACATTGAATAAATTTGTGAGCCAAGTCAAATCCCATTCATCTAAAACTCTCCAAACTTCTATAGGAATATCATAAAGGTCCTACTCCGTTCTCAGGTTTCATAATCTTTAAAGCCTCATCTACTTTATTCCTTTATATCAGTTTATAGCTTACATGATTCAGGTAACATTTACTACCATCAAGATCTCCCAAAGTAATCTCTTTATTCCCTTCTCTTATGAAAAGCTTATGGAAATACTACTACCATCTATTCTCTATATCCTTCTGAATAAATTTCTGACTATCTCAAGATAATGTTATATTCATCTCAAGTCATGTTTATGCTTGTGTTCTCTGTTTTTTTTTTAATTATTTTGCCCCCTCCAGTGCAAGGACGGCTACAAGATGCAGTCTCTCTTGCACATATCCTTTATGTCAACTCATTGGCCTGCCTAATCACTCTTGTTTATTCTGGAGGTTCATGTTTGTGTTTTCTTTGATAATATTGTTGGAAGGAATCATGCTTATGATTTCTGTAAATTGTCGTGAATATGCATGATGCTTGAAATTCATCTTATAATGTGTTTCTTGGATGATTACCTCCCTTTTAATTAAACAGAAAAGGAAAATAAGTTTATATTTTTACTGATGAAAACGATGAGATGATTTTCTGGACAGTAAGTATGATAGGTCCAGTAGAGAGGAAGTATACCCATCCAAATTGTTGCCTTTGTTTGCAGGTGTTGACAACATCTGGAAGCTCATGATCTTTTCTCCAACTTTAAAGACTGAACTTGTTCAGAAGAGGGTATCTGAAGTCTCATTGGCAACACCAAATGCTTCTGCTGCTGGGAACAAGAAGTTCCTGCAAGGCCATTTCCTGCTGAAGTTAGAGTGGAGGTTTTTGAACTTTTACTTGCTCACATCAATTATGGTGAAAGGTCGAGTAAGCTTTCTGACATTGATTGCAAGAAGTTTATTCAACAACTTGCAGTCACATGGTGATATTCTGGTTTATTCAACAACATTCCAAGCTTTCTGTTTCAATGCTTGGTGGCTTTTACCTCTTCAAACTTTTCTTGACTGCATCACAGTAGAATCATGGTCAAAGGTGGGTGTAGTGTTCCAAATTTTCTTACAATGACTGCAAGAAGTTTCTTCTACAACTTACTGTCCGGCAATGAAGTTTCATTAACAAATTCTAAACAACTTCAATCAGTTTTGTCATCGATTTCACATCTATCTTTATGGTCAAGTTACTGAAATTTCTGTGAACAATGAGATATTTCTCTGGACAATAAGCATGAGAAATACAGCAAGGCAATGTTTACCCACTGAATTGTTGCCTTTCGTTGTAACAGGAGTTTATAGCATCAGAAAGACCCCAATCGGTTTGCAACTTTAAGATCTGGGCTGTTCATAAGTGGGTAGTTCCATTGGCTGTCCCATATGCTTCTGCCTCCAGGAATCAGAATGATAGTTCCTAACCATTGCTTGTTAACGTTGGAGAAGTTATCGAGTTTTTTTGTCCACTTCACATTAATATCATCGTGAAAGGTGGGACACCATTTAAAGCTTTCTTACATTGACTGCGATATGTGAAGTTTTTTCATTGCTGGGTTGTTTTTGACTTATCAAACTTTTCATGCCAGCATCACAGTAAAATGGCGGTGGAATCTTGGAGCAGTGTTTCTAGCCTTCTTACAAAGACAGAAAGAAATTTCAACAACTTGTTGTCCGGGCGATGAACTTTTGTTACTATGTTGCTGCTCCTGAAAGTTGATTTTTGACAGCTTGAGGTCCTGCAGAAAAATATGAATATGCATTCGATGGATTTTTATAAAGCCCTGAAGAAAAGATATTCTTTCTTTTACCAGTAAACCATATGACGTCGTCAAATCATTGTCCAGAGGCTTCAGAATTAGGTAATTCCAAATTCAACTTCTGTCACTTACATGGTAGCTTCCTGCATTCCCTCCCTTTAATGAAATTGTACAAGTATTAGCTAAAATTCCATGTCATAGCAAGGAGGAGTCAAGGTTGCAAAAGTCGGCAGTCGGTACTCGTTGGGCCGGGTCACTGACTAAGGATCAATCAACAATCGGGCAACTAATCGGATGTAGTCGGACATTAATCGATTTTGATTTATTTTATTTTTTTTAAATGTATAAATTATTTTTATACATATACTCTCTAAATTTGTATAAAGTTAGCAATTTCAAGCTAAAAAAAGAAGCAATTGAAGCAAAAGAAGAAAAAAGAAGCAAGTTTAGAACAAATG
Source organism: Ottelia alismoides (assembly GCA_037367405.1). NCBI lineage: Eukaryota > Viridiplantae > Streptophyta > Magnoliopsida > Alismatales > Hydrocharitaceae > Ottelia > Ottelia alismoides. Next base: position 45,166 of record JAZKJV010009616.1, on the reverse strand, counting down.
TTAGCTATATAATACAAGCTAATGTTCACTAACAGATACAACATGTCAAAACAAAAATAATTCAAGTAGGAAGTAACACGTCATTCATATCCATCAATGTTATCATCCAAATGAAGCTCATCATCATCATCATCATCATCTTCATCAATGTCTTCAGGCAGAAATTCCTCTTCTTCCTCATTTATAGGCACAACATTTGAGCTCGATAATGAAGCTCCCTTGCCACATTCACATCTTTGGCTTTATTTCATCTCCAAATTCTCTTCAACACCACTTGCATGAGCTACTGCACCCCAAGTCAATCTGAAATCAAGAAAAACCTCATCTTGAGCTTGTTCATTGACCTCTCCAATCCATTCACCTAAATATGCATGATCACGGGAGGAAAGAGGATCTCTTCCTTTTTCAAGCTGACGTTTCATCAGGTTGGTATTGAAACGAACGTACACAAGATCATTCAGGCTCTTTGTCTCCATCCTATCTTTCTTCTTGGTATGGATCTGTAAGCAACATGATAAAAATTGTGATTATATCAATTGTTAATTTACTACTAGTATTCCAATTAGCTGGGTCAGTGGAGTCATTACCGAGTTTAACGTACTCCAGCTGCGCTCACATCTAGAGGACGAAGACGTCAAGCTCAAGATCTTGATGGCCATGGCTTTCAAATGTGGTGTGCCATCTCCATGATTATACCACCAATTATCTATTAAAATAGAGAATTGATTAAGTAAATAAAATTAAAGATGATTCGAATCACATGAACTGAAACAATGACTGGAATACCTGGATCGCAATTTTCTTCATTTCTCATCCTTTGTCTCACGGCTAATGGCTTGCCAAATGCCCCTTGACCATGTCTTTAATCAAGAAGCTCCTTTGTGGTGATGACATCTTGTACATCCAAATATGGATAAAATCTTTTTGTACAATTCATAAAACATCTTTTCACCACAACATTTGCATCACCACCACACTCCGTGTTTTAGAAGTATGAGTCCAAAAAGTTAGCCACCAAATGCAATGGAGTGTCAAGCCTGCCTTTGATCTTGGAGATAATATCATCCACAAAAAGCTTATAAGATGACTCCACACCATTGAAAGCTGCAATTATCTCTTTCTTTGCCTCTTCAAGTCCTCCGTAAACAAAGCTCATGGATGGACACCGATCCACATCAACCACACGCTATAGGCGAAACAAAGATGTAAATTTTTTTATTGCAAGTGCTCTATGGTTCCAAAAAGTAGCACCGTCTGAAGACCATGGGCGACGCTTGTTCTCCTTTTTGGTCTTGTACCATTTGTAGTTCCTCCACTCATCTGACTAAAATATCAATCTCATCTTGTCTTTTTTCTCTAGAATACTTTCAAGAGTGAGGAAAGTAGCTGCGAACCTCGTTTGCCCTGGTCTAGCAATGTTCATCTTGTTTGTGAACTTCTGCATCAAGCTTGGAGTTTTACTGCAACCACGTTGCATTTACGGTGCGCAAAATGTTGCTTGAACATGTAAATCGCTCCTTTCACCATCTTCTTGCACAACCGGCAAGTAACCGTGTTCGGATCCACACGGTTTGAAAGGTATCCAAATTGCCATGCATGATCACTTGATCCCAACGACACTTTAAAAAGGCGAGTTGCTACCATAAGCGATGTTCATGGGAGGTGTGGTCATTTACATTATCAAAAACTCACAAGTTAACACTTGAATAAAGAAGTCACTAATTACTATTCTATTAGTAACAATTCTAAAAATACAACAAAACCAAGATACAACTTAGCATACAACAACAACAACAAAGCCTTTTCCCACAATTAAGTAGGGTCGGCTACATGGATTCTTCGCCTCCATTTAGATCTATCTTGGGTCAATCTCGGGCTTATATCCCAAAAAACTAAGATCCCTTCATATATTCTCTTTCCAACACTTCTTGGGTCGTCCTCGCCCTCTCTTGGCCGACTCAACATCCCAACATTCGCATCTCCTAACTGGTGCATCAGCTGATTTTCTTTGCAAATGACCAAACCATCTTAAGCGGTTTTCTCACATCTTATCCTTGATCGGAGGCTTCGGAGCTACACTAAATTTCTTTCTGATTGCATCATTCCGAATCCGATCTTTACATGTGTGTCCACACATCCACCTTAGCATTTTCATTTATGCTACATCCATTCTCTGCACATGTCTATGGTTCACATGCCAAGATACTACTTAACATAAGAACAAAAAATTGCATTTAAATAAGAACACACAAGCTACAACTCCTACAATTGCTTCTAAATAAAAAACAAAGAAGCTACAACTAAGCTCCAACAAGCATTTAAATAAAAACAACTCACCAAAGTTACCGCTACAACTCTTACATCATAATATAACAGTATATGCTAGTATAACACATAACACAATAGCAAGTAGATGAAGAAATGCAAGTAGACACTTCTTAACACAATAATATATAACAAAAAATACTCAACACAACAACATATCAACATATGAACATATCAAAATATCATATCAGCACAACATAACCATCCACCACAATAGAATAGCATATCAACATATCAAGTATCAACACACAAGCACTCAACAAATGATCTTTAACAAGTAGCATAAAAAATACAAAATTAAAACCCTAATTTTTAGCAGCGGCGATGCTGGCTAGAGCGGGAGGAGAGGAACGCAGAGGAGGTGCTTGGTGATCGTGGGAGCTGGCGATGTGGAGGTGTGGCCTTGGTGACTGGATCAACTGGAGTTGGCGATCAGAGGAGTGGCTCGACGATCGTCTGGAGCTGGGGTGTCGATGGAGGGTTTTTCTAAAGGTATCAGGTGCCTAGTTACTGGCATAACCTAAACCTCACCAAACGGATTATCGGTCAAACTATTAATCGGGTATTCGGATGTCTCTTGTCAAAATCGGCTGAATCGGTCGACCAGTCGGCTCGATTAGTCGCTTTACCCAGCCAAGGACCAGCTAGGCCTAGTCAAGTCGGCTAGTATACCGATTCGATAAATCGGACCGACTAATCGGCTGATTTTTACAGGTCCATTAGAAATTTAATGTACATGCTCATGTGTATGTTTTATTCTCATATTTGATTGTCTAATTGAAATAATAATACAATATATACTTTATACGCGATTCAGTATGTGTATATGCATCAAAGAGTTTGTGGTGTTTTGAATCGATGATAGTGATTTATATGCGATTATTGTTGGAGTATTTGTTATGTGCGCCTATTGTGTTGTAGGAGGCAGGATCCATTTACCCCATCCAACAGTTTTGTCCCACATCGTCCAGTGGTGGGACTTGGAGGATCTGTGGAGGCTATATAAAGAGCCCCAGACCTCCTGTATCAAATGAGAAAGTGCAATGCATAACACGCCCCTTTGAGGGCTTCTCACGTGGTTTCATCCCGCTCCTCACGGAGTAGGGTTCCACGTAAAATCATGGTGTTTCCATGTTCTATCTTTCTTGTTTATGCTTTGTTTATCAATCGCTTCCGCATTCTTCTATTTTCTAACATGGTATCAGAGCGGGTTCGATTCTCGAGGATTTCATTCTCTTTATTTTTCGAGATTCGAGTTGATGTTGAAGATGTATTTCTGAAGATCAGTGTACTGTTCATAATCATATTTTGTTCGAGAGATTTATTTTAGGGTTCTTAAGAACCCCAGATGATGTTCCAGCATGCACATGTGCGCAAATCTCGTGTCTGCTAGGGTTCCCCAGCGTGCTCCTAGCACTGGCGGCGGCGCGCGGCCCCAGCCCAGACCTTCCTCGCAACTTCTCCCTCCAGTCCTGGCCTCCTGGCGGCGCCAGGTCCTCCATCTCCTCTCCTGGAGCTCCTGGCGGTGGAACTTCTCCCCGCCCAACAGCTCCCGATCTGGCGGCACCTTCTGGCGCACGAAGCCCTTCAACCCAGTCCGTAGACGATCGCCCATACTCGCGCATCGTGCGCACAGGGCGCGTGCCTCCCATCCTCCGCTCCAAGCGGAAGTCCTTGCACGAGCCGCTCCATCATGCACCTCCCCGCGCGAGACCAACGATGCCCCAACGGCGCTGCTTTTCACCCGACCTAACGGCGGTGCCCCAACGATGCCGTTTCTCCAGGCGGTGACCCCCGATGTGCCAGGCGATGGCCCTCCTGGCGGCTCTGGCGGAACCCTTCCTCGTGGCTCCCCCTTCTTCCAAGGAGCCCTTGGCGGCGGGCTTGTGTTGAGGGAACCCTAAGGCAGCCCCTTTTATTAAAAAAATAGGGGGGTTCTTTTGAAGGGATATTTGAGCCTAAGTTAAAAAAAACAGGGAGATGAAATTTATGAGTAGGCCGTGTACTATTTAAAAAAAAAGAGGCCGTATGAAAAAAAAAGAGAGGGAGGGGGGGGGGAGTTGGCATGTCTTAGAAAAGGGGGGAGAGATTTGTTTAAAAAGAGAGAGAGAGAGAGAAAGAAAGGGATTTTTTTTCCGAAAAAAAGCGCGTACAAGAAAAAGCTGTACGCAGTTTGCGAAAGCCGTATAAAAAAATTCAACGGCTTATTTTAAAAAAAATAATATTATGGCTATTAAAAAAATGGAAATAGCCGGGAAAAAGGGGGGGAAAGCCGTAAAAAAATGTTGAAATGGCTTAAAATGAAAAGCCGAGAAAAAAATTACAACGGCTCAAAAAAATATTTCGCGAAAGAAATTGATTTGCAATTTTTTAAAGCCGAGAAAAATGATTTAATCGACTTATTTGATTTTGTGTTTTCCCCATTATCTTGTCTTCTCCCAACTTGTCGACGTCATGTTTTCCGACCAGTATGGGAGAAAGGGGGAGTATATGTAGAGTCACAGGTGATGTTGCAGATTCAGATGTCAGATTATCCAGACCGATCAGATTTTTCAGACTCTACAAGTTTTCAGATGAAGATTTTCCATGCGCAAGATTCAGACTCGACGTTCAGATTCCGAGTCCACATGTGTGATGCGCAGTTGTTCAGACTCGACAGATTGGTTAGAGTCCAAGATCAAGGCACTCCATGATGAGAGGCTCATTTTTCGAGTTCTCCAGAGAGAGACTTATTTTCAGACACGCACGAGTATGCGGTCTTTTCAGATGAGCACATGTGTGCCATCAATTCAGAGGTCCCCATCCTTTCTTGTTTTGTAGGCCAGAGTTTTCATGTGAGCCATAGGGACTCCAGAGTAGAGGACCATTACCTATGCCATGTTGGCAATGGTTTTCATGTGATATCATAAGTACACCAGAGTAGTGCACCATTCTCTGTGCCAGATGGGAGAGACCCATTTCTCCGACGAGGAGACTTATTTCAGACTCCATTCTCCAGCGACCGTGGACTCCGACAAGGATTGCACAACCACGACCCTTTTCAGTTCGACCCTTTTCAGAGATGGAGCAGTTGTTACATTATTGTGGCGGGCCAGAGTACTCCGACGAGGAGACTCATTTCAGTTGCAGTGACTCTGACAGGCGTAGTTCAGAGCACATGCTCTCTGACGAGGAGATTCAGCAGACTCATACTCCAGCCCGTTCGTCCTCCTCACCTGCACGGCATGAGAAGCAACGTCCTCGACTGCAGCAATGTGCACGTTGGGTTCATATTGTCCGTAGTGTCATGTAGCGTTGAGTTGAGTCTCTTTCTATTTGTCCAAGCTGAGCATTGCATGCTCCAGCTTGAGGGGGAGTGTTGGAGTATTTGTTATGTGCGCCTATTGTATTGTAGGAGGTCCAGGATCCATTTACCCCATCCAACAGTTTTGTCCCACATCGTCCAGTGGTGGGACTTGGAGGCCCTGTGGAGGCTATATAAGGAGCCCCAGACCTCCTGTATCAGATGAGAAAGTGCAATGCATAACACGCCCCTTTGAGGGCTTCTCCCGTGGTTTCATCCCGCTCCTCACGGAGTAGGGTTCCACGTAAAATCATGGTGTTTCCATGTTCTATCTTTCTTGTTTATGCTCTGTTTATCAATCGCTTCCGCATTCTTCTATTTTCTAACAATTATTAAAGAAATATATTTAATTATCTAATTGAATATGTGATTTTATATGTAAATATATGCATCCGTTTATCACTTCCAGTTGGACGCCAAAAAGATTGTGAAAGAATCTGTGGTGTTTCAGTGATGTCAAATAATTTGTGGTGTTAACTGTTAGTCGCTTCTAGTTTTGATGATATATTTGTTATTCTAGTGTAGCAACTGAATCATTGTGAACCAAGAAGACACTTGTATTAGTATTTTTTGATGCCGAATCCAAATCAAAACTATTTATACAACAGCACAAAATGGACAGAACTTTGAAGTTATAGTTTCAAAGAAGTTGATGCAACCATATATTGAAAATTGGAGGGAAAAAGTGGTACCATTTGTGGAAGGTTAGAACAGTTGTAGGCTTGTAGGGATTGCACGTTACAAAAATTGTGAAATCTTGGAATTGGGATGTTGGAATTTTGTGGAATTGGAATTTGTGATGTCGGCTGGAACTCAAACAGTTGCACTGTCCTTCACACAGTCCTTTGATTTGGAAGGGGGTGATGGAATGGGACGGGAAGACGAGAAGTTGCAAGTCAGGATTTACGAGTCTTAACGACTTAAGGCCCCGTTTGTTTGATCGGAAAGGAATTATAATGGAATGGAATCAAGACAAGAATGGAATTAATAATGGAATGGAAAGGAAAAAGTTTTTTCATTCCATTGTTTGGATCATATTAGGAATTGAAACATTGATTATGAGACCTGTTCCATTCTTATATTTGGAAAGGGAAAAAAATATAAAGAAAATAGCATTTCTTTGATATATTTCGTTACGTAGAAAAATAATCGGTATTCTCAGACTTATTTTTTCATATAATCTATTTCATATAAAGAATCAATAGTCAAATTCAAATGGAAATTACTTTGATTTTTTTCAATACAATTGATATATCCATATCCGTATCCGCTGCAATATTTTATTACCATATCTATATCCATATTTTAAAGAAATTGAAAATGTTATGGGTATCCGTATTCGGAAAAAAAATAAAAACGCATATATATGTCCGTATACGTATCGACTAAAATGTAACCAGTATTCATATCCTAAGAAACTAAAGATGATATCTGTATCAATACCTATAGCTGCAAAAAAATAAAAACCCATTTCCGTGTCCATATCCGCTCCCGTAAAAAAACATCATCCATGCCCATATATATCCATAGAAAAATTAAAATCCATATCAATATCCGTTTATGTATATGCTAGAATATAATCAGTATCCATATCTTAGAAAAAATTGAACACTACATCTGTTTCCATATCCATATTAGAAAAAAACATGCATCCATATCCATATGTTAAAAAAACATATCCATGTTTGTTTTATTCAGTATCCGTAAAAAAATCATATCTAATATATTTTATCCTTATAATAGATATATTTAACATATATGTATTCGTATCCGCTGGAATATCTTGTAACCATATTTGTATCCATATCCAAAAAAAATTAAACTGTATCGATACCTGTATCCGCAGAAAAAACGCATATCCATGTCAGTATCCATATATGCATATATTTGTAACTAATCCAACCTTTTGCATCCATATATGCATATATTTGTAACTTATCCAATCTTTTGCATCCATATATTTGTATCCATGTCAGTGTTCATATATCCATATCCAAAAAAATCATATCTATGTCGGTGTCCAAAAAATATCGAAAAAAAATACATTTCCATGCTGATAACCATATATTTGTAACGGTGATATTAATTAAAAAATACTGCAGAAGAATACATTCATTAGCAATTTTTAAGGAATGGAATCCCAATTCCTAGGGGGTGCCTAGGAATGGCAATTCCCATGAAAGAGGGAATCTAGTTTCCTTTGTAATCGTTATTCCTGCCATAATATGATCTAACAAACAAAGGAATGGAATCGACAGAGGAATGGTGATTCCATTCTCTCCTCTATTCCTGCATAACAAACGGGGCCTAGTTATGGGGCTGTACAGGAATTGTGGAATTGGGGAGGGAATTGTCGAATAGGAAAATCGTGGAATTGGATTTTGGGATGAAATTAGGAAGGCAACGTAAATAAATTCTTTTCCATATAAAACTTACCTGTCAACATTGATGGTCGGTGGCCTGGTATCGAACCGGTTCGTTTGGTCTGACCACGGTCTAACCCCATTTTACTTAATATAATAAAAGGTCAATCAGACCGGTTAAACCAACCGGAACTTAGCGTGTTCATGGTAATTTCAGAAAGGCATTATTCTGATGGGACAGCTGTACCTCTAATATTTGTATGTCACATGTTGTATAGTTTTTTCCCCTGTCCTCCGGGTTACATTGCCAATCGAGGGTAATGTAATTCCGCTTTCTTTCATAAGCTGCCACAATTGCGGTGATACACATGATTTTCTACCCACGTAACTCTAAAACTCGTCGAACAATTGTTTAGTAGTAGTAGTAGCTATGTGTTTAATCAGTTCCCTTTCACTTTCGTCATAAACACTTAACTCTCAATATATGGGTGTGATCTGCCTTTATTCTCCAATAGTTATTGACAGGTGACCAAACCATATAAGAGTTAAATAGATACTTCTTAATAGCTTAAATATGAGTAATTTCGGTTTGTTGCTTGGATCTATTTAGTCTTGCATCCATCTGGCCTAAGGGTTTAGTTTCTTTTAAAACACAGAATTTATGCTTCTGTTGTTTCAAAAAGTCTCTCAGTCATGGCCAGATAGACTTGTGGGAATTTAAGCCACATCATCTCAGTGGCTGTTTAATGGAAGCTAAGTAGCATCAATGCTCAATAAATATATAGCTTATTTCTTTTTTCAAGTGTATGTGTATTAAATTTAACTTCTCTGTCGTGTACATGTAGAAAAAATGTTAAAATGATGTTTGAAGTTTAGGACACTGAGCTGTGGCTGTTCCATGGTCGTAGTTGTTGCCTGATGGTACTGGATTATGGTAGTTGATAACATTGATATGTAGGTTCCATGCGTGCTGGGAAAGCTGAGTAGACAAATCAAGGAGGTAATTTCTTAAGATCCTGAATGTAAATTGTTGGAGTTCTACATCGGTTGACATCTCTACTTCCTTTCTTTGATTTGGTTTTGTAGGAGAACTTGTATAAATATATGCTGGTAATATGACTCTTTTAAGATGCTATCAGAAATCTTGTGAACATTTGCTTTTAAATTCCATGCTATTGTTTGTGCATAGATAGTGTTAATTATCAGGGTTCTGTGTTTGATGACTTCTCTAGTTATTATGTTGAATTCTTATAAGCCTTTTACTACTGTAACCTGATACAGCGACTCTTTCAATATACTATCAATAGAATTTTCACATTGCTTTTGAATACCATGCGATTGTTTGCAAAAGGATGCCCGCGATGGACACTGCTTAAATTTTTATGGTCCAAGATTGTTCATGTTCTTCCCTTTACATGCTTCCCTGGATGTAGGTACTAGGACAATCATCTGAATCTAAGAAATAAAAACCGTTCTGAAGAAGAAGAGTAAGAGATGATCATGATTGATGAACACTAATGATCAATAGAGTGATTTATCTGACAAGCCATTTAAACTTTTCATGATATTTCATGGACATGAAGTTTCCATGTGAGCTGCTTGGAATGGGAATGATGATGCCTACGAGGTCAACGCCTGATAAAGCTGGTTGCAATATTGTCATAGGTTTCCTTGTCAATATCACATCAATATCATCCTTGATGGGTGAGAATATTGCTCCAAGATCTAATTTCTAAAATGGCTTCTGTAAATTCCTGCTAGAGGATCGGTTGATCAGGTGCGAGATTTACAGCCTGAGAAACAGAGAATTGACAAGAAAAAACTGGAAGATTAAGAACTAATTCCATATAAATATGTAGAAATAATGCCTGTTGTTGTCGAACCATTTTTTAATGAATCTGACCTTTTTGCTACTTGAAAAGAGTCAACTTCCAGCCTTTCCCCTTTAGTGGTGTCCGGACTATGAGCATGATTTGAAGGGTTCATCATGGATATCTACGTACGTGGAATTGGGGAATCTATGAGGCATTGATGATGTCAGCTATGCAAGGTATTGTGTTCTTGCTCACACCCTTGAAAATATTTGCTTGGGATGTGTTTCTTTTGACGATGTAGTCCCATTTAATGTTAGTTTTTATATACTGCCCTGTTATTACATAAATTGAGGAGCAACTCCATTTAACTCTGCATATTTTTTTTGCTTAATCCACTCAACTCATATGAGTCATAGCGCGACCCAAATTCTCCACAGCCGCAGGCAATTTTAACTGCCAAAATTTAATTCAATAAGCAATTTAACAGTAGAGGATATCATTAAATCTCTCTTGTCTTTACTATCTCAAATAATATCTACTAGTCAACTACCGAACGTCCTCTACTGCTTGTGCAAGTTTTTACCTTCTAAAGTATATTCGCCACAATTTGCGTATTTTTACCTTGTAAGATACACCTTTGCTGCAATATATACAATTTTACCTTTCAAAACATTCAGTTACGACACTGTTTTCAACATAAGTCTACACATTAGCATCTTTTGAGACTTACTTTTGCTATCTCAGTAAAATAGCGAGTCTCACTGAAGGTGAGTTTTTCTATAAGTACAAAATTTACATCGATCTTCTGTCGTCAGAAACCATTGGTTGATCTTTAATGGTGGAAAGGACAACTTTGATGGTCATGAGCAGAACGAGCAGAATTGGGAAACGCTATGCCTTTTCTATTAGCATGATGTATGCAGTGGTAAATATATGAGATTTTTGAGACAGAAATATGCCTCCTAACGATTTCCTCGGAATATTATAAAATATAGGAAGCTTGTTCTAACAGATCCTTGCCCTCTCCTCTCCCATTCCTCACCAGAAACCTCTGAATCCATATGACCCACCCATCTCACCAGCCCCATCATCCCTTCCGGGACCTACGGGTATCCTAAATATTCTGGCCACCGGTATGCATACTGATCTGCACATTTTGACACTAACATCATGGGAACTCGCCTTGAAAATGTCGGGGGTTAAGTTTCTCATATGCCATGACCATTGCCCCATCAGAAAATCAATGTTGAAAATAAGGTACATGTTAGATACCCGATTGGAAGCTCTAACTACCTCTCCATTGATTCAGAACTAGTAGAGATGGAAACAGTCGAATACATACACATGTATAAGTGTTAGCATATCCTTATCCCTATGCTTACCTGTTGGATAACCCTTAGTGCGTGGAGTCAAAAGATACACATCTCATCCTCCTACTGCCATTGCTCGTCCATCTTGGTGAGACGTTTGTGGCAGTTTCCCTTGGTGTGTGTCGTCACAGAAGATGCCGTTTCATCCCCCCCTACAGTGGTCAACGACAAGGAGGTTACCTTGCTCACCAAAGCATGCCTCTCCCTCGACATCACGTTGGAGAATATGCAGGTATTCTACATTCTTGGCAATAGGCCGTATGCAAAATTTCTCCAGTCCACCACCACCAAGGCGCGGAAGCCATTTGGTGCTTTCCAACTTCCCCCACGAGTCGACACTATGTGCGACCTCAAACTGTCGTCCCTAAAACAATGCCTCTTAGAGTCATGTTTGAAGGAATGTGATGGCTACTCCAAGGGAGGCTCATGGTCGTCCACATGGAATTTCAGATTCTTACAAAAAAGTGTCTCCTCTCGGAAATCTTGCTCTGGGCCCGTTTCCACAGTTGAAGCCTGGCGTGCTGTTCCGAATTCGGAAGTTGTTTTAATAAGGCGACCAGCCGGATTGGTGTCTCCCATTTTCATGCGGGTGGACATCACTTCAACCATATTGCAAGGGCCACAGTGGCCCTTCACTTCACCATCACTATCGTCTATGGCTACAATTCCATTTCTAGAAGGCGTGCCCTTTGCCTTTGGGAGTAACTTGTGCCAACTGGGCATTACCATAGACTTGTCTTGGCTTCTCTGGGTGGGACTTCAATGTGGTCTGGTCTGTGAAAAAAAAGTGAGGTGGGAGCACATCATGCCAGATCATGTTTTAGACACCTCCAATGACTGTATAGACATTGCAGGGTTGATTGCGCTCCAATGCCCGCGAAATCTTTATTCATGGAATAACTCCTTTCCGAGTACAACATGTATCACTGCCGGATTGGATAGATCGATTGATACTGCTTGGTGGTTTGACATGTTCCTGAGGATCAAACTAGTTTATGACTGTCGAATTTACGCCCCTTGCTGGTCAGGTAGGCGGATAACCATATTCCATCTATCTTTGGTTCAAAGCAGGAAGTGATTGACAAGCAAGCGAAGATTGCAGCTAACATCATCGACTTCTTCTCCGACATCCTATCTCCGGTAGCTGGTGGACTTGGCATGGAGAATTCCCTTCTGAAATTGTTCGTCATCCACCTCGCCTCTTCATCCTTTGAGGGTGAGATTGAAAATGCCCAAAATTCCACACCAATCCTCTCTAGGGGACTTCCGGTTTATAGCTTGTTACAATACCATCAATAAGATCTTGATGCAACGTGAAATTAGGAATTAAGGAGGCTCAATTAGGGTTCGTCGCCCTTTCTTTCAATCTGAGTCCAATGTTATTTTAGTTTTAATTAAATAAAGTGAGATCGCATGTGATATCTAGGTATATGTCTAGCTATTTAGTTGAGTAAATTTTAGGGTTTGTCGTGGCTTACTTTTATTTATTTGGGTTTTATCACTTGTGCCCCTCTGAGATATCACAATATCAGTTATGCTCCTATCTTTTTAGTAATATCAGTTGTGCTCCTCACTTCTTTTGCCATTATCACTTGTGCCCTTCCGTCTGATTGACCGTCAATGAGTTGACTTAACCATGGTTTCTTCAAACCGTGGTGCAGTTAAGAGGGGTATTATTGTCCATACCTCTTTATCTTCTTCCTCATCCATTTGTTCTTCTTCCTTTCTCCTCATAATTTCTCTCTCTTAGTGACACCTTCATGCATCCATCGAATCTCTAATTTTTTTGCATTTTCACGGATATATCCTCATTACGGATCAAAAGGTGAATTTTATTGAATTTTTTTGATGATTTTTTTATGAATCAATTAGTAAAAAATTTATCTTAATTTAACAAAAACTGAAAGCTCTCCAGTTTCAAGGGGAGGAGGAGGCACGGGGGCGACCTGAGCACGGGGGCGGCGGGGGCAGGGGACGCGGGGGCGGCCTGGGCACGGAAGGGGCAGGGGAGGGACAGGGGCGACCTGGGCAGCGGGGGCGGGGGCAACGGGGGACGGCGGGGGCAGGGGGCGACCTGGGTGCGGGAGGGGCGACGGGGGCAGGGGAGGTGCGTGGGCGACCTGGACGCGGCGGGGGCAGGGGAGGAGGGGGGAGCTGCAGGGGGCAAGGGGGACGAGGGCAGGGGCGGAGGGGTTGCAGGGGGGGGGGGGGGTAAGGGGGACGGGGGGGGGACAAGGAGGCAACCGGGGGAGGGGCGGAGGGGAGACCTGGGGCGGGGGCGCCGGGGCGGGTCGGCGAGGCAAGGGGGCGCCGGGGCAGCAGAGGCGGGGGGAGGAGGCAGGGGCATGGGGATGAGGAAGATGAAGAGGAGGGGGGGAGGAAGATGAACAGTGGTTGGAGTTTTCAATTCCTTTGTTTTCATTTAAATCCTGATGTGTCCTTAAAGTTAACGTCTGTTTGCGTTTGGGATGGACGGGAAACTAACCCGAGGGGTACAAGTGATAGATTTGCAAGAAGTGAGGGGCACAACTGATATTACCAAAAAGATAGGGGCATAACTGATATTGCAATATCTCGGAGGGGCACAAGTGATAAAAACCCTTGACCCTATTTATTTTTTTATTTCTTAAGTCCATTCCTTGCTATACAAAGGGGAAAGTATGCTTTGCTTAAAAACAGATTTGATTACTTATAAAATCGGAGTTTTATTCACATCTCTTCTCTTTTTCCTCTCTCACACATCGTGTCGCGTTTCTCTACCAGAATATCTTGAGACATGCATGTTTCTATTTCTATCTTTTACCCTCTCTAATTTTCTACCATAACATAATTTATATACTTGTGAAATTTGAATTCTAAATCCATTAGATGCAACGAGAAAAGTGTCTAGAATGATACATATTTCAGAAAGTGTTGATTAATAGCCTGTTGTTAAATGTATAACAATTATTATTATCCATCGTAAAATTTTGTTTTATACTTGAAATTTGCAACGAGGAGCATATTTTTTTGATATATTCCTACCAACCACTCATACAACAATTAGCTAGTCTCTTTTTATTGGAAATTGTATTAATCACGAATTTCTAGTACAAACAATGATTATACAATTAATAATACACGTGTTATATAATTAACAATGGACGATGGAACAACGCATTTAAATGTATACGTAACTATAGATACATAATACTTGTTACGGTGATAAAAATACTTGTAATATAGTAAAGAAATTTGCAATATACTAAATAAATTCGTAACACGATAAAGTAACCAACCCATAACAAGAGAGTTTTTGCGAATGGACGATCTTCCAAAATATGAGCACTTACACATTCGTGTCTTTTTAAAAACATATGTTTTTGATGTCTGCTTCGTAAATGTATATCTAGGGATGTAAACGGATCAAACTTAAGTGAATCAATATTTTTTAGGTTCGATTCATTTATTTAATAGAACCTAAACTTGTGTTCATCTTCGGTTCATTTATTTTCGAACTGAATCGAACTGAATCTAGATCGATTCTAAGCGAGTATCGATCTTGAGAATTCTCTAATGAGAGGGAGTGAAAATAAAATAAATGGAAATCTGTGTCTATAATTAGGATAAATATTCTTCAATCTAAGTCTTCTTCGTCTTTTGAAAAAAACAGATTAATAAAGATTCGTCTCTTTCGGAAAAAGTATAATTATATTATATTTTTATATCTGTTCATATGAAGACAAGGAATAATGTGGGTATGCGATAAGTAAGGTTTATGCTTGTTCTGTTGATTTGAACACAAAGAAGGGAAAACGTACTACACACAAGACGATGGATGTTGTAACCACGATGTGCCTATTTATTTTGAGATAGTTTATACTGAGATAAAACATACTTATCCTGTAAATAGTCACTTATCTCCAAACAAAGTTCACTTATCTTAGGACAGAATTCACTTATCTCAAAACACGCACACCCACACCCACGCATGTGTGTGTGTGTTTATCGAGCTTTTAACGAATCATATCAGAATGAACCTTGACTTTTAGGTTTGGTTCACTTATTTAATCGAACCTAAACATATGTTCATGTGCAATTCATTTATTTCTAAACCGAATCTGAATCGAACTTTTAGCGAGCCGAATCTGAGTGAATATCGAACTTGAGAATTTTCCGACATTCCAATGTGTGTCCTTTTCTACACAATTTCTCATCTAATTATATTTGATGCAATTATCATGTACACGCCCGCACGGATTTTATTAACGGACAAATACTTTGATAAAAATAGAAATACGTATAATTCACATTTTAAACACGCCTTTTCCATGTAAATAGTTTAGGAACCACTATATATTTTATTTTGGGGGTTTTGACATCCTCCCCCACATAGTATTTCCAAATTATGCGAAAAATCTTATAACCCGTGTAAAAGCGTCCTTTTAGTTCTGCTGATAATGCCATCAAGTTTTATTATAATGACAAATAAGTCCCTCCACCTATCTCAGCGTTATTTGTTTAGAAAGAATATTGCATGTTAGGCGTGAGGTTATTTTAATCCTATGATTTGTATTGATGACAGCCAATTACTAGTTGATATGATGTTATACACATGAGTGGCTGCAGACGCAAGCTAACCCTGGATCCCAATAAGACTTTTCCCATACATGACCTAGACAAGTTGTTCATCTGATGGGAGAGGATGGCTAGGTCATGTAGACTTGATGAACCAATAATGTTTCCATTAGAAGGCTTGACTTATATCAACCAGTCTTGGTTGTTAGGGTAGTTGTCAAATGACTTCTAGTACTCTTCCCCACCAGATGTTACTTTAATATACTAGTTCTTGATCCATATCTTTTTTATTGCTATTTAAGTTTTGCACTTTTCATTATCGTGTGCTCGACTTATTTTCTATGTACTCCTAAGAAAGTAGCTTGTCGTTTACAAAAGGTTGGAGTTCTCGACCAACTAATAACTATAATAACTAATAGTTGGTGAAGCAGTGGGCTTTTCTGCATATATCTGGTCTTTCAGGCCCTCGAAAATCAGGCTGCATCGAGGAGATATGTATCAAAGTCATCTCTGAACGACTCTAATGCAAAGTCCAGCTCCTTCCCCGACATCGGCTACTCACTATGATGAAAATCATCCCTAAGGAGATCTCAGTTCTTTTTCTCATGTCTTCTTTGTTCTTGCTCTTCAATCAGATAGGAGCCTCTTCCGCAACACAGTGACTTTCTTGATTGATAATAGGATCGCCCAATCACTTCCTTTTATTGAGGCCAGTTGAGAGCATGTCACAATTATATTCACCGTATTATCCTTCTGTCAGTTTAATATAATGACACAAGTGTAAGAATGGAGGGACGCTACTGTGAATTTTGTAAAGAAATCTAGAAGCATGTGTACAACAAGAATGACATCAACAACAAATCCTTTTCCCACATTAAGTAAGGCCGCCTGCATGGATTTTTTGCCTCCATTCAGATCTATTTTGGTCATTCTCGGACTTAGATCCAAGAAACTAAGATTTCTTCATATAGTCTCCTTCCAAGACTTCTCATGCCTCCTCGTCCTCTCTTAGCCGACTCAACATCTCAAATCTCGTATTTTCTAACCGGTGCATCAATCAAACTCCTTTGCATCTTCTAACCGATCCAAATAACTAAATAGTTTTCTCTCATCTTATCCGCTATTGAATCTACACTAACCTCCTCTAAAAGCCCATGTGCCCTACTAAAATATCTCGAGCTAAGGTTTCTTCACTACGGAACAAGTTTAAGTTGAAAATTTCGGACTTGCTTTGATTAATTTCTAAACCCTTTCTCTCCCCCAACTGCAACTCCATGACAAGCACGATATAAAGCGGGGGTTCTCGATGCAAGGGAGGATGCTGCCTTGACTAACAAGGAGGGTTTTGGTATGAAGCGATACACGTGAGGGGATGCTACGACGCGTGTAAGGGGACATGTGTAAGGCTTTGAAACCAACCTATTTGAACTATATCTTACATACGATCGTTGGATTTGGTTTGATAAAAATTCTAATGGAACTGATTATGTTAATCAGGTTCGATAAAAAAATCTAATGCTAATGGAACTGATAAAAAATCTTGCTAATGATTCTTACACTCAAACACAAGCACAAAGAGTAATGTAAGGGAAAATACAAATCTCATTCTCTCTAATTAACAAAAGATATGAAGTATAGGGATGAAGTGGTATGTGAATGAGCCACACCTCTCCTTACATGCAAGAGCTCTAGAAAGACAAAGGATGCATACTATCATTATTACATTTACACCTTACAAATGATGATGATGATGGTGATGATGTGGGGAGTAGATCGGATGCTTCCTTGATAATAGTTGAGGCCATTAATGTGTTACATGTTGAATTTTATGGATTCCTACATAGTGGGGGTGTGTGGACTCTTGTTATATATGTACAACTAGTAAGGGAGGCGAAGGATCAATAATATTGGCGAATGGTGAAGAAGATGATCAGAAAACTACGACACTTGGTAAGTCTCAGAGTTTTATATTACTTGGGATTTTGACACTGTGACAATTGGTACTAAAGCGAGATTCGAGAGCTTACGGAAATTGTTGTAGCAACCATTGAGGACTAGGACCTTCTTTGCGCAAGTTCTTCAAGCTTTGGAAGGGAAAATAGTGCTCGTGCTGATGAATGTATGATTCTTTTACTTTATTATTGCATTATTGCATCTTGAGCTAGATACTTTAGAAAAGTATCTGTAAATGCTTGTTAATATCAATCAGGCTCTATGAAATAAGAATCACTTATTAACATCCAAATATAATAATAATAATAATAATAAATAATAAATAATCAAATCGTAAAGCCAAAAAGAAAGAACCACGTTCATAATGTGAGTTTGTTGATTTTTTTGCAAGAAATGCTTATCATATAATAATCGTCTTATGAAGAAATTAGAATAATTTGACATTTATATCTTTTGTCATTTTTTCTATTAATGTATCTTCATTATTACACATGGAACCGATAAAACAGTAGTTTTTAAACTGATTTGAGATGCATAGATCATTATGGTTTGATTTCATAATTTAATATGGTGCATGCTGAGTCGATTTTGTTTGTAATATTGATTAGAACATTGCAGCTTAGCATGGAGCAAGGTAGGAGATGGTAAGCTTTGTTAAGGAGATATCACTTTACTCTTCTAGTTTTCTCAAGTCAATTTATTGAACTTATTGGGAGACTTTTGTTTATATTTTTTCTTCTAGATTAGTCATGAGGAGTCTTTTATCATTACTTAATTTCTTTTCTTTCTTCCATTATGTAAGACAATCTGATTTAGTTAATCGTTTATTAATATTTTGTCTCGCTATTTGACTCCTAAGTCCTAAGATTTTTTTACGATGCTTCCACAATTTTTGTGTGTTTCAATATCGAGACGTGACGTATTCAAAGAAAAGATTTTAATTACCTAAAAACATCTGATTGAAACCCTAATTCAATAGCTTATGTCTAGAAGTGGCTGATTGGAAAAGCCAACCGACTGGTGTCAACAATAAGTATGACTAATCTTACATTCTCAGTGTATTCCAAAATTAAATTAATTTGCAAAGTGCATTTCTGCATCAAATCCGACCACCAAAAATCTGTATGCAAATTATTATCATCATACATCCATATAGCATTGCCACTGGCATATGACAACAAACACATACTCAAAGGTTTACTCTTAAATTGAGTCATTTCGATGTATAAACATTTTGAATGAAATGCTACAACAAAATAAATTTATAGTGATTTTTTCAAATCTATCACTATATTTACGATTATTAAATGCATAACGATAATAATATTTGTTGAAAATATTTTTTGTAATTGAAATTAACGACGATTTTCATATCTGTTGCTATATATACAATGAGTGAATTTGCATATAACTTTGCTTATCCGTTGCTATTTTCTAATATGTTAAATAATTGTTGTTAATTTTTTAATTCAAGTTTTAGTGATAAATAGTTAAAAGTTCGGAAAAAATGGATAATCATTGCTATGTGTAACGTCGCTAATGATAAAACGGCGGATGTGACATCTCTCACTAATTTTAAGCATAAAAAATAATTTGTTAACAAATAATATCATCATTATATATTTAAAATGAACGATATAGCGACACATTATAAAAAATCATTATACACATGTTTTGTTGGAGTGAAAAAAATACTGAAATTAAGCAAAGAGAATGTAACCGAGGGAAAATTGAGGATAAAGTAAATTGGCCTTATTCCAAAATAAACAATCCCATAATAAAGTCACTATATCGTCATTGCCCATTATATCCTTGTTTAGGAATGTTTACCATTTTCTTGTGCTTGAAATCAACCAAACGCGAATCTGAGATAAACATAACTTATTAATTATCCTTCATCCATCTTCAATAACCTCGAATATCATAGAGCATGCAACAATAATAAAAATAATAACATCCTGCCAGATTGCAAAAACAAATAAATTAGTTATTCAAACTTTTGGAGGGTAGTAAAGATCGGATCTCTAAAAACAAGGGATCTATATATGTTCTAGGTTTAAGTCTGATAGGCAATCACTACTATTGCTTGATTACTTAAATGGGAGAGACCCTTAAAAGTTTTTTTTCTTTTATGGACCTCGACTAATAAAACATCCTCCCTCGCCAAGGGTTTAATGGTTTATCATCTCTTGATGTGAGGACGGCGTAACAACCCCAGGCGTCCGTTGGATGAGGATCAGACGATCCTCATAAGGGATTGGGGATGGTTGACACGCATCTCAGGGTCAATAATTTGTCATCTGACGGCAGATCTCCTGAGTTACAACAGTTACTGTAACGACAGAGTATCTTCTCCGCTCTTTAGCTGCCCGCCAAAACTTGAGCAAAACCCTTAACTAGCGCATCTGCCTATTGGAGAAGGAATGTATCTATTGACCTTAAATCTTGGTTCGAAAATTTCCAATTTGACGAGTCATCTGAATCCCTTAAAATCACGCAACAAGCGGATTTTTCCTATGATCATCTCAGAGGAGCTTAAAGCATTGCCTTCTCCTCTAGGAAGAAATGAATAACAAGATGATCTTTTGCTGGGGACGTTACCTTTTGTTTGTTTTTGATCGGTGAATGCTGAATTCGATCTTTTTTTAAGAAAAAAAGGGGAAAAAATGAAAGCATCGTCCGATGTTTTGAACGCTAAATTCGATCTTTTTTTCTTAAAAAAGAAAAATGAAACTCAACCCTCATCGGAACCGCACACCGGAAGGAGCACGCCGTGTTTCAAACCGTCTCCTCATATGCAAGCAGGTGATGTTTTTTCCTTTTTGATGATACAAGCAGATGACGTTCAGTACAAGAATCACACAAGATTTAAATTGATAAGAATGCAATAGGGAGATTAAAGATCAACCATATTACATTTGAGCTAAGCCATATAATTATAAGATGCCTTGCTGCTGAATGCAACCTCCTGTCTTTCCCAAGCTTCCAAATATTTTACTTCACTTGCTGATCCATCGAGCCTACTCACTCAATGGATATTCTTCATTAGTATAAGCATATAAAAATATCAATGCGTCAGTCCAAAGCATATTTCTTTATTTTTCTAAATATATATAAAAAAATCCCTGCATCAGTAAAAAGCTTACTCACTAAGAGAGGATAAACAAAATAATGTACAAATATGTACAACATATCCCTGCATTATATATTCCACACTTCATCTTGCGATCTGCAAATCAGGGCTTCAGTAACAAATATCAAAGCATGTCCAGATATAACACAATATATGACAAAATAAATAAATAAATAAATAAATAAATTGCACCACTAGTTAGCTAATCGAGTGTATAAAAGCTCAGGTAGAAGCCATTTTCGCCTACCCTAGATTGACTTCTACATAACTAAAAAGGGAGCCGTTGATTTCCAGTAGTCGGGAATGGAAGAAGTGTGTTTGGGAAGAGAATTCGTAGTATCGAGGAAGCGGCTCCTGTAGCCAAGGAATTGGCTAGGTATTGGTATGTCGATAATGAGCTCCGAGTGAGAATTCACAATATGTTTGGGATTTTTTTTTAGATCTTGGGAACAATTTTGCAACATGATGGGAAAATCGATGGAGATGTTACTCATAGAATAGCCTTTGTTCTATTGATAAGAAAATTCCTTTGAAAATCAAATGAAATATTTGAAGCAGTCGTGAGACCTGATATGCTCTATGAATTTGAATGTTGGCCTGTGAATCATAGACATGTGCAGAAAATGACAGTATGGTAAATGTGTGGCTATACACGAAAAGATCATATTCAGAATGATGTAATCATAAGGAAAGTTGGTGTAGCTCCGATAGAGAAGAAGATGAGAGAAAACTTGTAACGTCCCGGGCTTAGGTCCCCGGTCCGTTATCGAAGCATTACTGGCCCTAACAACCTCTTGAGATCGGGCCCATGCGGACTCGATTAACCACCCCCAAAATGCTTAAGCCGGGTTATTTGGTAGTAAGCCCCTCACTATTTATCCCACCCGGAATTTTTTGTGTTCCACGGTGTGGGATATTTGTTTGGGGTTTTACAAAACTGCTTAAGGTGGTTTGCCCATTTGCAAAGGAGGTCGGATGATGGACCAGTTAGAAGATGCAAGATTTGGGACGTTGATCATGTTAAGAGACGAGTAGGAAGGCTCAATAAGTATTGGAATGAGATCATCCAAAGCTAAGTATGCGAATGATACAAAGTAGATCTGAATGGAGGCAAAGAATCCATATAGCTGACCATACTTAATGTGGGAGAAGACTATATTATTGTTGTTGTAGTGGTTCTAATTCTTGTTTCCATTCTCTTGGATATCAAGTCTTTCGAAGTACTAGATAGCATGAAGATCAAACATCACGTCTACTCTATCATTTTTCTTGATCCATACCTTAGATTTGTATGTCATTTCATATTATTGACATGCTAGTTGCTATGGATTGCGTCCACTTTATCAAGATGATATTGAAAAATGTATGTGTTAAATTCATCGTAAGCTTGTGAAAATTCATTGTGTGATTTGCATCTAGAAATTACTATATATATGTGTATCTAGATTTGCACCCACTCTTAAAATACTAAATAAACATTTAATTTATCTTCTATTTAATTCAATAATAGTCCACAAAATAATAGGTTTGAACTTTTAAATCATGAGAATAAGTTTAACCCTTATAATTGATTAATGGAAATGTAAATTTGTTAATTTTGATGGTATAAGCGTTATAATAAAATAAGTCTATGATGACATTTTTTAAATTCGTCACTATTTAGTCCTATGCTAAATATATAGTGATGGCACTACTCGTTGCGGAAATATTGTTTACACATTAATTAGAAACAAATGTCATATCTGTTGCTATCATTAGCGGTGTTCCATATGTGACGACACTTATCCGTTGCTATTTTTCAAAATTTTTAGCTAATAATCTTTAATTTCTCAATTAAAAATTTAGCGATAATAAGCTAAAAATTTGAAAAATACACTACAATTTTTTTCTAAGGCAAGGGATATTTCAATATTCATTGATATATCTTCGTTAGTTAAACATATAAGAATGAATATCATTCATTGCTTGATTCTTTAAATTTGTAATGAATATTGTACTTGTCGTTATTTTCCTCGCAACAAATCAATAACACTAGTTATTCATTGCCTTTTTCTAATGCAATTTTAATGAATAAGTCGACACAAAAATCATTGTTATATGAGATCTTAACAACAGTTGTAGCAAATTACAAGAACAAAAGATATTTTGACAATGAATAATGATCTTTGTTGTTATATTTTTAACATCGAACGATGTGACAATGAATATTCAATCTACTCATTGTCTTGGGTTAATTTTGTTGTACTAATAACAGATAAGCATCGATATATGCACCTTTACTTTAATGATATAACAACATATATGACATTAGTCGTTAATTTTATGTGCAAATATAATTTTACAACGGATAATATTGTTATTATATATTTAACCATGGACGACTATTGAAGGATTTTTTTATAGAAAAAGTGTCACTATGCACCCATTGTATGTAGTGAAGCCCTGATGTATAACTGTAAACTTTCTAAAAAAGAAAAAAAGTTATTGCCTTTAGTTACAAGCACATAATTTTAGGAAACATGACTTAATTAATGTTGGTCATTAGCCTTCCAAAGCAATCAAAGTATAAAACTGATATTAACCCATGAAACTTCAAAATAGGATCCCTAATCCGTTTCAAATAGTTATTGCAAAAACCATTTTAACTTTGTAAGTTAGTACACGTCAATGTGATAAGTGATCACATATAAGATATTATGGTGATAAAGGTCTCGTCAACTAGACAGTAATTTCAAAATCTAGTAATTTGATTAAATCTTAATTTCAACCTATCAATTTTGATTTCAAACCGCATAACTTGTAACCTGAAAAAAATAGTCTGACTACATAAATTTGACGTATAGTTTCCCTTCCATATAACGTAAAAAAATTTGACGTACACAAACAATAAATTTCGAACTCCTATTCGGTGCTCCATCTTTTCAACCCATAATCAAACATGGCCTTATTTGGTGAGAAATCAATAATAATATCTTCTAGACCGAGCAATAATTGGGAACATGTCATTCTAATTCATGTTCAAATAAAGTCTCTATGTTAGTCAAGATAATATAACGATTTAATTAGAAAAAATGAGAAGATCAACTCCCTTGGAATAAAATAAAAGGATTTTTACCCCCACGAACTTTAGAAACTTGTTGAATCACCTCTACAACCTTTTGCACAATGTAATTATCCCATCGACCCGGTAAATTACCTCAAGAATCCTCACGAACTTCAAACAGATTAACCGCATTGTTCATGGGGTAAGAGTTAGCAAGTTTACGGGGTCAAGAGGGGATTATGTTGTATCAAAGGTCGAGAAGGTAATTTACAAAGTTTATAAGGTTCGCGAGGTAAAAATCTCTAAAATAAATTAGAAAAGAATAAGAAAAGCTGAATGTTTAGCCAAGAAAGCAGGTGATAGTTGTTGGGGGTGGTTGGTGCTTTTCGAGCCTAATGAAAATTCTTCTTTCTCAACAACTTTGAATGTCTCACTCCATTAGATGCTTAGCCTAGATTAGAAAATTTTTTTATTGATTGATTATAATACCCCGTCGTGAGATGAACTTTTTACATTTATATTTATACATGCAAATATATAGTATTTTGATGTTTTGTTAGACAAAAATAACATGCCTAGAATAAGGATAAAAGTACGAGGAAATTGTTCATTAGATACAAGAGAGAAGCGATGGTACTGGTACTCTCTTTAATTGAATTCTGAGCGGCTTTAGACTCAAGATATAAGAAGCATCCTCAAGAACTTTATCTCAAAGGTATAAAGTAACTAGATCTTAACATTTGTTACTATTCAAACATCATTCTCAATGAGTAGGATGTCATCAACAAAGAGCATGAGGAACACAATTGCACTCTTACTGAGCTCCTGGTTCAACATGATTCTGAAGAGAGTGATCATAATTAACCCTTTACGATTTCATCGAATATGAAGTTTCAATTATGAGAAGCTGAACCCAAGGAGTGATATGGTGGTAGTGCAGCGTGCCTACATCTTAAAGAACCCGGGTTCAAATCCGGAGGGAAACGCTCTAGATCCCGAAATTACCGGGCATGCTATTAAAAAAACCATGAGAAGCTTGATTATTTCATCAATTAATATATGATCCGATTATAATATATATAGAAAAGATCTCTACCACATTATTTCTGTGTCATAGACACGTTATACATGCAAGTTACTCGCATATGGAAGTTACTTGTACATGGAAGTTATTAATTCCTTTTCTTTTTGACACAAAACAGCTCATGATACATTATTTGCATGGATTTATTATATTTAGAAGGTCTGTGAATTAAGGGCATATTATTGATGCATATAACTGTTAGCAATGTGAGCCTGATGCGAACCATTCCTACAATAAATGGTATTGTAATGTTTGATATATCAATAAAAGTTATTGGTTTATTTTCACCCTCTGTCCGAGATTAGATGAATGAATGCACTATAAGATCCCTTAATACAATTAGGGTTATGTACCATGGCCATCTTGATGATCATACAGTTGTTGATTTAATTGTTGAATCATAGAGGCTGGTGCTTGGATGAATATCTAAAGAGTTAGATTGAGGATTCATCAAGCACCTCAAATGATTATTAAGAGATGATCTCTAGCATGAGTAGGAGATGACAATCCTTTCTCTTTTGGTTGATATCTGACTGACCTCTTGATGCATGTCCTCTGCATAGGAATAGAGATTCAGAGGTGTCAGATAAGTTAGATCAAAGAGTTGACTTAGTGAGATCGAGATAACCAAGTCCTATGTCGTATACTGTCATGATATAGATATGCATCCTATGACTGGAGACAGATGTGTTACTAAATGTCTAAATATGTATATTTGACAGACTGATAGGTTGATGGCCTAATCAAGATCTATATACCGACGACCTGGTATGCATACAGGGGCATATGAGTAATATGATCTCTCAAATGGATCATGCAAGTTCACTTGTGAATCGAAAGACATGAGCTCACTCATGAGGTACTGGGATCGATCAAATTCCATGCATGTTGTCTTACTTTGGAAGTATGACAAGAATTTGCATGTATGATATGTGCTTTTGGAAAGTATATGATTAATACCAACTCCCAATGTCCGAATGAGAGGCATGATAAAATCCTAAAGATGGCAGTGTAAATTGATCTATATCTTCGGGTTTATTCTAGGTCTTCCAGTATGCAGGATGTACATGTATTAGGAATATCCGAGGGTGATGTGATCATTAACGATTGTATAACCATCACGCTTCCATTCGGAGGGATTGACGAAACATGTCTAGATTTTAGTGACTTCTCTTATCAGAGAAGTGATCCGATATTAGTCCAGATGTTGGACATTGATCTGAATGAGATTCAGATGCAATGAGAAGATTAGATCTAGGGATTTGATTTAACATCTATGAGAGATCCCTGAGATCTGGATTTTGAGTTGTGATCTCAATATCCAAGTCCCTATACGTGGAATGTACAATTGTCATGTCCTTATCTCCAAGTATCTGCGGAGAAAGCACATTGTTCTTGAAAGAGTTCAAAAATAATTCCATTGATGAATTATGTATCCGGGCATTGAGATATTGATAATTAAATGCATGAATAATGTGAATATGATTCATATTATTTAAATACATGAGAATGATGATCCAAGATAATTAAATGATATTTAATTATCAATGATATGAATAATGTGGATACTACTATCCATATTATATATATAATAAATTTGATTTATAATATATTAGAGAGAGTTTATTCTAAAATAGTATCTTTAAATAATTATCGATGTGAATTGGATTCAAATTATAAATACACAATTTACATTTTATTTTGGTTGTGAATATGATTTACAATTATTTAATGGCATGAGTGCAATATTCACAAAATTAATTTGGAGTTATTTTTGTGAATTAATTTACAACAAAAGTTGTTGTAAATATGTGTGTGTGTGTGTGTGAAGGATTATATTAGAAGGGTCAGCATCTTCCATTTAATGGATGGTGGACAACCACCCTTTGACTCAAGGGTGGCCATCTCCCAAATTTTAGGAAGGTGGGTGGCCTCCTTCCTAATCCTTCTATCCTAATTGATTTAGTTCAAATTAAATTATATTCATTATTCAATATATTTAAGTTAATATAAATTAATTATTATTGTATTTTTACAACAAAATCATGGTCATTGAGTAGAAACACAAATCAATCTCAACCATTGATTTTGTGTTTCACGTGTATTGTGATCCATGGACTCCCAAAATACTGTAAAAGAAGAGCCAACCCTAGCTCTTCTCTTTACACACATATCTATAAAATAACATCTCTCTCTCATTCTCATACTATATGCCCAATCTCTCTCTCTCTCTCTCTCTCTCTCTCTTTAAGTGGTTGTCTACTTTGTACCCTAGATGGAACCGTCGTCGTCTCCATGATGTCATGGCATCGCTTCGACCACTCATGGATCTTCGTCTCCTTCGGTGTGCATCTCTCGTGAAAAAGACATCAGATCTCGTGTGATGAGATTTGTCACTTGGATCATCAACTCGGATTGCGAGGAGTACGTGTCTCATCAACATGCTCGCAAGCGACTCCTCCATCGGATCTGACTTCAGACAGGAAGTCTCTTGCTTTAGAGACTTGATCGCAACCACGCTTCAAGAGGTAATCCTACATCTTACTTGTGGTTAGATGAAACGATCTGAGACGTGTTCTTGGATCATGTGGTTTCATCACTTTAAAAATTTTAAATTCAACTTCACCGAGCAACTAGTGCGACTAGTCACTCCGATCGCATTCGATGCGACCATCACACTTCCATGATGCACTTAAGGGTTCTCCATATCCTTAAATAACATCTAAAATTTTTAAAAAAACCTCAGGGTTGACAACTTTGAGATTCGTTAGATCAAATAAAAAATAACTCACGTTGTACCCAAAATATAGTAATAAGTAAGTGCTTATTGGGATGGTTGTCCAAAACACTGTCTAATGTGATTCCTACTAACCATAAATTCAACTCATGTCTACTTGATTCAAAAAATGTATAATTAATCGCATTTATGGATGCGATGCTCAAGACAATTCATGGATTCAAAAGTTCCAAAGGGATTATTAATGAAACTCTCAATGTCTAATCCTAGTGGTTATATCATATATATTATAAAATATCATGCAATGTCGTGATATAAAGAGTCTTACCAAAGTATTCTTCCACTCACAATTTAATTTTATAAAGTCATCAAGGAAACAAAGTTAAAGGAGAACTAGAAATACACCAATGGTAAGAATGCAGTATTGGGGAGGATAGAAACTAAATAAACATCCCAAAAAATGACAATCTCCAGATTGTAAGGTATGCGAAAAAGACAGGGACGTCAAGATCCATTACCTACACACGAGCCTTTAATCTGTGCACACGATCAACGATCCGAGTGCTACAACGCCTTCCCCATGCGACGGCGTTCTTCCTCCTCTCATCGTAGAGAACCTCTAGATCTTCACATCTCGCCAAAGGGACGTCTCTCTTCTCTTGTCTTTTTATGGGAAGACGAATGTAGAAATAAACTTTGAGAAAAATCAAGAAGGAAAAGGATCAATGGGAACCTAAAGACCATTCAAGGGTGATTTTAGGAAGTTTTGTTAATCATGAGGTTAAAAACTCTCAGAATTTCCTCTAACGTGTGGAATAAAAAAATCAAAATCCATATGTCTAAGTCCATAAAAGCCCCTAACCGTGGTTCACTAAAAAGGTCATAACTTCCTCATACGAACTCAGATTTACGCATTCTTATCTCGTTGGAAATGTTGCGAAGAAACACTTTTGTTGAGTACGATATTGAATAAATTTTGAAATTTTGAAAAAAGTCGAAATTACGGGTGATGAATCCGCATTTCATCAACTTTATTCAGTTATTTTAGCTTAAAATCCCTTATAAAACACATGTATATAATAACTAACTCCATATTCTTACTAACTTACATCTGTGTAAATATTATACATTTATTACTATTTTAACCTAAAATAAAGAAAGAAAGAAAGAAAGAAAAATAAAGAATTTTTAAAAAAGAAAAAGGATGTATATATGTAATAGATACATGCTGATTCGAACCCCGAGAGAAGGTCAGGACTTGACCTGATCGATCAGGAATAAAGTAGGGGGAGATAGCGTCCTTAATCAAAAAATCCAAAAAAATGTATTGTAAATATTTTTCTGTGTATATTTGTATACTTACACTATTTTATTTATACATAAATTGATCTCAAATTAAATAATTTTCAAAATAAAATTTGTAAATAAAATATTTACAAAATAAAATCATGTACAAAATAAAAGTAACCACATTCAGAAAAGCCGTAAAGTTATAATTGAAAGACCAATTCCAGCTCCATATGAACTTAAATTGAATGCAACTCACTTCCATTGTATTCTAACTTAAATTATCTTTAAAACAGTCGTGGTTTTATAATTTTTGGAGTTACAGTTTGAAAGACAATTTTCTGGAGGTGGTTTTTGTAATTTGGCCATTTTTTATTGTATTTATTATTTTATTTTTGTATATATTATATTTTAGTAATTGTAAATATTGTTCATTGTAATTTAAAGTAAATAAAAAAATTTAAAAAAAATAAATTAAAAACCAATATTTCCTTATTTGTACATGTGTATACATTATGTATATGTGATATGTATAAAATTAACCTACTTATATAAAAACCACAAAAAAAGTTATTATCTAACATTAATTAATTAAATTGATATAATTACAAAATTTTGATTTATTTATTTATTTATTTGATTTCATTTGAAAACCTACCATGTATATATGATTTAATTGTGTACCTTAAATAATCAACATTAAGGCGACTAATTAATTTTTACCAATTAATTATTTTTATTAATTTATTTAATTTCGAAATTCATTTTTAATTTATTTAATTTATTTAATTTATTTTATTAATTCCACCATTAACATCCTTCCTTTTTTCTCTTAATTCAAAATTTGAAATTCAATTTTTTTATTCTTTTATTCATTCTCCTCCTCCCTCATTTCTCTTTGATCAATCTTTGGTGAGCGGAGCTTATTCTCCGAGAGTCTTCTTGTTGCAGAGAGATGCCTAGCCTTCGAGCTATCCAGTGACAGCGAGTCAGCCTTCGTCGAGGCCATCACAACGTTCGTCCACTCCACGGTGAGATCCATTTTTCTTGTTCTTAACCTAGGTTAATCGTAGTTTAATTATTCGTATTTTTATTTCGTTATCATTTTTTTCTCTAGATCTTAGAATCCATCACCACGATTTGATTTGCCCGTTCCGATTTTTCATCTCACGTTTTCCAATCTTATCACGAACATTTCTATCTCTCACGACCTCCCACCTTCGACCATGCACGGTGGACGGAGATCCGGATCTATCCATAACCATTCACCGGATCAGCAATCCGTTCGCATATCTATTTTATTTTTCGCATTTCAAATAATCAGAATCGAGTCGTCATGCTCGCGTCCTCATTTGTTTATACAGAATTAAAAAAATAAAAAATATATAGTTTTTTAACATTTGTTTTGCGGGATCAAAAAAATTAAATAAAAAATAAAAATAAAAAATATGTAGGTTCATTTTTTAAAAAAACTAAAATATAAAAAATACTCTCCTATTTCTGTGTTGACAAAAAAATAATAAAAAAACAACACGGCAGGCGCCGCCCCTCCAGCCAACAGGCGACGCACACCACCCTTCGTTCAGACACACACATGCACCCCATCAACCCCAGATCTCCACCGCCGTTCAATAGAGTCATTGCACCATCGACCTCCGAGCAAGCTCCACCTCACGCGCCATCTCGCAGTCCATCCCCTGACGCGCGCGTTGCCGTTTGAGAACTGCAGACATCCGCTAGCCTAACAGTGGTCCGCCGCAGCATCATCCGCCTCCTGCTCCACTTGTGCAGCGCCGCAGCACGCTACCATCTGAGCAGCGGAGGTGCGACCGGATCCACTGCAACGCCACCTTCCTCCATCACACCAGCACGCCGCTGCTGCCGTGTGTCGTGCATGATTTGGAGAAGAAGAAGCAAGGGGTGGTGCGGCGCTCTGCAACTTGAATACGAAGAAACTAAAGAAGAAGCCCCCTTTAACCCTAGTGAATATTTTTTGGGTAAATTATCAAGCAAGCCCTTGGAGATTCTAAAATTTGCAAAAGACCCCCACCGGTTATTTTCGTTGGGTAAATTGCGACATATTTCCTGAATTTTATTTCTTCTTGTCTTTTTATCCAAAAACATTAAACATATGTGATTCAGTCCTCTATTTCCAGACATTATTTTTACATACTTTGATTTTTAAAATAAATATTTATTGCTCAATAAAATCTAGAAAATTCATGTTATATTCCTGTTGTGTTCCTCTTCATTGTGTAAAAATTTCATTGGATTTTATTTTTATTTGATATTATTAAAAAATTAAAAACATGACTTTTTTCTTGTTTTACTTTGAAAAATCATAAAAATTCAAATATTGCTAAAAAATTCAAAAAAATAGATTAGTTTACTTTTTGTGCCTTTATTTTTCTAAGCAAATTTCACGCATTAATTCTTTTAAATCCAAAAATGCAAAATACTCAAAATCTTATAAAATCATAAAAAATTGTATAATAAATCCAAAAATAGTGATTTTAGTTCCTGTGTGTAGATAATTTCCTTTAATTTATAAGAAAAATTATTTTCGTAAGTTTTGATTTCATTTCATATTTTTAAATTGTGAAATAGTCCTATTTGTTCACTGTTCACATTTTCCCTTATTTTTATTCATCTTAAAAATCCTAAAAAATCTAAAAAACTTTAAAAAATTACAAAAATAGTAAATAAATTATAAAAACACAAAAAAAAATCTTTGGATATTTTTTTAGCATTTTTGTCATATTTAAAAAATATAAAAAATATGTTGCATCTCTTTTGGGTATAAATTTATTTGAAAATCATATTTTTGAAAATTGGAAAAATTGAAAAAAATAAAATCATTAAAAATTTGAAAATCAGAAAATAAAAAATAGAAATAAAAAACCCATAAAAATTAAAATATAAAAAATTCATAAAAAACTTAGGTAGTCAATTAAGATTCCTTTTTCCTTAATTGATTTTTTATTAATTATTTGATAATCCTCGAGAATTGTAGGCTCCCTGAGTTCGATCCTATTGCTATATAGGTAAATGAGATAGCGAATAAAATTGCTCTTGCTACACATTATTCTTTTGTAATTATTGTGTAGCTTGATCTGTGAATAAAACACATTTTTTGTTTGAGCTGGGAGTTTTAGGGATTGCAGCGATAATATTAGAATAATAATTACCCCCTCAAAATTCTCTCTCAACAATGGGGCATTACAAATGCAGATATCCTCGATATAGTAGGATAAGGGAAAAAATGCTTTCTTCGAGAACATATGTATATTTGAATGAATAGCCTTTATGCATGTTCCAATAAATAAGAGATCCAATATGAAATCAAAGACCAGATAGTATGTATTTGTGGGATATGGAAAGGATGAGTTTGTCATAATTGATATGATAATATAGAGAAGAAGCTTGTGAGAAGTCGATATAGTATTTGTTGAGGATCTGGACATCTTTAACATAAAAAATGTTCAGAAGGCATCCTAGGATCCATCTTAGATTAAATAGAGGAGGAGCATGTTCCTTTGTAGCATTCACCATGCATCGTTCATTATAAAGTTCATGTATAGTGGAAGCTCCTAAACTTGGGGAAGAATATAGTGACATGATATGTTCCTACTAGAAATCAAGAGGAAGGTTCTTCCTATGATGCAGGTCCATATAGATTTAAGTGGAGAGGTATCCCTCTACTCGATACTTTGCACATGATTATGTTCTTTTTACAGAAAATGGTGAGTAAAAATACTATGGATAGACTATGCAGGATGTGCAGAAAGAAAAATGGATTGAGACTACGTAAGATGAAATGCAATTTTTGTATGGCAACCAAACCTTTGAGGTTATGAAGTTGCCCAAAGAAAAAAGAGCTTTAGCGAGTGGGTTTTTGGAGTGAAGCTTGATGAAAACTCTTTACACTTGTTACTTTCAACTAAAAAATAGTGTTGACTATGATGAGATATTCTCTCCCATGGTAAAGATGTCATCCATTAGAGTTACTCTCAGTTAGATGACTAGTGATGGCTTGAAGATTTATAGATGAATATAAAAAATTCCTTCATTTACAATAATTTTTATGGTACAATACTACCACAAGGATTTATGGGCAAAGGAAAAGAAGACAATGTTTGTTGATTAAGAAAAAATATGCAAGGGCTAAAGTAGACTCCTAGAGAGTCTTAATAGAAATTTGAATCTTTTATGGAGAGAAATCCTACATAAATACTACTCCAAATCACTATGTTCTTATCAAAAAGTTCAAGTGATGATTTCATCATTTCTTGTTTTTTTGATGTTATGTCGTTACTGGCGAATTACGTCGAGAATTTCAATTTTGAATGAAGAAATGAGCAAGTCCTTTTCTTTGAAGGTCTTGAGATCTACAAAGCAGATTTTATGTACGAAGATTGCATGTGACAAAAGGTTCAAGATAATTTGGTTATCTTAAGAAAAGTACATTCAGAAAGCCCTTTAGAGATTCAACATGAATAAGACCAAGCTTGCTAGTACCCTTAAAGCATACCTCAACTTATACATTAATCACAATCCAAAGACAGAAGAAGAAAAGAATAATATGGAATGATTCCTTATGCATTGGCCACAAGCAGTTTGTTGTAAACTATACTATATAGTAGACTTGATATTGCTTATTCTATTGGAGTTATTAACAGGGTTATCTCAAATCCAAGAAAAGAAAATTGGCATGGAGTTAAATGGATCTTGAGATGCCTCCACGGTATTAATGATCCATTCATTTTTTTCTAGAAAGAAGGCATTTCTAGGTTACACAAACATGGATATAGAAGGTGATGTTGATAGTAGACAGTCTATATCTGGTTACTTGATAACATATGCAAACGGTGTTATTTCAAGTCAATAACGGTTGCGGTTGTAGAAGCTTGTAGCATTTTCTACTAAAGTGGTAGATGAAAAAGCTCATGGAGGAACTTAATTTTCTTCAAGACCAATACACCCATTATGGTGATCGTTAAAACATAATTGATATTGGCAAAAACTCTACTTTTCATGGAAGGTCAAAACACATCGATGTCATATAACATTGTATACAAGATATGATAGAACAGAAGCAACTTGTATTTGATAAGAACTACATAGATGACAAAGTCTTTAAAACATGGGAAGTTTGAGCGATATTATTTCATCACATATTTGAAAATATCCCCATAATTCATTGAAATGGAGATTTATTGGGTGGGTTTCTCTCCTTACAGGAACTCGTCCCTAATAAGGTAATAAGTAGTCCTAAATGTAACAAGTCTTAATCTTATACGAAGAGCAATACCTTTGGGAACAGGAGTGCTCCAATCTTAATCTTATGAGATTTAGGATTTTATAACTCCATATATACTCATGTTCATAGTTATGGAAAGGATCCGCGAACCCTATCTAAAGGAACCTAACTCAAGAGAGAAATCAACAAGAATAAAAGGGCAAGAAGAGAAAAGGTTGCTCATTGGCCCATCTTAACATGTGATCAGATTAAGAAGCGCATCCATGCTTCCAGATTTATGGACTCATACGGTTTCATGACGTTAATTTGTTTGTAGTCTCGTTGATATGTTTGCCTTTAAACTATCTCTATTTTGCTCAATTATGATATTGTAAAGATGATCATTTCTTTGTAAGCCTCTTATGTATTATGAAATTTGATTATAGTACTTGATTTTGAGTTGTAATTAACCTTGTGAATTTTCTACCTCGCCCCTCCCCCATCATGTTTTCCACGTTAAAAAGTCCTTTATACTTATGTTTAATTTGTTTTCTATATTTGGATTTTGTATGTGGCTGTAGGTGTTTTGAATTTGACATACAATGCATGATCCACTAATCAACTTTGTATTTTCTGCGATTCAATTTATACGGAGAATACTTCTCCTAACAGAGGTACACCTCCTTTCATCATGGGTGAAACATGGTAAAATCTCGCCTGCTTTGATTTGGACAACTCCTAGCTTCCTCTCCATTGTTCCTCTTCTCAACCCGATCAAATGCCCATTTCATTCGAGAGGTTCACCCCTTATCTGGAACATCTACGTAAAAATATATATATCCGTTGAATGATATTTAAAAAATGTAATGTAAAATGTTTACTTAGAATGTTTGCATGAATGTTCAAGGACTGGTTAAATAGACGATATTTTGATGGGATTGCCTATCAAAATTACTATATAGAAAGATATGTATGCAATATAGAATAATTACGTGGTTGTTATGTGCGAAACCCTAACCCAATATGTAATCTTCCTTATGCATGTACGAGTACATCAATGGGATATTTGCAATTTTGATGTTTATAAAAGGTCTGGCATGTGCCTGTGCTTGTGTCACAAAAAGAAATGTAATTACGATATCTACATACACTTGATAAACAAGGATCCGTTTTTTTAGCAAGGCACGGAATGTTCAATATAATTCCACATGATCCATTTACTTTCAAGTATCGGATTCTAACCAATTGAAAGGATTTTCTGATTAATTGAGAGAGTATTTTGATTCTATTAGAAGTGAGGATTCATAATAATGAAGAAAACAAACCCAAGGAATTAAATTCGAATTCCAAAAAAGTTATTGATTTGAGCCACTAACGGATGATCCACAGAGGTCCATGACATCGTTTTCCAATTTGGAAAAGGAGTAGTAGACCTATTGATGCATCGTGTTTAAACGTGTTATTCCGCTTCAAAGATTCCTTGAATCTACTCCCCGGCAAACTTAGCACCCTCGAAGTTATTTCTTGAAAATGTGTCGGAATGCCAAGCAGCCCTAGTTTCAGGGGTTTCGACTATAGCCGACCATGTGGTAAAGATCGTATATACGGATACCTACCATATTTTTCGTTGTTAAATTTATAACGACGAATCTTATCCGTTGTTGAATTATCTAAATTCACAGTAAATATTATATACCTTACTATATTGCTAGCAACAAATGATATTGCATCTATTATTCATTGGATTTTCTTCTAATCGTTGTTGAATTAGCAACGAACGACTAGTACAACTTGTGATGAAAAATTCAACCGATAATCATCGTTGTATAAATCTTTTCTCAAGGAACAAAATATCAATTGCAAACTATAATAATAAAGATAATTTTATAATGAGTAATCTTTGTTGTTGTGAATTGAAATATCTAATTTACTTGCTATCACAAGTCACTTTTTGTGGCTACGTACATATGCATATACATGTACACATACACACGCATGAACATATACATCAATATATGTGTGTAGTATCCAAGGACACGAGACAAATTTTAATTTGTTGAAGGGCATCTTTGCATTTTTTTTTAAAAATGAGTTAATTACGGATCCGCGTTGATTACTGCTTATAGTGCATTTATACAGATTCTAGTAAAAAGAACTGATTAGAACCCCTTATTGATCTTTGCTTATTATAGTATATAGAATTTAATTGCATGGATTGTAAGCGAAATAGAAAGGAAATAGAAAGGAACTGATGAGAACCCCTTATTGGTCTTTGCTTATTATTGGTCTTTTAGTTTTTAACTTTCTACTATAAATCTAATATACTTAATTTTTAACAACGAAAAACGTTGAATTACGAATTATATCGGTAAAGATAATGCAAATAAGCCCCCATCCGCGCAATCATCTAAGAACCGGTGCATAATTACAACTAGTGTATTTGCCCGCACTTCACAGCGGGTTGGAGCAAATATATCCATTTGTAATATCTATAAAGTTATAAAAATTAAGCAAGAATATCAAATCAAACAGTGAGGGTTGAGCCTCAGACATGGGCCGCGGACATTTTTTACATAAAAAGCCTCATGTGGTAGTATTCATTCTAAGTTGGGGGCCAATGATGTAGATACATTGAGGTGGTAGACAACATCGGGAAAAATAGAAAAGAATATTATAAAAGGAATTTATAGTAATAATTAGATTATGTAATTATTCTCCATCTATTGTATAAGATTATATCAAAGTAACTATTAGAATATTGACATATTATAAAGATTAAGAGGGTAAGAGTATATTTTAAAATCTTATTTTTTATAATTAAAAGCATTCACTACAAAAAAAACCTAAGATAACAAATAATTTAATTATTCAATGTTATATCTTTCGATGTTAAAGATATAATAATGAATATTCTTCATTGCTAAATTATTATTTAATTATCAAAAAATCCATGTTCATTATTTAAAGTTCATATAACAATGATTTTTCGTGGACTTATTCATCAAAATTTGTGTTGATCATTACTACGTTCAACATCACTTAGAAGAAAATGTCAAAGAACAACGACTATTGTA
Organism: Ottelia alismoides; assembly: GCA_037367405.1. Taxonomy (NCBI): domain Eukaryota; kingdom Viridiplantae; phylum Streptophyta; class Magnoliopsida; order Alismatales; family Hydrocharitaceae; genus Ottelia; species Ottelia alismoides. The sequence goes on along the minus strand of JAZKJV010009616.1, from coordinate 7,844 downwards.
TGCCTCATTGTGAGAAATATAGCATCGCATACAGTATCCGCTGCAAATTTAAAAGTCAAACAACAAATAATTTTCATTGCCATATATTTAATTATAGTAGATATGCCATTGAATATTGAAGTATTCCTTACTTTAGGACAATTTTGTTATTTTTTTGGTACATGACATATTGAGGAATTTGACTTAATAGAGATATCTTCACAAAAAACATACGGAGGGGGAGGGAGTGATAATGAAGAGAATGTGTTAGAATTTGGAATGTTCATGATCTACACTCGATGACCATGAAAGAAATCGAATATCATCTTAGTAAGAACATTTCTTCTAATATTTTCAAGAAAATAATAATTGGTATAATATCTTAGTTCATCATGTGAAAGATATACAGTTTAATCACCACCCATTGAAATAGATCATTATTTGAACCTCGATTATATGGAGTTATGTTATATACTTTCACCATTAATTGGATAATGAAACCTTTTCTATTTTTTAAAATAAATTTTTATAGCATCCATATATAATAACTAGATTTCTATCTTCATTATTTTGTTGATTATTTATGTTTATATTACTTTTTAAATTTTAATTTGAAATCAATATGCATTATATATTATATAATATATAATATGGATCTTACATCCTTCTAATATAAAATCTATGTGATTGCATAAGATCTGAAAGGTTGGATACAAACTTTTAAAAATAGATTTCTTATGGAGAGAAGAGGAAAGAGATACATGGGAAAGATGGTGAATTTAACGAAAAGAATATAATTTTCCAACAAATAATATTTGTTAGAAACTAAACATTGATTTACCATATAAAATATTTAAAAAAATGCTACCAAATTGATAGAACAATGCTCTTTTAAGGATTAATGTGTGGGTTGTTGATTATTGTATTTATTGAGGAACTTGAGTAAGAGAACTTGCCAACTTTTCTATATGTAATTCCCTCTTAAGATGCCACGTAATTAACTATTCTAAACTCGAATACCATCTTCTTTAATCTCCAAAAGACACAGATATATACCTTTTCCTCCTTACCTATCCTTATTTCACACTATTCTCCTTATTCCTATTTTTTCAACCAAATAGAGAATAAACCCTTATTCTCATCATTCATCATACTTATTCATGCTTAATCCTAAACTGAACACTCCCTAACAATTGAGGTATTCATCGTGACGACTTTATGACAACTTCACCATCCTATCGCATGCCTTCAACAATTTCTCCACTAAATGGCAACTTCGACATTGCTTGCAACTTTGGAGGCAAGATTTAATAATCAATGAAATCCAAGTAATACGTGTACATGAATAATGTGCATTACAATTTGAATTCACTTATTCATACATTATCAATTTCAAAATAATAAACACATATCACAATTTTGATAGTAATGATATCATATTTATATTATTTTGATGGTAATATAAATGTATTTATATAATTTAACAAATTTAACTAAGGAAAATATTGTACATACAACATGCATAGTAATTAAAGCATGTTGACCAACGTCGTTAAAATGACAAAGCAGTTACCTTTAATGATAAATAAATGATATAATATTTCGATAATTAGAGTGTGAATGGGAGAGAGAAAGAGAGTAGAGAGAGGGAGAGAAGATATTCTAGAGAGCGGGAGGGCAGAGACACGATAAAAAAGGAAGACCAAAGAGAAAGGACACGTGTCAACACAAGAAGAGAACCGGGGATGAGAGGAGAAACGTTACACAACAGTCCACATGTCCTAAAACTGGGTGAAACGTTAGTATATAGTTACAATTACACCATTTGTCTTTTTTTTCTTTTCCGAATAATTGGATGGTTAGAACAAAAGCCTAAGAATAGCAAAATAGAAAAATAGAAATAAACCCAAAAACCAAAAGAAAATATCTATCAGAAATAGAGGAAGAAGAACCCCACGTCTCCAACGGACTCCACCACACAAAAAAGAAGGCCCCCACTCCAATATATAAACCCGCACCATCCCACGCAACTTCTCTTCTCCTCTCCTCCCCCATTCCTCTCCTCTCATCTCCGCCCGAGCGCCGCGCCTCCTGCTCCACTCCGCCCCCTTTGCGATCCCCTTACACGATCGCAAATGGCGGTGGCGGCGGCGGAGGACAATAAGAAGAGGTACATCTCCACGGAGGAGCTCCGGAAGCACAACACCGAGGGAGATCTCTGGATCTCCGTCCAGGGCAAGGTCTACGACGTCACCGGCTGGCTCAAGACCCACCCCGGCGGCGATCTCCCTCTGCTCCACCTCGCCGGCCAGGACGTCACCGACGCCTTCGTCGCCTACCACCCCGGATCTGCCTGGAAGTTCCTCGATCGCTTCTTCATCGGGTACCTAACTCCGCTTTTCACTGTGCGATAATGCAGTTTTGTTTTTTCTAACAATTAAGGCGCTATGGTCCATTTTGCATTACAGCTGCAAATCTATTTTTCGTGACTTATTATATGTTAAAATGCGTATTTAAGTCTATGTTTTGTATGAAACGTATAGGTACCAGTGGTTGTATACGAAACCTTTTTTAAGATAATATTGTATGTAAATGTGCTAATGCGGGATAAAAGATAAGTAGATTTTATTAGTCTTTCTTGTTCGGTTGGTTTAACGATAAAGGAGGGACATGCTGACGATGAGATCACTATCTTCTCGGTTAGCTTACTGTGGGATAAATTTTAGTTTTATTTTTCGAGATAAGGATACAGTATTCTACATCCAAATACCCAAGCGAGTCATGCAAAATCTCACATGTGGGAAGTTTGAAAGACCACAAGATCTTGATGAAAGTTTTTTTGGGGTTGCATTGGAATTATCAGTTTTTGATATTTAATTTGTCATGCTCGTACGACCTTTGAGATGCTCCAACCCCGAGTGGAGTATAATCCATCACCATGATTTGACTGCGAGGATATTTTTTATTTGCTGTTTGATATTTTGAGGAATATTTAAAAGAAACCACTGGCTGGACCGTACGATGATGACTTTGGCTGATGGAGGTAGCATTCATGAACAGGTATTACTCGGACTACAAGGTCTCCGACGTCTCGAAGGATTACCGGCGCATGGTGGCCGAGTTCTCCAAGATGGGCCTCTTCGAGAAGAAGGGCCACGGCGTCTTCTTCTCTATGTGCTTCATGACCTTCCTCCTTGTCGCTTCTGTCTACGGCGTCGTCGCAAGCTCCAACTTCTGGACTCACGTTGCTTCCGCCTTCGTCATGGGCTTCCTATGGATCCAGTCGGGCTGGGTCGGCCATGACGCCGGCCACTACAGCGTCATGATGACCCCTGCCTTCAGCCGCCTGGCTGAGATCCTTACCGGCAACTGCCTCACGGGCATCAGCATCGGCTGGTGGAAGTACAACCACACGGCCCACCACATCTCCTGCAACAGCCTGGATTACGACCCGGACTTGCAGCACATTCCGCTCTTTGCGGTGTCGAGCAGGTTCTTCGAGTCCCTCACCTCCGTTTTCTACCAGAGGAAGCTGACGTTCGACGGCTTCGCGAGATTCTTCGTCAGCTACCAGCACTGGACGTTCTATCCAGTAATATTTCAGTATTATCTTCATCTGTTTGTGTTTTTTTCTTCAAATTTACTAATGATCACGATGCAGGTGATGTGCTTGGCGAGGTTCAATCTCTACGCGCAGTCCATACTCCTCCTCATCTCGAGGAAGAGAGTCCCCCACAAGGGCCAGGAGCTCGCCGGGCTTGCCTTCTTCTGGATGTGGTACTCCTTCCTCCTCTCATTCCTCCCCTCATGGTCGGAGCGTGCTCTATATGTTGCAGTGTGCTTCGCGGTCACCGGTCTCCAGCACGTCCAATTCACCCTCAGCCACTTCTCCGCTGAGGTCTACGTCGGTGCTCCGACAGGCAACAACTGGTTCGAGAAGCAGACCAAGGGAACCCTCGACATCAAGTGCTCGCCGTGGATGGACTGGTTCCACGGCGGGTTGCAGTTCCAGGTGGAGCACCACCTCTTCCCGCGGCTCCCCCGATGCCACCTCCGTCGGATCGCACCGCTGGTGAAGGAGCTGTGCAAGAAGCACGGGCTGCACTACGGGAGCGCGTCGTTCTTCGAGGCCAACCGGATGACGCTGGCCACGCTGCGGGCCGCCGCGATGCAGGCCAGGCAGCTGGGGGGGCCGGTGCACAACCTGGTGTGGGAGGCAGTGAACACCCACGGCTGAGATTTCATCGTTTTAGAGATTCTGCTTCTGTGCACATCTTGATTTGTGGATGATTATGGGTTTATTGTGATTAACGTATTTGATTATGATGGTGATTATAACTCGTGGGTAGGTTCCCTTCTTTTAATTTGTTTTGTAGGATTGTTTCAAGTTGGATGTTTCTGAATGTGTAGTTTTTATCACGAAATTGAGGTTGAGAAATTGGATCTCTTCCCCTCTAAAGTGTATTGGCTTTATGCGGTTCACATATATTTCTCCTAATGTTTCATATTTCTTTCGTGGGGATCGTTTCATTTGATCATGTTCAAAGGCAAAACACATTTTTAAACAACATTCTCGAATTTAAAACAGAGATCGAAAGAAAGTTGAAGCTTCGAGGTTTGGATGGTGATACTCTTAGATAGATCTCCTTAGAAAGTCATGCGAAGTGATTAACCATCCTCTTTTCTGGAGCGGATCGATTATAGTTAGGTAGACTAATGTTAGCATCACCAATGTTCATCATGATCAGTCAAAAGTGAAACCACGGGATTAGGTATATGGAAGTTGGTGATGTTTTACTTTAGGATGCACGTGGATAAGGTAAAATCCGTTCCAATCCAATCAGTTGTCATCAGATTGGATAGGATTGGATTTATAAGTGTAGCAGATCGGATTGGATTGAAATTTTATAAATCCGTTCATTTATTGATCAGATCGGATTATTGTCAAAATCTGATTCGATCTAATATGTCAATCCGTTGATAAATAAATAGTATATAATAATTTATTCTTATCATTAAAGCATACTATATATTTAATTTTACTTTAAAGCTATATGTAAATTATCCAAGTTATTCTCTTTATAGTTGAAACTTATTCCAACTCAAGCTTTACCCCACACTACTTGCTGGAAACTCCCTTACTCTGCCTCACCTGTTGGTTTTAAAAAAGCATTACCTACCCTCAATGCCCTTCGAGCCCTTCCAACTTTCCAAACGAAATACACTTTTTAAGAAAAATAATAATACCTATCCTAAACAACCTTGGGAGCCTTCTAAAGTAGACGTCCACTCTTGCCGCACACATCTCCACCCTCAGACACGCACATCTCCGCCGGATGCTATCGCCATCCCCTGTTGCGTGCATGCACAGTCAGATCTTCCTTGCATACGTGTAGCTAGATCTCCACCACAGTTGGCTACCGTCTCATCCTCAGCTACGCCCTCCTCATCACCGGTCGCGCGCATGCGTAGCTAGACCTCCCTCATGCATCCACAAACAAAACTTGTCTTCGACTCTCCCAATCCTCTCTCGTATACATACAACCAGGAACCTCACTCGTACACCACGTAGTTGTGCATGGTTCTTGCCCCCAAACCTCCTTAATGCATGGTCATCTATCATGCACTGCGTAGCCAAGTAGGTTAGTTGTAGTTCCTATTTGATGTATACGAACTTGTATTTTAGTCAAAGTCAAGGTGATGCTTCTATGGTTTCTACGGATTACAATTATGTTATTTATATTTAGTTATTAAATGATCGTTCGCTTAGTATTTGCTTTCCAAAAAGTAAATATCCTTTTCTTTACGTTTATCCATAATCTCAATTTTAGAACCATGATTAAAATATCGAGGTTTATTATGCTACAAACTTAATAATAATTTAGGTGAGTATTAAAATCCGAACCAATCTGATCCAATATGTAATAAGGTAGATTGGATTGTATGGGAAAATAAAAAATTCTTTACGTACGGACTGGACGCGGATTGAACCAAAATCTAATCCAATCTGATCTACGTGCACCCCTAATTTTACTACGACGTCTGAGATATTGCCACCCACCACAACCCGTCTCTACTACACCAGATTCTTTTATCCTACTTTAAATTAATGAGCAATGGAAGTTCACTTGTATGTAATATTACTGATTGGAAACTCATACATTTAAAAGTGCTCAATGAAAAGTATGCTACAAATTTGATATCTGATATATAAATTGAACAATATATAAGTTCATTTTGTCCCTAGTTACAATATGGCGATATACTCAGCCATCGCATTTACTTCTAAAGTTGAAAAAAAATGAAAATGGAAAAAATCAAACTGCCGCATATATTTTGAGGTAATTGATGTAGTCAAGAATTAGAAGATGATGATGATAATGTTCTTGACAGACAACGTCAAACTTGAACAATATAAAACAACATGGATATTTATGGCCCAATTTGTTTTTTTAAATAGCAAGTCTCTTGAAAGTATATGAACTTTACATTCGAATTTAATGTCATTTTTTATCTTTTAAAAATCACAATATAGTACTTGTTTTTTTGGGATTTTTACCCGGCAGACCCTATAATCTTTTGCAATTACCGCTACGACCTCTGAAACATCCTAATTCCTCCCCCGACCCTGTAAAGTTGCTAACTCTTACCCTACAGATCCTGCGGTTAAGACCCGTTAATTGACCCGTTAAAATTAACCAGATGCTGTTATATTCATTTATATTATACCCGTTTTGTTTGTTGAATTTACATTAATTGCCATTCCTCTCTCCCTCCTCCTTTTCCCCACCGTCCAACACCCAGCACCTCCTCCTGCCACCGCCCTCCTCCCCGACCTCGACCTCGTCGTTCCCGACCTCCACCCTCGCCCTTCACCTCCAGATCCCCCCGCCCCTCCGGCCCCCGCGGCGCAAAGGACCTCTCACCCGCAGCCCCTGGCTCCCGGCGCTCGAGCCCCCTGGCTTCTGTCGCTGGAGGCCGGGCCTCCGCTGCTGGAGCCCCCCGCAGCCCCTGCCTCCTGCCGCGTCGAGCCCCCGGCCGCTGGAGCCGCCCGCCCGTCACCCCCTCCCCCTGGGCCTCCGCCGCGCAAAGCCCCCATGAGGGTCCTTTTATATATACAGTATTTATATGCATGTATCCAGACGACATGGCTTTATTTCTCAGACGCATGTGTATTTCGATAAACTATGCGAATCACGATCGATGCTCTTCACGCCTTAGGTTCTTGAGAATGTTGATCTGTAGGCTGTGTCTGTAAGGCGGAGATATTAGAGCTTGGATTTCAGAATATGATCTTTAGGAAGTCCTGCAAATTGAGCAATTGACTCGAGGACAAGCTCGGTCCAATGTCATCGAAAATGGCAAATGAGAATATTGCACATCAATGATAGATTGATGTTCAGGCTCTTATTCAACCGTGATCAGAGGTGCAAAATTTTGTGAGGTGGAAAGAGAAAATGACAGGATTCGAAGATGCTATGGAATTGGTAGCAATTTGACTCAAAATCGAATAAGGATGAAAGGATTTATCCAGAGAGGAGAATAGATGGGTTGAGAAGAGAGTAGAATGGGTGAGAGGAGAAGAGTTAAAGAGGAAGAGAAGGATAGAGGAAAGTCTAACCTGTAAAGTAGAGACTGGATGCAGAAGTTGTCGATTTGTATACAGGAGATGATCGGAGCCCAAATTCTGATATGGTGAACAGTGGAGGTTATAGCCTCGATGCAACTGTGGAAGGTTGCAGAGGCTATGCACTATTAGGCATCAACGTCGATGATTGGACACAGTTGTCACTCTCGCGTGGACCCTCTCTCGGAGCTCACTGAAGGAAGGTGTTGCTAATGGCAGATGGAAGCTCGAGGGGGTC